>OY728153.1:337546518-338796518 GCA_963277665.1 Viscum album | reverse complement strand
GTTGTCATCATCGTTGAACCCATGGAGGATCCCATCATAGTAGTCGTCGTAGTCGATGTCAGCTATAAGGTTCCCGCACACAGTGTGCTCGATTCCAGGAGGGTCCGCTCCTTGAGTAAAGGGGTTCGATACATCAATTTTAATGAAGTCCAGAGTTGATATATCCCGAAGTTCTGTCTCATCAAAAGGAACTCAACGCAACACACGATGCATCAATCGAATGCTCGGTCTGAGATATACTGGCTTTCTCATTCTAGGGGCCCAGTTGGAAATATGCTCATTCCAAACCAGGCCATTTACCAAATTTGTCCAAAACTCACTTACAATATTGAAAAAGGACCGCCTCATCAATAGGGTCCCAGTTCCACAGACGGCTCATCGATCGGATGCGCGGTCATTAAGTTATTCATGTTTAAGTGAATAACGGGCCCGACCCGTTAAGCCCAGAAGGCGGGCGGGTCGTGTCACCCAGTTTTGACAGGTCCAATCAGTCAGGGGTGTCAGACCGGCCCGAAGAAATGCGTGGCTCAGCCCGAGGGGCGTGGCCCGATACAAAGTGGTGTGGCCCAGCCCGATGGGGTGCGGGCCGACCCGGTGGGGAGCGACCCAGCCCGGTAGTGCGCGATATGACCCAGATGGGCGCGACCCAGCTGGGCGCGGCCCCGAGGATGAACGGTCCGAGGGGGGGGGGGGGGGGTGGGGGCAGGCGGTTGCCCGAACCGATGGTTCCAAGTGACACCGCCCTTCCTAACTAGCAGGATGGAGTCGGCCAGCCATCTGGCGCATGAGGCCCGCACGGGGGGGCCGTGGCTCATCCAGCGCGACGCCGTGCTGGCACTGTGGCTTTGCTCCACCCGGTTGGCCGACGGGCTGGCCGATCCTTCCACCGAAGTGGCCCACTATGTGGGCTATGATTCCTTCCTCATAGCCGGCATGACGGCACCGACTTCCTCCGTCGTGACATACCCTGGCCGCGGCTCTGCATTCCCTGTACGGCGTGACAATGCCATATTTCCTCCACCGCAGCCCTCTTGGCTGCAACTTTTCTTTGTATGTGCAACGATGACCCTTGCATTGTCGGCCTCTTCCGCATTCCGCATCCGGTTGTCGATTCCAAAGAAAATAAACAACATGAAACAGAGGGTCATCAGGCCATGTTAGTTCGGCCCACACCCTCCACATTAAGCGATAGCAATAGGTCGGACAAACCAAGATGTTCAATGAAAAACGGGGCACAATTTTAATCCATTAAAATTAAACTTAATTCCCTAACTCGATAAATGATGTCGTATTTCGGGCATCGTGGAAGACGGCGTCGCGGGGTGAGGATTTGTAGACGACGTCGGATTGCGTCCGAGGAGGAAGCGATGTCTCCTCAATTGTCACAGAGAAGAGAAAGGAAGGTGCGTTGTCGTTATTCATGGAACTGGTGTTCTTCGTTGAAGAAGTCACCATTCTTCTTCGGAGAAGAAAACTATTCTCTCAAGAGCTCTCTCCCTTCACACAACAAAAACTTCCCCAAAATAAAATAATAATATATTCCTATTATTTTATTAACACAATCCATTTAAAATTGAATCATTCAAACACTTAATTAATAAATCGGAGGATTCAGTTTATTAATTAAGGCGTTGGGATGAATTAATGGGAGAGGCAAAGGCGTAGATATCTCATAAATATTGGGAGAGTTGTCAACATTAAACAAGGAAGTTTAATGGGGGTTTATGAGAGTTATGGGAAGTTCAAGGGTTTAGGTCACGTGTGGGCCCCACCCCAAAAATATCCTCTCATGGGAGGTTATGTGGGTGTGGGCCCCACCTCTAACTCCCCTTGGGAGGATATAACCAGCGTCCTTAAAATAAAATTGCGCTACACCCATTTTATTTATTTTAAACTAATTACCCAAATATTAAATCTCAACCCGCTTAAAACACAAATGTGGTAAAGGTCCCCTTAAGCAATTATCAGTGTTGCGAGTTCATCAGTTCCCTCAGATTTCAATTCTTAACACTGGTTCAAAAGATAGAAAAACCCACTCATTTGTTTACTGAACGTACCCTAGATAAATTTGGAAATTGATTCCAGGCACACCGGGCGTTGGAATCAAGTTCCGTCAGAAGCCACAGACTCGTAAAATTACAAAGTATTTAAGAAAATATTTTCCTTGAAATTTCCAGGTCTTTAAATTACTCCCACCTCATGGATTTATGTCCTTGTAAATCTAAAACATAAACTAGGGAAACAAATGAGGGTACTGAGCACACATTTGAGCCTCCCGCACCCATGTGATCTCCTAGAGGTTCCCATGCTACCAAAAAATGCGCACCAGAGGAATCGATCGTCCACATAGGAACCGCTCCTGTCGATCCTCAATCTTCACCGGGACCTCCGTGAATGTAGCCCCGTCATCGATGACCAGCTCCCCATGATCAAAGATTTGTGTCGGGTCATTCACGTATCTCCTCAACTGTGATACGTGGAAGCCGTCATGCACCCGGTGCAACTGAGGTGGAAGGGCCAAGCGGTAAGCCACCTCACCTACTCTGATGAGGACTTATAAAGGCCCAATGATGTGTGGAGATAACTTTACGCCTCTAACAAATCACTGTAATCGACGTCGTGGTGAGACCCGTAAGAAAACGTGGTCACCATCCTCGAACTCATGTGGTATCCGTCTCCTATCAGTATAGGACTTCTGTCTGCTTTGTGCAGTCCTCATCCACTCCTGGATGATCTGAAACTTCTCCTTCGTAGCCTGAACCATCTTTGGTCCTACAAGTTCTGACTCCCCAGGGTCAGTCCAGCATAGAGGTGATCTGCATTGTCATCCGTACAGTGCCTCGTAAGGTGCCATCCCAATGGTGGAGTGGTAGCTGTTGTTGTACGCAACCTCCACCAAGGGTAGGTGATCCTCCGACCAAAGTCAAGGACACATGCACGGAGCATGTCCTCGAGAGTTAGAATAGTTCTCTTCATCTTCCCATCCGTCTGAGGATGAAATGCGGTGCTCAGGCGTAGCTGCGTCCCAAATGCCTCCTGAAACCCCTTCCAAAGCCAGGAAGTAAAGTGAGAGTCTCGATCGGAGATGATAGACGATGGCACAACATGAAGCCGTACGATCTTCTGAATGTAGAGGTGCCCTAAGCTCTTTACTGAGACCTGCTCTCTGATCGGAAGGAAGTGGGCCGACTTGGTGAGTCGGTTGATGATCACCCAGATAGAGTTGTGTCCCCTACATGTACGTGGAATCTCCGTCACGAAATCCATGGATATCTCGTCCCACTTCCAATCTGAAACCTCTAAGGGCTGTACCAAGCCTGCGGGTACCTGGTGCTCTGCCTTCACTTGATGGAAAGTGAGGCATCGTGAAACGAACTCTACTACAACCTTCTTCATACTCAGACACCAGTGCTATAGTCTGAGGTCCTGGTACATCTTCGCCACTCTAGGATGTACCGCTAGAGGGGAAGTGTTAAACTCCCTCAGCACTTCCTCCTACAGTGAAACCGGTACCATGGTACGTCCCCTGAAGAGGATGACGTGCTATCCTCCTTCATAAAATCCATCAGGTGCCTACCCCGTGGAAATCTGAGCACGTCACGTCTCACAGTCAACGTTCCCATGTTGTGCCTCTTTGACCCACTGAAGTATTGGAGGAGTAACTGTGAGGGACTATAGAAAAGCTGCCCCATCTCTATCCACAAAGGATATCTGCAAAGCGGATAAATGCTCCGTCAACTCTCCAAGTAGCTGAATGCCTGATCTCCTGCTAATATCATAATATAGTACGTTCCCCTTCCTAGGAGTATAGACTATCTCAAATTCATAGTCCTGGAGGAACTCTATCCATCGCCGCTATCTCAAGTTCATGTCCTTCTGTGAGAAAATGTAACTGAGACTCTGGTGGTAAGAATAGATTGTAAAGTGCTCGCCCATCAGATAGTGCCACCACGGCTTCAATGCGAAGACCACTGCTGCTAACTCTAGGTCATGGGTATCATAGTTCTTCTCATGTTTCCTCAACTGCCATGAACCATATGTGATCATTGCCCGCTCCTATATGAGGACACACCTGAGTCTGGTCCCTGATGCGTCGCAGTAAACCACGTACCCAACACCCTCCTCTGATAGCCTCATGATGGGCGCATTGGTCAATCTCTGTCTTATCTCCTGGAAGCTCTACAAGAATCTATCTGACCACATGAAGGGTTGCCCATTATTTGTCAAAGGTGAAAGTGGTGCTGTAACTCTGGAGAAGTCAGGCAGAAATCTCTGATAGTACCCAGCCAGACCTAGGAAACTACGCACCTTCATCACGCTCCTGGGTGGTTCCCAAGAAAGTACTGCCTCGATCTTTACTGGATCCACAACAACTCCTCCCTCTGAAATGGCGTGCCCCAAGATGTGAACCTCTCTAATCTAGAACTGGCACTTCGAGAGCTTACCATAAAGCTGGTACTCTCGGAGTGTGTTCAGTACAACCCTCAAGTGGTAGGTGTGCTCCTCCTCAGTAGTCATGTAAATCGGTATGTCGTCGATGAAGACTATGACATAATGATCGAGGCAAGGCTGGATGATCCTTTTCATGAGACTCATGAACACTTCTGGTGCATTTTTTATGATAAAGTGCATAACCAAGAACACGTAGTGGCCATACTGACACCTGAAGGTTGTCTAATGCACATCCTCATCTTGAACTCTGAGCTGATGATATCCTGACCTAAGGACTATCTTCGAGAACCATTTTTCTCCCTTGAGCTGATAAAAGAGGTCTTCAATCCTCGGGAGTGGATACTTGTTCTTTACGGTCACCTAATTTAGGCGGCGGTAGTCGACACATAGTCGTAATCTCCCATCCGCCTTCTTGGAGAATAAAATCAATGAAGCCCAGGGTGAAACACTGGGTCAGATGAATCCATTACCCTACAAGTCCTCCAACTGTACCCGCAGCTCACGAAGCTCAGTGGGAACCATACGATATGTTAGAGTAGATATTGGTGCTGTCCAGGGGTACAAGTCAATGTAGAAATCTACCTCTCTGTGAGGAGTTAGTCCTGGAACACCGTCTGGAAAAACGTCCTCATAATGATCCACCACAACATGAAAACTCGGACTCCGCACATCAACCGCTTCTAGGATGAGACTAGCCAAATGATGTGTGATCGGCTGCCCTCTCCTTTGCATAAGTCCATCCTATAATGCAAAGGCTCTCTTCTCACCGGTGAAGGTGGACCTTCTCCCATCTGTGCGGACACACCGCACTTTGCACCTAATATAGTCAATCTAGGCATGGACTATAGATAACCAATCCATACCCAAGATGATGTCGTAAGGCCTTGGCGCTGCTACAAGAAGATCCCAGCCAAAGCTCTCGCCTCCTAGAGTAATCTCACACTATCATCACTAGTGCATAATCATCGAGTCTACTCCCGTAGGAGTCTCTAGTCATTATGATTTAGCCAACTACTCTGTCGGAATCTCCGAGCTCCGAACAAGGGCTACGACAATAAAAGAATGACTCGCTCCTGTGTCTATAAGTTCTGCAACAAGGGTGGAGTAGACACAGATAGTACCTCAAATCAACTCAGGTGCGCCATGGTCATAGGCTCCGACCACCTGGAGCTGGGCCTGTACCTGTCTTCCAGCTCCATGTGGTTGGGGTGGTCCTCCTGGTGGTGGTGGTGGTAGACCCTCGAAGCGTCGTCCACCACCTGCTGCTCGACCAGCTCCTCTGCCTCATCCACCTGCTCCCTGCGGACCGCCATGATCAAACCTCTCCCTCTGCCTGGGAGGTCTCTCTACATTCTGTTGCTCATCTGCATGGAGGGTCGGGCAGTCACGAGCCATGTGGCTCTGCCCGCCGCATGCATAGCACTGCCTGCCCCTCGTATGGATCGCTCTGCTTCGTGTTCCCTTCACATTCAAACTAGTATCCTGAGGTTTCCCACCTGATGGCTTGGTCCACTTGGACCTCTGTGACATCTGTCTACTACCAGATGTAGAAGACTCCACTAGGTGTCGCCCTGCGGTGGGTCTCGCTGCTGGCGTCAGCTTAGCAAGAAAGCTCTCCACAAGAAGGGCTTGCTCCAGCACTCCTGCCTGCGTTAGAATGCTGAGGGAGACCATTGAAGCACTGATCTCATGCCTCAGTCCATGATCAAAGGTCTGGGCCTAGTATAATGGGTCTCGTACCATGTCCATGGTGTAGCATGAGAGGTCGGTAAATCTGGCTGAGTACAGGGCTACTGTCATGCTACCCTTCCGTAGATGTAGTAACTCATTGATGCACACTGCACGAAGGTTGGCTGAAAAAAACTCTGGACGGAAGAGGCTCTCGAACTCCGTCTAAAGTAGTGATGCCTCATCGTGAACCTAGAGAATCAGGCTCCACCACCTACCTGTAGCTGCGTGTAGGAGACTTGAGACAAGGATCACTATAAGGTCTGCTGGTGTCCCTACCAATCTGAAGACTCTAACGATAGCCTCCAACCAATCCTCGGATGCATGGGGGTCCATCTCTCCATGGAACCTGGGTGGCCTCTGTCACTAAAATTCATGAAACGCACTCAGGTGGCATTCACTCTCTACTGCTGAGGCTGGTGGTATCGGTGGCTCAGTAGGTAGTGGTCCGCTGGTGCCTCCACTGTAATGGGGCCCTACACCGAGGCCTCGTCACTCGGTGGGCTTCCATCTCATACGTAGCTCAGAACCATAGCTGACTACCTACGTGGTGCCTTCCAAAAAAGCAATAGGTGCACCACGGTTAATACAGTATACCTGGTGAGCTGACACAAAGTAATCACCAAGAAAACTCTTGAAACACACATGCATAAATGTTTTCGTGCACTAAGTCAGAAATCAGAAGTTAGGGTCCTGGTGTATGGATACGTCGGTTGTCACACCAAAACTGGACTCCCTGGACGGAAAACAACACTCAATACTCTTAACACTATTACTTCAGAAAGAAGAAATTATTAGAGTCCTGAGTTCTGTGGTAGAACTGACCACCTCTAATACCAATTTTTCATGACCCATCCTCGGGGTCTGTTCCGTGACTACCCCAAGCCTGTCTTCTATAGGCCAGGGGCTGGTGACTAGCACCAAAGGTGTTAATCTCGATAAAAAGGGATGGCATTGCCTTTATAAAAGTAAACAAACCCAACGCAGTATGCAATTGTAGTAAGCACTAAGTAAAACTGAGTACAAAAGTAAGTGTTGGAAAGTAAATGGGCCAGTATACAAACCCAACTGAAAGTATAGTACAACTGAGAAAGAAAGTACAATATTTGTAATGTAAAGAAGCAACCACCAAGTCGTCCTCCGGGAATCCCACCTGAAGGGTGGGAACATATAGTCTCGTCGGTACCTCGGGTCCGTCCCTCCGCTCAGTGTACGCACCGCCAGGTGGTCCACCTCTGGATACCGTCCAGCTCCACAAGCCTCAACCACGATCAGTGATGTCCGTCGTCAACAACCAACACAACGTAGTATAGGAATTGCCTGTGCAGGGGTGAGTACAACGATACTCATTAGGGACCCCGAGACCCCCGAAGGTCTCCTAGAATCCACGAAGAATAAATCAAAAAAGAAAGATACAAACATGAAGTGTCAAAAAACTTTACTTAGGTATATACCCATACATATACCTAAGTCACCAATCTCAGTTCGGCTCCAACATCTGAGCCGAAGCACAATCCGGTCCACATAGGAATGAAGTCAATCACATCGATGATAATGATTGAAAGAAAAGACTCAGCTCACATAGGTATACTACTCAGGAAGAGGGGTGAAGATGATTAGATATGTCATCTAAATCATCTCATCTACCGAACCCACATAGGATCCAAGTACAAAATTTGTCGTTGCCGATCCCACGTAGGATCCAAGTACAGTAACCATTGCTGCTGAACCCACGTAGGATCCAAGTACAGTCATCATCGCTACCGAACCCATGAAGGATCCAAGTACAGTCATCCTCACTGTCGAACCCACCTAGGATGCAAGTACAGTCTTCATCATCGTCAAACCCACAGAGGATCCCAACATGGTAGTCGTCACAGTTGCAGCCAGCTCTAGGGTCCCCGCACACATCGTGCTCGATTCCGGGAGGGTCCGCTCCTTGAGTAAAGGGGGTCGATACATCAACTATCACAAAGTCTAGAGTTGATTTATCTCGAATTTCCATCTCATAAAAATAAACTCAATGCGACAGACGGTGCGTCAATTGGATGCCCGGTCTGAGAGATATTTGCCTTTTCGTTCAAGGGGCCTGGTTGGAAATGTGCTTGTTCCAAACCTGGCTGTTTACCAAAGTTTTCCAAAACTCACTTAGAGTATCGAAAAATGACCACCTCATCTATAGGGTCCCAGTTCCAAAGATGGCATGTCGATCAGACATGCGGTCATTAAGTAATTCACGTTTAAGTGAATTACGGGCCCAACCCGTTATGCCCAGTGGGTTGGCGGGTCATGTCACCCAGTTTTGACGGTTCTGACCTTGTAGGGGTGTTGGACTGGCCCAAAGAAATGCGTGGCCTGGTGCGGCCCAGCATGTCCTAGCTCGGTGTGGCCTGGCTCGGTGCGGCCCGGTGGGTTCAGCCAGCTGGCCGAGCGGCTCGGCCTGTAGACCGAGCGGTCCTCGGGGGGGGGGGGGGGGACCGGTGGCGCCGCCCCCCCTAACCGGTCGGTGAGAGACGGCCGGCCTCCTGACACAAGGGGCCCGCACGGGCGGGCCGCGACTCATCCGGCGCGGCACCCTCCTGGCACCACGGCTTTGCTCTGCCGGGTCGGCCGATGGGCCGACCGGTCCTTCCGCCGAAGCAGCCCACCAAGAGGGTTGAGGTTCCTTCCACATAGCCGGCACAATGGAGCCAACTTCCTCCATTGTGGCCTGCCCTGGCCGTGGCTCCTTGTTCCCGGCACGATTCGATGGTGCCGTGTTTCCTCTTCCGCGGCCCGTTTGGCCCCATCTTTTCTTTGCATGTGCGACGACGGCCCTTGCGCCACCGACCTCTTCCGTGTTCCGGCTCCAGTTACCGATTCCAAAGAAAATATACAAGATCAAATGGATGGTCGTCAGACCATGTTCGTTAGGTCCACACCCTCCAGGTTAAGCGATAGATATAGGTCGGACAAAGAAATATGTTCAACGACAAATGAGGCACAATTTTAATCCATTAAAATTGAACTTAATTCTCTACCTCAATAAATGATGTTGTACGTCGGGTGTCGCGGAAGACGGTATCATAGGGTGAGGATTCGTAGACGACGTTAGAGTGCGTCCAAGGAGAAAGTAACGTCTCCTCACTTGTCGTGTAGAATCAAAAGGAAGGTGTGTCGTTGTTCTTCGTGGAACCGATATTGTTCGTCGAAGAAGTCGCCGTTCTTTGTCGGAGAAGAAAACTATTCTCTCAAGGGATCTCTCCCTTCACACAATGAAAGCTTCCCCCATATAAAATAATAAGCTACTCCTATTATTTTATTAACACAATCCATTTAAAATTCAAGCATTCAAACACTTAATTAATAAACTGGAGGATTCAATTTATTAATTAAGGTGTTGGGATGAATTAATGGGAGATGAGAAGGTGTAGAGATCTCATAAATATTGGGAGAGTTTTCAACATTAAACAAGAGAGTTTAATGGGGGTTTATGAGAGTTATGGGAAGTTCAAGGGTTTAGGTCACGTGTGGGCCCCACCCCACAAATATCCTCTCATGGGAGGTTATGTGAGTGTGGGCCCCACCTCTAACTCCCCTTGGGAGGATATAACCACCATCCTTAAAATAAAATTGTGCTACAACAATTTTATTTATTTTAAATTAATTCCCCAAATATTAAATCTCAACGCGCTTAAAATGCAACTACGGTAAAGGTCCCCTTAAGAAATTACCAGTGCTGCAAGTTCATTAGTGCCCTCAGATTTCAATTCTGAGCACCGGTTCAAAAGACAGAAAAACCCGCTCGTTCATTTACTGAATGTACTTGATCTAAACTTTGGAAATTGATTCTAGGCACACCGGGCCTCAGAATCAAGTTCCGTCAGAAGCCACATACTCGTAAAATTCAAAAGTATTTAAGAAAAACTTTTCTCTGAAATTTCTGGGTTTTTACATTATTAGTATATAAATATTACATATATATTTATCATCCCCTTTTATATATAATATATGAATTTTATAAAATATTTTTGAAATTTTATAGAATTTGTTTAGTTTAGAAACCTATGTTTGATATTTTAGAACCTATGTTACAATATTATCTAAATCTATTTTTAATATATTATACAATTATAATTTTAAAATTAATATTTATCACTTCAGAAAAATAAATATAACAAAATATATTTCAATATTTTAAAAACATGGTCTATATTATGTAACAATTAACATCTTATTTCTAGTCATAAAAATGATTTACTTAGGTAAAACTAGATACCACAATTAAAATGAAAAAGGGTAAAATCAGTTAACTAAAGGGGAAAATGGACTAAAATGTAAATAAATAATTCAAATTGAGTGTTTAATATATTTATTTACCTTAACATATCCCCAATCTATTAGTTTCCATATTGTAATCCTATTCACTTATGAAACAAGTTTTCTCTTTTTATTAAGATGAAAAATTTTATGGAATTTAATTCTCACCAATTATAAAAAGTAGCTTCCAACACCCCTTAAAGACATCCCTTAATTTTAGTTTCCTCATGAAAATATTAAAAATTTTCCTTTCCCATAGAATTATTTTCCAATTAATATATCATCTAGGGAAAATAGTTTTTCCTAAGTCCTCATATTCTAAGGAATCCTTCATGGGAAGATCCAAATTCTCAACATAAGAACTTATATTTCACTAAAATCATTTACTTTATACCAATAAAAATGAAATATATAATTTATTATTTTATATTATGATTTTCTTTAAATTATATTTATTTTTTTATATTCTTTGAATAACCATTAATCACATTTAAGCGTTTCCTTTAGGAAAAAACATCATTCTTACCTTTGTGTAGACTACATCCTCTTTGAGGAAACAATTTAATTTTTCATCTTATTTATTCCATATTTATTAAAATATCAGAAAATATAATTCTCCATAATTAAAATATCTTAATTATATCATTAGTATTCGATAAATAATATATTATTTGAAAATAAAACACTTTTATAAACAGAATCTCAAATTAATTATGGTATTTTCATGTTTGAGTTTGTCTGACCATTAACATAATTTTTTTAATGTAATATCATGGAATAATATTAAAATGAAATTAATGATATTATATTATATAAATAAGTAAATTATTAATTTACATTAGTATTCTAATTGTAACATTAATGTTAAACTCATTAACTAAGATACCAATGTTAATTCATTATAAATTACTAGAACATAATCTTCATAGATTTCTTATTTAATGGTACAAACCAAAAAACATTATTTTATAAAATTATAAATGATTGTAAATAATTAATCATATAAATTTATGATATGTTAATGGTGATTTTTTTATAATAATGAATAATAGAATTAGGGTTACGAAACATGTTACAAATAATCATTATTAGTCACAAATATTATTGAAAATAGATAATATCCAACTAATATAAATGTACAAAATAATTATAAATTTATTTTATAAATTTTTTATAGATATGAATATGGTTATAAAATAGATTATTAAGATATTTATTTTGATATAAAATATTGTGATGTATAATAGTTTTTATAAATAATTAAGGCTAGGGGTTTTCTTGACTCAACATCCCTTCTTAAATCATAATGATTATATTTTAATATGTTTATCACAAGAGGGTTTTATAATGTTAGATAATGATATTAAAATAATTTTAAATTACAAATATGAACATCCTTTATCCCAAATAATGAATATGTAAAGAATAATTATTATTCTTTACAAAGGAGTTATTTTTCTTTCATATATACATTAAATATTCATGATAATGTTCTCTTATTAATCATTTAAATATATAAATATGATTTATTTTTGGTAATATTAAAATTTCACTTCACCAACATTCAAATGAATTATTTTTCAATATATTTATTATCTGGGTTTCAATAAATTCATATTTCAAGACATTAAAATGTATTTTCAATTAAATTTCATATTTTTATCTTCTACTTCATAGTCCCTATATAAATATTTTTGTCCTTTTAAAGAATAATTTTTTTTGTTTTCTTTATAAGTGAAATATGAAAAGGATTTTCCTATTACCTTCATGAAAACCTCTTTTTTTCTTGAAAGTTATTTTTAATTTAACTATTTTATGAAAATAGTAAGTAATGTTTTCAGCAAATATTTCTTATTGTATTTATTTAATTTTACACTTAAATATTATAACTCATATGGATTTATGTATTATTATACAACTTCTAATATTATTTCGTAATGTCTCCTTTTGTATAATTGAATTTTGGTATTAGTGGATGGAGTTTGGAATTATGTTATGTGATACAATTTGGAAATGTTATGAAAACAATTTTCTTTCAATGGGTGTTCAAGATATATTAAATGAATAACATATTATGTCACACATATATAAGGTTGATTGTGGGTAGGATCTTATATCACCTTTTTTATTCATTGATTAATATTTTTTTCCTAATAAGATAATGTATCTTGGGCCTTCTCAGATATAATCAAAACATAATGGGTTTTCCATCTCAGATTATGGTAAAAACATAAAGGGTTGGTGTTATATGATATTATATAAATACAATGAAAAAATATCCTTATGTTTGAGCTAAATTTAGTTGTGAAGTTACATTTCAAGAGAATTTTACATTTCTAGGATATATGCTTATAATTATGCATAGTGGAACATGTTTATTATCTGATGAATTTGTAAAAAATTATCATAGAATGTGATTCTTTTTTTAGGATATATATTATTGTATCATTATTTATTGAAAAATAATATGATTACCTAGTTTTTAATAGAATGTTTCTCCCCTATTTATGATTTTTCATATTCTAAGGATATAACACTTGATGATATAATGGTCGGGTTTTCTTATAAAAAGTGTTTGAGATCACCCATTATTATGATTAAATTTACATGGTTATTAATTTGATTATAATTATGAACAATTATAAATTTGAGTATATTATATCTCAATTATGGAGGAATGTTTACAAGTTTTATAGAATATATTTCCTATGGATCTATTCCCCAAACAAACAAAACCGTATATTCTTTGGATTGAGAGTTTATTTTTTAATTGTAATGTTTATATAATATAAATGATGTAAAATAAGTATATTTTTATCATAGGTTGTTATAATTGGTATCTAAATAGGGTAACGTATGTTGGAGGATTATATTATTTATTTTTGGTGATTATTTTTAGAGAACATTAGTTAAATGAATTGGGATATATTTAAGGGATAACATTATGTATCAGATAAGAGCATTAGGTTTTGGTAAATTATATATTGTGTGGTTATACTAAAAATTATATACCCATAAAGATACTAGAATTATTATATAGAAGTGAAACACATTCACATAATGGTAATAACTACAAGAACTATTTTTATGTATTAACTAAATATCCAATTTAGTGAAAAATGAGTGTACCTTATACTACACACCGATAATGTCACTCACGTGAGATATTATTTTCTTAATAATTTTATTTTTACAATTAATTATGAAGGATTAGTTATTTTCAAGAATTAAATTATGTAATACTAGAGAATATAACCTAAAGAAACCTTGACTAAACCAATAGGTATTTAAGTTCAATTGAAGGATAACGTAGAAATTATGAAGAATTATACATTATGAAGTTGGTCTATTTATAAGGTAATTTATGATAAATATTTTGAAATTTTAATAACTCATCACTGATTTTAAAATATTTTGGTATTAGTAATGGATGAAACCTGAAGGACCCAAACAAAAAAAATTCCACAGAAAATGTGGACATTGTTCCAATGATGAACCTAATGGGATATGATTTTGAGTAAGATGTCATGCGGTTATTCCAAACCAGGTATAAATAATTTTTATTAAAAAAATAAACCTAGTTGAGTTACAAAACTCACAAAAGAATAGAAGGGTGGAGTTTCATAAAAACTCATGAAAAAATGATGATGAATGAATGGAGATTAAATTTCCATCATATTAATAATGTGGGAATGGGAAATAATTGGATCATATTAAAGGAACATGATGATATTGTATATTTGTTAAAGGATGGAATTGAGAAATAATATTTTAAGAATAAATAAATAATTTAGTTAGCATAATGTCGATAAATAATGTTTTTCAACAGATCCACTAGTAATTTGATATTTTAGATGAAACAGATTTGGTCAATATAGAAACTTGTTCCCCAATCCATGCGAAGAAGATGAAATTGACACCAAAAGAAAATATACCATTTGAAAAATAAAAAGTCTACACAATCAATACTATTGACATGGTAAGTGATAATTATGTGGTGATATGTGTTCATAAATCTATATTTTTAGATTTCTTATATGTTGTTTGTTTTCTCAAACTATTATATATTTAATTATAAATATAAACTCATGTTAGTATTACATTTATATCTAATTTTTATGAATATTTTCCATGTTTCATGGTATTATTATTCACCTATGTATTATTATATCTTTCATTAAATGAATTTCTTGTGACTTAAGAAATGGAATTTATATTTTAACATAAACAGTATATTAATTACCAATCTATGATCATATATTAGTGTATGAATGATTATAACAAATCTTAGAAAACTAATTTCAGTACATTTTTTGATACAAAATCATAGGGGTTGTTTTATGACTCCCCATTTTATATCTTTTAGGTATGTATTGATCGTTATTTTGGTTTCCCATTTTCTTTAGGTAGGTATATAATGCCATGTATTGGCAGGATGCATTTAATGATTAAGTAAGGGTTTTATTGTAATTCTTTTCTTTACCCAAGAATTTATACTTATCACCAGGAGCTTACATGCAGTGTATGTTGATCACATTCCATTTAAGGGTTTCTACGTAGAATCCATGAGAAGAATACAATGGGAGAACTGGATAAATTAGTGTATATGTAAAATCATGTTTTTTAATGAAAAGGTGAAATGTTTTTAAAAATATGAGTACCTTAAGGATTAAATGATGTAAAAATATATTACACTCCATATAAATGTCACAAGTTTTGTGTTTATGGTGTTGTATAAATGATATTTTTCATTATTTCCTTATGCATCCCCCCTCTATCGACCAAGATAACACCCTTGTCAATTGTGGGTTACTATTTTCAATTCATATCAATTCATTTAATGACTTATCATAAATTTCAAGCACATTGTCTCATTAGCTAATCCTTTATACAAGGTTTCACTCTCATTTGTGGTCACAACACCATTTATTGTATGGATTTCTAATAAGATTTGGTTTTCTATAAATTCTTTATAGTCTCTAGTCATGCATTGTCTTCCAAAAAATATATTGTGGTTTCTAATCCCCATGATCAAAGGAAATTAGGTTTTATACATCATTTATGCATATTGATCTATTCATGTGTTCTAATTTCATGAATTTATTGTAATATTATTTATTTTTTTATAATTTAAAATTGGATTTCATATGTTTAAATTGAAAATGGAATGATTTCGGAAATGAAAATGGTTTTTATTGTTGAAAAATGAGTTGACATGATTTCAAAAGTAAAAATTTATTACCAATTCCTGAAGAATATTTTATTGGATTTGAAATGGTTTCATAAAATTTTTTTCATGGTTTTAAAAATAGATACTAACAAACATTGAACAATAGTGAGATTTCCTATGTTCAGAAAGAGATAGGGCTAACCTACGTGTGTGTGATCCCACTATGAGGTCACCTCTAGTATAACAATGGATTTTCGAAGTACTCCAAATTAGTTGAATCCAACCTTATTCCTTTTTAGTCTCATTAGTGTTTATTAATTATTTTCTTATAGGTAGGAGCCAATCGGGTAGGTGCATTGTTGTTTAATGATTTTTTACATGGTAGATTATTTAATGAATATGGGCACATATAAATTTATATTTGGTATCTTTACCAACACTATTTGTAGTTTTTGAAATTATGAAAAGGAATTATTGAAAACTCAGTTATTTTTTGAAAAATGAAATCATAATTTTTTATTTACAAAAATTATTTTAAAACTATTTCATTTTAAATCTTGGAGTTTTTCATTCTTGTTATTATAACTTCTGTAGAGTCTTTGGTGGTATCCTAGTGGGATATATTTCTCACACCCTAATTCTTTCTATATTTTCATGTAGACTATGTTTTATATGACATAGTAAAATGGATGTGCATTCCATAATGGAGCATATTTCTCTTCATGTTATTGTTTTTGTTTGGGTTATTTTAGAGCTAATAGTTTGTCACATGGATACTTGTCTGTATAGACATTTCATTTTTTTTATCCTTTTTGGATTATTTTATTCCCCCTATTTTATCAAATATATACTCTTGTTGTTTTTATTTTTTCATTTTATAGGAGAATTTTTTTTCATTGTTTTACCCCATTCTATAATGGGAAGAATCGGGTGACTAGTTATGTTCAGGTGGGTTGTTCAGAAAAAAATTGGTATCAAAGGGGCTACTCATATTGAAGTGTGACACCACTTCACGAGTTGGGTTCTTCTTCATAGGAATACTGAAGTATGATCATTGGAATTCAGATATTAGGAGTTGAAAAGGGTCCTAGACAACTTAGTTTGATGACTGAATCAATGTTTCCATGGGTGGTCAGAAAATAAATCCTAAGTCCATGAACTAGAATTTAGGTTCATTTGAATGAATTTCATGGAAAATTTATTTAAGGTAACATATCCAAAAAAACTTACAACCTTGTGAGTGTGAGTTTTAATGAATAAAATTATTGGGGATTTTTTCAGATAAACCCATTCCATTCCAAAGGTGTTACCCTTTTGGGGAATAATTCATAACTGCATTAAATTTATATTGGTTTAATTCATTTTTTCGATTATTATTTTATTGTTCAATGGTATTGGATATTATCATGACTAATTTATTATTTTCTTTTTATTTACATACAATGACTTCTAGAAGAGATCTTCCAAATACAATAGGGGAAGCCATGATGTAGGTTTCAGAGATAGATACTCCAGTGATCCCTTATACGGTTGAAATAGTGAACCATAAGATTCATATGCAGGGGTCATTGGGGGAAGTGATCCCAAGATGAGTAGAGGATCATGGATTGAAAATTACCAAAAATCATCCATGTGTCTTTCATTATTATAAAGGGACCCAGAATCATAGAAAATTCTTGAATAGATTGAGAGGATCTTAAAATTCATAAAGACTCCTAAGGATTCTTAGGTGGGATTTTCCATTTATATGCTCGAGGGACCAAGACAGAGATTGTGGGACTCTATAGTTCAATATAATTTTCATGAAGGTATTACCTAGGATTCTTTCAATAATATATTTTACAAGAAGTATTATCCTGAGACATTATATGTGGAAAACTCCCAACAGTTTTTGAGCTTAGAGAAAGGGGAGTGATCTGTTCTAGAGTTTTCCACCTGTTTTACTGATCTGGTACATCTAGAACTAGATCTTGTAACCAATTAATATATGATGGATTGTTTGATCAAGATGGGGATGAGGGTCGATATTTGGTCAATTAATTTTTCTTTTGTGAATTCCAACCTTTTTAGAGGTTTTGGATAATGAATCTTTCACTGGGGCAGACATAACTAGAATGAAACTATTAGGCAGAAAAATTAGTTAGTAAAGCAATTAGCTAGGGTGATTTTTCTAGTTATAAAAAGATGTGTGAGAGTGGTCATTTTTATACAGGACCATTTTTTGGAGATCCATTAGGGAAGCAATATGCTATTTTCTACCTAGGTTGGAGGCTTGGCCACTCTATGCCTTTCTGTGTAGAGGATTCAAGAACTTGTCAACTTTGTGGGATATCATTCCATTTTAATCATTTTCATTCATAAATGTCCCAAGGTAGTAGGAAAAGATCCACATTCACCAAGGTGAATTAGTTTTTGGAAGATGCTTCCAAGGGTATAAGATGGAATTCTCAGTCTATAATGAATTTCAATGGGGCTAAGTTTAACTGATTATATGAGGAAAAGTGTGTGATAGAGGAATATGATGTAAGGCCAGCTACTGTTAATGGTACGATGTTTATCTCATCTTCTATGTTGATATATTTTCTGATATATGTGTTTCTCAATATTTCAAAAAATGATTTTTTTGACATGTTGGGTTTTCATTCATGTCTTACTTATTTTTTGTTAGGTCTTTTAAATCATTTAGGAATGAGGTCCAAATAAGGTTTCAAGTGCACTATGTGTTGTGTGGGGATAACCGACTTTGTTGTAGTCTTGGATTTGATATTCCTTTATCTATACATCTTGGACTTAATTATCATCATGGATTTTATGATTATCATGAAGGACTAGATATCATGTTATCATATTCGGGTTTAGTCCTCATCATCCGATGTATTCACTCATGTTTTCTGGGCCTAATGGATTTCTAGATCGGGATGGGTAGGGAATGTTGTTCATTATTCCAGTTTAATATCACGTTAGTTGTGAGAAAATTTTCTTTATGTAGTTGTCTAAGTATTTCTTGTGTCAACTTCTTTCTATTTCAAGATCTTAACTTGAGGTCATTCTTTTTTATTTTTCTAGTTTACCACCACAGACAGAGGATAAGTTTACTATTGAACTAATTCTTGGAACAATTCCCATTTCTACATCACCGTATTGAATGGGACATAAAATGTTTGTGGAACTTAATGTATAACTTGAGGAACTTGACGATAAAGGATTTAGCCTTCCTATCGTGTCACTGTGGTCTTATCTTGTACACTTTCCTAGGAAGGATGATTAGGGCCTTAGTGTTTGTATGGGCTATCCAAAGTTGAATCAGGTGACCATTATGACCAATATCCTTTAAGTAGAATTTTTGATATGATTGATTAGCTAAAATGGGCTCATTGGTTTTCTATGACTGCATGCTATTAGGGTACCTCTAGTTATGATAATTAAAAGAGAACATGTAGAAGAAAACATTTCAAAGTCAATGTTTTCATTTTTGAGTTTTTGGTTATGCATTATTTCTCACTAATGATCTAGTGGTATTTATGGATTTTTTGAATTGAATCTCTCATCAGTTCAGGGGATATTTTATTATTATATTCCTAGATGATATATTGGTGTACTCCATGATAGAGTAGGAGCATATAGTTTAATTGGATATCATTCATTGAACATTTAGGCAACAACATCTATATTGTTTTCTTTTAGTGTTTGAGTTCATGATCTAAAACTTAATGATTCAGTGAAATTTGATATTCGAGTGGGGAATATTAGTGGATACTAAAAATATGTAGGATGTTTTGTGTTTAGAATATCCTAGAAATTATTTTTATATCTAGATCTTCTTAGTGTTGGATAGTTATTATAAAAAATTTATTTGGAACATCACTAAGATTACATCTTTAATGTCAGTTTTAACTCATATGGATGTAGTGTTTTATTAGAACGAACATTTTCAGATATATTCAAAGGATCAAAAGATGAGGTGGAATTAATCTCATGTTTTTATTCTTATGGATATGGGGTTGAGATATGATCTATTTTGTGGTTATTATGGTATAGGTTATGGTTGTGTCTTGATGTATGGTAAACAAGTTTTGTTTTATGGATCTCACAAGTTATTCCCTCATGATAAGAACTGTAGGACCCCTGATATTTATTTGGAAGCTATTATGAATGAACTAAAAATATGGAATCACTATCTCTTTGGGGACATGTTACATTATATTTATGACTATAATACCCATAAATTCATTTTCACTCAGAGAGATATGAACTTGAGATGGAGAGGTTGGGTTGAGCATCTTTATATATTTTATTTTGATATTGTGTATACCCTTAAGAAAGGAAATGTGGTTGTGGATGTTCTAAGATGAAAATTACTAACCGAGGCCATGATTTATTCAGTTGATTCGTGGTCTACGATGAGTTTGTTTTCCAAGACATGTCTTGAAATGAAAGTGGATGGCCGATATGAGTTCTTTTCTTTGATAAAAGTCAAATAATATTCTGATGAGAGTGTTCAACATAAGCATTAAACATACAACGAGAGTTAAATCATATGAAAAAATATCATAATTGGTGGGGAAGAATCATGTGAGTTTCTTCAGTCTCCCAATGAGGCTTTGTGGTTACATAGAAGGTTTGTTTCTCTCATTACCCTTGAGAGATGAGTTGCAAGATAGAAAACACTAGTAATGTTCGTCCATTTACCATAGGGTAAAAATATATACCATTATTTGTTACGTTGGTATTTGTGGTCGGGCATGAGGCGGGAATTTGTTTATTTTGTATCACAATATCATACATATCAATGAGTTAAGGTGGAACCCTAGATACCTGTAGGTTTTTGAAGAAATTAAACATTATGAATTGAAAGAGGGATGAGATTTACATATATGTCATAGTTAATTTACCAAGAAATCATAGTTGGAAGGATTTGATAAGGTTGATTATTGAAAGACTCATTAAATCAACACATTTCTTACCAATATCGGAAATGATGAAATTATTACATACTGGAGACATATATATCTGATAGATGTGATACTTCATGGGATTCAATATGTATTTGTTTAAGATGGGGACTCAATGTTCACATCTTGATTTTTGAAATATTTATAGAATCCAATTGGTTATTAGTGGAAATTTAGCATATCATATCATCCACAAAGGAATTGACATATAAAGAGGGACATACACGTTTTTGGGGAAATTCTCAGGGCTTGTGTGCATGATTTTTGTGTAACATGGGATATGTGTTTTCCATTAGTTAAATTTTCATATAAAATAAGTTTTAATGATTAGATATTGATGGAACCCTTTGGGGATTGTTATCAGCAGCCATGTCGATCTCCGATGTGATTGGAAGAGTTGGGGGAGTGGTCCTTGGTGGGGAAATTGTTGTTTAGTAGATGATAGATATGTTTTAGATGATCTAGAGGTGTATGATCATGTAATAGTGTCATTATAAATATTATGTATACCATCTCGATTTTCCAATAGAGTTTGAGGTTGGTGCTAGGTCTTTCTCAGAGTTCCATATCACACAAGACATCACCAGTTTGGTATGTTTGGTGTGTTGTCATAGATGTTTTGGGGACCATTTAGATCATTGATAAACTAGGGAGGGTGGCCTATCAGTTTCTTTTACCATATGAATTGAAATATATTGATGACATGTTTTGTGTTTCCCAATTGTGGAGGTATATACCTGATCTTTCCCAGTTGATTATATGGGATAAAGTTTATCTTGATACCAATACAACATTTGTTGAGAATCTAGTTCATATTATGGATTAAAAGGATATTTTATTTCAGGGTAAAATGATCCCCCCTGTTTGGGTTACTCTGGAAGTATAGATAGGATGAGAGATGGATTTATTGATGAGGTAAAAGTGAACTTCTCTTTTTTCAGATCCATGTTCATGATCACTTTCAAGTTATTTTTTTGGAGGTGGAGAGATTGTAAATCCCCATTAACTTTTATTCAAATATGTATTTTATCATTCTTTTTGTTACCTGTTTTCTTCTAGAGAGTATCTCTGACCTTGAATTGGGAGGATACCTATAGTCTTGATGTTAGAGATTTCTTTTTCATTCTTTTCTTTATCGTGGACTTTATGATGTTATTTGGGATCTAAAACCCTAGGTATGCTGAGTGCACTCCATATAATTGTTACCATGAATGATCCTTGAGCTAAATACATATCATGAAATGATTAGATGTTGTGTAATAGGTACACATTTTCTATGTATAAAATACCATTTTTTAATAAAAAAAGTGATAGTTTTTTTGGTGTATGATGTCCCTAAGGATTACATGATTTGAAAATGTATTAAATTACATTTAAATTCCATGGTGTTAGTTTTTAGGTGTATTTATAAATTATATTATTCATTCTTTCATTGTGAATATTTCCTCTACTGACCAATAGAGATCCATTGATGATTTTGGGTGGCTCATTTCTATTTGGAGTGATTCATTCATAGATTGATTAGTAGGTTTAGGTGCTTTGTCATGACCCGTCCTCGGGGCCCGCGCCGTGACTACCCCAAGCCCGCCTTCCATAGGCCAGGGGCTGGCGACTAGCACCAAGGCGTAAATCCCAACAAAAGGGAAGGCATTGCCTTTGAAAAGTAAACAAGCACCACAGAGTAAGCAAGCATAAAGGTAAACACTAAGAAAAAACTGTAACAAGCTGTGCTGAAAGTAAAAGGGGCCGGAAATACAAGCCCAACTGTAAAGTACAACTGAAAGGGGAAAACAGCAACTGAAAGAAAATCCGCAGTGTCGAGCCGTCCTCTAGAAGTCCCACCTGAAGGGTGGGTACAGATAGCCTCCACTGCTCCTCGGTTCCACCTGACCTCTCTGAGTATGTCCCGCCCAGTGGTCCAACTCCAAGTACCGTCCTGCTCTGCAATCCTCCACCACGATCAACGCTGTCCATCGTCTCCATCCAACACAACGAAGTGCGGGCATAGCCCGTGCAGGGGTGAGTATAACGATACTCAGTGGGGTCCCCAAGACCCTCAAGGTCTCACTAAAACCAACAAGGATAACCACAAAGAAGATCTCAACGGATAACCTCTACTTAGGTATATGCCCATACATATACCTAAGTTACCAAGTAACCCATCTCAATCATGAGGTAACACAAGGATTGTGAAATCAACGGATAACCACTACCCAGTTATATGCCCATACATATACCTAAGTTATCAAGTGACCCATCTCAATCATGAGGTAACACAAGGATTGTGAAATCAACGGATAACCACTACCCAGGTATATGCCCATTCATATACCTAAGTTATCAAGTGACCCATCTCAATCATGAGGTAACACAAAATCAAAGACTCAGCTTAAACCAGGATTTTCATTATCGAAACCGCAACTGCCGAAGAACCCCGTCTCTGGAGTGTACAGTGGTCTTGTCATGACTCTGAGGTACTGCTCACTAACCTAAGACTGCTGAGGTGCTCCTCCTATCGAGTACCACGGGCCAGCTGCTACAACCAAGCGCTCCTATGTGCTGCTACAACCAAGCACACCTCTGTCGTGGGTCTGCCGCTACAAACAAGCGCTCCCATGTGCCACTACAATCAAGCGCACCTCTGTCGTGGGTCTGCCGCTACAACCAAGCCCTCCCATGTGCCGCTACAACCAAACGCACCTCTATCGTGGGTCTGCCTCTACAACCAAACGCTCCCATGTGCCGCTACAACCAAGCGCACCTCTGTCGTGGGTCTGCCGCTACAACAAAGCGCTCCCATGGGCCTCTACAACCAAGCGCACCTCTGTCGTGGGTCTGCCGCTACAACCAAGCGCTCCCATGTGCCGCTACAGCCAAGCGCACCTCTATAACACACCGAGTCGTTCGATCAGCAGTTGTTGGGTCTCTGTCAGCTACACGGTCTCCGTACTCCGCACGCTCGTCTCCGGGAGGGTCTGCTCCACGAGCTACTGGTAGATACTCCAAGTATCACAAAGTCCCGCAAGGAAGTATCTCAAAGGACCACCTCATCACAGGGGTCTCAACGTAACATACGACGCGTCAATCGGACGCCCAGTCTGTGAGTTACTAGCCTTTTCGTCCTAGGGGCCCGGTTGGTTTCGTGTGCGAACCAATCCAGCCGTAACTCAACTATACCTCAAACACTCATAGGGTATACTCATAGGGACCGTTTCTCAACGTGATCACCAACGCCACTGACGGTTCGTCAAACGGACGTATGGTCTGAAAGATATCAGCTTTTCCGTTCCAGGGGCCCGGTTGGATTTCGGTGCGATCCAACCCAGACACTATCCATCTGCATCCAAAACTCGGGCGTAGTATGCCAAAAGTTCCGTCTCATCAAGAGGAAAGCAAAGAGACAGACGAAGCGTCAATCGGACGCCCGGTCTGTGAGTTATTGGCCTTTTCGTTCCAGGGGCCCGATTGGTTTCGTGAGAGAACCAACCCGACCACACTCTGACGGCATCCAAACGTTGTGCGGAGTAAGCCAAAAGATCCGTCTCAATTAGAGGAATTCAACAAAGCTGACGACACGTCAATTGGACGTTCGTAGCTCAAGATATGAGCGTTTCCGCTCCGAGGGCCCTGTTGGTTTCGTGTACGAACCAACCCGGCCGAACCCAAAGTATTCCGAAACCTTGAGTGCGATATACCAAAACGACCGTCTCTATCCAAGGATCGCGTTTCCGCTGACAGCGCGTCGTTCGGAGGCCCGTAGCTCATGTTACGGGCAAAAAACCGAAAACGGTCCGAAGACGGGGGGTCCGGGCCCGGGCCGACCCGGCCCGACCCCCCCTGGGTCGGTCGAACCGGGTCGACCCGGTCCGACCCGGCCTGGCTCGGCCCGCCCGGCCCGGCTCGGCCAAGCGGCCGAGCGACGCGGGGGGGAGCCGCCGCCCCCGCGGGACACCCCCGCGGCACCCGCGGGGTGTCGCCCTGGACGACCCGAGCGACGCGGGGGGGGGGGGGGGGGGGAGCCGCCGCCCCCGCGTGACAACCCCGCGGCACCCGCAGGGTGTCTCCCTGGACAGCCCGAGCGACACGGGGGGGAAGATGCCGCCCCCGCGTGACAACCCCGCGGCACCCGCGGGGTGTCGCCCTGGACAGCCGGACCAGCGCGGCCGCGGGTCCGTTGGCCACCGCCGCTGCGGCTTCAGCCGCAACGGCCTTGTCCGGCGCCGCGCCGGGGCGCCGCCGCTCCAGGCTGCCGGCGCCGCCGGCGTGTTCCGCGGACCACTGGAATCGCTTCGGTGGTCCGATTCTGTTCCCGTCTGCGCCGCTGCTCCTCCCGGGACTCGTTCTTCACTACGGAATTATCAAATTTCCGTTGCGACACGTTCCGTCATCGCCCGTCAAATCTGCACAACAACGAAGAACGGCGGAGGGTCGTCGGGCCGTGTTCGTTTGGCCCGCACCCTCCGCGTTAGAGATAAACAATGGGAGAAAATAAATCAACACAAGCAACAACAATTTTAATAAAATAAAATTGTTCATTTGCAACTGGCTCTTTAATTTTAAAGAAACGTTCACGGAAAAAGGCCATTCCAAAACATAATCCCTACCTTGAAAATTCGTCGCGCGTGAGCGTTCTTCGTGGAATTGCTCGTCGCGGAAGGAGGGGTTCGTCGTGTCGCGGAAGGCGTCGCGTCGTCACGGAATCCGGCGTCGCGTCGTCGCGGAATCCGACATTGCGTCGACGAACTCAACGGACCAAGAAACAACAGATTTAATTATAAATAATTAAATCCGTGTTTTGATAAAAACCACAAAGGAGATTAAAAATAAACCCGAGATCTCTTACCTCAAGCAGTTGGTGATCGGAGATCGGGGCGGGGAAGAACGTCTCGGGTGAAGCGTCGTCAAACTCCGAGGGTGACAGCGTTCTTCATGTTCTTCGCGTTATTCGCGAAGGAGGATGAAGGCTCGAGAACTCTGTCAAACCTCTCAACGAGTAATCCTTCAAAAGACTTGTTGGTATTATTTTATTATTACGCCAACAAACGAAAAAGGTAAGTAACGACCCATCAATTCGTTGAATTAATTCAACAAAAGAAACCGCCCATTTAATTCACGAAATAAACCGCCCAATTAAATGGCGCGTTAAGGATTTAAGAAAATGCGTCAGTTGACTTTCATAATGATGGGTTTTCGCGGGTGCGTTACTTAGCAGAAAGAAACGATGGGGCTCGTGCGGGCCCCACCTCACAAATATCCTACCACGGGGGTAGGATATTTATGGATAGCATCCTATCTAGATCAACTCAGCTTAAGCCGTCTTTAAGTGGCTTCAAGTGGCATCCAAGTGGCTTAAGTGAAATAAAATAAAGTTGCCGTAAAATTATTTTATTTCTTAACTTTAAGCCTGAAAATTAAAAACCACACCAAAGAAAACGCAACTCTGGAAGAGGCGTTTCTAAGCGAAAACCGGTGCTGCGATTTCATCGGTGCCCTCAGAATTCGATTCCAGGCACCGGTTCAAGAGTTAGAAAAACCCGCTCGTCCGTTCACTGAACGTACTGGAGCCAAACTTTGGAAAATGATTCCGGGCACACCGGGCCTCGGAATCAGGTGCCGTTAGAAACTGCGCTCTTGTAAAATTCCAACGAAATTTAAGGAAAAAATTTCATTGAAATTTACAGGTCTTTAAATTAATCCCACCATAGGTCTTTATGTCCCCGTAAAGCTTCAACACAAACTAGGGATACAAAGGTGGTAGAGCTAGGCGATAAGCCACCTCGCCAATCCTGCTGAGGACCTGGAAAGGCCCGATGAAGCGTGGAGACAACTTTCCCCCTCAGCCAAATCTCCCCAAACCACGTCGAGGTGAGACACGCAAGAAGACGTGGTCACCATCCTCGAACTCTAGTGGCCTCCGCCTCCTGTCAGCATATGACTTCTGCCGGCTCTGAGCTGTCCTCATCTGCTCCTGGATGACCTGGGCCTTCTCTGTCGTGGCCCGGACCACCTCTGGTCCCACAAGAGCTGCTATGATTTCCTTGCTGATAAGAGAAATCTGGTCTCATCCCCTGGATGAACCACGTTCTTTGCCTAATACTATCAATCCCGACATGGATGATACTAACCCATACCACGGATGACGTCGTAAGGCCTCGACGCTACTACCAAGAGATCCAACCGTTACTCTCGCCTCCAAGGGTTGAGTCACACTGTCGGCATCAGTGTGTGGTAACTGGGTCTCCTCCAGTAGGTACCTCTCAAATGAGGGTCAAGTCAACAGTCTCAACCGGAACCTCTTAGTAACAACACAAGAGAGGAAATGAAAGTAAATGCCACAAAAAGGTATCTTTTATTACTGCAGCTCAAGTACAAAGACAAAAGGCATCTACAAACATACATCAACAAAACTAGAATCAACATGAACAAAATTCTCCAGGTCTAGAGCTAGTCCCACTCCTGTCCATCTGCTCCCAGAGCTCCATGATCATAGGCCTCCGCTGCCTGAAGCTGAGCTCTCCCATGTCCTCATGTCCCCTGCGGTCGGGGTGGACCTCCTGGTGGTGGTGGTGGCAACACTCCAAAGCGTCGTCCACCTCCAGCTTCACGGCCAGCTCCCCTGCCATGGCCGCCTGCTCCTTGCGGCCCGCCCTGATCGAACCTCTGCCTCTGCCTGGGGGGCCCTTCATCCATCTGTTGTTCATCCGTATGGCGGTTCAGACAGTCACAAGCCATGTGACCAATCCCACCACAGGAGTAACACTTCCCTCTCATGGCAAGTCGTTGCCCACCGCGAGTGCCTCACGCAAACGATCCAGAGTCATGCTATCGAACACCTGTATGTCCAGTCCTCTTGGACCCCTGCGTCATCCGTCTACTGCCCGCTGCAGAAGACTCTGCCACATGCCGGCAAGTGGTGGGTCCTACTGCTGGAGACTTCTCATCAAGGAAACTCTCCACTAAGAGGGATCGCTCCAACACCCCTGCCTGAGTCGGAATGTTGAGGGAGATCATCGAAGCCCTGATCTCGTGCCTCAGTCCCTGCTCGAAGATCCGGGCCTGGAAGAACGGGTCCCGTACCATATCTGTTGAGTAGCGTGAGAGATCAGTAAATCTCGCCGAGTACTGGGCCACTGTCATGCTGCCCAGCCGCAGCTGTAGTAGCTCCTGGATGCGCACCGCTCGGAGGGTGGCTGGGACAAACTCAGAGTGGAAGATGCTCTCAAAGTCTGTCCAGAGGAGAGACACCTCGTCGTGCACCTGGAGCATCAAGCTCCACCATCTGCCTGCTGTCGCATGCAGGAGGCTCGCTGTGAGGATCACCATGAGGTCTGCTGGTGTCCTCACTAATCTGAAAACTTGTACAACTGCCTCCAGCCAGTCCTCGACGGCCTGAGGGTCCATCTCCCCGCGGAACCTGGGCGGTCGCTGGCACTGGAACTCATGCAGTGCACTAAGGCGATGTGCATCGTCAGCGGCTGGGGCTGATAGCATCGGTGGCTCGGCGGGTATAGGTACCACCGGTGCCTCAGCTGTCAAAGGACCCTGTACCGAGTCCTCGACGCTTGGTGGGCTCTCGCCACGCACATCGCTCAGAACCCTAGCTGGTTGTCATCGTGGGGCCATCCTGAAAAGGAAACAAGTGCGCCACGGTCAGGACAGTATACTTGGTGAGCTGACACAAGTAATCACAAAGAAAACTTGAAACACACATGCAATCAATGTTTTCGTGCATTAAGTCGGAAATCAGAAGTCAGGGTCCTGGTGTACGGATACGTCGGCCGCCGCACCAACACTGGACTCCCTGGACTGATCACCACACTCAATACACTAAACACTATTGCTTCACATAGAAGAAAGATCAGAGTCTGCGGTAGAACCGACCACCTCTGATACCAATTTGTCACGACCCGTCCTCGGGGCCCACGCCGTGACTACCCCAAGCCCGCCTTCATAGGACAAGGGCTGGCGACTAGCACCAAGGCGTAAATCCCAACAAAGGGAAGGCATTTCCTTTAAAAAGTAAAGAAGCACCACAGAGTAAGCAAGCGGAAAGGTAAACACTAAGAAAAAACTGTTACAAGCTGTGCTGAAAGTAAAAGGGGCCGAAAATACAAGCCCAACTGTAAAGTACAACTGAAAGGGGAAAACAGCAACTGAAAGAAAAGCCGCAGCGTCGAGCCGTCCTCTGGAAGTCCCACCTGAAGGGTGGGTACAGATAGCCTCCACTGCTCCTCGGTTCCACCTGACCGCTCCGAGTATGTCCCGCCCAGTGGTCCACCTCCAGGTACCGTCCTGCTCTGCAAGCCTCCACCACAATCAGCGCTGTCTGTCGTCTGCATCCAACACAACGAAGTGCGGGCATAGCCCGTGCAGGGGTGAGTATAACGATACTCAGTGGGGACCCCGAGACCCTCAAGGTCTCACTAAAAACAACAAAGATAACCACAAATAAGATCTCAACGGATAACCTCTACTTAGGTATATGCCCATACATATATCTAAGTTACCAAGTAACCCATCTCAATCACGAGGTAACACAAGGATTGTGAAATCAACGGATAACCACTACCCAGGTATATGCCCATATATATACCTAAGTTATCAAGTGACCCATCTCAATCATGAGGTAACACAAGGATTGTGAAATCAATGGATAACCACTACCCAGGTATATGCCCATACATATACCTAAGTTATCAAGTGACCCATCTCAATCATGAGGTAACACAAAGATCAAAGACTCAGCTCAAACCAGGATATTCATTATCGAAACCGAAACTGCCGAAGAACCCCGTCTCTGGAGTGTACAGTGGTCCTGTCACGACTCCGAGGTACTGATCACTAACCTAAGACTGCTGATGTGCTTCTCCTGTCGAGTACCGCAGGCCAGCTGTTACAACCAAGCACTCCCATGTACCGTTACAACCAAGCGCACCTCTGTCGTGGGTCTACCGCTACAACCAAGCGCTCCCATGTGCCGCTAAAACCAAGCGCACCTCTGTCGTGGGTCTTCCTCTACAACCAAGCACTCTTATGTGCCGCTACAACCAAGCGCACCTCTGCCGTGGGTCTGCCGCTACAACCAAACGCTCCCATGTACCGTTACAATCAAGCGCACCTCTGTCGTGGGTCTGCCGCTACAACCAAGCACTCCATGTGCCGCTACAACCAAGTGCACCTCTGTCATGGGTCTGCTGCTACAACCAAGCGCTCCCATGTGCCGCTACAACCAAGCGCACCTCTGTAACACACCGAGTCGTTCGATCAGCAGTCGTCGGGTCTCAGTCAGCTACACGGTCTCCGTACTCCGCACGCTTGTCTCTGGGAGGGTCCGCTCCACGAGCTACTGGTCGATACTCAAAGTATCACAAAGTCCCGAAAGGATGTATCTCAAAGGACCACCTCGTCACAGGGGTCTTAACGCAACATACGGTGCGTCAATCAGACAACCGGTCTGTGAGTTACTAGCCTTTTCGTCCTAGGGGCCCGGTTGGTTTCGTGTGCGAACCAATCCGGCCATAACTCAACTATACCCCGAAAAATCCTAGGGTATACTCATAGGGACCGTTTCTCAACCTGATCACCAACGCCGCTGACGGTTCGTCAAACGGACGTCTGGTCTGAAAGATATCATCTTTTCCGTTCCAGGGGCCCCGTTGGATTTCGGTGCGATCCAACCCGGCACTATCCATCTGCATCCAAAACTCGGGCGGAGGATGCCAAAAGTTCCTTCTAATCAAGAGGAAAGCAACGAGACAGACGACGCGTCAATCAGACGCCCGGTCTGTGAGTTATTAGCTTTTTCGTTCCAGGGGCCCGGTTGGTTTCGTGAGCGAACCAACCCAACCGCACTCCGACGACATCCAAACCTCGTGCGGAGTAAGCCAAAAGATCAGTCTCACATAGAGGAATTCAACAAAGCTGACGGCACGTCAATCGGACGTCCGTAGCTCAAGATATGAGCGTTTCTGCTCCGAGGGCCCGGTTGGTTTCGTGTACGAACCAACCCGGCCGAACCCAAAGTATTCCGAAACCTTGAGTGCGATATACTGAAACGACCGTCTCGATCCAAGGATCGCGTTTCCGCTGACCGCGCATCGTTCGGAGGCCCGTAGCTCATGTTATGGGCAAAAGACCGAAAACGGTCCGAAGACGGGGGGGTCCGGGTCCGGGCCGACCCGGCCCGACTCCCGATGGGTCGGTCGAACCGGGTCGACCCGGTCCGGCCCGGCCAGGGCGTGGCCCGGCCGGTCAGACCGGCCTCGCTCGGCCAGCCCGGCCCGGCTCGGACGAGCAGCCGAGCGACGCGGGGGGGAGCTCCGCCCCCGCGTGACAACCCCGCGGCACCCGCAGGGTGTCTCCCTGGATAGCCCGAGCGACACGGGGGGAAGCCGACGCCCCCGCATGAAAACCCCGCGGCACCCGCGGGGTGTCGCCCTGGACAGCTGGACCCGCGCAGCCGTGACGTCCTCGTCTGGCGGCTCGCTGGGGCACCGCCGCTCCCGGCTGCCGGCGCCGCCGCGCCGGTGACCCGTGCCGCCGGCATGTTCCGCGGGCCACCGGAATCGCTCCGGTGGTCCGATTCTGTTCCCGTCTGCGCCGCTGCTCCTCCCGGGACACGTTCTTCACTGCGGAATCATCGAATTTTCTTTGCGGCACGTTCTGTCATCGCCCATCAAATCCGCACAACAACGAAGAACATCGGAGGGTCGTCGGGCCGTGTTCGTTTGGCCCGCACCCTCCGCGTTAGAGATAAACAATGAGAGAAAATAAATCAACACAAGCAACAACAATTTTAATAAAATAAAATTGTTCATTTGCAACCGGATCTTTAATTTTAAAGAAACTTTCACGGAAAAAGGGCATTCCAAAACATAATCCCTACCTTGACAAGTTGTCGCGCGTGAGCGTTCTTCGCGGAATTGCTCGTCGCGGAAGGAGGGGTTCGTCGTGTCGCGGAAGACATCGCGTCGTCGCGGAATCCGGCGTCGCGTCGTCGCGGAATCCGGCGTTGCGTCGACGAACTCAACGGACCAAGAAACAACAGATTTAATTATAAATAATTAAATCCGTGTTTTGTTAAAAACCACAAAGGAGATTAAAAAGAATCCCGAGATCTCTTACCTCAAGCAGTTGGTGATCGGAGATCATGGCGGGGAAGAACTTCTCGGGTGAAGCGTCGTCAAACTCCGAGGGTGACGGCGTTCTTCGCGTTCTTCGCGTTATTCGCGAAGGATGATGAAGGCTCAAGAACTCTGTCAAACCTCTCAACGTGTAATCTTTCAAAAGACTTGTTGGTCTTATTTTATCATTACGCCAACAAACGAAAAAGGTAAGTAACGACCCATCAATTCGTTGAATTAATTCAATGAAAGAAACCTCCCGTTTAATTCACAAAATAAACCGCCCAATTAAATGGTGCGTTAAGGATTTAAGAAAACGTGTCAGTTGACTTTCATAATGATGGGTTTTCGCGGGTGCGTTACTTAGCGGAAAGAAACGGCAGGGCTCGTGCGGGCCCCACCTCACAAATATCCTACCAAGGGGGTAGGATATTTCTGGATAGCATCCTATCCGGATCAACTCAGCTTAGGCCATCTTTAAGTGGCTTCAAGTGGCTTCCAAGTGGCTTAAGTGAAATAAAATAAAGTTGCCGTAAAATTATTTTATTTCTTAACTTTAAGCCCGAAAATTAAAAACCACACCCAAGCAAACACAACTCCGGAAGAGGCGTTTCTAAGCGAATACCGGCGCTGTGATTTCATCGATGCCCTCAGAATTCGATTCCAGGCACTGGTTCAAGAGTTAGAAAAACCCGCTCGTCCGTTCACTAAACGTACCCGAGCCATACTTCGGAAAATGATTCTGGGCACACCGGCCCTCAGAATCAGGTGCCATCAGAAACTGCGCTCTTGTAAAATTCCAAAGAAAATTAAGGAAAAAATTTCCTTGAAATTTACGGGTCTTTACATGCTTAATCACTTTGGGTAGGCCTTTCCTCTAAATTTATCTCTCATTTTTTGTTGCAACATTATTTTCTCTAGGGACTGGTAATCATATATTTTTTTCTATTAGTCCATTATATTCTATTTTCATGCCTTGTTATCCAAAGGAAAATATTATGGTATCTAATCACCTTTTTCAAAGGTGGATGATTTTTAAATGTCCTTGAGGTAGGTGGATCTATTCATATGTTATAATTTGTTTACTTTCATGTAGTTCTTACCGGTTTCTTGTGATTTGAATGTTTGGAATTGAAAAAGGAATGAGATTGTGTTTTGAAAGGGGTTTTTTTCTTTGAAAAGGGAGTTTCATTTATTGATAATGGAAAAATTGATTTTAAAACTCTATAGAATATATATTTTTTATTTGAAATTGTTTTATAAGAATGTGTTTATTATTTTAAAATCATAAATTGAGAAACATTACATTGTGAGAACCGTGGGTACATTGAGAAAGAGACACAGATAGTCTTAGTGTCTTGAACATCACTAGGATGTATCCTCCTGTATATAGATGGATTGTGTTAAGAATTGATATTAGTTGGATCCAATATTAAAACTTTATAGGATCAAGTGTTTTTATATGTATGGTCTAATACGTAGAGTCCAACTGGTTGGTGAATTGTTGTTTCAGGTTATTTATTGTATGATAGATTATTTGTTGGATGTTGGATCACATTGATATTTATTTTTGATATCTTTACCTTATTGGTTTCTATATTTTGAACATATTACTTGAATGTTTTTTGAACTAAAGCATTACTTGGAAAATGATTTCAATTTTTTTTGTTGTAAATTATTTTTTAAAACTATTTTGTTTTAAATATAGAACATGTGTATTCTAGTTGTTAGAATTTGTATAGATTCTTTGGTGGTATCATACTAGTCTTTATTTCTTAAAACCTAATCCTTTTTGTGTGTGTATCTAAACCATGAAATTATGACATAAGTAAAGGTTAGTTCATTATGTAGCGATTTAGGTTTCTTTTTTCATCACTGTTTCAGTTTGTGATGGTTTGGATGTGATAGTTTTTCATGTGGAGGATTGTTGGTCTAGATATTTCATTCTTTATTGTTTATCATGTTTGGCTCAGTTGTATCTCTCTTGTATCCACTTTATACTCTAGTTTAATGTCTTTTTCCTTATATATGATACTTTTTTTGTTATCATTTTTTTTCCGATCACATAAAGGGCTAGGTCAGGTGACTGGTTAGGTTGGCCCGAGTTGGTCTAATACACATTTAGATCAAATGATTGGTGAAAAATAAAATATTTGGATTTACCTATTCTAAGGTAAAAAGATATGTTTCCAATATAATATTGATATCAATATAAAAATAATATCATGGGACTTTTCTATCTTTTAGATATCCTTATATATTTTCAGTTGTGAGTGAAAATTAAAATTATTGGAACATAATTTTTTTTGGGAGGACAGAGCTCCCTATGATTTTTAAAACCACTTTCTTTCTATAAAATATGTTCTTATAAGTGGAAATATGTTTTTTTTTGTAATTTATTCAATGGTATTGAAATATATTTGGAAATAAGTCATACAATAGGGGAATAAATTAAACAACACCTTATTCATTCAGAGTAAATCATAAAACAAAATTCTCCTAAAACTATCTATTATAAACCATGGATTATTAAAAACTATCTATTATTATTTCAAATAAGAAATCATAAATTAAAAGGAGAAAATAAATAAAATAGAATAAAATCCCGAACACTAGGATATCTCATAGATTATCTTCACTGTTTAGTATTATCATTACAAAAAGGAATCTTATAATGAAGAAGAACATCATGAAATGAGAGAAGAATATTATTTGATCTAAAATGAAAACTATATAAATGATAAATTTGAATGGAACAAATTAGTTTAGTAGGCTATGTATAATTAAAAAATATATCATTTATATATATGGTCAATGGAAATGGGGTAACTGAATAAACATTTAACTAATATATATTCAGATATTGTATATTTTTAGCAGTAAATATATAATAATATAAATCCTGGGTAATAAATAAAAAATAATTATATAATATTGAAATATGACTTATATAAAAATATATTTACACATTATGTATTCCAATTAATGTAATATTTATTATTAGGTTATGATATTATGTATTTATAAAATTCAAATAAGTATATCAACATTATTGGATCAGTAAATTTTAATTTTTTAAATATAAATAATTATAGGAAATGGAGTTGGAAAATAATTATTTAATAAAAATGTAAAATTTTTCAAATAACTTTTTTTTATTTTTTTATTTTATGATAAAAATTTATATAGAAAATATTACAAAAACATATTATTTTTAACTTACATAATAAAATTATTTAAATTATAAGTTGATATTATATAATAATAAAACCATTGAATTTTTTAAAATTTAAACATTTAATAAAAACATTTCATTAATTTTTAATTTTCAAAGAAAAATGTATAAATATTGGAATGTTAATTTTATAAAATGTACTTAAATTTTGTATTTACCATGTTAGTATTTGAATATTATTAATTTTGTTAATATTTTTGAATGGATTTATTTTAGGTGAATATAAAAAAATAAATTTTACAAATTACTTGAATTTAATGAGATTACTAGTATATAAGAATATTGTAGAAATTTTTTATACCCATTAATATAAAAAAATATATATTTGAAAATAGATTCCTTAAATTTTAAAATTTTATTTTATTTGATAAACCCATGTCTAAAATTTTCAAAGAGAATTTTCAGTGTCCTCTAAAACTGTTTTAAACACATTTTATAAATATAATTTAAAATTTAATTTTGATTAATTTTAGATTGTTATATAATAAAATTTATTTAAAATTCTTAATTATAAGTTAATTTTTTTACTAAGGAAAATTTTAATTGTACACATAAAAAATTATTTCATAGGTAAAATCTAGTTTCAATAGTTATAAGATAGAAGGTTTAATTGGGATAACCAATGGGATTAAAGGCCTAACATGTCAAAAAATGTATCTAATTTAGTGTTTGTGTTTTGAATAAAAATATCCTTTTAAAAACTAAATCATTATACATTTTTTAGTCTTTTAGGAAGGTTAAACATTCAGTCTCATTATATTATGATGAAATATTTAAAAAAATTTAATTCTCACCAATGATAAATGATGCATTCCACTATCCCATCATTTACACTCAAAATTTATTTTTATACATGAAACTTCTCTATTTTACAATCACCTAGAAGAACTCTTCACTTTATTTATATTATGGTCAGATGATTTCAGCCTAATTCATCCCTTTCCATGGAATCCACCATGTTAAGAACAATGTTATCAATATTATTGATAACTATTCATTAACATTGATTATTATCTATAATTCCAATTAAAATATAATTTTTCCAATATTATATGATGAATTCATTATTTATAGTATATTCAACTTTGTTATATTTTGAGAATAAACATTAACCACCTTTCTATTTTCCATTATGGAAAACAAAAAATTCAATCACATGTTCTTAAGGTCTTCCACTTTTATCAATTTTCATCTAGTTTATTTTTTATTAGACTATATTAAAATACTAATCAATAACTATTTTTTAAAATTTTATCTAAAAAATTACTTCATTCCCAATAAATACACTTGGATGACCAGAATTATCCATTAACAATACCATGTTCATGTTTGGGTTTGTTAAACCACATACCTGAACAGTTCGATAAAACAATGTCATGGAGGACTATAAGAGTATTATAAGTGAAAATATATTATATAAATAAGTATATACTTATTTTATTTTGTATTTAAAATGATATAATAATAATTAATTCCACTACTTAAGGTACCAACATCCATATATTAAAAATCCCCAAAACAGGATTGCCCATATGGATTTCAACCAAAACACATATAGATTGAAATTATATAAGTATAAATAAATTTAAACTATAAAGTATAGTACATTTCATGGTATAAGACTTATGTACTTTTGGAAATGAATGAAGAACAACACCACTATTACAAAACCCGTTCAAAAAGATCAAGACTACTCACACCTGATGTTCAAAATATATAATAACTATTTTATTTAAACGTATATAATAGTTTTAAATTATTTATGTAAATTGATATATATGTTTCAATAATGATTCGAAATAGGTGACTAATATAGTTGTTTTAATACAAGAGATTCAAGCACATAGTGTAAGTCAAATATTCTGAAAATATGTATTATTGACTCATCTTATCTTATTGAGTCATAAGGAATCATGTTTTACTATAGTTATTTTATTGTGTTGTTATTCTATTATATGACCCTTTATAATTTTTTTATCCTTATTTTGAACTACATTGATTAAATTATTTCTTCAAAAATCATAATTATGTGAATAATAATTCACATTCATTTAAAATTAGATCACTTTTCTTCCGTGTTCATATTTTCTCTTCCTCATTTTGTTAAACTATTCCTCATTTGAACTCCATGTTTGATTAATTTCAGGTAATTTTCAACGGTATGTTTACCACTTTTAAAGTAATGGTTTTATCAATATATTTACGATGTGGGTTTTACTAAATTTATTTTTAAAATATTAAAAAATGTTTCCCATTCATGTTCTTATGGAGTATGGGCTTCAAAAGCATGATCTCGCAGAGCATGGACTTGCGGAGCAGCAACACGCAGGAAGCTGCTCGCAGAGCAGGGGATCACGAAGCCACTTTGCGAAGGAAAGCGGAGCTCCATGAACTGGGATATCGGCCGCCCAAGGGGCGCCGTGGCCAACTAGAGAAGGGGGGGGGGGGGGGGGGGTGAGCTGGGTATTTATAGGCAAGGGTCGCCGCGAATCAAAGCTCACTCTTTGCGAAGACAGAGCTTTCTCCACAGCGGATCACAAACATCAAATGCGGTCACAGAGCATCCCACCTCCTTGCTTCGCAGTGGGTCTTCATGGTCGCACCGCTTACTTTTCGGGCCGGGACGTAGTCATTTTCCATTGTGCCCTTATGCGCAACCGCTTCCACCTATAGAATACCATGATTTGAGTGACTCCTCCACACACCATGAAACACCTTGAGTCGACATATTATTCTTGGGTTGTTTCCCATGTTGTGAGTTGAGATCCTTATCATCAATTCCTCAAGTAACTTGAGTCGAACCATTCCTCATGAAACTCTTCCAAACCCTATCACTTGGATCCTATGCCATTTTGAACTAGAAAGGGCCACCCATACCTAAGTCCCAACACCAACCATTTTTAGGTGCCTAATGCCTTGTAGTCCTATCTGCATGATATTAAACTATATTAGTCTCTATGTTCAAAAAATAGGATGCCTCTTGCTTCTAACAAGAGATTCCTTATGCTCCTAGCATAAGATTCCAATAGTCATATCTACATGACTTTAAACTGTAGTAATCCCTATGTTCCGAACATAGGATGCCTCTTGCTTCTTACAAGAGATGCCTTATTCTCCTATCATGAGATGCCAACAGTACTATCTACATGACTATAAATTGTAGTAATCCCAATGATCCAAAAAATGATGCCTCTTACTCTAAATGAGAGATGCCCTATGATCCAAGCATAATATGCCAATAGTCCTTTCTACATGACTTTAAATTGTAGTAACCCCTATGATCCAAACATTGGATTCCTCTTTCTATAAATGAGAGATGCCTTATGCTCCAAGAATAAGATACCATCGGTCCTATCTACAAGACACTATAATGTAGTATGCCCTATGTTCCTATCATAGGATGCCTCTTTCGCAATATAAGAGATGCCTTATGCTCAAAGAATAAGATTCCAATAGTCCTCTCTACATGACTATAAACTGCTGTAATCCCTATCATTTAATAATAGGATGCCTCTTATTCCAAATAAGAGATGACTTATGTGAAAAGCATAAGATTCCTCATGCCATGATTGGAGTGGCATAATTTCAAGAGCGTTTGAATTTGTTCAAACATTCCATCACTCCACCTCACGCTTTGAGTGTCCTTCATTCAAATCCTCATCCACTTCCATTTCTGAAGGGACCCTCTAATGGCATGGTCCCAGGACGCAGCTGCTCACCTACCGTCCTGGGCCAACACCCCGGAAGACATTGGACAACACATTGATTCAGGTCCTGTGTTTTGAACACAGTCAAAAGTCGACCTTCATTTGTTTGTCTCCATTTTAGGCTAACGTGATATGGATGCTGTGTTTTCTCCATGGTCAACAGTTATCCCCCATCATCACACCACCCTCACCGTGTTCCAAATTTGGTTCAAGTGATTCACACCTTTCATCTCCATTTGTTCAGACTGATTCCAACACCCCTTTGCATTATCTCTCTTATGCACCAACGCCTAAGTGAAGGCCTCAATCAACCAGTGGGTTGGGATGCCCTCATGTCCAGACATGAGGATGACATTATGGGATGCTTCTTTGCATAAGACCCATCCATGATTGCCGCTCCTTAGCAGCACATGGGCATCTTCCTTGCATAAGCCCCATCCATGATTGATGCTCCTTAGCGTCACACGGGCAACTTTCTTGTGTAAGCCCCATCCATGATTTCCACTCCTTAGCAGCACACAGGCAGCTTCCTTGTGTAAGCCCCATCCATGATTTATTCTCCTTAGAGGCACACAGGTATCTTCCTTGCGTAAGCCCCATCCAGGATTTCTTCTCCTTAGCGACACATGACCAGCTTCCTTGCGTAAGCCCCATCCACGATTGTCACTCCTTAGCAGCACACGACCAGCTTCCTTGCGTAAGACCCATCCATGATTGCTACTCTATAGTGGCACCCGGGTAGCTTCCTCGCGTAAGCCCCATTCACCATTTCCGATTCATAGCGGCACATGAGAAACTTCCTTGCATATGCCCCATCCACCATTACTACTCCCTAGTGGCACACGGGCCTCCATCCTGGAGTAAGTCTCAATCTTTCTCTCCCTAGGACGATCAACGCATAATCCTCACTTCAATTCCCATGAACGCACCTTCCACAACATGATCGTTGGGTCTCTACTACCTCTTGTTTCTCACACCGAGCATGACTCACGTGGGCTTAGAGTGAGCACCGAACATGACAAAAACCTTAGTATGCCTTAGAGTGTATGCCACAATACCGTCCCGCGTGATGTTAAAATGTGCACCCAATCTACGAGGAAATTGATCCATGTCAAGGCATGGTATGTAGGAAGCCTCCACAAGGTTCAAGCCCACCACCTGGTCGTTCCGACCGCCTTCACGTCGGTTCACCAACCACCTTGGGCTACCTAGAGTATAAGCCCCACACCACATGAACTATAAGGACTTTGATCCATGTCAAGGCATGGTAAGTAAGAAGCCTCACGAGGTTCAAGCCCACCGCCCTGTCGTTCTGACTCCATTCACGTCGATTCACCCAACACCTTGGGCAGACCAGAGTGTAAGCCCCAACCCAACCCGAACTATGGAGACTTTGATCTATGTCAAGGCATGGTACGTAGGATTCCTTACGAGGTTTAAGCCCATCACCCATCGGACCCCGGTCCATCTTCATGTTGGTTCACCGACACAACCTATCCCGAACTACGTGGACTTTGATCCATGTCAAGGCATGGTACGTAAGAAGCCTCCACGAGGTTCATGCCCACCACCTGGTTTTTCCAACCTCCTTTACGTCGGTTCACCACACCCACCTGAACTACGGGGACTTTGATCCATGTCAAGGCATGGTACGTAGGAAGCCTCATGAGGTTCAAGCCCATCACCCATCGGACCCCCAATCCATCTTCACGTTGGTTCGCCGACACAACCCATCCCAAACTACGAGGACTTTGATCCATGTCAAGGCACGGTATGTAGGAATCCTCCATGAGGTTCAAGCCCACCACCCGATCGATCCGACCTCCTTCACGTCGGTTCACCACACCCACCCAAACTACATGTACTTTGATCCATGTCAAGGCATGGTACTTAGGAAGCCTCCATGAGGTTAAAGCCCACCACCCGGTTGTTCCGACCTCCTTCACATCTGTTCGCCACACCCACCCGAACTGCAGGGAATTTGATCCATTTCAAGGCAAGGTACATATAAATCCTCACAAGGTTCAAGCACATCACCCATAAGACCCCCGTTCCATATTCACGTCAGTTCACTGACACCACCCATCCCAAACTACGGGGACTTTGATCGAGGTCAAGTCATGGTACATAGGAAGCCTCCAAAAGGTTCAAGCCCAACACCCGGTCATTCTGACCTCCTTCACATTGGTTCACCAAAAACCTTGGGCAACCTAGAGTATAATCCCCACACTACATGTACTACGTGGTATTTGATCCATTTCATGGCATCGTACGTAGGAAGCCTCCACAAGGTTCAAGCCCAACAACCATTGGACCTCAGGTCCACCTTCATGTCGGTACACCGACCCCCACCCGAACTATGGGGACTTTGATCCATGTCAAGGCAAGGTACGTAGGAAGCCTCCATGAGGTTCAAGCCCACCACCTGGTCATCCCGACCATCTTCACGTCGGTTCACCCCCATCCCAAATGATGTCAAACTGCGTTCCCATTCATCGGTAAGCCACTGCGATCCCATTCAGCGGTAAGCCGTTGTCATCCCATCCAGTGGTAAGCCGTTGTGACCCCATCCAGTGGTAAGCCATTGCGGCCTCATTCAGTAGTAATCCATTGTCAACCTCATTTGGCGGTAAGCCATCATCAGATGAACTATAAAGATTTTTATTGCATGCCATGGGGATACATAGGAAGTCTCTTCGAGGCTCAATCCCATCACTCATGTCTCATCCTGACCTCTCCCTCGAGCCTATGTGTCTCAGGAAGGTCATTCCCCAACCTGGAGGTTCCACTTCCTCTGGGTCCCATCCATGCATCCATTCTCATGGCCCACCTCTTCAGGTGTCCCATCAGTCCACCGAACTACACAAACTTTGATTCCCTGCCACGGGGATACGTAGGAAGTCTCTTCGAGGCTCAAGACCAACACTACCGTCATCTTCACGACGGTCCCATATCATTCCCCCACCACTTCATTAAACTCTCCATCATCTATCCTCATTCTCACTTGGGCTGCCACATCCTGGTGGGATCATTCCATCCACCACCTCACTGCTCCAAGTAGTAGTTGGGCCGCTATCCACGCGTAAGCCCCAGCATGTCTCCGGGTCATTGTCCTCTGTGTACACCATGATTCATCACCCCTTCGATATACGTGGGTTTTGATTCCTGTCCTCTATATAGTTTACTTTGGAAACCTCAATGAGGTTCAATCCCAGCCGATGGTAAATCATGGTGTCCCCCATCCTGGGGTGCACTCACCCTGATCCGCCCTCAGTGGTGTTCAGATCAGCCATTATGGTTTGACATCTCCCCTCCATGGAGCACACCATCTCATATCCGTCCTCATTGGGCATTTTGATCCATCCATATTTCTGGTGTCCCCTACTTGGGATATACCAACCTGATCTGTCTCTATAAGACGTTCTGATCACCCTTATTCCGACTCCGTAAGATGTTAAACTCGCGACCTACCTCATGATAAACATGAGCTGCCCGAGGAAAACCTCGGATGACACGCCTTTGGCGTAACCATCTTCGCAAGATGTTAAACATGAGGAATACCCTGTGTTAAACATGGGAAGCTGAGGAAAACCTCAGATACATGCATATAGCATGTGACTCCCCGCATTCGACATGGGATGCCTCGGGTTTTGCACCCTTGAGATGCCCTCTTATGAGGAAGAATATAGGTTCCCCAATATCCATACACCTAGAGATGACCGACATGCCTGATGTTGTCATCTACTTCGGCTGAATGTTTCTGCCATGTCAAGATCCCATGGAATATCCTAACGAAAGTAGTGTAATTAACCGGCATCCATGACGATATGGCACTAGGAACAAGATTCACGAAACACGACTTAATCTATAAGGGAGACCCAGACTAGGTGACGAATTCTGAGGAGGAATCCACAGAAGGAAGAACCGACATCCATCATCCCGTTTCGATCAAGGAGAAGATGTCCCTGAATAAGGAGGAGATCCCGCCTGCCTTTGGAAAGCAGGAATGCGGGGCAACAGCTACGCGTCCTCCACAGACTGATGCACACACCCCGGCGAATGCATCAGAAACAATGATACATTATTAAAATTATCATAAATTAAGGGGTGGGGGATTAAACTGAAAAAATAATGGGTGGGGCATCTTGGATAACTTAGAATATGATGGTACCCTATTTCTATGAAAGGGAAAATTTTCTTTGTTGTTATTTATCATAATGTAATTTACATTTTCATTGTATGAGAATATGATTCTCCCCAATGGATTAGGATTATTATATCATGATTCCACACATTTTTCACATGGTATATGACTGTTCATTTGATATTTCATTTCATTCTATCCAGATTTAGGACAACAATTATGGTCCATTTATATTAAATTATATATATTTTCCCCTTATAATGTGTAATAAATTTATTGTGATCAAAATCTTGACGGTAAACTGATTTTCTTTCCATTATTGAGAATCTGTGAAAATCTATTTCTCATGTTTCTAATTAATAGGTCATAAATTTGAGTATAAATTATGATAATTATAGAATAAATTATATTATATCTCAATGATATGTGAATTGTAACAAGGTATTTATAATAATTTCCCTATATAGCTATTCTATAAAGACAATAACCATCCCATTATAGGACTAAGAGATGATTTGTTAGTTATAATGTTTATTATTCAAAAATGATATAAAATAATGTTATATTTATCTTTTATTTTGATAGTTATTAAATATTCACATAAAAAATATTTATATGATTGAATTAATATTTATTAATAGTCCACAATCAAGATTATACTTACTATCTTCTGCATTAACATCACTTGTTGATTTGAAAATCACGTAAAACTTCTCAAAAAAGTGTCTATATTAACTGAATAAAACAAGAAAACTATGGATATCTATCAGTATGGTTAGTATGGGTAATTCTTTGATCTCCCCTATTTTTTAAGCATACATAGATATAACTTCTATTCTGATTACATGACCAAATAAGGATAATTCTTAATCCAAATTTTACACAAGATGAATTCAGTATACACTTTTACATTCTTAATGTATTTTAATCAACCATTATATTATCATAATATAGTTCCTCTATCAAATAATATATAAGAATATCATGAATATGGACTATATATAAATTTAAAATATAATATTTAAATACTCTATCCATAAAATACATGATGATAGAAGGGGAACCCTCATGTTCGAATTGAATCCCTATGAATTCAAAGTGTCTATATCTTATGCTAAATGTTATCTTGGGAATATATAATCTATTTACCATTCATTTATGGTATCCAAATCAAATTCCCAACTTCTAGAAGCAAAGTTACCCTATAATTTGATCTAATGGGTCGTCTATGTGGTGTACAATATACTTATTATTGATGAAGATCATTTCAGAATCTAGATTATCAATGTAAATATGCATTGAACCATATTTCTTCTTGTTAGAATGTAATGGTTCCCAAAATGGGGATTCAATTATTCATATTAATCCCTTTTATAGGTTTTACAGATAATGATTCTTTAGTTATTCAACTTCAAGAAAGACATTGCAAATCAACTATTTGGTTTATGTGATGATCCTACCACGTGTTTAATTGAATCATTAAATGAATTTTTGAAGGATTGAAATTATGATTGACAACAAATATATAAATTATATATATTATAATTACCATTTTCAAATGGTTAATTTCTCCAAAAATATTTTTTTATAGGAATATTTTTACCAGAAACCTCTGTCAAATATAATCTATATACCTTGGATTAAATCATCACTTAATTATCATGGTTCATTTCAGTGATAGAGATATTATAGGGTATTCCATGTTCTCTTGGCCATTGAGGTTTCTAACCTTTATTATCCTTGTTTTCCATTACACTATGAATTTTATCTTTATAATTCCTAAATTACAGTAATTTGAATCATTGAGTTATGGGTGGAACTTTTTATGGAAACTTATTATCCTCTGTTTTGTTAACTGGCATCTTAATCATTCCTTATATCACGACCCTTCCTCGGGGCTCGTGCCGTGACTTCCCCAAGCCCGCCTTCCATAGGCCAGGGGCTGGCGACTAGCACCAGGGCATAAATCCCGAAAAAAGGCGAAGGCATTTCCTTTGTAAAGTAAACAAACACCACATAGTAAGCAAGAAGAAGTAAACACTAAGTAAAACTGGGTACAATAGTGAGTGCAGAAAAGTAAGTGGGCCAAAATATAAACCCCAATAGAAAGTAAAGTTCAAATGGAAAGAAAGTACAACAACTGTAAGTAAAGCAGCAACGTCGAGCCGTCCACTGGAAGTCCCACCTGAAGGGTGGGTACAGATAGCCTCCTCAGCTCCATGGGTCCAGCCGTCCGCTCTATGTATGTCTCACCCAGTGGTCCACCTCTAGGTACCGACTTGCTCCACAAGCCTCCACCATGATCAGTGTTGTCCATCGTCTACATCCAATACAACTGAGTGCGGGCATAGCCCATGCAGGGGTGAGTATAAGCTACTCAATAGGGACCCCGAGACCCCCGAAGGTCTCCCAGAATCCACAAAGGATAATCCACAAAGGAAATATACAGGCACGAAGTAACATCTGACACTACTTAGGTATATGCTCATACATATACATAAGTCATCAATTCCAGTTCAGCTCCAACATCCGAGCCCAAGTAAAACCTCGTCAACACAAGAAAACATAACTCATTCCACATAGGAATTCAAAAACCAATCCACACAGGAAAACACAACGTAATCCATATAGGATATCAAGTCAATCTTATCGAAGATAAGATTGAAAGTCAAGACTCAGCTCACACAGGTATACTTCTTTGTAAGACGATAGAGATGATCAGTTATAGCCACTGATTCATCTAAGCCGTCGAACCCACACATGATCGATAGGTACTGACCCCCGCAATGACCCACACATGATCGATATGTATTAAACCCCTCAATGACCCACACAAGATCTGACCCACTCATGATCGGTATGCGCTGGCCCACACAGGACCGCTGAGCGCTGACCCACATAGGATCTGATCCACACAGGATCAGTAAGCACTGATCCACATAGGATCGCTGAGTGCTGTAGTGGTTGCTGTCAAAACCACAGAGGATTCCCGTACAGTCTTCATCGTTGTCGCAGTTGCAGCGAGCTCTAGGGTTCCCGCACACAACAAGCTCGTTCGGGGAGGGTTCGCTCCATGATCAGAGGGGATGATACATCAACTGACATGAAGTCCGGAGTTGATGTATCGAAAAGTTCCGTATTGTCAATAGGAACTCAACGTCACAGACGACGTGTCAATCAGACGCCCGGTCTGAGAGTTATTGGCTTTTTCGTTCTAGAGGACCGGTTGGTTTTTAAGTCAAAACCAACCTAACCATACTCCAACTTCTTCCAAACCTTGATCGGAGTAAGCCAAAAGGTCCGTCTCACTAAGAGGAATCCATCAAAGTCGACGACACGTCAATCGGACGTCCAGAGCTCAAGTTATAAGCGTTTCCCCTCCGAGGGCCCGGTTGGATTCGTGTTAGAACCAACCTGGCTAAACCCAATGTTCTCCGAAACCTTGAGTGTAATATATCAAAACGACCGTCTCGATCCAAGTGTTGCATCGCAGCTAACGGTACGTCGATCGGAGGTCCCTAGCCCATGTTATGGGAAAAATAACAAACCTGTCCAGTTTTAGGGGGGTTTTGGGCCCGGAACGACCCGACCCGAGAACCCCTAGGTCGGCCCAAACCGGGTCGACCCGACCCGGGTCCGGGCCGGCCCGACGCACTCGCGTGGCCCGCGTGGCCAGCTCGGTCCCGCCGAGCTAAGAGGCAGGGGGGCGATGCCCCCCTGTTTGTGTAACCACGCCCCCTACGTGGGGGCCGCTCTTCTTCAGCCAGCCGGGGGTTACGACCCCTGGCCTTTATGGAAACCGGGACCCCCCATGCGGGTCCCTCCCTCCTTTATCCGGCGGCCGGCGGTTCCGGCGGCCACTCCCTGCACCACCGCGGCCATATGTCGCGGCCTTGTCTGATCGGTGGGGCGCGACGGCGCCGCACACCTCTACTGCGGCCCCGCTCCGGCCACGGCTACTTCAAGGTTCTCCGGCGCGGCGCGACGGCGCCGCGCTTCTTTGCCCATTCTTCATTTTTTCTGCGCGGTGCAACGGCACCACGCTACCTTTGCTCATGCCACAACAAGTTCAAACAATCAAGGGGGGGGGGGGGGGACGAGGGTCGGTCGTGTTCGTGCAGTCCGACCTCCTCCCGTTATTGTGATAACAGGTGGCCCAATATGAAAACGATGAACGACGATGAAAGTATTCATGAAAAAAATAAATAACCCCTACCTCGATGAAATCGTTGAACAGAGGTTCATTGCGGAATTGAACATCACAGAAGAAGGCGTCGTGGAAGAGGGTTATGTACACATTGACGGAGATCGTCCGAGGAGGAACGGTGTCTCCCTTCCTTTGACGCAGGAAGAAGAATGAAGGAAGGCACGTCGGTGTTCTTCACGTTCTTCAAGGAAGATGATGAACTTCAAGACTTAGAGCTTCCTTTCCCCAAATTCTCCCCACACAACGAACCTGCAACCTAATGAAATAAGACCTTGTCTTATTTAATTAACACACAAGCCAACTTAAAATTTGAAATTCGAATTGAATTCAAGAATTAATTACATTGAATAAGTTAATCAATTAATGAGTTGACTTTTCATTTAATGGGGGGAGCGGGTGAGTTACTTAATTAATGGGGGTTGAGGAAGTTGAAGGGTGGGGCTCATGTGGGCCCCACCCAACAAATATCCTACCTAGTGGAGTAGGATATAGTGGGTCCCACTCCAACCACTTAGCTTAGGTTAAAATACTTTAAATAAAAATAAAATTGGTTGCACCATTTTATTTTATTCTTTACTTAACCTAATATTTTAATAACCTCACCTGAGTAAAAGAAACTCCGGAAAAGGTGTTCCTAAGCAATTACCAGTGCTGCGGTTTAATCGGTGCCCTCAAATTTCAATTCCGAGCACCGGTTCAAAAGTTAGGAAATCCCGCTCGTTCGTTCACTGAACGTACCCGAGATAAACTTCGGAAAATGATTCCGAGCACACTGGGACTTGGAATCAAGTATCATCAGAAACTGCATTCTTGTAAAATTTCAAATAAAATTAAGAAAAAATTTCCCTTGAATTTTACGGGTCTTTACATTACTCCAACCTCAGAACTTTACGTTCCTGTAAAGATGCATCATAAACTAGGGAAACAAATGTGGGTACTGTGCACGCATTTGAGCCTCCCGCTCCCAAGTGCTCTCCTAGAGGTTCCCGTGCTGCCACCTAATATGCACTAGAGGAATAGAACATCCACGTAGGACCCACTCCTGTCGATTCTCGATCTCCACTGGGACCTCCGCAAAAGTCGCCCCATCATTAATGTCCATCTCCCCATGGTCGATGATATGCGTTGGGTCGTGCACGTATCTCCTCAGCTGAGATACGTGAAAGACGTCGTGCACCCGGTGCAACTGAGGTGGTAGAGCTAGGAGATAATCCACCTTGACAATCCTGCTGAGGACCTGGAATGGTCCGATGAAGTGCGAAGAAAACTTGCCGCCTCGGCCAAATCTCCGTAAACCATGTCGAGGTGAGACCCTTAAGAAGACGTGGTCGCCATCCTCGAACTCTAGTGGTCTCCGCCTCCTGTCATCATAATATTTTTTCCGGCTCTGAGCTATCCTCATCCGCTCCTGGATGACCTAGATCTTCTCTATCATGGCCTGGACCATCTCCGGTCCCACAAGTGCTGACTCCCCATGGCATGTCCAGTATAGAGGTGATCTGCAAGGTCGGCCGTACAATGCCTCGAATGGTGCCATCCCGATGGTGGAGTGGTAGTTGTTATTGTACGCGAACTCCACCAAGGGTAGGTGGTCCTCCCAGTTGCGACCAAAGTAGAGGACACATGCGCGGAGAATGTCCTCGAGAGTCTGAATAGTCCTCTCCGTCTGACCATCCGTCTGAGGGTGAAAGGCGGTGCTCAGACGTAGCTGCGTCCCGAATTCCTCCTTCACCCCTTCCAAAGCCAGGAACTAAATCATGCATCTCGATTGGAGACGATATATGATGGCACACCATGAATCCATACAATCTCTTTAACGTAGAGGTGTCCCAAGCTCTCTACTGAGCCCTGCTCTCTGATGGGTAAGAAGTGGGCCGACTTGGTGAGTCGGTCGAAAATCACCCAAATGGAGTCGTGACCTCTGGAAGTGCGTGAAATTCTAGTCACAAAGTCCATAGATATCCCATACCACTTCCACTCTAGGACCTCCAAGGGTTGTACCAAGCCTACTGGTACCTGGTGCTCTGCCTTCACCTGCTGGCAGGTGAGGTATCGAGAAACAAACTCTGCTACAAACTTCTTCATACCCGACCACCAGTGCTGTCGTCTGAGGTCTGGGTACATATTTGACACTCCTGGATGTACCGATAAAGGGGAAGTTTGAAACTACCTCAGTACCTCCTCCTGTAAAGCAATTGGTACCATGGTACATCCTCTGAAAAGGATGTCATGCTCTCCTCCCACAGAGAATCCATCAGGTGCCTATCCTGAGGATATCTATGCACGCCGCGTCTCACAGTCAACTTCTCCATGTTGTTCCTCTCTGAACCGCTGAAGAAGTGGAGGAGTGTCTGTGGAAAGGCTGCTCTATCACTACCCACGAAGGATATCTTCAAAGTGGCTAGCTTCTCTATCGCCTCCTCAAGTAGCTGAATGCCCGTCCTCCTACTGAGAGCATCAGCTACTACGTTCCCCTTTCCAGGAGTATAGACTATCTCAAAGTCATAGTACTGGAGGAACTCGAGCCATCACCACTGTCTCAGGTTCAGGAACTTCTACGAGAATATGTACCTGAGACTCTGGTGGTCAGAATAGACTGTAAAGCGCTCGCCCATCAGATAGTGTCGCCACATCTTCAGAGCGAATACCACTGCTACTAACTCCAGGTCATGGGTAGTGTAGTTCAGCTCATGATTCCTCAACTGACATGATCTATAGGTGATCAATGCCCTCTCCTTCATCAGGACACATCCGAGTCCGGTCCCTGATGCATCGTAGTAAACTATGTACCATACTCCCTCCTCCGGTAACCTCAAGATAGGTGCGCTGGTAAATCTCTATCTCAGCTCGTGGAATCTCTACTGACATCTGTCTGACCACACGAAGGGTTTCCTCTTCTTCGTCAAATCTGAATTTGGTGTTGCAACTCTGGAGAAGTCTGGAACAAATCTCTGGTAATACCCAGCTAGTCCCAAGAAACTCCGCACCTCTGTCATGCTCCTGGGTGGCTCCCAAGCTAGCACTGCCTCGATCTTCGCAGGATCCACTGCAACTCCTGCCTCAGAGATGAAGTGTCCCAATAAGTGGACCTCATGTATCAAGAACTGACACTTTGAGAGCTTACCATAATGATGGTGCTCTCGGAGTGTGTCCAGTACAACCCTCAAGTGGTAGGCGTGCTCCTCCTCAGTCGTCGAGTATATCAAAATGTCGTCGATGAAGATCATGACAAATCGATCGTGGTAAGGCTAAAATATCCTGTTCATGAGGCCCATGAATACTTCTGGAGCATTGGTTATGCCAAATGGCATAACCAAGAACTCATAGTGGCCATACCGACACCTGAAGGCCGTCTTCTGCACGTCCTCATCCCGAACTCTCAGCTAATGATAGCCTGACCTGAGGTCTATCTTTGAGAACCATTGTGCTCCCTTGAGCTGATCAAAGAGATATTTAATCCTCGGTAGCGGATACTTGTTCCTCAAGGTCACCTGGTTCAGGCGACGGTAATCGACACACAGTCGCAAGCTTCCGTCCGCCTTCTTGGCAAACAAAATCGGGGAATCCCAGGGTGAAACACTGGTTCAGATGAATCCCTTTCCTTGCAAGTCCTCCAGCTATACCCATAGATCTTGAAGCTCAGCGGGGGCCATCCGATATGCTGGAGTGGATATCGGGGCTGTCCCGGGGTATAGGTCAATATAAAAGTCTACCTCTCCACGATGAGGTAGTCCTGGAACGTCGTCAGGGAAAACGTTCGCATACTGATCCACCACTGCTGGTAAGCTCGGACTCCGCACGTCAACTTATCCTAGGATGAGGATAGACAATGGATGAGTGATGGGATGTCCTCTCCTCTGCGTGAGTCCATCCTGAGATGCAAAGGCTCCCTTCTTGCCACTGCCCTTTTTCGGAGCTCGGAGATTCCGACGGAGCCGTTGGCTCGATCTTTACGACTAGATACTCCTACGGGAGCAGACTCGACGATTACGAACTGGTGCCGGTAGTGTGATCTTACTCTAGGAGGAAAGAGCTTCGGCTGGGATATTCTTTTAGTATCGTCGAGGCCTTACGACTTCATCTTGGGCATGGATTAGTTATCTACAGTCCATGATCAGATCGACTGCATTAGGCGCAAGGTGCGATGTGTTCGCACCGATGGGACTTTGATACCAATTTGTCATGACCTGTCCTAGGGGCTCGTGCCGTGACTACCCCAAGCCCGCCTTCCATAGGCCAGGGGCGGACGACTAGCACCAAGGCGTAAAATACCGACAAAAAGGGGAAGGCATTGCCATTGTAAAGTAAACAAACACCACAGACTAAGCAAGAAGAGGTAAACACTAATTAAAACTGGGTGTAATAGTGAGTGCGGAAAAGTAAGTGGGCCAGAATACAAACCCCAACATAAAGTAAAGTACAACTAGAAAGAAAGTACAACAAATGTAAGTAAAGCAGCAACGTCGAACCGTCCACTGGAAGTCTCACCTGAAGGGTGGGTACAGATAGCCTCCTCAGCTCCATGGGTCCAGCCGTCCGCTCTATATATGTATCGCCCAGTGGTCCACCTCTAGGTACCGACTTGCTCCACAAGCCTCCACCATGATCAGCGCTGTCCATCATCTGAATCCAACACAACGTAGTGCAGGCATAGCCCGTGCAGGGGTGAGTATAAGCTACTCAGTAGGGACCCCGAGACCCCTAAAGGTCTCGCAGAATCCACAAAGGATAATCCACAAAGGAAAGATACAATCACGAAGTAACATCCGACACTACTTAGGTATATTCCCATTCATATAACTAAGTCATCAATCCAGTTCAGATCCAACATACGAGCCCAAGTACATCCCAGTCCACACATGAAAACATAACTCATTCCACATAGGAATTCGCAACCCAATCCACACAGGAAAACACAACGTAATCCACACAGGATATCAAGTCAATCTTATCGAAGATAAGATTGAAATTCAAGAATCAGATCACACAGGTATACTTCTTTGTAAGATGATAGAGATGATCAGATATAGCCACTGATTCATCTAAGCTGTCGGACCCACACATGATCGATAGGTACTAACCCCCGCAATGACCTACTCAGGATCGATAGGTACTAACCCCCGCAACAACCCAGATAGGATCAGACCCACACAGGATCGGTATGTGCTGGCCCACATAGGACCGCTGAGCGCTGACCCACACAGGATCTGATCCACAGAGGATTGGTAAGCACTGATCTACAGAGGATTGCTGAGTGCTGTAGTCATCGCTGTCAAACCCACGGGGGATTCCCGTATAGTCTTCATCGTCGTCGCAGTCGCAGCCAGCTCTAGGGTTCCCGCACACAGCAAGCTCGTTCGGGGAGGTTTCGCTCCATGAGCCTAGAGGCTGATAAAGCAACTGACACGAGGTATGGAGTTGATGTATCCAAAATTTCCGTATCGTCAACAGGAACTCAACATCACAGACGGCGTGTCAATCGGATGCCCGGTCTGAGAGTTATTGGCCTTTTCATCCTAGGTGCCCGTTTGGTTTTTAAGTGAAAACCAACTCGACCATACTCCAACTGCATCCAAAACTTGAGCGGAGTAATTCAAAAGGTCTGTATCACTAAGAGGAATCCATCAAAGTCGACAGCACGTCAATCGGACGTCCGGAGCTCAAGTTATAAGCGTTTCCGCTCCGAGGGCCCGGTTGGTTTCGTGTTCGAACCAACCCTACTAAACCCAAAGTTCTTCAAAACCTTGAGTGAAATATACTGAAATGACCGCCTCGATCTAAGGATCATATCTCAGCTAATAGTGCATTGATAGGAGGTCCATATCCCATGTTATGGGCAAAAGAATGAACCTGTCCAGTTTAGGGGGTTTTGGGCCCAAATTGACCCGACACGAGACCCCCTGGGTCGGCCTGAACCGGGTCGACCCGACCCACTTCTGGGTTAGGCTCAATAGGGCGCAGCCCGGCCTGGCCTGGGCGCTTCCCGGTCCGGCCTGGGTAGCCCGACTTGGCGTGCTCGCGGGGCCAGCTCGGCCACGCCGAGCTGAGCGGCAGGGGGGGGGGGGGGCGCTGCCCCCTGTATGTGTAACTGCGACCCCCACGTGGGGGCCGCTCTTCTTCGGCCAGCTGGGGGTTACGACCCCCGACCTTTATTGTAACCGGCCGGCTTGGCTGGCCAGTGAGTCACCGCGAGACCCCGTACGGGTCCCTCCCTCCTTGCTCCGGCGGCCGACGGTTCCGGCCGCCGCTACCCACACCACCACGGCCATTGGCCGCGGCCTTGTCCGATCGGTGCGGCGCGACGGCGCCGCGCCCCTCCACTCCAGAACCACTCTGGCCGCAGCCTCTTTGAGGTTCTCTAGCGCGGCGCGACGGTGTCGCGGCTTTGTTCGACTTCAATGGCGCGACGCGATGGCGCTGCGCTTCTTTGCACATTCTTCACTGTTTCCGCGCGGTGCAACGACACCGCGCTGCCTTTGCTCATGCCTCAACAAGTTCAAACAATAAGGGGGGGGGGGAGGGTCGGCCATGTTCATGCAGTCTGACATCCTCCTGTTATTGCGATAATAGGTGGCCCAATATGAAAACGATTAATGACGAAGAAAGTATTCACGAACAAAATAAATAACCCCTAACTCGATGAAATCGTTGAACGAAGGTTCGTCTCGGAATTGAACGTCGCGGAAGAAGGAGTCGTGGAAGAGGGTTCCATACACGTTGACAGAGATCTTCCGAGGAGGAACGATGTCTCCCTTCCTTTGACGTGGGAGGAAGAACGAAGGAAGGCGCGTCGGTGTTCTTCGCGTTCTTCAAGGAAGATGATGAACTTCAAGACTTAGAGCTTTCTTTACCCAAATTCTCCCCGCACAACGAAACACCAACCTAATGAAATAAGAACTTGTATTATTTAATTAACACACAAGCCAACTTGAAATTTGAAATTCAAATTGAATTCAAGAATTAATTACTTTGAATAAGTTAATCAATTAAGGAGTTGACTTTTCATTTAATGGGGGGAGTGAGTGAGTTACTTAATTAATGGGGGTTGAGGAACATGAAGGGTGGGGCTCGTGTGGGCCCCACCCCACAAATATACTACCTAGTGGATTAGGATATAGTGGGTCCCACTCCAACCACTTAGCTTAGGTTAAACTACTTTAAATAAAAATAAAATTGGTTTCACCATTTTATTTTATTCTTTACTTAACCCAATATTTTAATAACCACACCCGAGTAAATGCAACTCCGGAAAAGGTGTTCTGAAGCAATTACCGGCACTGCGGTTTCATCGGTGCCCTCAGATTTCGATTCCGAGCACCGGTTCAAAAGTTATGAAATCTCGCTCATTAGTTCACTGAACGTACCCGAGATAAACTTCGGAAAATTATTTCGGGCACACCGGGCCTCGGAATCAGGTGCCATCAGAAACTGCTTTCTTGTAAAATCCCAAAGAAATTCAAGAAAAAATTTCCCTTGAATTTTACAGGTCTTTAAACCTTAAAAATCATGTAATAGTTTTCCAGAACTTCCATTCTTGAAATATTATCTCTTTCCCTTCCATAAACTACCCTGATTCTTTTACACGTATTTTTATGTAGGATATTGCAATTTATGTCACACAATGGATTTATCATTTCAGTTTCTATGAATTTTTATTTTCTATTTCTTGTCTCTATAAATATATATAGTTTTAATTTCTATATAAAGTACATATCAAACAATTTATTTTTACATTCCAAAGTCTGTTATAGCTAATTACTTTTTATTATATGGTTTTAGGTCTCTAATGTAATTATCAATATTACTTTTCATCTAGGGAAAAATAAGAGGTGTACCATGTGAGTCTCATATAGTTTTATTCATAAGTTATAATGGGATCATACTTATCTTGTATCAACTCCTATAATTACCTCTAAATGTTCATGAAATGAAATTAGGGGAATATATTTAGTGAATTATTTTTTCTTGAGATCCCCAAATTATATTGAGTAAAATTCTTCATTTATCATCATATTCTTACTGAGATTTCACAATTGGTTACTTTCACCTTCCATGTGATTGACAACTAAAACAATAATCTCATGGTCAAAGATCTATATAATGGGAAAAATAATCTCTATAATATTGATCCATTTCTAAAAAATAGTGTGTTATAAGAAATAGTGAATGAATTATTATAATAAATCAAGAAATTATTTATAGGATATTTCTATTTTAATTTTTATATTAGAGAGATCAACAGGGCTCAGGTTTATGTAAATGGACACTGAGTTCTGAGAATATAATAATTAGTAAATTTATAAAAGTAAAACTATCAATATTGAAGAAGTAATTCATAAATGATATGCATTAACTAACTTATAAATATTTAGGTTTCAATTTTTTTAATCATTCTTATTTTTCTATTTTTTTATCTAACATAATATTTACTAATAAAATCATCAAATTAAAAAAAACTAAAATGTAATAATTATTTATGAAGAGAATTATAAAATAAAATTACTTCCCCTATGAGTGTAAAATCATATGTGAAGATTTTTCAATTATTTGTGTACTATGTGAAGATCTATAGAATACCCAAAAATCATTTTTAGGGTTATAGATATTTTGTTCATATAAGATATAACTTGAATAAAAACAATAATTTTATTATCAGAAAACCACACATATTATACATTACTATGATTTTTCGATTTTTTTCAACATTTAGGATTATCCTTACTTTTTTTAATAATATATTTTAGTCATAATATAAAAATATAAGTAAACCTAATTGGGAAAACAATTAATCACCACCAAACCCACACTCCTATGCCGGCCACTAAAAACACATACTTTAAAAAAATTTATTTTATACCAATTATGATCTCTCAAGTCAAGAATGCATATATGACTGTAATTTTAAACACTACATGTAGTGAATAAATGCAAAATCCTAGAACCAAGATCATTAGTGGCATTGTATATTAGAAACTTAAAAAAATAATCTTTCACACTATTTATTCAACATCTACTTTAATGAATCTCTACAAAATACTTCTAAATACAAAACTCAGTATAATTCACATGATAAAAGGGAAAAAGAAGTGGTGAACTCAAAAAAATTATAATGGAAGAACTTATTATCATGTCATCAAGTTTTAGTTTTGATTTATGTGAGAAAAATGATATTGGGTGAAATATCTTATTAACGTAATATGGAATAATAAGAGTTTTACATAAGGAAGTATTTAATTATATATCAAATCAAATGATCAAACATATTGCTTGGGATAAGAGTGTAGAAACATGAGAGAATATTATATAATCCATAGACAATCACATACTCATAAACCATTAAATGGTCACAAAAGTATATAAAATCAAAATAATGTGAACATATTTAAATAAAAAAATGTCTATAAATAATTTTACACATATAAAATGAGTTCCAAAAATATATTTTTAAAATTTTTCTAAAAAAATAGGTTCACACATGATGTTATGAAAATGGTATTAGGTTTGTGCATTGAATTTTTAACATTACAAACATAGAATTTTTTTACATCATGTTGTCAACATGAAATTATATCCACATACCACAACATCATCTTAAGAGATATATAGCTTCATCTATTACATTAGAGTTAAATAATAGGAACCACCCATCATAGGATTATAATGAGGCACACACAACTTCATAATATATTGATCCCGATCCACAACATATTGATAAAGAGTTTATATGTATTATATTTGAAATTTATCATTCATTGTGTCATTAAATTCAAATGGAATGGGAATGAATTTCAAATGGTATCACAAGAAATGACATCAAGAGTTTTATTTGATTATATTATAAACTAATTTCACAAATAAATTATATCATAAAGTCACATTGATATTGATCGTTAAAATTCAACCACAATAGTTAAATATTTTCTAGATATATATGAAAATGAAATCAAAATTTTAAAATTAATTTTAGAGTAAAATTTTAAATTTTATCACAAATAGAAGAAGATAAAAGTCACTTTCGAATATATTTTTCCAAAAATTGAGAATAATTCATTTATGAAATATTAATTTTCTAAAATTACACAATAATAAAAACCTAATAAAATAATCACCATGTTAGGAAATGTGAAGTGAAAGATATGGCATTGATGAAAGAGTAATAAAATGAAATTGATTTTATTTTTAGATATTTATAATACTAAAAACCATAACAAAAAATAAATAAATATAAATATACATTTAAAAAAAGAAAAGGTTAACAATTAATTTTATAGGAGGTAATCTATATTCATTATTCAAAATAATATGTTGAAATTTTTTAATAATGAATCAGTATAGAAATGTTGTAATAAGATCTATTAGTAATAATGAGAATTATTGTCAACCAAATTTTTTTATATAAATAATGAAATACATAAAAGAAGAATAAATTTATATTATAGCATAAATTATCAAAAAATAAAGGGTAAATACCATATAAAAATATTAGGATTAAATAAAACCAACGTAGAAGAATTGGGATCATGAATAAGTATTGTGAATCTATGAAAGAGAGTTGAGTTAACAACACCATCACAATATTAATAAATTTTTATGATTAACCTCAAAATAAAGAATACATAAATGTAATATAAATATACTCCTTATATAAAAAATAAATTGGGGGTTATAGACACCATATAAATAAAAATAAATTTATAATATGAAACACGTCTCAAAGAAGGAGAATTTAGTAAGAAAACATACCTTTATTTACCAGAGGGTAAAAAACACTATAAAATCATTAATAATAAACATGACTATATTTATCACTTACTTAATATCCATATTCATATCTCTTACATTTAATTCATTTCATTTATAGTTATTTTAACTTCATACATTTTTTTAGCAATGGTTTATTTTAATCATCGTAACTTAATAATTTGGTTTATTTCATACATGTTTTTTAATTAAGAGAATAATTTTTTTCTATTCACAAAAATTTAATCCTTAAATGATTATTCACGTTAGGGGAGTAAATTTACTTCAATGTTTTATTATTTCCATTTTTAATTTTATATATGGAATGGGCATAACTTGTTAAAATGGAATCCATGAAAAGATTGTTTTAGGTATTTTTCTAATAACAACATGTTTTTTTATTTTCATCATTCATTTTATTTTTTTACCATTAAACAACCATATTAATAAAATAAAATTTAATATCATATATTACTTGTAAAATTTTCTCAATTATCATTTATGACATATATGGTGTAGAGAGTGTATCATCGTTTATGTAGGTTCTCAATCCGAGCTATTTAAGAACATGTTACACTATGGGATGATAAAGAGAATTTAATAAATTAATATTATTATGAAATTTTAAGAAAAATAAATTTATTAAAGTTACATCATTACACTAGAGAATTTTTTTAGAGATATTGGAGATGAAAAGATAAATAATTTTTTTTGAAAACTAGTTACCAATTTTGGTAAAATCTCTTCTTCTAATGAGTATGTCTCTCTGAATGAAAGAATTATTAATTCTTATTTTTATTGGGTGATTTAAAACATGGATTTTTATTTTAGAATTTAAATTATAATTTATACAATAATAATTTAATTTAATGGGGCATATTAAACTTTGTATAGGTGAGCACTTTTTAGGGGGGAAATGAGGGATATATCCTTAGATAAATATGTTATATGAGAGGTTAATATGGAATCACATTAAAATTAGGTGATTTATTTAATAGAGATATGATCTTGAATGTGGGTATGATTCTCCAACCAAAATATGGTGTTATTGAAGTTAGTTGAATCATGTTAACTAAAACAATTTCATTCAATTAATAACATTTCCTTTACCCATATTAACCAAGATTAAACATTTACTATGGTAGTTATTTTTTTACTAAAAATAAAATATCAGCCATCATACAAATTTTTAATGTAATGATATTAAAACTTGACTCTATTAAATCTAATTCGATAACTAAATATGAGATAATTATCCTTTAAATTGAAAATAAAGATATATAGAAAATATATTTTTTGTAGAAAAAATAATATTTTTAATGTTAATTATTAAGAATAATATATTATATTAATTACGAATTAAAATAATTTAAATATATTACTGAGTTATATAATATATTTAATAAAAAATTATTTTTAGGAAATAACTTTGAAAATTTCATTATAACATTTTAATTTCATGTTTTTTTGGATTTGTTTTCAATTCATGACAAGGAATATTAGATGTTGTGAGATGTGTTTGAAACTATTTGGAATGTTTCTTAGTGATGAGATGGGGTGTATATGTGACATAAGTAATCCTGAATATAAAATCATGAGACATCCCAGAACAATTTTTTTCTATTTCTCTTATAGAGAAAAACATCACAAGATTTTTGAACTACATCGGAAAATTCATAATGTTTGAAAAGTCATGTGAAATAGTTCTACCATGTATAGAACTGTTATGCTATTTGAAGAGTAATATAAGGTAATGAAAACCACATACATGAAGATTGATTTATTAGTTATGGTGGATGTAATTTAATTCTAAGAATGTTATTTTTAAATAAAAATCCCACTCGTGAATTATTATTATTTCGTGTATGAAAAAATATCTTTTTTCCAAAATTGAATATTCTATTGAATTTTTAATTTTATGATGCATAAACTAATCATTAGTTCCCTAAAAATAACTTTTAAATATTATTAATATTGAATATTGTTTTATTTAAAAAATGTATTATTGATATTAAAATATTTCTTATGTTCTAAGATAGTTTCTTTAAAACGTTTCTAGGATGCTCAAAGATACTAATTATTGTGAAATATCTCAAGATATTATATATTTAATGTTATTATAAAGATTTTATAAGGTCCTTATTTTCAATTAAACACATTAATTTGATTATTTAGTTGTTATTTTGAGGTAAAAATATTAAGGAGTTGATATTCATATTTTTTTATGTTTTATAGGGAGGATTTTCCTCATATCATGATATGTATGGTGTATAATTTTGAGGGAAATATAGAACATTGATGATGATGATTTTCTATTAAAAATTTCTAGGAGAATTATTTTCGGAGATCTAATTATTTTTTCTAGTATATATATTTATATTTTATTGTGAAAAATATAAATAATATATTTTTTTTGATTTTTTTTTTCAAATTTCATTTAACAAAGTTTGAATATTCAAGATCTCTGTTTGTGGTTTTGGGTGTAATATAATGAGAAAATAAAATAGGGTCATTTACATAATTCTACTGGGAAAATATGGATGAGTTGATATATAAATAAAATTTCAGTAATGTTTTTTATTTCTATAAATTTAATGCATTAAAATATTTTATATTCTAAATGTGGTATAATAGGGTGTGAATGTTTCCTTGGGTATTAACATTTGGTGATGAAGAAGTGACAGTCCAATTCATAGATTGAGAGCTGATCATCAAAATTTTAATGGTCTGGTTTATTCAAATGATACAATCAATGTTTAAATATAAGGATAAATATATTCAAAATAATTTTTATATTGTGGGAAAAACATTATATATTCTAAGAGGCCAAGGAGAATGATGAACATCTATTTTTTGTGACTATAAAATCTTTCAAGTGATATCATTATCTATATGATGTTATCATCATCTTTGTGAGATTAATGTAAAACATCTTTGTCCATTGAGACTCTGGACAAGCATGGTGAGATGTCACATGCGTTCTTGTAATTGTGTGATCACCTGTTAATACAGTTAATTAATATGTTTTTAAGGAGGTAAAAAATGAAAATGATTATGTATATATGATAAAGTCAAACCATGTCTAAATATAGTTTTTATTATTCTTTATTTTTCATGAATATTCATGTGAGGATGTTCTAACCTTTTTATTGGATCATTCTTTAATAGATTGTAGTGGGTTGTTATAAATATAGTTTAAATCATACCTAAATTATCATCCCCTAATTCAACCACCTCTTCAAAATAGAACATGTGATCCTATGAACTTCAATGTCAATCAACATAAGTTCCCTATATTAGATAATATCTTTATTATTAACGGATAATCTAAACCCTATAAAAAAGATGGTTTGGTACTCTCTGATAAAAACTATCATAGTAGGAATAATAAAATGTTACCCCTTATTTTATATCTAGGTTTTGAAGTAAGATATTTTGAAATACTCATTTATCTATCCTTTTGGTGATTTAGATATGGGTACCATAGTGGATAATAGACACATTGATATTGATGGAAAATCTCAAATATAATTTTCACATCTATATATGAAATGGTTTATATAAAAGTATTGGGGTTATAAATAATAAAGGAAATTTTGGATAACCAATAGTGAAACAATGATAATAATGTGAAAGAAAAATATAATGGGTTACAAATATAGAAAATCTAGTATAAATATATCATTTATGTGTGAGGATGAAATAATATAAGATTTTTTATTTGGGTTCATGAAATAGAAATTAAGATTCATGATTTGGGTGGGAAAAATGTTGAATCTGCAATTTAAAAAAATCATGATAAAATTTATGGATTTATTTGATCCTAATGTTTTAAACCATAAATATTGAGATGACTTTTTATCTTGATAAGCTATATGAAAATCATGTTTTTTATGAAATGATATATTTTCCCTCTATAAAAAATAATGTAAAAGAGGAAATAGAATGCAATGCCTTAAAGAAGATTAAAATGAAGAATGATGAAGGAGGTGGAGGTTCAAGTGAATCATAGACTGAAATGAAAGATGAAAATATTAATATAAATATATTTTAATATATATTTTATAAGGGAAATAAAAGGTAAAAAATAAAATTTCCACTTTGATTTTTATTTTGTAATGGATTATATCACTTTGTTATGAATTTTCCTAAGAAGAATGGAGAAGATTTTAAATATGAAGAAGCTAAGATACCATGATGATAATAGTAGAATAAAAAATCAAGAGAATACTAAAATGATAGTGGTAGAAAAAAATTATTCTCTAGAATTATGTGGAGGAATATTATGTGAATATAAAAGTAAATTGATCACACATCATCTCATGAATTTTAATATGTAACTGGGGGGAATTTCATGTTTCATGGATCATATTGAGAAATTTATTGAAACTTAATATATTGTAGAAGTTAATTTATAACAATCTAATATGAAATAATTGATAAAATATGTATATGACGTCTATCATGAGACAAATAATGACCTAAATTATCATATAGGTGTTAAACAACATACATGACAATAACAGAGATATGAAATGATATTTCATGCCCCAATTCCCATTATTTGAGACATATGTTTTTGATGTACGCATGTCATAGGGCATGGAAAATAAAAGTTATTTTTTTTAATAATTTAGAACAGATGATGACCAGTGTCATATAACTTAATGTGGTTCATATTCGATTCAATCACAAATTCTGTTCCATCTAATCTAACACTTTTCATTGTTTTTATTATTTATTGAAGACAATGGTTTTTGGTTTTAAGAAAATTATACAATTCATAAATAGACTATCCTAAATTTAGATGGAAATGTTGAAATAGTGAAATTTTAGAAGAATGTTCTCAATCATAGTGTTGGATAAGTTGATTCTTTCATTAAATTTTTTTTTATAAATTCATATTTATAGTCCATTATCATCAAAAATGGATTTCTAATCTCTACCTTGAGCAGAAATTTTCCCTCCTTGGAAACATCATGAGTGATATAAAAGTTCACCTCTCATGGTAGGAAGTTTAAATTAATTTTAGATTCTTATCATGGAGAATGTTATCCTTGCATGTGAATTTCACTTTTATCCACCATAGAATGAATCATAACATTAGTTCATGATATAGGTGTTAAACAACATACATGACAATAAGGGAGATATGGAATGATATTTCAGGCCTCAATTCCCATTATTTTAGACATATGTTTTTGATGCACGCATGTCATAGGGCATGGAAAATAAAAGTTATTTTTTTAATAATTTAGAACAGATTCGGTCCAGGTTCATATCACTTAAGGCGTTTAATATTTAATTCAATCACTAATTCTGTTCTATCTAATCTAAAACTTTTTATTGTTTTTATTATTTGTTGAAGACAATGGTTTTTGGTTTTAAGAAAATTATATAATTCATAAATATACTATCCTAAATTTTGATTGAAATATTGAAATTGTGAAATTTCAGAAGAATGTTCTCAATCACAGGGTTGGATAAGTTGATTCTTTCAATAATATTTTTTTTATAAATTCATATTTACAGTCCATTATCATCAAAAATGGATTGCTAATCTCTACCTTGAGTGGAAAGTTTCCCTTACTTGGAAACATCATGAGTGATATAAAAGTTCACCTCCCATGGTAGGAAGTTTAAATTAACTTTAGATTCTTATCATGTAAAATGTTCTCCTCGCATGTGAATTTCACTTTTATCCACCATATAATGAATCATAACATTAAATAAAATAAATACCAATAATAAAGAAAATTGTGAAATGTACCCTAAGGGAAATCCCCAGGTTAGTCAATTTCCATTTCTAAGTGAACCAAGATCACATCGGAAAGTGGGAAGAGGGAGTTAATAATATTCATGTTGGAAAAATGTGGTATGTTAGAAGATGTATTATGCTAAAGTAAAAGATAAATGAATGAGTAACATGGGAATAGAAAACAATCATAAAAAGAAAATAAATAAATCACAATATGGCTATATCCCAATAGCATAGTGTTGCTATAGATCTTCAAGATTTGATAATTTCTCATCTGTCATAACTATGTATTTATAGGGAATTTAGGGGCTTAGGATGTCATAAATGGCACCATAAATGCATCCTTTTAGACCAAGATAATAAAAGGAATGTCCGCAAAAAAATTCTATAAAAAACTATCTGTTTTTTTGTCCCATCTAAGGGTTCATCATTGTGGCATTTTTTATTCATGACATGTAATGTGTAGCACCAACACCCTATTTTTAAAAATATTACATGTGTTGAATATTTAATTCATGATGTAAATTGTGTGTGAGTTTTTTTTTCATGGTATGTTTTCATGTTGTAATAATATTCATGTTACACACCGTGAATGTATTTCAAAACATTTAGTAAAAACATATATCTTTTTTTAGGTATTATTTTTCTTTTGAAGTTGTTTTTGTAGAAAATGGGAGGAAAGAATTTTTTAGGATTACATGTTGTGTAATTACTTGTACACACTGTGTACTCTAGCACCAATTCCAAGTTGTGTCTAGCCGTGTCACGACTGCGTGCATGACTGTGTGAAGACGTGATAGGACCACCTAAAGTGGGGCCCGATAAAGGCATATACATGCTGTGTACTTTTAAAGGACAGACCGTGTAATTTTATTTTTAATTGATTAAATGGACCGGGGTGGTGTCTAATCTATAGAAACATATTCTTCTCGACTCATCTTGTCCAACATTAACAAAGTTGATGATTCTTCTTGAGCCCCTGACCTGTTGTTCGTGCTCCAAATCAACCACCGTTGATTGCCTTGGAATCATCAAAGTGAGTTCTTCCTTCTCAAGATCCTCATCTCTTGATTTCAATTCTCTCATGAGATATACTTAGTGGAATGTTTTAGATGTTTTTGTAGATCTACATCATTCTAGGACAATTCAAGGGACAAAACCAGAGTATATCGATCGTACAACACCGAGGTAGGTGATTTTTTCCTTTCCATAGTTAGTCATTGAATATTACGTACAAAATTTCCCAATACCCTAGATTGGAGTATTGCATGTTTAGGGATTTTAACCCTGTTGATTCCTGCTATACCTATTTTCTTGAGTTAGGGATCTTGTTTGTAAATAGGGTTATTTTTCCATTCTATGGCGATGTTTTCCCATGTTTGATTTGATATCGACTATTTGGTCTAGCTTTACATGTTAGGCTGCTTGCTTTCCATGCCTAGTATTGTTAGGATGGGGTGATATTATCTGATGTTGTGAATTCCTTGTAGCTACTTAACCAAGTAGTCCTTTTAGGTTTACATTGGCTGTTGAACATCGTTTGTGCACGATTTCTTTACAAAGTGTTGTGGGAACCTGGTGTAGTGAGACCATAGGGGGAATTGACATTGAGGGATTCCCCATAGTGTTTGTTATACTTTTCATGCCATGAGACCATAGGGGGGATTGACATTGATTGCTCCCTCAGAGCGTCTATAGATATCATCAACAGAACATAGGGGAAATTGAAATTGAGTGCTTCCTTAAAGAGTCTGTAGTTTATCATTAAAAGACTATTGGGTGAATTGACAGTGAGTGATTCCTCAGAGAGTCTTGGTTTTCATGAGAAAAAAGGGGCTAGACTATGTGATCTATCCCAGGGGGTCGTCATATCTTTATTGTTAAATGATATGTTAAACCAAAGAGTTCAGTCTATGAGAACCTTCCCAGAGGGTTGCTTGTGAATTATTGGTTGAATAATTGATGAATGTAAATGAACGTAGATGAAACTACAGGATTGTTTACTTTTGATTACTTTTTTGTTTATTGATTTGTTTATGCATGTTGCCCACTACATATATTTCACCGACTATTAGGAACAGATCTTTGGGTGGTTACCTACTAGGATTCATCTTACACCATGTTTGGGTCATTATTTTGGGCTTAAATGGGTTATATTGCTATAGTCATAGATAAGGGATAGCACCCTTCTACTTAATGTACTTGATTGGTGTGGAGTTGGAGAGAATGGGACCAAGTTGAGGCTTACAATGCTGCTGGTGTTGTTTACTTGTTTTCTTTTGTAGTTTGATTTGGTATTGTATTCCAGCATTGTGACTTGTTTTCTTTTTTCCTAGATACTTGATACATTCATATTTTTTATATATATGCTCTAGTTGTTTATTTATGTTCAATCTTATACTATTTAGTTATTTTATAGTTTTACAACTTCCACTATTGTTATCTGATTCCCATTCCACTATGTTACTCTTCCAAATATGGCATAGTTTCTCCACTGTCACAGCCATGTCCCTCGATTCTAGTCCGCAACATATGGCGTTTGTGGAAATGATCTTGAGGCCAAGTGACCAACCAGTTACATGGAACCATTGGGAAGCACCTGCTATTATTGAATTATTTCTTGGAGCCTATAGATGGGGATAGGAAGGAATAAGTAGTTGGTAATAACCTCTTCTTGAGAGTATCTAACACGTATACATGGAAAATCCAATTTACCTCAAATATTGCAATTTTTTAGGGTATTTGAATTATTACTATTGATTTGATCTCACCATTGGATGATTCACATGTATTGTGATATTATTTTTGATATTATTGAGGTTCTATATCTGTTGAAACCTGATGAAATGAAGGTATTCCATCTCATTGATCATATAATCACTTTCTAGAGATCACATGTCATTCATTTTTGTCATTCCATTTTGGGTTCATTAGCAATTGCATGTTGTTTTGATAGATGTTGTGCTAGATATGCATGTTGTTGTTCTTGATGTCTTAATAGAAATACCAATGTTTGATATGGTATAGCTAATGTTTAAATTTCAATTGAATGAACTCCAAACTTTGGTCCCATTGGTGTTATGGGACCTCATGGGTAAGAATTTAGTGGATCATATGATTGATTTAACTGTTATACTTTGTGAAATACATGAATATGATGCCAATATTTGATTCATGGGGAGTATGGGCCCCCAGAGATCAGAATTTGGCACTTTATTTGTTGTTTCAATGTTTTTATGGGTTCCAGAGTAGTTTCTGAGGTTTACTTTCTGAAAACCCCTAGAATACACAGTGTGTATTGAGGAATACACACCATGTAACCTTATATTCGGGAGGGAACAAATTTTCATAAGTACATGCCGTGTACTCCATATAAAAGCCATGTAATACTTAATCGTGTGACTTGTTGTGTGGATAGAGGCATAGGGTTGTGAAATCTTTGATAGCACATGACGTGTACTGGATGTACACACTGTGTTGTATAGACCATGTGTTAAGACATGTGACTAATGACACAGATGGATGAATCTCAGGTAGTACACACCGTGTCTAGCTTGAACACACTGTGTAGAGTCAACCGTGTTACCGACCGTATGGATAATGACACGGGTTAGTGAAATCCTTCTAGTAAACGTCGTGTCTAGAATGCACATGTCATTTAGTTTTGTTCTAGGTGAACCGTGTGGCTTAAACATGTAGAGGAACTCAGGTAGGGGGACATATTCAAGCATATGTCGTGTCCTTTGGAAGAACACGTCGTGCGTAGGATTGTTACATGAAAAGTTTTGGAAGAAGTACACTCCTATGTAATTCATAACGGGATGCACCATGTAGGGTTAATACATGTCCTGTATCCATTATTTGGAAAACATGAATTTATTATTTATCATGTTCCTTTTCTTTACATCCAAGTTTCGGTCCTTGATAATCTTGAACTGAGGTGTGCGCTTGACTACGAAATGTCATGCCTCCGAGATGTCCTACATTTGTTCACCATATAATGGGAAATGACCAGACACTGGACATGACTAGTCAGGGACTACCAGTAGATCCTCCCGTTTTTCTTTTCCTTGAACCAACCGTCATTATGGACACAAGTGATGATGCATAGTTCTGAGAAGGATTCCTGAGGTTTATGTAGATCTTAAAGGGAGTACCACATCCTTCCCTATCTATGGAAGAGTTTTCATGGGTTTTTTAACAGTATCATCCTCCCACCTTCTCAGAAGATGGAGGACCTCAGGCTGCAGATTCATGGTTAGAATCCATGCGGTTTATCTTTGAGCATTAGAGATGCCTCCCAAGAGGAGGGTGAATCTCGCTACCTATATGCTTTGAGATACTTCCGAGAGATGGTGGGATGTGATCTCACAGGTAAGACTCTATTAGGTTTTGGTTTGGGATGAGTATTAGTGTACCTTATACGACTACTTGCACCTGGATACTTTGAGGGCTGATCAATCCTGAGTGTTCATGACTCTGGTTAAATTTACTCTTTCATTCATGGAGTAATCTTCTCACTTCAGATAGCTGCAGTGCTTCACACCCATTCTAGGGGGTGGTGAGCTTTTCCTATAAATGATGTTTGAGGATGGTCTCAGGCATAACATCCAATCTAAGGTAAACATCATCAGGTTCATGACCTTATATTCCATAGTCATCCAGTCACTGATCACTGAGAGCAACCTGAGATATTCTGGAGGTCCGGGCTAGGGCAGTTTAGCATCCAGAGTTGGTGCTTCTCCAGTAGATAGTTGGAAACTCCGTAGGGAGTCTAGAGATGGATATCCATGTACGTGAGATATACCTTCATCTATACAGGTGGTATGTTACCAGTGTGGGAAAGGTGGGCATACAAGGCCACATTTCCCAAGAAACCCAGCTGAGTGTCGATCTTGTGGAAAGATGGTTCATCTTTAGAATTTATGGCAGTTCTTCTCACCACCCAGTGGTGATAGGGGTTCTTTTATGAATCCTCATTCAAGAGTAAGGCTACTATTTCCTCATCAGTCTGGGAACTGGAGTTCCTCTATCCACTCGGACCGAGGTGGAGGTCGTGGATGTGGTAGCCAGTCTCCAAGATTTCAGTGACAATAGGGTGGATCAGCTCGGGATGATCAGGTAGGGTCACAGGGCCATGATATAGGTCATACATTTTTAGTGGAGAAGACCCAGCATGAGTAGGATCCCAGACCCTCTATAGTTAGAGGTACGATTCTAGTTTCCTCACTTCTAGCAACTGCACTTTTCAATATAGGGGCTTCCCATAATTTAATATCTGTTGCTGTTGTGGAGAGTATTGGGCTATGTATCTTTACATCTGTTGATTTCTTAGTGCTGGACACACCGTTGGGGGCTAGAACAACTAGTTTAAATCAGTGCAAGGAGTTCCCTATTGAGGTTGGCTGATATCGCTTCTTATGGGACCTCTATGTCTTAGAGATGACATGCAATGATGTCATTCTTGGAATGGACTAGTTGGTTCCCTTACAGGGTTTTTCCTATTTCTATCATCGTAGGGTGAGTTTTACGTCACCACAGGGCAGGTTGTTTCTACATAAGAGAGAATGGGATTTACAAGAAAATATTGCAGGACCCGAGCATCATGGTTTGGAAGGAGTTACATCCCAGATTTCTATTCTGTATCTGGACGAATAGGGGACTTCACGGATGGAATTTCCTCCATTGGTGGATCATTTTAGGGATGTCTTTCCAGGGTACTTTTCAGCTTATACTCTAGAGTGAGAGGTGGAATTTTCTGTTGAGCTTGTTCTTGGAGTGGCACCTGTGTCTATTCCTCCTTATATGATGGCTACACTAGAGTTACAGGTTCTCAAGAAGTAGTTAGAAGAGTTATAGGTGAAGGGTTTAATCTAACATAGCACTTCTCCTTGGGGTTTTCGAATCCTATTTGCAAAGAAGGGGGACGATACACTCAGAATTTATGTGGATTATCAGAAGCTGAACTAGTTGACAGTCAAGAACTGATATCCCTTGCTGACGATTGATGATCTCTTTGAACTTATTGGAGGAGCCTAGGTGTTTTCAATGATTTACTTGAGATTCGGTTATCATCATTTGGGCGTTAGACCATCAGATATACCTCTTATAGCCTTTCGGAGCAGGTATGGTCTATACGAGTATATGGTTATGTCATTTCGTTTCACGAACATGCCTGTAGTTTTCATGGGAATGAAGAACTGAGTGTTCCATCCATAAATGGATTCTTTCATGGGAGTCTTTGTGGATGATATCTTGGTGTACTCTCACACTCAACACGACCATGCTACCCATCTTGAGATTGTTTTGAGTACATAGAGAGAGGATTAGTTGTATTATTTTATCTAAAAATGACACTTTTGGATGGAGAAAATTCACTTGTTGGGTAATGTTATCTTAGATACAGAAGTATCAGTAGACCCAGAGAAAGTGAGAGTAGTAGTTTCCTAGGAGCAGTCAAAGAATGACTTTGAGGTGTAGAGTTTTCTAGGGCTGGTGGGATAATACAAACATTTTATATAAGACTTTTAATGCATAAAAATTCCATCGATGGGGATTAATAAGAAGGGTGTGAAGTACTAATGGTTAGATTCTTTTGATTCAGCCTTTTAGGAGCTGAATGAGAGGTTGACTTCAACACCGATACTAGTATTTAAAGAGTCAGAGAAGAGACATACTATATACTATGATGCATTAAGTATCTGGCTGGGAGAAGTGCTTATGTAGGGGAGGTGTCACTGCATACAAGTCTCAGCAGTTGAGGCTACATGAGAGGAATTACCTGACGAACGATCTTGAGTTGGCTGTAGTTGTTCATGCTCTGTGCTGTTGGAGACGTTATATTTTGGGAGATAATTTTTTGGTTCTCATTGACCAAAAAAGTTTCAAGTACATCTTTACTCATTGCAATATGAATTTGATACAACAAAGTTTGGTTGAATACCTTCAATCCTTTTAATTTTTGATTTCCTACATGCCGAGGAATGGAAATACAGTGGCTGATGCATTGATCAGGAGGACTATGATATAGGCAATTTAGGAGGCCATTAGTGAGTGGAAGCTTATGGTTATGTTCTTTGAGATGCATTTGGAGGTGCACAATAGATAGGGGAAGAAATTTATTTCTTTTTTATTAGTTACCAAAAATCTTCTTGATCGAGGGTGAATGAGGAAGCTCTGAGTCTCTGATGGTCTAGTTATATATTAGAGTGTGTCAGGAGAGGACCCAGTTACTAAATGGACCATAGGCGGGGATGAGATCTTGTGTTTTCATGGGTGGGTATGGGTGTCAGTAGACATACGCGAGGAGTTGATGTGGGATTTTCATTATTCAGTTTGGGCTGTTTATTCTGGTGTAACCAATATGTATCATGATCTACACCATCAGTATTGGTGGACAAGTATGAAGAGGAATGTTTCTGGTTTTGTGATGAGGTGTTCCACCTGTCAGTAGGTGAAGGTGGAGCATCAGCGAACAACATGGATTTTTGAGGAAGTTACCTATTTCTGAGTGGAAGTGAAATGATGTCGTGACGGACTTCGTGATAGGCTTACTGAGGTTACCTCAAGAGAAAAATGTATTTTGGGTTGATGTTAACGAACTCAAGAAGGTTTCCAACTTCTTACCGATCAAAGAGACCTTTAGTGTGGATGATTTGGGAAGGTTGTACACCCAAGATATTATACATTTACATGGGGTTCTACACTCCATCTTTTCAAACAGGGACACCAGTTTTACATCTCGAGTCTGACAGGGACTACATAGGTTGTTGGTTATGCAGGTAATTCTGAGTAAAGCTTACCATCCCCAAATAGATGGCCATTTTGGGCATACTATACAGGTGCTGGAGGACATGCTTCAGGCATACGTCATAGATTTTTCAGGTTCTTAGGAGAAACACATACATCATAGAGAGTATTCCAACAATAATAGTTCTCAAAAAACTATTCAAATGGAACCTTATGAGGCTTTCTAAGATATTCCATGCCAATCTCCCCTATGTTGGATGGAGGAATGATAGGTAGCTATGTTGGGACCTCATCTAGTCTAGGAGACCGTGGAGCATATAGAGTTGATTCGGAAGAGTATGGATACTGCACAGTCCCAACAAAAGTATTATGATGATATACAGAGAGGACTTATGGAGTTTGAGTTTGGAGATTAGGCTTTCCTACATGTCACTCCGATGTTGGGACACAAGAGGATTAAGTGAGAGAGTTAGATTTCACCGAGATACGTTGGGTCGTTTGAGGTTTTAGAGAGATTCGGGCTGATTACCTATAGGTTGTAGTTACCTCATAGGTACCGGGCTATGCATGACATCTTCCACGTTTCTTATCTACGACGTTACTTATCATACCCATCTCATCCTTTTCAACCAGAGGAGGTTGAGTTGGAGGTGGACACCTCATTCAAAGAGCATCCAATCCATATTTCTAATCGAAGCATGAAGGTTCTCTGTTGCCGGTCTATTACTCTGGTATGGTTTCTATAGAAGCACGAGCGATTACAAGATGAGACTTGGGAGAGGAAGGCCTATGTACTATCCCAGTGGCCAGAGCTCTTTGAGGATTATTTTTTGTAGCCACCTTAAGAGGGAAATTCAGGGAAAAAATTATTTAAGGGGGAGAGTTTGTGAGATCCAGGATCTTCTTTTCAAGTATGTGTTTTCTTTTCATGTTTTTATTGGGGAAAATGGTAAGAAGGAATGTTTTAGGAGTACAAGATGTGTATTTTCTTGTACACACTATGTACTCTGGTATTAAATCCAGGTCGTGTAATGGCCGCATACATGACCGTGTGACGACGTGGCATGACTGCCTAATGCGGGGCCCTGTAAAGGAATAGACAAGACATGTAAGTTTAAATGACACACTGTGTACTTTTATTTTTAATTGATTAAATGGACTAGGGTTAAATCTAATTGATAGAAACATATTCCTCTCATCTCATCTCATCTAGGAGTGACAGATGATGATGATTATTATCCAAGCCCCTGACCAACCATCTGTGCTCCGAATCAACCACTGTCGATTGGGTTGGAATCGCTACGGTGAGTTATTACTTCTTCTAGAGCCTCAACTTCTAATTTCTCCTCTCTCATGATATATACTTGGTTGAACGTTTTATACTTTTTTGTATATCTACGTCATTCTAGGTCTATTCAAGGGCCAAAGTCGAATTATATTGATCATACAATGACGAGGTAGATGGGTTGTGCCTTTCCATAGTTATTCTCTGAATATTATGTGAAAAAGTTCCCACTAACCTAAATGAGGGTATTGTGTTTTTCGGTATTTTAACCCCGTTGATGCTTGCTATTCTTGTTTTCATGAGTTAGGGCTCTTGTTTGTAAATATGGTTATTTTTCCATGCTATGGAGGTGTTTTCCCATGTTTGATTTGATATCGACAATTTGGTCTAGCTTTTCATGTTAAGATGCTTTCTTTCCATGCCTAGTATTGTTAGGATGGAGTGATATTATACGATGTTATGAATTCCATGTATCTATTTATCCATGTAGTAATTTTAGGATTACTTTGGATGTTGAACATCATTTGTACATGATTGCTTTACAGAGGGCTGTGGGAATTTGGTTTAGTAAGACCATAGGGGGAATTGACATTGAGGCTTCCCTAGAGTATCTGTTATACTTACCACGCTGTGAGACCATATGGGGGATTGTGATTTAGTTATCCCTTAGAGTGTCTACAGATATCGTTAAGAGAGCATAAGGGGAATTGACATTGAGTGCTTACTTAGAGAGACTGTAGTTTATCATTAAAATACAGAAGGGTGAGCTGATGGTGAGTGCTTCCTTAGAGAGTCTTTCTTTGAATGAGACAAAATAGGCCAGACTGTGTGAGCTATCCTAGGGGTTCATCATATCTTTATTGCTAAATGATAATTTGAACCAGAGGGGTTAGGATGTGAGAACTTTCCCAGAGGGTTTCTTGTAAATTACTGGTTGAATAATTGATGAATGTAAATGAACGTAGAATAAATAGTAGGATTGTTTACTTTTGAGTAATTCCTTGTTTATTGCTTCATTTTTTCATAGTTCTAGATACATATATTTCACTTACTATTAGGAATAGATCTTTGGGTAGTTGCCTACTAGGATTCATCTCACAGCTTGTTTGGGTCATGCTTTTAGGACCAAATAGATTATATTTCTACAGGTATAGATAAGGGAAAGTGCCCTTCTACATCAGGTACTTGATTGCTATAGTGCTGGAGAGCATGGGACAAAGCTGAGGCCTATGATGCTACTAGATTTATTTACTTGTTTTCTTCTATACTTGGATTTGGTATTGTATTCTAGCATTGTAACTTGTTTGTCTATTTTATTAGATACTTGAGACATGCATCATTATATATATATATATATATATATACTGTAGTTTTTTATTTACTTTCAGTCTTCCGCAGTTTAATTATTGTATTATTTTTATAATTCAATTATTATTATCTTATTTTAATTCCTCTATTTTACTTAGCCAATGACGACATAGATTCTCCACTATCACACCCAAGGCCATCACTGCTATTCGGAAGCCTCAAGAATTTAGGGAAATTCTATTGAGGCCTTGTGACCAACCGGTTACGGGGCACCTTTGGGAAACACCCAGAATCAGGACGTTACACATATAATGTCATTTATCATATGATTACACTTTGTACAAACCCAATTTATCATTTTTAATCATCCAATATTTCCCTTTACTTTCCCTTCACTCTGTAGTAGTGTCAATCTACCTTTAAAAATTAGGTGTTTCATCATAATTCTTTATTATGTGGCATGAACTATCTTCACCCTTCATATTTTTTTTATTTTTCTTCATTATAGAAACATTTTTGGTAATATTCCATAAATAAAATACCTATTAAATATCTTGATTAATAATACATTAAATTATTAAAAAATTATTCTTTATATATGAAAATATTTGTAAGATACAACTTTTTTAGTATTCTTCACCTATGTTTTACTTTTATAGTGTATATAATTCCTTATGGATGTGTTTTATCATTCCTTTATGAAATAAAAGTTCTTAAAAAATAATTCCTTGTAAATTCATTATCATAAGCCCACCGGAGACAACCCTCTGTTATATTCTTGAACCAGTTCTCTATAAGTATCAAAGATATTTCCTGATCTCCATATGATGGAAAACGATTTTGGTCCTGAAGGAGGAAATATTTTGGAATGATTTCATCTATAAAAATTAATTAAATAACTCATGTAGATTCCTATTAAAATATTGCATGACATTTATATATGTTGGACATCAATGGTAGAATTAATTAAGTCAAAATCAATATTATAATAAACTATAAATTCAAAAAATATGAAAAGAACCAAAAGCCTCTGTCAAAACCCGGGTCTCCCTCTCATACAAGGAAAATATTCCCACCATATGGTTTTTCTTCACCCTTCAAAACTATAGTCACCCTTCCTATATAGAACACAATAAAAAATGAACTAGAGTTGGTAAATCATTTAAAGGGTTATTTACCAGGATTTATATGAAAAATAAAAACACACCATATTGAAATGATGTAATGAGAATAAAAATACAAATACGATGAATGAACCTAAATGTAAAACAACTAACATACTTTACCACCGTCCCCATTGAACAAGGTCACACTATAACCAAAATAGAACACCAAAACTCTAAGAAATACTCAGATCTTAACATGAATCTATGATCTTATATACATTTTTCTGAGCATAATAAATACACCATATTCCACCACCAACAAACATTCCACATGATTAAAAATTAATTAAGGTTATATTAGACTAATATTATGAAATACAATAATTTAATTGTTTTTTATTTAATATAATTTTACACATCATCCATATTTTTAAATAAAATTTTATTATCTATTCAAAAAAAAACAATCAAAATGAAGTAATTTCCAGGCCAATGTTCTTCTATCAAACATCATTTTAAACAAATTTGAGATAATTTATCTGTATTTTTAAAAATATCATTGCTATTGAAGGATAAGTAAGTGGGGTCCAAATAAAAATAACATACTGTAAATGATATGCAGTGTAATTTAAATTATGAAGTGGAACATATTTGAAAGTAAAGTGAAAAATAATTTATCATTTTAATCATTGAAAATGGTAATAAATAAAAAATAATTTAAAAATTGTTTCATATAAATAGATGGATGTGATGGAATAAACCATATGAAATACAAAGGTTAATAGGTTAATAATGGTCCCAGGATCCTCTTATTATCAGTGTGATCAGAGAAAATACATATATTCTTTCTCATGTATGAACGTCTGGAGGGTTTAAATGCAAGGTCCAATGGTGAAAATTCACATCATGTAGTTTATATAGTGTTCTTGTGTAATCATTCTAGGGTGACTAGAAAAAATCCTTCCCAACAATCCAAACAAACTAGACCATGTCTTCCAACATTTTTACTCAATATTTCCATAACAAAAATTTATAGGGGAGGTTTAGTAACAAAACAAATATTAGTCACACCACAATTACAAAAAATAAAACAAGTTTACCTCATATTTCTAGAATATTAATTCAGTAATCCTTTCATAAAATCATACCATTCTTCAAAAAATTTCATATATGAGTCCCTAAAAACAACAAAATTCTCTTGGATTCTATTGGTGCGTACATTCCATTTCTATGGTCTTTAGGAATTGCAAACTGGGCCTGTACCATTAGTTTTAAATTCATACCCATAATTATTTGAAACCGAGTTTGAATGATTTTCTTTATTATTGTGGTTTCTTCCAGTTACGAGCATATAAATTTAGATATATATATTTATTTATTTAATTCCAAAAAAAATTACAAGATTCCACGTGAAGTTTTACACTTATACACATGGATTTATAAGTGTGTTTTTGTTTGTTTACCAATTTATATATGCACACCACTGGATACACAAAAAGAAACTTATATAAAATCACATTAACATTATTAAAACTATTGTTATGAAACATTACAAATACTTGGATATATATATATATATAAAAATATAAAACCCCCACACACAAGATATATATATATATATATGAGTATTTTAAAGTAGTAAAAATGATTTTTTATTAATTCACAATTAACCCAATGTGAAAAAAGTAAATGAGTTCTATTAAATTTAATTAAAAGTAAATATATTAACAACTAAAAACAATTAATGAAGTCAACTATTCTAAAAATATAAGGGAAAATAGGGTTAAAACCTATATGGAAAAGTGAAGATAATAGATAAATATTTATGAATTAAATTTGAAGGGTCCCAGAAGGAATCCACACATGAGTACCATGAAACCCAAAAGAGGAACATCATAAATTTTCCTACCATATACCATTGGATTCAGAACATTGAAGCCCAAATAAGATGGTAAAGAAGATGAGGGGAAAGTATAAAGAAGAAGAATCTAGGGGATGAGATACACATACCTAGGATGATCAAACATAGAATCATGGGATGAACATATGTTGGAGTAAGGGAGGGGGTCATAGATGAGAGGGATGCTTGTTGGGAAAGGGTGTTGCATGATCCATGAGAGAAGGGCTAGGGATGAGGGGTTAAAATATATTAATGGTTTTTTTGGAATAGTGAAATTTGAATACCTATGGGAATTTAAATAATCTTGACACACGATTGGATAAACCATGTGCCAACTATGGGACTAGCACTTGATATCCAAAATACCCATATAGTTTGGGTACATGGTATAGAAATCCATGATTCAACCATAGAAATCCCATATTTTGTTTAAAAAATAGGGCCACAAACATTGATTATAAACTCTTTATCCAAACTAGGATGCACAAAAAAAATTAAATTTAATAACATTACAAAAATAAATGTTATGAATATCTGAAAAAAAGATAATTAATTATTTAAATAAAATAATTAAGAATTTTTATGTTGGGGTGTCAAAATTATACACACCATCACCATTTATACCCCTATAAAACTATTAGACTCTTGATAGAAGATTCATAAAAGATTATAATGTATAAAATTTAACAACCCAAACAACCCCAAACAATTTGACCTCATTTGAATGACTAGTAATCAAATTTTCTTTCCAAATTTATAAAACATGCCCAAAAACTGGGATCATGAAAAGAAATGGATGGTTCACTGACATTGGATATCGCCAGTAATAAATGATTCCACTATATTGGTGGAGTAACATGGAAATGTAACTCCATGATAACCTCTATAGAACATAACCTAAGTGTCTAACCAAGAGGAATAAAATATAAATTAGAATCAGAATACCTTAAAAGTGGTGACCAATAATTATAAATTAATAACACTACCAAAATAGAATCCTGATGATTTATTATAAATATGACTTCTAATACACTCATCACCACACATCAAACTAGTAATAATTGGAAAGAGATATAAGGCACATACATAACTCTTCAACGAAACACGGTATCCACTCTGGTGTCGAAAACAATGTGAGTGAACTGGATCATCAAATACAAATAACAAACTACAAATATCTAAAAAATATTCAAATCGATATCACTGAAAAAATAAAATCTACCATTCAAGATATCATCATAGTCACTTAGAGTAGACACTATGTTTTTCCAGTTTATAATTCATCACATGAAAACCGCAACAAAAAACTCATCACAAAAGATACTAAAGAGGCACATCCCACATTAATGATTCAAGATAATGACTCAATGTATCTTTATTGTAATTAAAAATCTATGTGGGAATAAAAAGATTCACTAAAGAAAATACTCTCTTAATAACTCAATCATAAAATGCACAACAATAGGAAGTCTCAAAGTATCAAAAAATATAATACTTCTATGTGATTCATATTCAACAATAGGAAACATGAATCCCAAATTAATACCAAACTCATAATGATAAAAAAATTATTCAATAATTTTAAAATACCACAAACCAAACATTAAAATCATTAAATTTTAGAAAACAGATTTTTCCATAATAATTTACATTTCACACCACTTTAAACGATCAAAACACAATTCAAAGCCTGAAAAAAAGAAAAAATACCAAATCAAAATAATAACTCGAGAACACATATCACAATTATATGTCAACTAATTAAATTACCAAACAAAGACACTGATTACTCCTTTAATTTTTTTCTTCAAAACTACACAATTGGAATTAAAATTTTTGAGACATTATTGAAAAACCTATTTGATCTTACATTATAATTTCAATACATTTTGTACCAATTCAAATAACATAAATAATATAAAAATAAATACATAAAACAGAAAAATTCTTTTTAAAATATGTTTAAGATATAAATTTTTTTTTGAATGTGCCTCATGATTATTAAAAAAATAAATTTTAATAAATTTTAATGAAAATACACAATAATAATTTGGAAACTCATTTTTACAAATTTAAAATAAATTTAAAATTCAAACAATAGTGTAAATCAAACAAAATTATATTAACATATCTCCCCAAAGAGATTAAAAATCAGAATAAACCCATAATAAAATTTCAATAGGGATAGTGGTCATATATTTTTGGACCAAAGGGTTTTATTGGTCATGATGAGTCATGAAAAACCACAATAATCTCCTTGGAACCATCTGAATGGGATCCACAAGTTTTTTCATCCATGAGAGAAATCAATTCCTTTATTTCTACACCCATTTAATTAAAAATTTCAAAAATATCTTGATGAAATCTCACATTAATAATTTAAATTTTGAAAACCCCCAGTAACTTTGGTTTCATCATGAGAATTTTTTTCGAAGAACTAATCAGTAACCCACTTATTTGAGCTCTATAAATACTAACTTTCATCTACCATCTATCCCAAATAACAAGTGAATATCATGTGAGACTCATGGTTTATATAGTGAAAATAGTTCAACTACCTTTGATACCATTTCTTTACAAACCATCTCTAAAAATCCCTCTATCAGACTCAGGACATGGTTCAGGACAAGGACAAAAAGGAATTCCAAATCCCAATGGTCTATCACATGTTCCTAGGTAATAATGAGGCACTAATTGGGAACAATTTCATCCATGTAGATTAATTAAATAATTATTATAAATTTTGATAAAAATTCATCATGAACCATCCATATGTAGAACATCCACAACAAAGATGAATAAGTTGGAAAAAAACAGAAGAACACACTCTAAAATCCATTAACAAGAAGAAAGACTGAAAACCTACTTCACCATGATAGTATCCCACTCATGTAAGGAATAGACACCCACTAGATGACTTTCTTCACCCACCAGAAACTATATCTACCCTTAATCAATAGAATACAAGAAAATTCAAACTATCTAAGGTGAATTATCTAATGGGAAACATAACAATAATTCTAGGAATGATAATAGATGTTACTATTGAATTAATTTAATAGGAATAACATGGTGAATGTCATGGAAGAAACTAAAAACAAAAAAACTTACATACGAGAACACCATCCCATTTGACCCTAGGTCTCTCTACAACTAAACTAGAATAGAAACACTCTTGGTTACATGGAGATGAATCTTAATCCTATGTGATATATATATGCATGATCATAATAAATGACAAGTTGGACACTACCACCAACCTTTCCATATGATTACCATATAACTAATGATCCATTGTCATGATTTTTTGAAATATAATAATAAAATATTGTTTCTTTCATTTCAATGTAATCACATATCATCTCTATTTTTCAAACATTTCCTTTTCTATTAATAAATTAAAAAAACCATAAATAAATAATTTTAAATCCAACACCCCTTTTTATAAAACATAAATTGAAACACATTTGAAATAATATTTTCATAAACTTAAAAATTCCATTTCTATTTATGTTAAAGTAACTAAGAAACATAGAATAGTTGAAGACTATAAATTATTTTCATTTTTTAGAAAATAATTAAGGGGAAAATTTAGGAAATTAAATTGACCAATAATTTATAACTTCCATCATAGATAGGGAAACTAAATTAAACCAAAATTAAATATAGTATCATAGAAATGGATGTAAATGAGAAAAAGAAACATGGATAATCCCAAGGTAATTAGGGTTACCAAGGTCCAAGGATCATTATACTATTGATTTGATAAATGTAGATACATATATAAATTCTTGTGAATGATCAACTAGTGGGGAATAACCAAAGGAAAAAATTATAGAAATTCACATCATATTTTTTGGTAAGTGTTGAATGATAATCCTACCTCTGAGGACAAACCAAATCCCTTAGAACTCACATAACATACTAGATGTATTTTCCCAACTAGGATAGTAGGACTTCCATGTTCCATTCACTTAATAGGAATATATATGGGTTGTGTAGTAGAGAAAATAAGTTTGAATCACAAAACAATGAAAAGTGAGCATATAAAACACCTCACTTATCTACACCAACAATGAAAATATTCATTCTTATAATGATTGAAACATGATATTAATATAAAATATGATTCCCCTAACAACTGAATAATTTTTTGGGTTTGTATTGGAGTTCACTTCACTTTTTAAAAGACTTTATAATGTTCTAATTGGGAATGTATTGTTCATTTTCAATTCATTCCATGAATTATTTGAAATGAAGTTTGAAAACAAATTTTTTTTCATAATATTTCTCCAAGTTATTCCCACATAAAAGTACACAAAAAAGTAAATTCATTTTATTGAGAAAACTCACATGTTTCTAAGTGATATATATATATATATATTTATTTATTTTTCCTCCAATGTATATATGTATTAACTTTTGACACAAAAAAATATATTAATAGAACATTTCATTAATTTTACTAAATCCATTATTGAGACAATATATAAATACATGGATATATATATATATATATTATCCCACACACACATAAATATATACATATTAGTATTATAAAGGTGTAACACAAAATATTTTTTTTAAAAAAAATCCCAATTAATATACAGGTGAATGAAATTAATGTGTTCAATTAAATTACTTTAACATATCATATATAAAAAAATATAAATATTCATTGAGATGTTAAAAAACAATATTTAAATTCAAAAACAATGAAAAATATTTTCTTTGAAAAGTAAGTGTATGTTTTCCATAAGTATAGAAAACTATTGGAAACCCCATGGAAAAGAAGGTTGAAACATAATTTCTTTTTTTTGTATATTTTAAAAAAAATATAATAAAATTATTTGGTACCAATAATACTAGTATAAAATACAAGAAATCAAAGGTACTATAATTAAAATTATTATAATGGGGAAAAACTACTTGTAATGTGCGAATATGGAGAAAAATATTCAATAATGGTAAAATGATGTTCTAAGAAGAAAGCCAAACACCCTAGAAATAAAACCAAAATGAAACACCTAAGAAATCATCCAAAAATATAAAATATGGTTGGGGATATATATGAAAAACTAATATGGGAAATAAGAGGAGTAGTAAAGGAGGAATAATAAAAACAAGAGGAGGATAAATTCTTACAAAGGATGATAACAAAATAAACCAAAAAGAAAAATGATGAGTGGGGGACATCCCAAGGGATGAGACCATATAATAGAGGGATAGCCTTGTGGGAGTGCTTTATTTTGAGGAATAAGAGAAGCCATAGGGTTAAGGAATTAATATCCAAAAATTTGACATTTTTGAATTATAAAATTTTAACCACCAGGGGGAGTCACACAGTTTGGAAGCTCAATTATCTAAACCATGCATACTTAATGTGATAGAGCTTTTACACCTAGAACACCCACACATTTTGGATTCACATTTTGAAAAGAATTGGGAAAACATTAGGAACATCAATATTACATAAATAGTTCAACCCACATGGTTTCCTTAGAGTTTTACAAAAAATGTGTCCAAGCCATGGAATACAAAAAAGATTAAAAATTTAAATACATTCCTAAATTAAATTAACTTAAACATAAAAAAAGAAAAATAATTAAATAATTAAAATAATTAAGAATATATATATTATCCTGTTATATTCTTTAAATGTATCATTTGTATATAAGTAGTCGCATTATAAGGGAAACTTTACCTTAAAACCACATTTTAAATGTTTTGATGATATATTTTCAAATTTTTTTTCTTCCATGTCAAAATTTATGAAAACTGTTTTCCTAAATAAATTTATATTGACAAAAATAAACTATAAAGGAAATTTTATTTCAATATTTACATTCATCCCAAGGTTTTCATAATTTATATTTTTACTTATTTTGTACAGAATGTTTTTAATTTCTTCTCAATAGTCAAAAGGAATGTTCTTTTTTCAAATATATATAATCTTTTTATTTTCTATCTATAACAAACATAAATCCATATTTTCATTCCTTTATAATATTCCATGTTTTAATCAAAGGAAAACCCTTCTTCCCTTTTATATATATTTTAGTTTTTTAAAATAGATTCTAAATGAATGAGCTTTATTAATATCTGAGAATGTTAAACTTATGGGTTGAAAAGTATATTTTTTATGTTTAATGATGGAAATTTGAGTGTTTATAAGTTTGATACATGTTTTTTCCTTATAAATGTTTTTTGATCACATTATCTGAGTATGGATATAAAATTCATTGGGTAATTATTATGTAATTCAGAGTATTATGTTGGAATTTGACTGTATATGTCACTCGATTTGTAATGGTTATTGTAAGAGTTATTATAAGGGTTATATGAAGATGTTTTCCTAAAAATAATAAATGTCCATTCAATTATTTCTAATTTATTTTAATGGGAATAATTTTATTTCAAAATTTTAGTTGATGATATTTTTTTAAAACAATGATAATTACCTTATAGGGTAAATAAGAAACCTTTTTAATACAAAAGAATTCAAGGGCTATCAATTTCTCTTAGAAAATATCACACTTTTGATTTTTTTTCTTTTGATATCCTTATAAAGAGTTAAATAAAAATAATATAATTGTAATGGTGATTTCATATGTCTGTAAAATACTAGTTGAGATAATTTTTTTTATATTAAAAGAAAACTCTTTGATATGGTCACATGGTTTCTAATTGGATTAACATATATCTTTATAACTTTTTATATGTCCCATAATAATGTATTTTTTCTCATACCAATTTGTTGAATATTTTTTATATGGTTAATGGTGTACCAGGAAAAATAAATACGGATTCACATGGAAAATTAAAATTATGGTATTGATTAAAATGATCACTAAATGCCCTGGTTATAGTGATATAATAGTTTTTCCTAATTCTCTCTAGAACTAAACATTAAATTAATTTCAAGAATTTATGTGATAAAATACTTTCATTTGATGTTGTTTGTTTTGGATAGATAAAATTGGGTCATTTTTATAGATATGAAATCAAAAATATGAATATTTTTAGCAATAGATTCAAGAGTTAGGGTTCTGGATTATTATAATAAATGTTGTATAAATTAAATCAAATAATATAGATACTAATTTTGAGAACACCAATGATAATGATGAAACTTATAAAATTTATAGAAATAATTTTTATAGGTTAATATTGAATATTGAACTAAAAATATTATTTAGAATCTAGTTTTTTTAGTAAAAATGATATGGAAAATGATAAGATAAAATCAAACAACAATTATTTATGAATAAAAACCCAAAACTATGGATGAATTGATTGATCATTAAGATTTTATAAAAGTAATTAATGATAGGATAAATAAAACAAAGAATTTTTTTTGGAAATTTATTCCATGGACAAAACAAAAGAATGTTATTACACAAAGTGGTTGTATGGAAAATATTTAATTAGAAATGAGTGGTTATGATGAAAAAGACCACACTGGTTTACTAACGATATTACTATATAGAGGGTGTAGACTTTTAGGAAACCTTTTCACAAGTATCTATAATGTAAATTACCAGACAATCATCATAGTGTAAATAAATAAATTATATAGTTTTTATCAAATGTATATGAAATATTTATTTATGAGTACTAAAAGAAAAGAATAGGATTTTATTGTGCAGTATAATTGTTTTATTCATAATAAAAGAGAAAATATTATATGTACACTCAACAAGTCATTATAAATATTAAAATAGGAACCAATAGGTTGGTACTAAATGATTATCATTTACTATGTCAAATGGGATTTAAAATAGGAATAATTATTAGTAATTTGTACAAAAATAATATTTCTAGAAGTATTTTTATTTTTATAGCACACATTAATGATATTATTTCTCTATTAAAAAAATAGTTCCCATGTGAGGTGTTAATAGAGAAGATGGAATAAAAATTTGTGTTTCTTATGATGTGTGGAATTAATATACATTATCTGGTTATAGATTGAGATAAAAATTTGGTTATAATATTATTTTGAAAGAAAATTTTTGTTGGGTATTTTTTAAAATTTCCTAGCATTTATTATTCCAAGAATATTTCCACTCCTATATAAATTTTTGAAAAGATGTGTAAAATGTGACAATGTTAATGATGTCAATCTATAAGGGTCTATATGTTTAATTGGGTGTTTTTACATTCGAGATCATCTGAACCTAACTTTTCTAATATAGTTACATTGCATTCAAAATTCCAAAATGATTCATGAGAATCAAATATGAGGGATTTTGAGAGGTTCTTATGATACATAAATAGAATAATGAACAAGGGGCTATTTTAATAATATATTGAATATTTATGTATTCTTGGTTACATGAATACAAACTGGGATTGTGCTTTTATAAATAGAATATTTAATTTATGTGGTACATTTATTATTTGTAATGAATATGTGGATTAGTACGATAAGAAATAATGTACAATTACATTGAGTATAGTCATGTATTAATATGTTGAAGAAACCAAAAAATGTACACATGTTTTATGGATGATGGTTTAGTTTAGCGGTCTGATGTTTGTGGGTGAGAGGCTAGTGTAGATACCTTATGAAAACAAAACTACAATATTTCAAGTATAGAACCCAATATAGTATTCCAGATTCAATAATATTTATATTTGGTATCATTTTTTGAATAAATAGGTGACTAATTGTGATATAAAACTTTTATATATTTCTAACAAATTCCAAATTATGGAGATATTCAAAAAATATATATCCAAGGAGAGATTAGGTGAACTAAGGATTAATATTCAGGGTCCACCTACTCCCCAGACTCAATATATTTCAATAATGACCACCCAAAGTTATTTTTATTATGTTGATAATGGGAGAAAAAATGGAATATTATTTTATCACATCGATATTTTTTTGGATCATAGGGAGTGTGTGTAATTATTATTTATATTTGAATATGTAGTTACTACTATGTGGAGGTGTTTTATGATAAATTACATATGTATAAGATTTTACATGTCACTTGGAAAATAATTTACTAATATAAAGAGATGAATTTATCAAAAAAAAACCATAATTTATTATGTGGTTGATGATCATTCTATATAATGAATAGTAGGGATGTGATGTTTCTCTTATATTAGACGATGTTGAGTTTATTTAAAATATAATCTTTTATTATCGATAAAAAATCAAAAAGGGGAAGATTAAAGTAATATTTTTTTGTTGATTTTGGATTTTTATTTTTTCTTAATTATTCATGAGTATCACTCGATGTTTATGAGATGTGTTTCCAACTATTTTAAAATTTTCATTGAGTTTTTTAGAAGCTATTGAGGTGATATAAATAATCATGGAGTTGATATTATGAAATAGATAATACCACATAATAGTATTTCTAAAGGAAAGATAATCTACATTAGAGGTTGGGTAATGTTTTATAATTCATCATTTTTAGAAAAAACATCAAACATACTAATTTTACTATGTATGAAATTTTTTACCTCGTGAAGATGTCAGTAATTGAATTCAAATAACATAAATGAAGATAGAACTTGTTGTTTTGGATGGCATACAAGAATTCCATGTAAAATTATTAAATTAGATAATCATGATGGATATTTTTTCTTATATTCTAACATCCAAAGTCTATATCTTATATAATATAATATTCATACAAAATTTTAAATAGAATATACATGAAATTATATTTATTTCTAAAAACATCATATTTTAATTATTATTCAAGATGATTCTTTTGATATTTCCAAACAGTTTGATCTCTATTAATATATGTCTAAATATCCATGTCATTTTATCTCAAAATATTCCTTAATTATGAAGTATGAATATTATTTTGAATAATATATATATATATATTTAATCTTAAATTTTTGTTTTGATGATGTTTTTCTTCTCTAATGTTCAAATAAAAACCTATATAATATTTGGTAATGTTTCTTTCTATGTGTTAAAGAAATAAATATTTGAGTTTCTAAAATAATTTTGTTGTATTGAGATATTTTACATTATATTATGATTTTCAAAGTTTATGATTTTGAAGAAGGCTCAGTAAGACAATGATCATGAGTTAATCTAAAAAAGTGAAATTTATGGTGAATTATTTTCATGTATCTGTAGATTTTTCCTTGAATTTTTTTATTTATTAACTATGTTTTGGGGAAGGGTAATTATTGAAATATATAATCAATAATATATTAATGAAAATATAATATTTTATAACAAGGTTCATTGTTTTTCAGTTTAACAAAATGTGGAAATAAAGGGGATTGTTGTTAAAGATTCCACTAAGAGAATCCTAGATGAGGTTAGTTGTAAATGTAAATTATAGAATTATATTATAATTCATAAAAATATAGGAATTCAAAATAAATTTTATTCCCATTGATAGAGAATAATATAATTACCCAAAAATCAATAAATTATTTTTCTCATTAACACCATTAAAAATATTAAATAAATAATTCTATGAATCTATGATGATTTAGTTTTTTGGAAAATTAATACATTATACACAAAATAAATAGACAACATTATAATATTACTACTCCTTTAAAATATTTTTAAATACTCCTATATTATCCATTTCTAGATCACCTCATTACATATTATTTCCCAGAAACATTTCACTATAACAAAATCAATTAATAGTAGTGGTTTTTTTGTAAGCAGTTTAAATTGAACCCATATGGGTTTTCAATGGTTTCCAAAAATCACTGATAAACTTATCCTCAATATACAAATCTCATTATTTCATCCATTAACCCATATATTCTGGGAACCATCTCATAACAATTGTTTAGCAGCAATTTTGTTTTGGTTTTAGCATTGGTTTAATCCCCCAAAAAATAACAAGGGGAGAGAGGCGGTTTAAACATCCACTATTTTACAATTTGGAATAAACAGTAGTGGTTTATACATATATTATATATTTATTTCAAAAAAATCTATAGAATCATATTTCCTAGAATAACTAAAAAATAGATATGAAAATATCCAAATTGTAAAAAAAATATTCCAGTAATAATAACATAATTAGAAAGTGTCATGTTGAATTTATATAAAACCATTATACAAAAAATCATTTATATAACAAGGATAATAACCAATAATTAATTAACATGAATAATGTTATTTGATACCCCTCTAGAGTTAATTTAGATGGCTAGGTAATATATTACCATTCAGTTGACCCTCATGCTACACAAATGATATAAATGAATCAAATTTGGGTGTTTTGAAGCTTTTCATGGACTATCAAACTATGTTATAAACCATGGATTCATCCATGATAAATTATATAATGTTAATGTAAATAAAAATTTGTGCTATCCTTATGAATTTTTTGTAATTTAAAAGAGGTTAGGTGTGTTTTTGTAGCTTTCCTAGCCTGTGTAGAATTTAGTGTTGGATGTTTTTATGACCTGCGTGAACCACTGCCCTTTTAGATATTTTCTTATTATATTTGATAATATCATTTTTAATAGTGAGTTATTAGTTACGTAGTAATAGTTTCTATAACTGGATTTTAATTGGGTTCCTTGTAACAGGAGTTGGGTGAGTATGCCATCAATTTAAATTGGATTTTATAGAATGGTTATATTTTTTTGGATTGCTGATGATGAACATGATGTTAGGAACTATGAGGGAAATGTGGTTTAGGTGGTCATGTCAGCCATGTACATTTAATATATTACCAAGAATATTTTGTGGGTTAGTTCTAGAATTTATTCAAACCACGAATATGAACATTGTTACAGATTGGGATATATTATGAGATAAGGAAAATAATTACAACCCTAGATATGAGTTATATATCATGTCATATTAGAATACACATTCATAGTGGATGTGAATTCATATCATGTGATTTTACTACAATAACATTATTATATAAGTATAATAATTGTTTATATGTTACCAGAGAGATAAATTAGATCAAGGATGAAAAGAGGATGTGAAGATAAAATGGAAAAAAGAAAATGGTTTATTACTTATAAATAAGAACTTCATTTTACCACATCTAAACCTTCTTTATTTACAGGACTTACTATTCTGTCTTCCCCTTCTTGGTGCTTCTGGTGGACTTTTCACGCAGCATTTCTTGGTTGTCCTTCCATTATCAAAATTTTTTATCATTATTATACACTCCTCATATCCTCCAGTGTGACTTGTATCTTTGAATCACTTATTATCTTCTTCAGTGAAATTTTTCTTTATGATGCTCTTATTTGATTATCTGGTGTGTTGGTCTCCTTGGTGAACTTATCAGCTACTTCAGTGAGATTTGGCTTTGTGATGTGCTTCTCCTATACTCCAAAGTTTTTAGATCAGAGATTGACATTCAAACAGAATGTTTGGAGACATACTCTTGAATTCTATTGTTCTAGTTATTTTGTTGATGATACGTGAAGGTCACTTCCCATGGTGAGGGTTTCATTTTTAATGGAGGTGGTGTGCAGTGATGGTGTGGTTCCTCTTTTCTTGTTTTTATCTATCCTTTAGTAATGGTGATGGGTTTTCTCATTATACTACAATGGTTTAAATGTGTTTGGATCATGCTTTTTTGTTTCATTGTTGGTGAATTTGTGTGCATTGGAGTCTACCTCATTACATCTATATGGCATTGCTACATCCTACAACTAACGTTGATTGGGTGCCCTTAAAAGAGGGATGGGTGTGATGACACCCATCATCAACCATCTATTCAATTAGATGGATGGGAACCTTACTGATTTTTTTGCACTGTGATTTTTGTCTACTTTTTCTTCACATCATGTTGGCTATATAGGTGTATTCACATTTAAAATTGTGTGGGTGGATTGAAAGAGAGATAGGTGTATGAACACTTGTTAGCTGATCCTAATCCTACATGTCAGTGTGGGTTAGAGGAGTTCTCTATAATGTTGTTTTTTTCAATCAAGATACAACTCATTGGAAATGGGCGAGGCATATCCACCAACTAATCTCATTTTGGATGGTTTATAAGTGGTTGATGAGGCTTTTTATTCATCTTGTATTGACATCAACAAACCCTTTTACATTCAGGACCATGTTCTCTTTGGATTTTGGGCCATATTTTTAAGGAATTTTAGCATATTTCATGTATTGGGTTCCCTATTCTATTAGCCTTTAAAAGAAGTTTTCCAGAATTTTTCCCATTTATAAAAGGGTACTTTATCATAAACCTTCTAAAATAATTTACATGTAAACAATTTAACGACATACATGTATTTCAATAGTTATAAGAAGCCCCTTTTATAAATTAGAATGACTAGAATCTATGGAAATGAATATTTCTTAATCTATAAGGATTATAATTTAATAAGGAAAGTTACACTACTAGAGACAAAGTACAAAAAAGCCATGAATTCCTTCACCAAAATGCATATGTGACATAGATCCAATATTTTTTAAATTGGATTTATCACATTAAAATTTACATATTTATATCATCCTAAAGAGTATATGAAAACCCCTTAAATACGTTTTCATATGCTCTAAGGGTGGGATAACAAATTTTCATTGTTGAGGGTGGTTATTCATATAGTATAAATATAAAACCCAATTATTTTTTCATTTATTTATCTTCCATTAAGATGAAGGTAATATGGATTAACTCAATATTCCTTTTGGAGTACATATGTGAAGTAGTTAGGAGTTTCCAAGAATGTTGATTAGTATAGACTTGTATGTTCTCTCATGGACTACCCATACTAAATGATAGATAATATGATGGAATATTTTTTTTAATTAAGAATACTACATGAAGAATTATCATTTGGAAAATAAGGTAATTGTTGATGTTGATGTATCATCTTATAGCATAATGATATTAAAGATACTAGTTATGTAGAATTATTTTTGATATATTATTATAATAAATTAGTTTTAAAGTAACATTATAATTAGAGAAGTGTTTATTTGGAGTTCATAGACTGATGTAAATTTAATATCTAGGAATAAATTGGTTTATAGTCTACTATCTGATAAGAGTGTTATTTTAACAATATATATGTTGCACATACATGAAAAATACTAGTGGGGTTGCTAGATGAAAGAGGTCCGACATGTTTAGTTATCTAGGAATTTCATAGTGAATTACCAAATTGAAGTCAAAACTAGATACAACTCAATAATTAGTTGAAAGAGACTATTTAATTTTAAAAATGGAATAAGAAGTAGAATTTAAAGGAGTACTAAAACCAAAACAAAACCTAAATATATTATTAATTATTATTATAAGATAAACATCTTAATAAAACATATCATATGAACCAAGTATATAGATTTTTATTTAATGTAATATAAATATCAATATCCCTTATAGGAACCACAACATAGTCTCTGAATCATCATATTAGTGTTATTATGTCATAGGATTATTAACACATCATCATTGAATCTAATGTGACCACTAATCACTACTCGATATACATTGATCGACAATCTCTCCATCTCTATATCCACTCCCTAATATTGACACATGCATGATAATAATATTTAAAATTAAAAAGTCTATTGTATTTATAATTCAACATAAGACCAATAAAATTTTTTGTACAAAATGATTTTGATGTTGTGTAATTCACTTTCTCACTACCATCCATCAAGGAAATATCATTGGGGATAGGTCCAGTAAACTTTTTGATATTATTCAATAAACACTTTCTATAGATCAATAACATTTTCATATTTCATCATTATATGTTCCCCTTATTCCTAAAATGGGCATTACATTATAATATTATGACTCTGAGCATCTCAAGGTAGGGAGTAACTACCACTAGGTGTAGATTCTACTACAATCCAAGATGGAATTTCAAATATCTCCTATAGTAATGGTCCAAAACCCATCCAACACACATGACCAGGTTGCTCCTTCCTAAAGACTTGACCAACAGGATCATCCTGGGAGATCAAGAAGTTATGTGAGGGATTAGAATCCCATAGTTATTTTATTTTTATCTATAAAGAAAATATCAGTCATATATGAAGATATTAATATTAATATAGTGATAATTGATGATATATTATTACAATGAAAAGGGAATTAACAACCCAACACTATTTGTGGGATTGTTAACATAAATCTCATTATTTTTTATGAACATCCAACCAAAGTTCTTTTTGGGGGTCGTGGTGTGATAAATTAATTAAGGAAATTATGAAATGATAAATCAATAATTTAATATAAGAAATATATAATGTTTTCTTATAAATATTTAAATTAATAAAAATACTATGAGAGTCGATCTGTTTCTGGAAAAAAAATTCACCCAATAGTTTGGGGGTGATTTTATTAACTTTACATGATTCATTATTCTTTAAATAATCATGTAATTAATAAAATAGAATTTAATTGTAATGTATGCAATGGAATATCAATAATAAAATATGCCTTTAACAATGCTATAAATAGCCTTTGTGATTGCGAGAAATTTATTGAGTACATAATCGATGTTAAAATACATAGTCTTTTATCAGTGATGAAAAAGTGATGATAATGGGGTCCATTATTTGCACTAAAGAAAGAACTTATAAATAGAAACATTATCGGAACCTTTAAAATCTATTATAAACATACGATTTATTAGTGCTTTAATTTAACACCGCTATAGGAAGTAATTATCAATGCTTCTAAGAGCACTGATAAAGTAAACCTTTATTAATGATGATAAAAGAGCTGATAAATGGGGACTCTATCAGTGATTTTAAATTATATGATAAGGGGCCACACTTCAGTGTTCTATTAAAGAATAGCATAGCACAAAAACTACACATGATATCAACAAAACATTTCCCAATACATGATATAGATAAGATTAAATTTATAACACAAACAAAAGAACAAAAAACTATATTATAGGTATTTCAAACATTGTTTCATACAATTACATAAATAAAAATTATTACATACATTCATAAAAATCAATGTTCCTTTATCTTTTAATCCTGACCTAACTCTTTCTATTTCCGAACAAACCACCCCTCCTAAAAAATGAATCACTTGTATAAGAAAACAATTATTATGTCAGTATTAATATAAAGAATTACATATACAGAAAGTGTTAATTTTTTTAAAAAGATATCAATATTAAATAAAAACATGAACTTGGAGTCATAACAATAACGTTTTGCATCAAAATGAGGTGTGAATGATTCCAACACAACTCGAATTACATATGGATCATTGTACTAAAGTATCAAAACCATCTGAATGTGTTTGTTCAGTTTTTACTATGTTATTTGTATTTTTTACTAAAATATCATTTTAAACTGGAAACATGAACTTTTGACTCATTATGATCTCATTGTGTATATATTTGATGTGAAGAATATATCTACACAACACAAATTACTTATTAATCACTCTCCTATATTATCAAGAATATCTGATCCTGTTAGAATAGTTTTCTATGACACTTTTTGAACTTAAATGTTGATTTTAAAATGATAATGGACATGTTGAGTCATACTGGGCACATCATGTGTTAGGGTGAGTTGAAAATTATTAATACACATCCCAAATTAATTATGGATACTTTATATAAAGTATAAAAAATTTGGATTTTTTTTTTGGTTTTGAGTAAAAAAGATATCCATTTTACTAAAATTTTGAAAATTTTAAATGAAAAGACACACCTTGGGTAATACCTATCAGACTGTGCATCATATTGAAATAAAAAATGATTCCTAAAAATCCCAAATTACATATGGGTTGTTTTACTAATTTATAAAAACTATATGAATGTTTTTTCTTAGTTTTGAGTATGACCCTTGTTTTTTTACTAAAATTTCATTTTAAAATTGAATCTTGAACTTTGACTCATACCAATCAAATTGTATATATGATTGAGGTGTGACTAATTCCTACACATCCCAAATAACTTATGTGTCATTCTACTCAAATTTTCAAACAATTTTAATGGGTTTTATTTGTTTTGATTACGTCAGTTATCCTGTTTACTAAAATTGACCTCAATTTTAAATAAAAAACGCACTTGATGTCCCGTTGGTCACAATGTGCATCAGATTAAGGTGAGGTTGAATCATGAACATCTAATATAACTTATGTATCATTGTCCTAAAGTATTAAAATAATATTAATGTGTTTTTTTTGGGTTTTGAGTAAGTCATTTGTTTTTACTAAAATTGGTGTCAATTTTAAAAAAAGTCACCCATTGGTTCATAACGGTCACTTCATGCATTAGATTGAGGTGCGGTTGATTCCTATACATTAAAAATCACAAATAGATTGTGGTAGTAAATTATCAAAATTATCATAATGATTTTTTTCAGTTTTGAGTATGTCACTTTTCTTTTTTATGAAAATGTCATTTTAAACATGAAACATGCACTTGGACTCATACAGATTACATCATGTATCAGTTTGATGTGAGACTGATTCCCACAAGGCAAAAAAATTAATTTTTAATTGATTCCCTAAATTATCAAGAAAATATTTTTATTTTTCTCATTTTTTAGTGTGTGAATCATTTTAAATTAAAATGTCAATTTTAAATTGATAACATACACATTGATTCATTTGTATTTTTTACTAAAATTAATGTCTATTTAAAATATAATGAAGTAATTGAAGTCATAACAGTAACATTGTGTGTCTTATTACAGTGTGGATGATTTATAAACATCTCTAAGACACAATAAATTACTAATTGTCAATCTTATAATGATTTCAATTGACTTTCTTTGTCAAACTTACAAAAATGCATTAGAATCTTTGAAAAAACCACATAAAATTGATAAAAATAATCCACCTGTGTAAGAAAATAATTATTATAAGTAATAATAAAAATAAATAAATTAAACATAAATATAAAATAACAAATTAATTATAAGGATAATGGTTTAACTTTGAAATTATCAAGATTTCCTATATAATTGATCATAGGTGGTGTGGTTTCTATTCATACAAATATTACAGATTAAATACGATAGAAAGTGATAAATGAACCACAACATGGGTGAAAATGTTTTAAGGGAGAAAAATCATGATAGTTGGAAAAATCACCCCAACTCGAACCAAATTATCCACCTATATAAGAAAACTATTTTTATGTAAGTAATACTAACAGGAAATAAATCAAACATAAATATTAAACAACAAATTAATTATATGTATAAATATTTTATGGTGAAAATAAAAAGATTACAATCATGATTGAGTTTAGGTAGTGTTGTTTCACTTTTTGAAAAGGTAGTGGAAGTAATTTGAAAGAATGTGATAAATAAACCACTATAGGGGTTAAATTGTTTTAAGGGATAAGAAGCATGAATGTTGGACATAGCACACAAAAACAAACAAAATAACCCACCTATATAAGAAAATAATTATTATGTGAGTAATACTAAAAAATTTTAAGGTTGAAGAAACATAAATATTGGTTATAGAAACACAACTCGAACAAAAGAATCCAACTATATAAGAAAACAATTATTATGTGAGTAATTATAAAAAGAAAGAAATTAAAAATAAATATGAAACAATAAATTCATTCTACGGAAAATGATTTTTCTATGAAAACACCAAGATTACCTCTGTGATTTGGGAAATATATCATTGTTTCTTTTCCTACAAAGGCATGACAAAAGAAATAAAATCTTATAAAATAAATGAACATTTAAAGGAATAATGAAAATTAAATAAAAAATTCATAATATAATTTTTTGGTAAAACAAAGAAAGTATATCATAACATTATCATTACAACATTTCAAAGGATTTTATTTATCCAAATATAAGATAATATCAAAACTACGGATTCTCTATTTACTAAATTATAGTTTATAAGACTATGTAGATGTCATGAAACTATGAGACAATTAATGTAATGGATATCTATTTGGATTCATTGATCAATAGAACCAAAAAAATGATTGGTTGTGCATCACTCACAAATTTAATAACAAAACTATGAATTCTATGCGTACTTCACTACTATTGGTTAACTACCACTTAACGTAGAATCTGTCCTGAAATTGCTATTTGGTGTTCCCTTGATGATCTCATCCCACACACGCCCACCACCATCTCTATCATATCACCATTTAGTATTCAATTTTCCTTCCCTTCCTTTCTATTTTATTTGTTATTTAAACATGTTGGAATATTTTTCTTTCATATCATTTTCTAATTCTCAGGTTTCTTCTTCAATCATATGTGTTTTCCAAAAACCATTACCCAATTAATTAGTTTATTCTATAAATGTTTCTCTCCATGTAAAATAATATAATTAGTTTTTTTTCTATCTATGTGTGGGATGAGAGAATTATGGGGACGCCGAGCAGGATTTTCAGGTCAGATTTTATACTAGGTAGTATATATTCAACAATAGTGAAGTGCATAAATAATCCATAGTTTTGTTATTAGATTTCTGATGATGCACATCCAATCCTTGTTTTTTATTCATTAATTAGTGGGTCCAAAATGACATAGTAATGTCCTGGAATTCCATATATTTTTTTTAAAATTATATCAATTTTTTATGAGACCAGACGCTGAGATGGCACACAATTTTGATTCTTAGTGTGCTCATAATGGTTTGTTGAAAAATGTTAGCATGCATGTGTGGTTTTCCTGAAAAAAAAATTAAATAACTCATAAAGGCGTTCTTGGATGAGAAATTAAAAGGTATTTTTGTGTTCATGATGATGGGTTTATACTAGGTGCGACTTAAGTTTAGTTGGAGTGGGCATCTAGTGAGAAGACATGAAAATGACATAACTATAAATAAAATTATTAAATAATTTTTTTTTATTTTTCAAATACTTATAACTCAAGAATGGTGACTAAAATTGAAAATCTAAGACCACTGTTGAGCTTGTAAGGGCGTGATTTCCTTAGGCCGATCCTAACATTTCCTGGTGCGTGCCAATAGTGGAAAGTAGTTTTTGGCTGTAAATAAAATAATTGAGTACAAATTATTTTATTTTCAAATCCTTATAAATCTTAAACGGTAAGTTTAATTGGAAGTATGAGAGTATCGTTGAAATTATGAGGGTGTGATCCCTTTAGATGGAGACTAATATCCGTCGGTGTAGGCCAGTTGTGAAAGTTGGTTTTTGTTTGGTAATTATAAATAAACTAATTTAAATAAAAATTATTTAAATTTCAAATATTCATAACTCACAAACGGTGACTTGGATTAAAAATTTGAGACAACCATTGAGTTTGAAAGGAGATGTTATCCTTAAGTAGGAATTAACCTCTACTGGCACTAGTCGAAGGGAAAAGGTTAATTTTCCGTCATTTTAAGGAAAAATAAAATAAACTTAAAATGTTTATTTTATTCCAAATTGTTTTGTGGAAAAATAGTGAAAAGCCAACTGTTCTATTCTATAAATTAACCCACATAACTACATTCCAAAAAAAAGTAAAAGAAACACAGTTTCATAAAAGAAATAGTTTAAAGATGGTGACTCAGCGTGTCAAAAAAACTACAATGGATTTCCCCATTTAATGGGATAATAGGTGTAATGCCCCAACCCCATTATTCCGGAGTCGGTGCATTATTTTAATACATTATCATGATTATAAGGAATCATGTCCTGAAGGACTGATCAGTTTTCCAGTCATGGAAAATAGATTATGTACATGAGTTCTACATTACACTTTCTAACATACAACACATCATAAATAATCCTTTGAGAATGCCATTGTCCCCTTTTCATAATCATCCATATCAATCATTAAACACTTATTGGGATCTAGGGAAAATAAAACATAAGAAAGGGGTGAGATCAAACACTTAGTAAGAGTAAGCAATACATCTAAAGATAACATAAACATTAGGCATGATGAATAATTGAAAACAAATTCTTTTAAAAAACGGACACTTTATGGTAGGAATATGAGTTGAGTAAATAATGTCATAATAAAACATAGTCATGGGTATTCTACTAGTCCAATAACCACATGAACCATCAATAATATTTTCGTAACGATGGAATGTATAATGCGGGACATTATGAAATACTTTGTCAAATCCTCGACCAAGATGTCTAAAAATGATTAAGGCCTCAACCAAAACCATATATCAAATTGGGAAAGGCCTCAACCAATTTCACATATAATTGTCTCATGAGACCTATTGATGCACCGAGAAGCTATAGAAGGCTCGACCCGTCACTTACGTAGTCCAATACATTCCTCATATGAAAAGGTTTAAACATAACATAAACAATCATATTAAAAATAGCATAAGAAATGTTAATACTTAAACTATAAACCATGAATGTCATAAAAATAAAAAATCCACGGTCAAACATATCAAAAAAACTTCAATAAAATATGGAAGATTTTATTATAATAAATAAACCTCAATCAAGAATAATATCCAGTAAAGGATGTTGTCTTAGTTAAAAATGATCAGAATAAATCATTGAGAGAAATATTCTATTTTTTTCACGAAATCATTTAAAAGTAACACAATTTATAAATGATGAAATTTAAAAGATATTTTTGAATCAAAGTGTCCCATACAACTTTGAATTTTTATAAAGGAATTAACATTTAAAAACATTCATGTTCATATAAACAAATCCTTAAAACCATTTTGAAAAAATGGACATTAATGAGAAAGATTTATAAGAATAAATATTAAAAACATTAAAAATGATGATTTAGTTAAATATTACCTTATGATAATCATTTTGAAAGATTATTTTATGAAACAAAGACATGTATAATAAATATGTCTGATAAAATACTTACACATAAACAATCTCGGATAATAATGAGATTGAGGAATTAACCCTTACCTTGTACTTTCCTTTAGTCGAAGGTACGTTTAACTTCCTTTATAAGGACCATAGTATGTTATTAAATTATACCAGAACCATATTAATATTTATGATATCATACATTATTCATTTATGACTTTATAATACCTATTTAATATTAATTTCCATGTTAAATTAACATTTCGGGTAATAATCACTTTCTTTATCTTACGTATTTTAACATGTTATTCTTGATTGTATCACTTAGTTCATGATTTAAATACTTCCAGAATATAAAACATTATTTATATATCATATATATTTATAATTGAAATATTTATAATATATAGGTATATGAAATGTAATACACTATTTATGGAGATGGTAGGTCGTGCATACGCATAAACGTTGTTTCCGTTCTCATATCATATTTAATGAAAGTAAGTGAATGGGATAAATGTATATATATATATTACCAGTAGAATTATTATTTCATATATTACATATTAATAATATATATTTTTATAATCATCGTTGAATGGTGAACGTGGAAATGAATCTAATTGTGTCGTGGAGACAGTTAGCTGTACGTACACACGAGCGACAATATCATTTCCTTATTGATAAAAAGGTGTAGAATTGGATGGTATATTAATTATAAAGAATCATTATAATGTTATTTTCAATATTTATATACATATTACTCATCATTATATCCATCCAAATAATATAGTGTTGAATAACAAATTAAACCACGGCGTGGAGGCTGTAGGCTGTACATACGCATGCAGGGTGACTTTATCATTAATAGGATGGTTAGAATAATGAATAAGGTTGTACCATATTTATTATAACATCACAGTAAGTAGGAGGTACTGTATTTATTTTTTTTATAGAAACTACAATGAAATAGGAAGTGGAAGAAGAAAAGAACTTGAAAGAGGGTGGTGAAATTATTACCTCTTCTTCAGGTGTTTCCTTTTGAGTTGATCAAAATGGATTCTTAAGGAGGATTTATGATAAAATTAAAAACTCTAGGTTGATGTGAGGGAAGTTGGGAGGATATTTGGGTAGGGTTTGGCTGAGCCAAATGGATTTGGATGTGTGATTTTGAGAGAAGGGGAAGTGCCCATTTATAAGAGGGGTGATGGTCACTTAAGGAAAAGATTAAAATATTAATTTATTATACAATCATATTCGGTTTATAAAGGCTACAAATGAATTTATTTCACTCATTAGGTGGTTATGGGTTGAAATCATCTCAACCAATAGGTTTTAGACAATTTTAGGGATCCATTTTAATCTTATCTTTTATATTTGACTCTTAGTTAAATAGTTTTACTTTTACCATGTCTTCTTGTATTGTTACACTATATAGTTAATAAACATACCCTAAACATCCAAGAGATCCTAAATTGGTTCATTAACTAAATATATAATATTATATAATCCCTTTTCCAAACTTTATATTTTTAGGAATATTATATCAACCAATAATATAGTATTTGTCTAAAAAATTAATTTATGTCAATTTTGACACTATTTGGTACATTGTTTTTGTGAAAGACATAGCAACCTTATCACTTAAAAAAAATTAATCTAATAAAACCTAACATGTAATATTATACTATAAAATTAGTGTAATTTATCAGAGTCTCAATTTAAAATTATTTGGATATTTATAATGTAAATTATTTTAATATTTTATTAATAAGGTAATTACTTCATCAACATTGTGTCATAAATAAATTTAAATATTTAATCTCTACAAATTATAAATAAAATACCATTATGTAGGAAATATTTTTATATTTCTAAGGAATATTTATATTCATGTTTATACTGTGTGTAACCTTATATTAAAAATGGTATAGTCATTAAACATTGAATTTAACACCTTTAACTATTCTTTAAATAGAATAATAATAAATGTATTAATCTAATACAAGTGTACCAAACAGGATAATATTTTATTTATAATTTTTTTTTGGTCAAATTAAACTTATCCAATAGAATTAGGACATGTGTTAGGTTAATTATAATATCATTTTTACCCTTAATTACCCTATTTACTTGTAACCGTGGTAAATAAAAGTCAAAAGTTACAATTCACAAAAAATTATTTTCATCATGTTGAACCAAATTTTACTTACTAATATCAAACATTTCACTTGGATTTTTTAAATTCAACTCACTGAATCATTAAAATTATGTTATATGAAAATTTCCAAATTCTCATAAAAGGTGGGTAAAAGACGGTAAAATGGTCAATAAAAGTTTATACATATAATTTTATTATCAAATGACTCCAATGAATTAAATTGAACTTATATAGGTATTATATATCTATTTTGACTTAAAATAAATTTACATAAAATAAAAAATTATTTAAATAAAATGTTTGTTTTAAACAATAACGCAATGTTTTTCACTATTCATCAAAAATTGATTGTTTTTGGAAAAATACCAAACAATTAACCTAAGATAATTTTGATATTCTGAATTAAAAAAATTAATTCTATTTTACAAAATTCGAAACATATAATTTTAATTAATTAATTTGATATCAGTTCCCTTTATCAAAACCAAAAAGTGAGTTTTTAAAAAGTAATAACTTTCAAAAGATTGACTTATGTTTATGTCAAATGTAAATGTGGAATTACTCATAATGACCTAAATTTTATTAAAAGATAAAAATATAATCTAATTATACTTCAAAACCATTAAAATGCATAATTTATCACTATAAATTATTTCGATTAAAAAAGTTGTTTTTCAATTAAAACATAATAATTTTCACTATTCATTAAAATATGAAAGTTAGCAGAAAAGTACAAAAAATTTATCCAAACTAAATTTTTATATCTTGCTTCTAAATAAGAATTTAATTTCATTAAATTGAATATATAAAAATGTCCAATATTGGTTTTAGAAAGGGTTCTCCATTAAAAGGCGGTAAAATTGCATTTTTTTTGAAAAATACTACATTTATTTGAAAAAATTAATTTGTTTTTATATTATGTCTAGGAAACAATTAATATGGATGTTAAAATTATATAGAGTTTATAAGATTCAAAATTTAGTTAATACTATTCATAATTTCTTTTTGAACGGCTAGTTTGGTAAGTTGTGTTGCGCTCGAATTCGATGTTTCCTGTAGCTCAAGCTATTGAAAACATTAATGTGATAACATACTATGAAATTTTGGGTGTTACATTCTCCCATCATTCAATAAATTACATCCTCAAAATTTGAATTTTTTTTTTCGAAAATAAAATATTAAAAATAGAAAAATACCTTTGTGGAAAACCCAAATCGGAAATTGGGTTAAAAAAATTTAGTCTTAATAAGAGGGAAAGGGAAATGAAAAAGTCACCACCAAATTATGATCTCGATTAAGAGAACATTGGTGGAAATTATAGACACATAATTGGAGGGGAACATAAATATTATTAGGGAGTGATTGAGGTCATCACGCACAAACAAGTGTATAATGAGGGCCTCAAAGCCATCGATCTATGATGATTTAAAATATCATCTGTTCAATAAAAAATAAGTTATTAGGATAACAAATTTTTTGGATTAAGAACTATTTCCTGTAGTTTAAGAATTAATTTCTTTATAGAATAATAGAACATATATATATATACACTTGACTAGTGGAGTTTAATCCGTCAACTAATTCTTATCACAAATTCATCTTTCATTCCATAAGATAATAGAATTGAAAATTATAATATTTATCTTAATCTTATAGGGTTCCAAAAATAATGAATTTATAATTTATTTGTAAAACTATTTAAAAAAACATCATTATACAAACCATTACATCATGTTTTCTAGTGGTAGGTGATCTACCCTTGTCTCCCTTCGGTTGTGGGTTCAAGTCCCATGACCTTGCCAGACACGACGAGTTGTCACCTGACCTTCAGTTTTTACTTTTTATGACAATCCAAAAATAATCTCAAGAAATGATTTAAACATAACAATATTATCCAATGTCAAACTTAATCGATTCCAACCTTCAGACAAATACAAAATACTTATATCCAAATTCCTAGTCCAAAATTTATAAGGAAGGTAAACACAATAAAGATCCTTTTTCCTCGTCATAACTTGTGAATACCTTCATTATGTATTCTTTTAAAACACTGTAACACCCTGAATTACCATAAATTCTTATTGATTACCTTCATTCTCCCTTATTCCTTATAGAATACTGGATATACTCATTCTACCAAAAAATATTGTAAACTCCAATAATGATGGAATATACAAATCGTTAATCAGTTTCCATGTAGTCAATAATATCCAATATAATTTATCCAAATCAATCATATATTATTCCAAAATCACTACCTCAGTATCAGAACTATATAAGGTTTTATCATTCCTCATCCATGTTTTTTTCAAAAATATTGACTTTCTATTGAGTCCCTTTTCTTAGTACCATACAATCTCAAATACTCAATGAAATAGTACTACAGTACAATAATTAATACGCTATAATTCTTTTAAATGGTATATAATTAATAAAATGATCAAATGAAACAATTCACTAATAACAAAATAAGAGCACTAATAATTCCTCTCCATATGTGATAGTATCATAACTTCATTATTATTCAATAGAATCATTTGGGTATACTTTAATGATTGGGAAATTGATTTTTGAACTGACCAAACTCCTTGTAGATAAAGAATTGTACACTAGAAACCTTTTTCTTACCCTTGCTATCATGTACATGGTGTCCTTTTTCTCCACACTTATAAAAACTCCCATTCCCTTCAAGAATGTTCCAAGGTGATTCTTTCCACAGTTATCACATATGGGAAAATCCTTCTTTCCCATCTTCCCTTTATCTATCTTTGTCTCTACCATTCTTTTCTTTTATTTCTTCCCTTCAAATCCAATGGACTCAGAAAATTATTTACTTCTCTAATTAACACATAATACTATTTCTTCATATGATGAGAATACATGGGATACTATTTCCCTTATAAATGTTGTCTTAATACCATGAAATATACGACCCTTATTACTCTTTGGATCATGCGTATTGTGGGTGTTCTCTTTCCTTATACTGGGCACCATTTTAAACAATGGCATACTGGTCTTTAGTTTATGAATCGCAAGGCATAATTACAAACTTGTAAAATACCTAATGTAAATTCAAATGTTTATGAATATAATCCATTATCTTAGAAATGTCTTCATTGTGGAAGTATTTACTCTTAAATCCTTCAAAATGGTTTATAAAGAAAATTTGAATTATCCTAATCATATCTCCGGGGAGTGTTGTAACCAAGAGTGCAACAAGGGCCTTTGTTGTGTACCAGGATACACCAAGTCAAGTTCAAAACTTCTTGTCAGAGTTTTCACTCCTAGGTACATCTACACCAGAGTCGCCTCTATCTGCTCATATCCAGATAGGGATATATTGCTGGGAAAATTCACAAAATCTCTACATTAACAAAATCATAGGAATTTCTTCTATACTAATCCTAAAATTTTATCTTAGGGTAATGTTCTCTAATATAAGTTTATCTAAATCTATTTTCCAAGGTTGATGCTAAAAATCCTCTGATACCAACTGAAATGGCCGGAACCCAAAAGCCCGGAGTCGATGCATTATTTTAAAACATTGACATGATTACAAGGATTCATGTCCGGAAGGAACGATCAATTTATCTATCTTGGAAAATAGATTACATACAAGAATTTTACGTTACACTTTCTAACATACAACAAAACATAAATAATCCTTTGATAATTCCATTGTTCCCTTACAATAACCCTCCATATCAATCATAAAACACTTATTGGGATCCAAGGAAAATAAAACATTAGAAATGGTTGAGCTCTAATGCTCAGTAATAGTAATAAATACATTGGAAGATAACATAAACATTAGGCATGGTGAATAATTGAAAACACATGCCTTTACAAATAATAAACATGAACACTTTATGGTAGGAATATGAGTTGAGTAAATAATTTCATAATAAAACATAGTCATGGGTATTCTACTAGTTGAATAACCACATGAACCATCAATAATATTTTCATAATGGGGGAATGTATAATGAGAGACATTATAAAACATTTTGACAAGGCCTCGACCAAGATGTCTAAAAATTATTAAAGTCTCGACCAATACCATATTTTAAATTGGGAAACACCTCATCCAATTCCACTTCTATTTGTCTCATGTGACCTACCGATGCACCTAGGAGCTATAGCAGGCTCCATCCGTCACTTACTATGTCCAATATATTCCTCACATGAAAAGGTTGAGACATAACATAAACATTCGTATTAAAAGTAGAATATGAAATGTTAATACTTGAACTATAAATAATGAATGTATAAAAATAACACATCCATAGTCAAACATATCAAAAAAACATAAATACCATATGGAAGATTGTATTATAATAATTCAACCTCAATCAAGAATAATATCTAGTAAATAATGCTGGCTTAGTTGAAAATGATCAGTAAAACTCTTTGAGAGAAATATTCTTTTTTTTTCATGAAATCATTTAAAAGTCACACAATTTATAAAGGATTTTATTTAAAAGATATTTTTGAATCCAAGTGTCCCATACCACTTTGAAAACCTTTCATAGGAATTAACATTTTAAAACATTTATTTCTATATAAATAAATCCATAAAACATTTTAATAACATGGACGTTAATGAGAAATATTTATAAGAATAAATATTTAATACATTTAAAATGATGTTTTAGTTAAATATTACCTTAAATGAATCATTTTGAAAAATTATTTTATGAAACATGGACATGGATAATAAATATGTCCAATAAAATACTTACACATAAACAATATCAGATAAGAATGAGATTGAGGAATTAACACTTACCTTGTACTTTCCTTTAGTCAAAGGTACGTTTGACTTCGTGTATGAAAACCATAGTATGTTATTAAATTATACCAGAACTATATTAATATTTATGATATCATACATGATTAATTTATGACTTTATACTACAAATTTTATAATAATTTCTATGTTAAATTAACATTTTGGGTAATAATCTCTTTCTTTATCTTACATGTTTTAGCATGTTATTTTTGATCGTATCAGTTTTTTCATGATTTAAATGATTAAAAAATGTAGAACATGATTTATATATCATATATATTTATAATTTAGATATTTATAATAGATAGATATATGAAATGGAATACACTATTTATGGATATGGTAGGTCGTGTATATGAGTAAACGTTGTTTCTATTCTCATATCATATTGAATGTAAGTAAGTGAATGAGATAATTGTAAATATATATACACATACATACATACACATATATATATATATATCCAGTAGAATTATTATTTCATATATTAAATACTTATTAATAATATGCATTTTAATAATCATCGTTGAATGGTGAACGTGGAAATGAATCTCATCGCATCGTGGAGACGGTAAGCCGTACGTACACACGAGCGACGATATCATTTCTTTAATGATTAAAAGTTATGGAATTGGAAGGTATATTAATTATAAATAAAAATTATCATGTTATTTTCATTATTTATATACATATTACTCATAATAATATCCATCCAAATAACATAGTGTTTAATAACAAATTACACTACGACGTGGAGACGATAAGCTGTACGTATGCACACATGGTGACTTTATCATTAATAGGATAAATAGAATAATGAATATGGTTGTACCATTTTTATAATAACACCATATTAAGTAGGAGGTATTGTAGTTATTCTTTTTGAATAGAAACAACCAATAATGAGGAAGTGGAAGAAGAAAAGAACTTGAAAGAGGGTGGTGAAATTATTACCTCTTCTTCGGGTGTTTCAATTTGAGTTGATCAATAGGGCCCCTTAGGTTGGAATTATTATCAAATTAAGGACTCTAGGTTGGTTTTAGGGAAGTTTGGGTGATATTTGTGTAGGGTTTGGCCTAGCCAAATGGCTATGGAGGTGCAATCTTGATAGAAGGGGAAGTGACATTTTATAAGAGGGGTGACCGTCACTTTAGGAAAACATTACAAGTTTAATTTATAATACAATAATATTCAGTTTATAATGGATCTAAATGAATTAATTTTGACACTTAGGTAGTTATGGGTCGAACTAATCTCAAATAATAGGTTTTATAAAAGTTTAGGCTACCATTTAGAAAATATCTTATTGATTTAACTCTTTGTTAAATATTTTAACTTTTACTGCGTCTTCTTATATTATTACACTATATGGTTAATAAACATACACAAAACTTCCAATAGAACCTCCAGTGGTTCATTAATGAAATATATAATATTATTTAAGCCTATTGGACGATCCTTATAAATTATGGAATATTATATCAAGCAATAATATAGTATTTGTTTTAAAAAATAATTTTTTTCAATTTTGACACAATTTGGTATTTTGTTTTTGTGAAAGTCATAACATCCTTATCACTTCGAAAACAAATATCTAATCAAACCTAAAATGTCATATTAACTTATAAAATTAGTGTAATTCAATAGTTGTCTTAATTTACATTTATTTGGATATTTATAATATCAATTATTTTAATAATTCATTAATAAGGTAATTACTTCATCATCATTGTGTCATAAATAAATAAAATTATTTAATGTCTAAAAATTAAAAATAAAATAACATTATGTAGGAAATATTTTTATATTTATAAGGAATATTTATATTTGAATCTATATTGTATGTAACCTTATATTAAAAATGGTTTAGTTACTAATCATTGAATTTAACACTTTTAACTCTTCTTTAAATAAAATAATAATAAATGTCCTAATCTAATACAATTGGACCAAATAGGATAATATTTTATTACTAAGGTTGTTTTTGGTCTAATTACATTTATCCAATATAATTAGGACTTGTGTTAGGGTAATTATAATATCATTTTACCCTTAATTACATGATTTACTTTTAACCGTGGCAAATAAAAGTCAAAAGTTACTATTTACCATAAATTATTTTCATCTTATTGAACCAAATTTTACTTAATGATATCAACCGTGTCTCTCAGAGGTTCAAAATTCAACTCACAGAAGTGGTAAAATTATGTTTTATGAAAATTTTCAAATTCTCCCAGAAGGTGGGTTAAAGATGGTAAAAAGTTCAATAAAAATTTATACAACTAATTTTACTATAAAATGACTCCAATGAATTAAATTAAACTTATACAGGAATTATATATCAATTTTTACTTAAAATAAATTCAAATCAAATAAATAATTATTTAAATAAAAATTTGGTTTTAAACAATAACCCAATGTTTTTCTCTATTCATAAAAAATTGAATGTTTTCAGGAAAATACCGAAAATTCACCCAATGATAATTTTGATATTTTGAATTCAAAAATGAATTCTATTTTACCAAATTCATAACATATAAGATGCATTAATTAATTTAATATTAATTCATGTTGTTAAAACAAAAAAGCGGGGTTTTAAAAAGTAATAACAATCAAAAGATTAACATGTGTTTATGTCAAATTTAATTTTAAAATTACTTATAATGGCCTAAATTTTATGAAATGATAAAAATATAATCTAATTATACTTAAAAACCATTAAAATTCATAATTTAACACTATAAATTATTTCTATTAAAAAAATTGTTTGCAATTAAAATATAGAATTTTTCACTATTCATCAAAAAATGAAAGTTATCCGAAGAGTACCAAAAATTTATCAAAACCGAATTTTTATGTCAATATTCCAAAGAATTTAATTTCATTAAATTGAATATATAAAAGTACCCAATATTGGTTTTAAAAAGGGTTCTCCATTAAAAGTTAGTAAAATTTCATTTTTTGAAAAATACTTCTTTTAACTAAAAAAATCAATTTGTTATTATATTAATTCTAAGAAACAAATAATATAGAATTTAACATTTTATAGAGTTTATTTAACTCAAAATATAGTTATTAATATTCATAACTAGTTTTTGAATGACTAGTTTGGTAAATTGTGGTGTGCTCAAACACGGTGTTGCGTGTAGCGCAAGCTGTTGAGTTACTTTAATGAGATTACATACTATGAAATCTTGTGGTGTCACATTCACCCCTACTTTAATAAATTGCATCCTCACAATTTGAAATTGTTCTTCGAAAATAAAATGTTGAAAATAGAAAAATATCTTTGTGGAAAACCCACATCAGAAATTGGGTTAATAAAATTTAGTCTTAATAAGAGGGAAAGGGAAATGAAAAAGTCATGAACAAATTATGATCTCAATTAAGAGAACCTTGGTGGAAATTAGAGACACATAATTGGAGGGAAAACGTAAATATTTATAGTGAGTGATTGAGGCCATCAATCATAAACAAGTGTTCAATTGAGGGCCTCAAAGACATCGATCTATGATGATTTAAAAAATCATCAGTTCAATAAAATATAAGGTATTAGGATAACATATTTTTGGTTTTATGATCTCTTACCTAACGTTTAAGAATTAATTTCTTCATAGAATAAGAGAATATATATATATATATACATGACATGTAGAGTTTCATCCATCAGCTTATTCCTACCACAAATTCATCTTTCACACAAAAGGTAATAGAATTCAAAAATATTGTATTTATCCAAATCCTATAGGGTTCAAAAAATAATGAATTTATAATTCATTTTTCATAATATTTAAAGAAAAATACATTATTCAACCCATGAAATCATGTATTCCAGTGGTTGGTGATCCACCCTTGCCGCCCTTCGGTTATAGGTTCAAATCTCACGACCTTTCTAGATGCGACAGGTTGTCGCTTGACCTTCGGGTTGTCCTTTTTATGACAATCCAAAAATAATCTCAAGAAATGATTTCACTTTAACAATAGTATCCAATGTAAATCTTAATCAATTCCAACCTTTAGACTTATCCAAAATATTTCTATCCAAATTCATAGTCCAACATTTATAAGGAAGGTAAACACAATAAAGATCCTTTTTTCCACATAATAACATGTGAATAACTTCATTATGTATTCTTTTAAAACACTGTAGCACATTGAATTACCATAAATCCTTACTGATTACCTTCATGCTCCCTTATTCCTTATAGAATACTGGATATACTAATTCTATCCAAAAAGTTTGTAAACTCCAACAATGATGGAATATACAAATCATTAATCATTTTGAAGGTAGTCTAGAATATTCAATATAATTTATCCAAATCAATAATATATTATTCCAAAATCACTACCTCAGTATCAGAACTATATAAAAGTTTATCATTACTCATCCATGTATTTTCCAAAAAGATTAACTTGTTATTGAGTAAATTTTCATAGTACCATAAAATCTCAAATCCTTAATGAAATAGTACTACAATACAATCCTTATATACTCTATAATTCATATAAATTGTACATAATTAATACAATGCCCAAATGAAACAATTCATTAATAACAACATAAGATCACTAATCATTCCTCTCCATATGTGTTAGTATCATAATTTTATTATTATCTAATAGAATCATTTGGGTATACTTTGATGATTGGGAAATTGATTCACGTAGTGACCCAACTCCATGGAGATGAAGCATTGTACACTAGAAACCTTTTTATTACCCATTAAATTACATACATGGTGTCCTTTTTGTCCACACTTATAAAAAATCCCATTTCCTTCAAGCATGTGCCAAGGTGATTCTTTCCACAGTTATCACATATGGGAAAATCCTTCTTTCCCCTCTTCCCTTTATCCATCTTTCTCTCTACCATCCTTTTCTTTTCTATCATCCCTCCAAATCCACAGGACTCAAAGAGTTATTTACTTATTTAATTAACACATAATACTATTTCATCATATGATGAGAACACATGGGAGACTATTTCCCTTATAAATGTTTTCTTAATACCATGAAATATACGATCCCTCTTACCCTTTGGATTATGCGTATTGCTGGAGTTCTCATTTTTTCTACTGATCACCATTTTAAACAATGACATACACTACATTAGCTTATGAATCGAAAGGCATAATTCCAAACTTGTAAAATACCTAACATAAATTGAAATGTTTATGAATATAATCCATAATCCTTAAAATGTTTTCATTGAGGAAGTATTTACTCATAAATCCTTCAAAATGGTTTGTAAAGAAAATTTGAATTATCCTAATCATATCCCTTGGGTGTGTCATAACCAAGAGTGCAGCAAGGCCCTTTGTCGTGTACCAGGATACCCCAGGTCAAGCTATAAACTCCTTGTCTGAGTTTTCACTCCTAGGTACATCTATGCCAGAGCGTCCACTTGCTGCTCATATCCCGACAGGGATATATTGTTGGGAAAATTCACAAATTCTCTACATTAACAAAATTATAGGAATTTCTTCTATACTAATCCTCAAAGTTTGTCTTAGGGTAATGTTTTCTAATCAAAGTTTATCTAAATCTATTTTCCAAGGTTGATGATAAACATCCTATGATACCAACTATAATGGCCCGAACCCAAAATCCTAGAGTCGATGCATTATTTTAATACATTAGCATGATTACTAGGATTTAAGTCCCAAAGGAAGGATCAGTTTAGCTGTCTTGGAAAATATATTACATACAAGAATGTTACATTACACTTTCTAACATACAACAGAACATAAATAATCCTTCAAGAACTCTATTGTTCCCTTATAATAACCCTACATATCAATCATATAACACTTCTTGGGATCCAAGGAAAATAAAACATAAGAATGGGGTGAGCCCAAATGCTGAGTAAGAGTAAGAAATACATCAGAAGATAACATAAATATTAAGGATGGTGAATAATTGAAAACTCGTGCCTTTAAAAATAATAAACATGAACACTTTATGGTAGGAATATGAGTAGAGTAAATAATATCATAATAAAACATAGTCATGGGTATTCTACTAGTCGAATAATCACATGAACCATAAATAATATTTTCATAATGGGGGAATGTATAATGCGAGACATTCTAAAACATCTTTTCAAGGCCTCGACCAAGAAGTCAAAAAATTATTAAGGCCTCGACCAATACCGTAATTATAACTGGGAAAGGCCTTACCCAATTCCACTTATATTTGTCTCATGAGACTTATCGATGAACCAAGGAGCTATAGCGGGCTCCATCCTTCACTTACTATGTCCAACACATTCCTCACATGAAAAGGTTGAAACATAACATAAACATTCGTATTAAAAGTAGCATATGAAATGTTAATACTTAAAATATAAACAATAAATGGTATAAAAATAAGGCATCCACAGTCAAACATATGAAAAAAACTTCAATATAATAGGTAAGATTGTATTATAATAAATCAACCTCAATAAAGAATAATATCTAGTAAATAATGTTGTCTTAGTTGAAAATGATCAGTAAAACTCTTTGAGAGAAATATTATTTTTTTCCATGAAATCATTTAAAAGTCACACAATTTATAAAGGATGACTTTTAAAAGATATTTTTGAATCAAAGTGTCTCATACCACTTTGAGTCTTTTTCAGAGGAATTAACATTTTAAAACATTCATTTCTATATAAATAAATCTATAAAACAATTTAAAACATGGATGTTAATGAGAATGATTTATAAGAATAAATATTTAAAACATTTAAAATGATGTTTTAGTTAATGTTTAACTTAAATGAATCATCTTGAAAACGTATTTTATGAAACATGGACATGGATAATAAATATGTCTGATAAAATACATACAAAAAAACAATATTGGATAAAAATGAGATTGAGGAATTAACCCTTACCTTGTACTTTCCATTAGTCGAAGGTATGTTTAACTTCCTATAAGATAACCATATTATGTTATTAATTTATACCTGAACCATATTAATATTTATGATATCATACATGATTAATTTACGACTTTATAAAACCAATTTAATAATAATTTCCATGTTAAATTAAAATTTCAGGTAATTATCGCTTTCATTATCCTACGGGTTTTGACAAGTTATTCTTGATTGTATCACTTGGTTCATGATTTAAATTCTTCCATAATATAGAACATTATTTATGTATCATATATATATAGAATTTAAAAATTTATAATAGATAGATATATGAAATGGAATACACTATTTAGGGAGATGGTAGGTCGTGCATACGAGTAAACATTGTTTCTGTTCTCATATCATATTGAATGGAAGTAAGTGAATGAGATAAATGTAAATATATATATTACTAGTAGAATTATTATTTCATATATTAAATACTTATTAATAATATGTATTTTAATAATCATCCTTGAATGGTGAATGTGGAAATGAATATCATTGCATCGTGGAGACGGTAAGCCATACGTACACACGAGCGACAATATCATTTAATTAATGATTAAAAGGTGTTCAATTGGATGGTATATTAATTATAAATAAAAATTATAATGTTATTTTAATTATTTATATAAATATTAGTCATCATTATATCCATCCAAATAAAATAGTGCTGAATAAAAAATTACACCACGACGTGGAGATGGTAAGCTGTACGTACGCACATATGGTGAATTTATCATTAATAGGATGGATAGAATAATGAATACGGTTTTACCATTTTCAAAATAACATCATAGTATGTAGGAGGTACTAGATTTATTATTTTAGTATCGAAACAACAAAGAAAGAGGAAGTGGAAGAAGAGAAGAACTTAAAATAGGGTGGTGAAATTATTACCTTTTCTTCAGGTGTTTCCTTTGGAGTTGATCAAAAGGGATCCATAGGTTTGATTTACGATCAAAGTAAGGACTATAGGTTGGTTTGAGGGATGTTTGAAGGATATTTGGGTAGGGGTTGGCTGAGACAAATGTCTTTGGAGGTGTGGTTTTGATAGAAGGGTAAGTGCCCTTTTAGATGAGGGGTGAGGGTCACTTTAGGAAAAGATTAAAATATTAATTTATTATACAATGATATTAGGTTTATAATGGATAAAAATGTATTTATTTTGAGACTTAGGTAGTTATGGGTCGAAATAATCTCAAACAATAGGGATTAAACAAGTTTAGGCTACCATTTAAACCATATATTTTAGATTTTACTCTTAGTTAAATATTTTACCTTTTATCATGTCTTCTTGTATTCTTACACTATATGGTTAATAAACAAACAAATAAACTTACAAGAGAATCTCAAGTGGTTAATTAGTGAAATATATAATATAATTTAAGCCCCTTTCCGATCCTTATAAATTTAACAATATTATATCAACCAATAATATTGTAATTTTTAAAAAAAATTAATTTTTTCAATTTTGACACAATTTGGTATTTTGTTTTTGTGAAAGTCATAACAACCATATCACTTCGTACAAAAATTATCTAATCAACCCTAAAATGTCATATTAACCTATAAAATTATTTTAATTCATCATTATTATCAATTTACATTTATTTGGATATTTATAATATCAATTATTTTAATATTTCATTAATAAGGTAATTACTTCATCATCATTGTGACATAAATAAATTAAATTATTTAATGTCTAAAAATTATAATTAAAATAAAATTATTTAGGAAATATTTTTATACTTCTAATGAATATTTATAGTTTAATCTATATTGTGTGTAACTCGATACTAAAAATGGTTTAGTTATTAATCATTGAATTTAACACTTTTAACTCTTCTTTAAATAAAATTATAATAAATGTCCTAATCTAATCCAAGTTGACCAAAGAGGATAATATTTTATTAATAAGGTTGTTTTTGGTCGAATTAAATTTATCCAATAGAATTAGGACATGTGTTAGGGTAATTATAATATCATTTTTTCCCTTAATTGTCCGATTTACTTTTAACGGTGGTAAATAAAAGTCAAAAGTTACTATTTACCGAAAATTATTTTCATCTTATTGAACAACTTTTTATTTACTGATATCAACCATGTCTCTTAGATTTTTGAAATTCCACTCACAAAAGTGGTAAAATTATGTTTTATACAAATTTTAAATTCTCTTAGAAGGTTGGTTAAAGACGGTAAAAAGTTCAATAAAAATTTATATAACTAATTTTATTATAAAATGACTCCAATGAATTATATTTAACATATACAGGTATTATATATCTATTTTTACTTAAAATAAATTTAAATAAAATAAATAATTATTTAAATAAAAATGCAGTTTTAAACAATAGCATAGTGTTTCTCACTATTTATCAAAAATAGAATGTTTTCAGAAAAAAACACAAAATTCACCCAAGGATAATTTTGATATTATGAATTAAAAAATGTATTCTATTGTACCAAATTCATAACATATAAGTTGCATTAATTAATTTAATATTAATTCCTGATGTCAAAAGAAAAAAGCGGGTTTTTAAAAAGTAATAACTATCAAAAGATTAACATGTGTTTATGAAAAATTTAAATGTGAAATTACATATAATGACATAAAATTGTATGAAATGATAAAAATATAATCTAATTATAATTTAAAACCATTAAAATTCATAATTTAACACAATAAATTATTTCTAAAAAGAAATTTTCAATTAAAACATAGTATTTTTACTATTCATTAAAATATGAAAGTTATCTGAAGAGTACCAAAAATTTATCAAAACTAAATTTTTTATGTCCCTCTTCTAAAGAATTTAATTTCTTTAAATTGAATATATAAGAGTCAACTTTTGGTTTTAGAAAGGGTTCTCCATTTAATGGTGGTAAAATTGCATTTTTAAAAAAATACTTCTTTTATCTAAAAAAAATAATTTTCCCTTCTATTATTTCTAAGAAACACATAATATAGGAGTTAAAATTATACAGAGTGTATATGATTCACAATTCAGTTATTACTATTCATAACCTCTTTTTGAACAACTATTTTGGTAAATTGTGGTTCTCTCAAACACGGTGTTGTGTGTAGCGCAAGCTGTTGAGTCACTTTAATGAGATTACATACTATGAAATCTTGTGGTGTTACATTCACCCCTCCTTCAATAAATTGTTTCCTCACGATTTGAAATTGTTCTTCGAAAATAAAACGTTAAAAATAGAAAAATACCTTTGTGGAAAACCCACATCAGAAATTGGGTTAATAAAATTTTGTCTTAATAAGAGGGAAAGGTAAATGAAAAAGTCACCACCAAATTATGATCTCGATTAGGAGAACATTGGTGGAAATTAGACACACATAATTAGAGGGAAAACATAAATATTTATAATGAGTGATTGAGTTCATCAATCACAAACAAGCTTAGAATTGAGGGCCTCAAAGCCATTGATCAATGATGATTTAAAATATCGTCAGTTCAATAAAACATAAGGTATTAAGATTACAGATTTTTGGTTTTAAGATATTTTCCCTAATGTTTAAGAATTAATTTATACATAGAATAAGAGAATATATATATATATATAATATACAAGTATAGTTTCATCCTTCAACTAATTCCTACCACAAATTCATCTTTCACTAAAAAAGATAATAGAATTCAAAAATAATCTTTTTATCCTAATCTTATAGGGTTCCAAAAATAATGAATTTATAATTAATTTTTCATACTATATAAAGAAAACTACATTATACAACCTAGGAAATCATGTATTATAGTGGTAACTGATACACCCTTGTCTCCCTTCGGTTGTAGGCTCAAATCTCACGACCTTGCTTGACGTGATAGGTTGTCGCTCGACGTCCGGGTTGTCCTTTTTATGACAACCCAATAATCATCTCAAGAAATGATTTAACATTAAAAATAGTATCCAATGTCAAACTTAATCGATTCCAACCTTTAGAATTATCCAAAATACTTCTATCCAAATTCATAGTCTTAAATTTATAAGGAAGGTAAAAAAAATAAAGATCCTTTTTTCCACATAATAACATGTGAATACCTTCACTACGTATTCTTTTAAAACACTTTAACACCCTGAATTACCATAAATCTTTATTGATTACCTTCATTCTCCATTATTCCTTATAGAATACTGGATATACTCATTCTATCCAAAAATGTTGTAAACTCCAACAATGAGGGAATATACAAATCATTAATCAGTTTCAAGGTAGTCAAGAATATCCAATATAATTTATCTAAATAAATCATATATTATTCCAAAATCACTACCCCAGAATCAGATCTATATAAAGGTTTATCATTCCTCGTCCATGTATTTTCAAAAAATATTAACTTGCTATTGAGTCACTTTTCTTAGTACCATACAATCTCAAAACCTCAATGAAATATTACTACAGTAAAATCCTTATATACTCTATAATTATTATAAATTTTACATAATTAATATAATGCTAAAATGAAACAATTCATTAATAACAACATAAGAGCACTAATCATTCCCCTCCATCTGTGGTAGTATCATAACTTGATTATTATCAAATTGAATCATTTGGGTATACTCTAATGATTTGGAAATTGATTCACGTAGTAACCCAACTCCTTGGAGATGAAGCATTGTACACTAGAAACCTTTTTCTTACCCTTGAAATCACGTACTTGGTTTCCTTTTTGTGCACACTTATAAAAACACACATTCCCTTCAAGCATTACAAAGGTGATTCTTTCCACAATTATCACATATGGTAAAATCCTTCTTTCCCCTCTTCCCTATATCCATATTTCTCTCTACCATCCTTTTATTTTCTTTCTTCACTTGAAATCCATATGAATCAAAGAGTTATTTACTTATAGAATTAATACATAATACAGTTTCTTCATATGATTAGAATACATGGGAGACTATTTACCTTATAAATGTTATCTTAATACCATGAAAGATATGTTCCTTTTTACTCTTTGGATCATGTGTATTGCTAGAGTTCTTATTCCTTCTATTGGGCACCATTTTAAACAATGACATACACTATGTTAGTTTATGGATCTCAAAGAATAATTCCAAACTTATAAAATACCTAATGTAAATTGAAATGTTTATGCATATAATCCGTAATCATAATTTTTTTTCATTGAATAAGTATTTAATCTTAAATCCTTCATAATGGTTTGTAAATAAAATGTGAATTATCCTAAGCATACCCCCGGGGGTGTCATAACCAAGTGTGCAGCAAGCCCTATTTTCATCTACCAGGATACCTTAGGTCAAGCTCTAAACTCTTTGTCAGAGTTTTCAATCCATGGTACATCTGTGCCAGAGCCACCTCTACCTACTCGTATCCAGACAGGGATGTATTTCCTAGAAAATTTACAAAATCTCTACATTACCAAAATTATAGGAATTCATTCAATACTGATCCTCAAAGTTTATCTTAGGGTAATGTTATATAATCAAAGTTTATCTAAATCTATTTCTAAGGTTGTTGCTAAACTTCCTCTGATACCAACTATAACGGCCTGACCCCAGAATCTCAAATTCGGTGCATTGTTTTAATACATAGGAATAATTACAAAGAATTAAGTACCAAAGGACCGATCAGTTTAATAGTCTTGGAAAATAGATTATATACATGAATGTTACATTACACTATATAAAATAAAACACATCATAAATAATCCTTTGATAATTCCATTGTACCTTTATCATAACCCTTCATATCAATCCGAAAACACTTCTTGGGATCCTGAGAAAATAAAACATAAGAATAGGGTGATCTCAAATGCTCAATAAGAGTAAGAAATACATCAGAAGATAACATTAAAATTAGGCATGGTTAATAATTTAAATCATGTTCCTTTACAATTAATAACCAATAACTCTTTATGGTAGGAAAATGAGTTGAGTAAATAATGTCGTAATTAAACAAAGTCATTGGTATTCTACCAGTCGAATAACCACATGAACCATAAAAAATATTTTCGTAATGAGGGAATGTATAATTCGGGACATTCTGAAAAAAATTTCAAGGCCTCGACCAAGATGTCTAAAAATGATTCGGGCCTCAGCCAAAACCATATATCAAATTGGGAAAGGCCTCAACCAATTCCATGTATAATTGTCTCACGAGATCTACCGATGTACTAAGGAGCTATAATGGGCTCCACCCATCAGTTACTAAGTATAATACATTCCTCATATGAAAAGGTTGAAACATAACATATACATTCGTATTAAAACTAACATACAAAATGTTAATACTAGAACTATAAACCATGAATGGTATAAAAATAACACATCCATAGTCAAACATATAAAAAAAATTCAATAAAATATGGAATATTTTATTATAAAAAATCAATCTCAATCAAAAATAATATCCAGTAAAGGATGTTGGCTTAGTTGAAAATGATCAGTAAAACTATTTGAGAGAAATATATATATTTTTTCGTGAAATCATTTAAAAGTCACACAATTTATAAAGGATGAAATTTAAAATATATTTTCAATTCAAAGTGTCCCATAACACTTTGAAACTTTTTTAAAGGAATTAACATTTTAAAACATTCATGTCCATATAAATAAATCCTTAAAACCATTTTGAAAACATGAACATTAATGAGAAATATTTATACGAATAAAGATTTAAAACATTAAAATGATGTTTTAGTTTAAAATTAACTTAAAAATAATCCTTTTGAAAAATTATTTTATGAAACATAGACCTGGATAATAAATATTCTCGAGAAAATACTTACACATAAACAATCTTGGATAATAATGAGATTGAGGAATTAAACCTTACCTTGTACATTATTTTAGTAAAAGGTATGTTTAACTTCCTGTATGATTACCATAACATGTTGTTAAATTATACCTGAACCAAAATTAAAATTTATGACATCATACAAGGTTCAATTATGACTTTATACTACCCATTTAATAATAATTTTAATGTTAAATTAACATTTCAGGTAATAATCACTTTCTTTATCGTACGAGTTTTAACATGTGATTATTGATTGTATCAATTAGATCATGATTTAAATACATCCATAATATAAAATGTGATTTATATATCATATATATTTATAATTTAAATATTTATAATATATATATATATTAAATGGAATACACTGTTTTTGGAGATGGTAGGCTGTACGTAGGCATAAACCTTGTTTTTGTTCTCATATCATATTGAATGGAAGTAAGTGAATGAGATAAATGTAAATATATATATATATATATATATGTACACATTTCCAGTATAAATGTTATTTTATATATTAAATACATATCAATAATAATTATTTTATAATCACCATTGAATGGTGAACGTGGAAATGAATCTCATCGCATTGTGGAGACGGTAAGTCGTACGTACACACGATCAACGATATCGTTTATTTAATGATTAAAAGGTGTGGAATTGGATGGTATATTAGTTATACAGAAAAATTATCTTGTTATTTTCATTATTTTTATACTTATTACTCATCATTATATCATTCCAAATAATATTGTATTGAATAAAAAATTACACCACAGTGTGGAGATGGTAAGCCATACGTATGCACGCTTGGTGACATTATCATTCATAGGATGGATAAAATAATGAATGTGGTTGTACCATATTTATAATAATGTCACTGTATGTAGGATTTATTGGAGTTATTTTTTTTTATGGAAACAACTAAGAAAGAGGAAGTAGAAGAAGAAAAAAACTTGAAAGAGGGTGGTGAAATTATTACCTCTTCTTCAAGGGGTTTCCTTTTGAGTAGATCAAAAGGGCTCCCTAGGTTGTATTTTTGATCAATGTAAGGTCTCTAGGTTGATGTGAGGGAATTTGGGAGGATATTTGGGCAGGGGTTGCTCGAGCCAAATTATAATGACCCAAACATTGATTAATATAAATTCCTATTAATCTAATTAAATGTCTTATTATGGTTATACAAAATTTGAACATCACTAGTTTTATGATTCTAGATTTTAAAATACCATTTATTATAGTTATTTTTGATAATATAGTTATTGAACAATGAACACATGATTAGTAGAAATATAGGGCTTTAACAAATCCAATTAACTTAGACAAAGGAAGCGATGGCCTCATCCAGTAGACTTACCACATATGAAGCCCATTTGTCAAAGATCAGATAGGAGGTGACATCAATGGGATTCAATCTTGACCAGGCCCAATTCGAGCCTAAACACATTAATTTTGATTGGAACTGACTATGCAGGAAGTGGAAGTTAATAGAGATTACCACCCAAGCACAGTTATCCAAGCCACCCCAAGAGTCTTTCACCATCTGAAACCTTACTCTTTGGTCTTATGCAGGTGCTAAAAGGGGTTATGTAACATAACCTTAGCACTATGAATATGCGAATTTTTTTGTATATGATAATTATTACACATTCATTTTTTATTGTTACTTTGTAAATAGTTTGTAAAGCGCACATAATATTTTTATTTAATATTCAACTAAGAAATATATTTTGATGAATTAATGAATTTTTGAATTAAATAATCTTTTAATAAAATATTATTATTATTATTATTAAATTATTTTTTATTAAATATAAATGATCATATAATTTTATGAATGAAATTGTAATTTTTATTAAGATTTGAAAGTAGATTTTGTCAAAACCCAAGAATTTTTGATAAATGTCAGTTTTTATTTTAAAATTTAAAATTCACATATTTAGAGTATTATTTATATATAATGAATATTATTTAGGAAATCAGGATGTCTAAATTATCCAATGGTGAATTTTTCTTAATTTTCAAAGACAATCAAATTTTTAGGTAAAAATTCAATACTGTTTAAATATATAATGTGTTTTATGACATCATAATGACCCAATAATTTTGTAATAAAATAAAATAAACATTATATGCGGTCAATATATGTTTTAAAATTAAAATAACGTGATTTGGGGTTGGTTTTATTTATTTTATAAAGATTTAGTGGACCCTTCAAGGCTTATAAAACATTTTGACTTTTTAAATTGTTTTCCTTGAGAGTGTGACTCACCTCCACATAATAAACCCTATTATTTTAAGAATTTTGGCCATTTTCCTCCTAAAATATTGTTTTACACTCCACTTTGTCAAAAAAAGGGCTGGTGTGTGGTTTTTATTAGTTTAATGTGGGGTGTCCCAAACCTAAATAATAAAGAATTCCATCTCCTTTCTTATATAAACCCACTCAAGATCCCACATCTTCTTCACTAAAATCCTTTGGAGTTCATATAACCCCTGAACTAGTCTCTCTATAATCCTCAAATTGTTAACCAAGCTCCCATGAAGCCCCCCTCAAACCTCTCCCAAGATTTTGGGACCGCACTTCCAAGTAAGGGATTTCTTCCTTTCCCATTTTTTCCAATTTTCATTAAGTTGTTATGCCATTGTTTTCAATTAAAAATGTAGAGGTATGATTTCAAAACTCCCCCATACTTCCCTATTTAATTTTGGATGATGGGATACCCCTTTATCTCCCATTAATTCCTCCCATGTACACCCGTTACCATGCCGAAATTCTATGATGGATTTCTCTCTCCTCTTTTACATCCAAGTAATTCTTTTGTATTATGCATCTAAATTTCATTACGTTTTTTGGGAAATGTATCTACATGACCCCCTTACTATAAATTTCATGTAAATATGATGAGACAAACCCTTCCCTCTCATCAACCATTTTTTATGATTTTTTATTTCACGTTGTTATTCTGCCAAAATTGCACTACGATTTTCCAAGACAAAGTCATTGTATAGTGAAGACGATGCCCATTTCTCTATCAAGGATATTAAACTTTATGCAGATTTACTTATTGATTATAAAAAATCATGTATGTATTCCACATCCCTTTTCCATGGAATAAATTATGATGATTGATTCTATGTTTTATGATCCATGTGGCACCTTTATGCATGAAATGAAATGTTTAAGAAGCATGCACCCTGATAGTGCTCCAATGAATTGGGTAAAGTATAATATGATGATACGTTAGAGGAAATGAGTGTTTACTCATGATAATTCAAGTGAAATAAGGGTTTACTCATGCTTCATGTGAAATGAGGGTTTACTCATGCTTCATGTGCTATGAGCCTTGGCTCATGCTAAATTCCTTGTTAAGTATTGTTGCCACATTTCCATGTTTTGATTATCATGATTTATCATGCCTTTATGTTCATTTTTATCTTGTCATATATTGACATGCCTATTGTCTAACATGTATTGTATTTCTCATGTTATTCCTTGTTTGTTCCCTTGCTGGGATTTATAGCTCACCATTTTCTTATGCATGTCCTCAGGTAATCCCATGCAATGATAAGTACGAGGGAATCTAGTGGTCATGTGAAGGAAGTTTTTAATAAAGATGTTGTGTTTCATGTTTTAAGTTGTTATGTCATGTTCCTAAGCTTAAAAGACACTAGACCTCATGATATACCATCTTATATCAAGTGAAGAGTTTATGTAATGAAACATTTTTAAGTTTGTAACAAAACTAGGGTTTTTATACAAATGTCTTTGGAGGTTTGATTTTGAGAGAAGGAGAAGTTCCCTTTTATAAGAGGGGTGAGGGTCACCTTAGGAAAAGATTTACAAATTAATTTATTATACAATCATATTCATTTTATAATGGCTCCAAATGAATTTATTTCGATATTTAGGTGGTTATGGGTCAAAATACTCTCAACCAATAGGTTTTATACAAGTTTAGGTTACCATTTTAACCTTATCTTTTACATTTAACCCTTAGTTAAATAGTTTAAATTTTACCGTGTCTTCTTTTATTATTACACTATATGGTTATAAAAACATATTATAAACTTCCAAGAGAACCTCAAGTGGTTAATTAATAAAATATATTATATTATTTAAGCACTTTTACTGAACCATATATTTTTAGGAATATTATATCTACCAATAATATAGTATTTGTATTAAAAATTAATTTATGTCAATTTTGACACTATTTTGTATTTTGTTTTTGTGAAAGTCATAACAAGCTTATCACTTCAAAAAAAAAATATATAATCAACCCGAAAATGTCATATTAACCTATAAAATTATTGTAATTCATCAAAAGTCTCAATTTACAATTATTTGGATATTTATAATATCAATTATTTAATTATTTAATTAATAAGGTAATTACATCATTATCATTGGGTCATAAATGAATTAAATTATTTAATGTCTAAAAATAATAAATAAACTACCATTATATAGGAAATATTTTTTAGCTTTCTAATGAATATTTATAGTCTAATTTATATTTTGTGGAACCCTATATTAAAAATGGTTTAGTTATTAAACTTTGAATTTAACACTTTTAAATCTTCTGTAAATAAAATAATAATAAATGTTCTAATCTAATCCAAGTGGAAAAGAGAGGATCATATTTTATACCTAAGTTTGTTTTTGGTATAATTACACTTATCCAATAGAAATAAGAAATGTGTTTGGGTATAATTATAATATAATTTTTACCCTTAACTTCCCTATTTACTTTTAATCGTGGTAAATAAAAGTCAAAAGTTACTATTCACCAAAAATTATTTTCATCTTATTGAACCGCATTTTACTCACTGATATCAACTGGGTCTCTTAGAATTTTGAAATTCAACTCACATAAGCAGTAAAAATAAGTTTTATGCAAATTTGCAAATGCTCCTAGAAGATGGGTAAAAGACGGAAAAAAGTTCAATAAAAATCTAAACATCTATTTTTTTAAAATGACTCCAATGAATTTCATTGAACATATATAGGTATTATATATCTATTTTTACTTAAAATAAATTTAAATTAAATTAATAATTATTTAAATAAAAAGTCGGTTTTAAACAATAACATAATGTTTTTCACTATTCATTCAAAATTAAATGCTTTCAAAAAAATACCATTAATTCACCCTAAGTAAATTATGATCTTCTGAGTTCAAAAATGTATTCTATTTTACCAAATTCAAAACATAGTATTTTCATTAATTAATTTAATATTAGTTCCCATTGTCAAAACCAAAAAGTGGTTTTTAAAAAAGTAATTACTATAATAAGATTGACATGTGTTTATGTGAAATTACATATAATGACCTAAATTGTATTAAATGAAAAAAATATATTATCTAATTATACTTCAAAACCATTAAAATTCATAATTTAACACTATATTTTTTTCTATTAAAAAATTTGTTTTCAATTAAAACATAGTATTTTTCACTATTCATCAAAATATGAATGTTATCAGAAAAGTAACAAAAATTTATCCAAACTAAATTATTATGTCCCGCTTATAAAGATGAATTTAATTTCATTAAATTAAATTTATAAAAGTGTCAAATATTGGTTTTAAAAAGGGTTCGCCATTAAAAGGCCATAAAATTGCATTTTTTGAAAAATACTTCTTTTATCTGAAAAAGTTAATTTGTTTGTATATTAGGTATAAGAAAAAAATAATATGGATTTCAAAATTATATAGATTATATCAGATTCAAAATGTAGTTAATGCTATTCATAACCTCTTTTTGAACAACTAGTTTGGTAAGTTTGTGGTGCGCTCAAACTCGGTGTTGTGTGTAGCGTCAACTATTTAATTAATTTAATGAGATCACATACTACGAAATATTGGGTTGATACAACTATAATTGGAAATCAGATATGGATGTTGAAAATCACTCTGAATCTCTGAAGGAAGCCTCTCTAATGATGAATGCCAGCCAATCAAAAAGTGGCGGTGATACTGTTGAAGAGAGAATCAAAACTGGTGATCGGAAGATGATGATGAACAATCTTCCTTGATTGATCTCTTATTATTAGGTAGGGGTTAAAATATGTGTGATTTTCCCCCTCGTTCTTCCCTTCTGAATGATGAACACAGATCAACTCACTAACTTGTTGTTTCGTGGATGATTTCTTCTTGCAGGATTGGGAATAAAAATTGCAGGTTGATGTTGGGGATAAAAATTATAGTGATTTAATTATGATTTGTGACCCCACTAACAAGAATAGATCTGGGCCAAAATGAACAAAGGCCTGGATTTTTGTTGGGTGTTATTTTTGATCCCCTCTCTCCCTCCTATTGTTCCACATTGATGGACCCACGAGGTCACGTTGGAACTTTTCAAGGGGGTTCCAAAAAAGGCTGGATCCCTGGAGTGATATAAAAATATCGAAGAGTGTGAAATGGTGATGGTGACACCCCAAGAAGCCTATAGGAAAGACATATCGAGAAACAGACCACCAGAGTGAGTCTGGTGGCCTGTAGAGGAGACCACTGGCAGCCAGCTCCGGCAGAGGAGGGTGGAGGCGCCAACCGCTGCTACGTCAGTGTGGTCAACACATATGTTCACCACAGTGCTGATATGGACATGTGGTCCATTAAAAAAGTGTGAAGGAGGGAAGCATTCAGAGTTATCTCGCCACATGTTTCACACACTAGGCTGTTGGGAGGCCCAGGCTGGTGGAGCAAACTGACCCTCCAATGCAAGAGAAAACTGGGCCGCTGGGCGGCCTGAGATGAAGGCGAATCGTCCTGCAATTGCGGGCTGGGCTAGATAGAAAACTGGGCTGATGGCCAGACCAATGGGGTAGTATTGGTCCGACTAAGTCAGACCAGGCTAGAGGATGTGGATGAGGTCGCTGGGTGACCTGATGGGTTAGACACACGACCTAATCGGGCTGGGTCCAGAAAGGCCCAATGTGCCATGCTAATGGGCCATGTCGAACCAGGTTAGCCTAGACCCAACTGGGCCAGGTCGGGTTGGCCAAACCGAGAATGTTTATATGGGACCCTTATACCAGGTTGGTCAGGTCGGTCCCACCATGTCGGACCTAGCCTAGACTCAACCGACCCCATTTTACTAAAACAGTAATATCGTTCTAACTGGACATCCAATTGATGTTTCTTCTATGGTGTTGGGACCCTTGTGATGAGACGGTCCTTTGGGTATACTCTATGTGAGTTTTTGTGGTATTTGAGGTATGACCAGAGACTTTAGGAGTAGATTATCCCGGAATCAAATGTGTTAGAGAAGGTAAATTCTACAGTTGGATGTGGCACAAAGGTTATTACGATCAGGACCTTGATTCTCTAGTAGAAGAGCAGACCTCAATGATCCAGGAGTAGAGCGAACCTTGTTGGTCTACAAACCAAGTGGACCTCGATGGTCCCATAGCTAAGAATCCCTCAGTGGTCAAGTAGCTGAGTGGACCTTAGTAGTCCTGTAGAGAAGTGGACCTGATTGGTTCAGTATCCGAGCAATGCTTAGTGGTCTGAAAACTAAGCTTATCTAGGTGGTCTAGTAGCTCAGCACACCTTAGTGATCTAGCAGCTGAGCGAACCTTAGTCTTCCATCTGCCAAGCGAAGATTAGTGGTCCAAAATTCAAGCAGACATGAGTGGTTGAGTAGCTGAGCATACCTCAGTTGTCTATTAGCCGAGCATTCCGTAGTGGTCTTGGAGCCGAGTGCACCTCAGAGGTCCCACAACTGAGCAGACCTTAGTGGTCCTGAAGCGGAGTGGACCTCATTGGTCCAGTGGCCGAGTGAACTTTGGTGACTCATCGAGGATGAGTCCCTTAGTAGTATAATATGATTAATCTTTATGAATAATATTCTTACTTTCTATAATTTTAGTTATACCTAGTGTGATAATTATTTTTTTGTGGTCTTTAATTCATGGTTGGGTTTCCCTACTTAGTATTTTGTTACTCACCCATACATGGGCTTCACCCACACATGTCATGTCTCGTGCAAGTGATTGAAGCTTTGATGGAGACCTTGGTTTTCTAGGACCAGTTGGTTCTTAGTGAGATGGAACGGACATGCATAATTCTATATTTACATGCATCTACCATTAACCTACCCTTTAGGTTGGGTCTAGAGTGGACAGACCATGACAGTTATACATTTCTTTATGGTTTTGGGCCTGTATTCTGGCCCCTTTGTTCTTTCAATTGGTATTGTACTCTAATTAGTTATCTAAATGAAAAATTGTATTTTACTTTGTGAATAAATTCCATAGATTGACGTTTGTGCGTGTATATAGGTTTAAAGAAAATGCATTACCTTTTTGGGATACACCTACTCAGTGCTAGTCGCCAACCCAAGCTTATAGAAGGTGGGATTACGGTATTCATTCTACAATAAATGTGGGGCAGGTCATGAAAAAGAGGTATCAAAGGGTGGTTAGTTCTACCTAAAGAACTAAGAGTCTTTAAATTTTTATGGGTGAACAGTGTTATGTGTTATGAATTCGGCTTTCAGGCCAGGGAGTCCAATGTTGCTGTGGTGGTCGATGTATCCATAAACTTGGACCTTGAATTCTACTTTTCGACTCGGTACATGAAAAAAATGGTTCCATGCATCCTTTAATGTTTCCACATGATCTTTATGAGTCAGAGTCATCTCACTAGGTATAATATATTAATCATGATTCATCTTGATCTCTTCCAAGATTACTCCATGTAGACACCTAGTTAGTAATCTAGTGTGGGACCATGAGGATGGTATATAGAGTTGTGGGGCTTTAGTACAAGGACCTTTACCAAAGATGGCACCTTCAGGTGGTTTCACAAATTTACCATCGCCCATTGATCAGCAGTTTGTACCAGCACTACTGTAAAGGACACACATAGGCTTAGTTCCTTACTTGTGTTTTAGAGATAGAGACCCCATATTTTCTGATGTTAGACCAACTCACAGGAGGCTAAGGACTATCTTGAGATGGTTACTGAGTTTTATGTTTAGTCAGGGTACCATTTGATCAGATGGTTGTCTTGGTAGTGAGCCTTCTACATGGATCATCATGGTGATGGAGGGGTTTAGATTACCCGATCTTACGATGAGGTGACTATTACATGGATAGATCTCGAGAACCTTTCTTAGATAAGGGGATCTTCCTATAAAAGATAAGGACTATGTGTTCCCCATAGATTCTATATCTTCAGTAGGTTGACAAGTCGGTAACTAAATATTCATTGAGGTGTACGAAACCTTCCTCATAATCAATGAATATGATAAGAATTCTGCTTCAGGGATTGGGCCACCGAGTGATATTTGTTTAGGGACATCGCGACCAGAACTATTCATCTATGAATTAATACTTATTCTAGGTTTCTAGAGAGAACATTTTTGGTTTAAAGTCTTTTGGCTGAGCGGATAAAACCAATCAGATGGAAGCTTGAGGTTATACATGGACTTCCAGCACCAGAACCAGGTTACTATAAAAAATAAGTATTGTCTACTGAGGATTGATGAACTCTTAGATCATCTGAAGGGAGTGAGATGGTTCTAGAAGATAGAACTATGATGAGGCTATATCTAACCTCAAGTATGAGATGAGGACACCTCGAATACGACTTTCAGATATCTCTATAGCTACAATGAGTACATAGTTATGAATTTTGGCATGAAAAACACCCTATAAGTGTTCATGGGAATCATGAATTTGATCTTCCTATCGTACATATATTGGTTTGTAGCGGTCCTCATTGATGAAATCTTAGTGTATTCATCTTTCAAGGAGGAGCACACGATACACCTGATGATGGTTCTGGACACACATAGAGAGCAGTGTATTTTAAAAAATCTTTTGAAGTGAGAGTTCTAGATATGAAAGGTCTACTTCTGGGGACATACCACCTCAAATGTTGGAGTTGTTGTTGATCTAATGAAGAATTAGGAGGTGCTTTCTTGGGAGCCACCAAAGAGTGTTACTGAGGTACAAAATTTCCTTGGGTTGGATGGGTACTCATAGAGGTTTGTACCCAACTTATCTAGATTAGAAACACCCATGAATGGATTTACTAAGAGGGGTAACCCTTCAGGTGGATAGAAAGATTCCAGCAGAGATTTTAGCAGTTGAGGTAGATCTTGATTAGTGATCATATCCTGAGGATTCCAGAGGGGGCATCGACTACGTGGTGTTTTACAAAGCATTAGGAATTGGGCTTTGTTGTGACATGATTTATGAGAAGGCATGTGATTTTTTATGGATGAAAAAAATTGATACCACATGATTAAACTATGGGACTAATGACCTTGAGTTGGTAGTAGTAGTATTCACACTGAAGATGTGGTGAAACTACCTTATGGGCGAAGGATTCATCATCAACTCTAACCACAAGAGTCTCAAGTATATATTTCCTTAGAATGTTATGAATCCATGACGACAATGTTTGATAGTTTTCTTAACAGACTATGATGTCGAGAGAGTCTATAATCCAGGGAAGGAGAACTTGGTGGTAGATTCTCTTAGAAAGAGATTGAGTTCATAGCTACTGAACGAGGCCTCAGAGTAGTTGGCCTCTTTTCTGATATCCTTCATATATAGAGAGGAGAAAAATTTTCTTTAGTCCATGGTAGTTTCCAGTCCATACTTATAGTGAGTCAGGGAGTCATAACTCCGAGATTCCAGCTATGATACTACACTTTCCCGGATGTCCACAGAGCATGCCCATGATGAATATTCGAAAGGTGGTGTGCATGTTATTCTATTAAGAGGATGTAGCTTAGTACCAATGGTGTTACAGGAGGAGGTGTTGAGGGAGTTTCATACAGCCTCTTTGATGGTACATCTATGTGTGAAAAAGATGTATGAGGACCTCTGATGTCAAGACTGGTGGATGGGAATAAAGAAGGTAGTGTCAGAGTTTGTCTCGAGATGGCTCACTTATCAGAAAGTAAAGGATGAGCACCAAGTTTAAGAAGGTTTGAAAAAACCCCTCGAGGTTCCAGAGTGGAAGTGGGAGGGGATATCAATGGATATCATGAAATGTTTACTACATATGTCTAGGAGACACGATACCATCTGGATGATCATTGACCGACTCACCGATTCGGCCTCCTTCCTAACTACCCAAGAGAAGAGTTTAATAGAGGGCTCAGGATGCCTCTACGTGCTGTAGATTTTATGACAAGGCGATATTCACAGAGTACCCATTGGAGATAGAGGATCTAGAGGAGAGTATCCTTAGTGTATGGGTGATTCCTCTAGTGTATGTTCGTTGGAAGTATAAGAATTTTCAGGAGAACATGTGGGAGCAAGGAGGCTCAAATTCATTCTCAGTACCCCCATTTGTTGGATTAACTTTTGTTTTGGATTATGAGGATGTAAAACCCTAAATGTTGGGGTAATGTAATGTACCTGAATACCATGTCATTGTTTTTAAATACTATCACATTTTTCTAAGACCAATCGCTGAGGTGGTGCACAATTCGGAGGTTCAGTGTGCCTGGAATGGTCTGTCAAAAAATGTTACGTTTTAAATAGCGTGCCTGAGATGTTTTCCTAGAAAAATGGAATAACACTTAAATGGTCTCCAAAGATCATAAATCTGAGGGTACAGTTGTTTTCAGGATGGTGGGTTTACCTTATGAATGACATATGATTAGTAAGTGAAGGACTCCAATGTGAAAACCTGAAAATGTTATAATCATAAATAAAATTATTTAATAAAATTATTTTATTTTTTAAATACTTCTAACTCATGAAATATTACTTGGATGGAAAATATGATAGAACTACTAAGCACGTGAGGGTGTCACTTCTTTAGTTGGAGGCTATCATTTCTCGACGTGGGCCAACAATGGAAAGTTGATTTTGGCCGTAAATAAAATAATGGAATAAAGAATATTTTATTTTCAAATAACTCATTAATGGTAACTTAGATTGGAAATCCGAGTGTAACATTGAGATTTAGAGGGTGTTCTTACCTTAGGGGGAACCTAACATCGGCCAAAGTGGGCCAGTTGTGAAATTTGTTATTTAAGACGTACTTGTAAATAAAATAATTTAAATAAAAATTATTTTATTTTTGAATCCTCATAACTCACAAAAAGTAACTTGGATTAAATATATGATACTAACATTGAGTTCATAATGATATTTTATCCTTAAGAAGGACTTAACCTCAACCGATGAGGTTCAAAAGAAAAAGTTAATTTTTTGACATTTTAAGGAAAAATAAAATTAAATTAAAAATAATATTTTATTCAATATTTTTTTGCTACAATACAGCAGAGATCTGACTATTTCATTCCATAAATAAACCCAAATAATGAAGTTGTAATGAAAATTAACAAAAATGTGGTTTCATAAAAAAAATAGCGTTATGGTGGTGACTCAGCGTAACAAAAATGTTGTGACACATTTTCCCCATTTAATGGAATAATAGGAATTGGAGATCAGATTTTGATCTTGAAAATCACTTTGGAATCTCAGAATGAAACATCTCCAAAAATGATTGTCGATGAATTGAAAAGGAACAATTATACCCTTAGAGGGTGAATCTAAACTGTAGATCGACAGACGATTACGAGCGATCTTCATTGACCAATCTCTGTTTCGCAAGTAAGGGTTTAAATATGGGTGACTATTTTCCCCCATTCATCACTTATAAATGAAGAACACAGATCAACTCACTAACTTGCTGATACTCGGATGATTTATTCTTGCAGGATTGGGAATAAATATTGTAGCTTGATATTGGGGACAAAAATCATAGTGATTGAATTATACATCGCGACCCAACTGACAAGAACAGATTCATGCCAAAACGAAAAAAGGATCGAATTGTTCATTAGGTGTTATTTGTGATCCCCTCTCTCCCTACTATTATTCTACTCTGATTGAACGATGAGGCCATGTTTGATTATTGGCAGGGGGTTTCAGAACAGGCTGGACCCCCATAGTGATGGAAAAATGGAGAAAAGTGTGCCATAGTGAGAGTGATGCCCCAAAAATCCCAGAGGCATAGAAATATCAACAAACAAACCACCTGAGTGAGTCTTGTGGATAGTACAACTGAGATGGGGTGGCCGTAGGTGGGAGGCTGTGCACCCTAGTGGCGAATTAAGGCAGTGGCCATATGCGGGTGGAAGAAGAGGTTGCGACTGAGCCGGCTGTGACGCTAAACTGGAAATGCGGTCTTCTGACCATGTGTGATGGAGGGAAGCTGTTGGATTTAGCTGGATGCATGAGGCCTGAACTAGGCTACTGTGCATCCCTGGATGGTGTAGAGAACCATCCCAACATTGTGGGATGGGCGGGAGGAGAAAACCGGGTCACTGAGCTTCTCGATTGAGCATTACTTGTCTGATAAAGTCATACAAGGCCAGATGATGCGGACCAGGTCACTGGGCGACCTGACGGGCTAGACCCATGGAAGAACTCGACTGGGTCTAGTAAGGCCCAATAGGCATGACCAATGGGCCAGGCCAAACCAGGCCAAGGTCGGGTCGGGTTGGCCAAACCGGGTAAGTTCATGTAAGACCCCTGGGATGGGTAGGTCAGGTAAGTCCAACCATGTCAGACCGGGCCCAGACTCAATCGACCACTATCTACTAAAACACTAATATCTTCTTGATTGGGAATCCGATTGATGCGTCATCTGTGGTGTTGTGACCATTGCAACGAGATGATCTTTTGGGTTTAATTTAAGTGAGTTTTTGTGGTAGTAGAGGTCTGACTGATGACTTGAGGAGTAGATTCATCCATAATCAAGCATGTTGGAGAACATGAATCCCACATCTCTTTGTGAAATGAAGGATATGACGATTTGGACCTTGGTGGTCTAGTAGTGGAGCATATGTCGGTGATCCTAGAGAAGAGTAGACCTCAAAGGTCCAACAGTAGAGTAGATCTCGGTGGTCCAGCAGCTGAGCGGACCTTCATGGTTCAGCAGCTTAGCAAACCTCTGTGGTTTAGTATCTGAGTGGACCTTAGTGGTCCAGTATCCGAGCTGACCTCAGTGGTCAAGCAGCCGAGCTGACCTCAGTGGTCCAGCAGCCGAGTGGACCACAGTGGCCCAATAGCCGAGTAGACCTCAGGGGTCCAGTGGCCCAACTGACTTAAGTGGTCCAGTGACCGAGCAGACCTCAGTGACTCATCAAGGATGCTTACCATGGTAGTACAAGATGATTTAGCTTTACGACTAATAATATAACTTTCTATAATTTGATTTATACCTGGTGAGAGATGTCCCTGCTTTGTGTTCTTGATAATTCATTTTTCCTTTGTCGTTCGAGGTACCTAATAAGTATTATTTTACTCACCCTTACACAGGCTTCACCCACACACGTCATGTCTTGTGCACGTGATCAATGATTTAACAGAGACCTTGGTGGTTTAGGATAGGGTGGTTCTCAGTGAAATGGTATGGAAATGTGTAATTATATGGTTACAATAAGATACCCTTCACCTACCCTTCAGGTAGAGTCCTAAGAAGAAGGACCATGGCAATTTTACGTTCCTTTCTGGGTTTGGGCTTGTATTCTAGCCCCATTGTTATTTTAGTTTGTACTGTACTCTAAGTATTTGTCTCACTGAAAGTTGTTATTTATATTTTGTTTACTTTCTTTAGTTTGAGATTTGTGCATGTATAAAGGTTTAAAGTCAATGCCGTCACTTTTTGGGATATGCCTACTTAGTTCTAGTCTCCAGCCCCTGGCCTATGGAAAGAGGGCTTGGGGTATTCACAATACGGGCCCTGGGGGACGAGTCATGAAAGAAAAAAATATTATTCTAACTCTTCTAGAATCATTTGTCTTGAATAACAACAATGTAAACAAATACAATGTATTTTAGAAGGTTCCTCTACATTCTCTCTTGAAAATTTGTTGAACTATTTAACTCTGTCTACATATTATTTTATCAGAATACTAGTGTGCATTTATTTTTGGTTCATTTCACTTCTATTGGGTGAATAAAAGATTAGTTTCATTAAACATATGAATAAATAAATATAAGATATTAATTATTAAAAGTTAAAGTTATAGAAAATTATAATATGGGAAAATAAACATTTTATTATTTCACGGAATTTTAGTATGTTGAAGAAAATGTGTAATTAAATTTAGGAAATTAATTACTTCACATAAAATCTTTCTTGAATCCTATAATCAAATGAAAATATAATATAGGAAATTTATGAGTAATACTAAACAAAATAATGATAAATAAGAATAAAAACTCCCACTCAATCTACTAGAAGATATAAAAATGTATTGGAACAACTGATGAAGCAACCTAAGGAATTATTAAATTTAAAATTAAGAGTATATAAATATTTTGAAACATATCAAGACTATTGTTATGTCATATCACCACACAGACCAATGCCAAGGAAATTCAAGGTTCCAACTGAATGTAAAATTAGAATTTATTAATGGATTACATGAACAAGAATTACATCAATATAATATTTTTCTCATTTTTTAATATGAGAATAATGTTTTTAACTTGTAAAAGGTGATTTTTGATTTGAAACATGAACTAAAAGCTTGGTATAGAAGGTTAGATAAATTATTTAAGAAACATTAATTTAAAAATGATGAATTAATCATAATCATTACATAATAAATAACTTTATGGATACATTGACAGTTTTTATCAACATGGATGACATAATATCAATAAGTTTAAGAGATAATAAATGAAATTAATTTTATACATTGAAAACGAACAATGATTAAATATTGATGATTATTGAGCTGAAATTTTCATTCATTTATAGGTGACTCATAGAATTTAGGGGATATTTATTTCCCAATCAATGTAGGTGAGGGAAGTGTTTTAAATATTTCAAAAGGATGATAAAAAACCCATGATAACACCCACTGATAATTGAATAAAATTTTCAAATGTTGTGTATGGAGTGTCATTCTATATCATGATACTGTTCAATGAACATTCTCGATCCCCCTTGGAATAACTACATGAACCATGGAATGAAGAAAGAACACAGTGGGAATGATTTGGAACAAAATGTAAATAAAACAATTAGAAAGAAAATTTAAATAAAAACTTCCATAATGAATCCATCCATTGGATTATCACACCAAATTAGAGAAGTAGAAAAAACATGAGATGAAGAAGAATAATATAAAATAAATCCCTTAGCCAACCTTCAACGCCACCACACCCTAAATCCCCACTTTGAATTTATTAAATTTCACATGTATGGTATAAAATTAAAAAATAAACAATGAAAAATATGTATTATATCTTTCGGTGATCAAGTTATGAAATTAAAAAAAACAACCAATGAAACTCTATGTGACTCAATGTGTCACCATTGAGTCTGAAAACGATAAACTCTCTTTGAGTTTTCAAGAGTTTCATCAAAATTAAAAATAGAGAAAATTGTAAGGCATACCACCATAGTATAGAATCACCAAACCTCAAATAAAAACATCGTTGAAGAAGAAATCAAAAATGAAACCAAAAATATACAATGAAAATTGGAAGGAGTACCTCACTAGTTTGAAGAGAATCTGAGACCCTCTATGGAAACCCTAACTCTAATCCAACAACAGATGTCAGATGAGATGTTCAAGCAACTAGAGGCAGTCATGTTTTGTGATTCAATCTTCGATTCACCATTGAGGAGTGAAGACAACAAGTGGATTCCACAGAAATCTTTTGTTATCATGACGAATTTTCAAAGGGTTAGTGAATTTTAATTAGATAGGTACACTTTTATGAGTTCTTGTTAAAAAGGGATCATAGACTCCTTTTTCAGTGCATATTACCGATGTGCTGATAAAGGAGCTATTTATCAGTGCATTGTTTAGGGTTGATAAAGCCTCATTTTTATAAATGTGAAAAATCACTAATAAAGATGCTTTCATCAGAGCTTCTTACTTAAGCATTGTTAAAGGATTTAAAATTATAACTATAAATTAAAAAATTTAAATATCTATAAACACATTAAAAATATATAAATATATAAATATAGTATTTATATTCCTTTTTAAATATATTTATTATAATTTTGTAATTATTTATTTTTAATAATAAAAATATTTTTAAAAATTTATATTTATGTCATTATACATACTTATATAATTATACATATATATATTAAATATATGTATATAAATATATAAATATAATAAATATATTCATTATTTATGTAAATTTATTGTAAATTTAATAATTATTTAACTATATATAATTAATTATTTACAATTATATAAATTCTTTTAAATAATATTTATTTATTTATAAATATAAATATATAATTGTATAAAAATATTAAATTTACATTTATAAATTTATTTATTTGCAAATTATTTTTAAAAAATATATTTTTAACATTATTAATGTGTCACAACCCGACCCTACCCGGGATCGAGCCGCAACTACCCCAATCCCACCTTCATAGGCCAGGGGCTGGCGACAAGCGCCGAAGGCTAAACAACTCAGGGAGGCCTTTGCCTGAGTACCTGTACACACACACACAACACACTCAATGAAAAAGTGCAGAATAAAAATAAAAGAAAAGTATCAACTGATATAAATAAACCACATTGTGCATCGACCTCTGAAAGTGCAAAGTAAGTGCTGAAGGTAAACTGAAAATAAAAGGGGAAAAACACGCGCCCAACCAGAAAAGTGCCACAACCCGGCAACAGGTAAACAAAAGCAAACAGCTGGAAGGGTCCCCCATCTGGAACTTGATTACGACCACCGCACGCGGACCAAGATCCTGAACTCCTAAGCTCCATTGAAGTCATGACCAACCTTTCCGTCGTCAGCAAGGGCACACCAAGTGTGGGAAAATCCTAAATAGGGGTGATTATAAAAATACTCAGCAGAGTACCCCGAAGGCTCGAGGAAGCAAACAAGGAGGTACCGAAGGGTGAGTAGTAGATATAACCTGGAAAGTAGAGGAGTACAACTGAGAGTGTAGTAAGGGTAACAGTATAGAGTCCAGCTCAACCCAACAAGATAAAGGAGGTAGAATCGTCCAGACACAAGGAGCTGGAAACAGTGAGAAGACAAACTTCCAGTCGAGTCTTCGCTACCTATAGCAGGAGAGTAGACTCGTCCAACCACAAGAATCTAGACACGGAAAGCACGTGGCATACCCCGCACATCTTTTCCTCTCCTAGAAGAAGAGTAACCAATACCCAAGGAGTGGGTACTGGAACAAGGTATATAAATATATATATTATATGTCAAGAAACCCAAACAAGATCAAAAGGGGATCTCCGTCCCATTGCTCAGCCCAAGAAAGTGAGTAGACAACAGTTCCAGAAGTAAACTCCATCGATGCCTAGAATCCCGCACGTCTGCCCCGAACTTCCAGTCAAGGGCTCAAATCACCGCACCTCGAAACTATCAGCTTTGGGAGGCACTGACTCGCCCGCACTGTTTTAGGTCGCGTCGCTAGGATGTGTCTCGATGGGGAAAGTTCCCCTCGTACATGAGAGTTCTGGGGGAACATCAAGCCACATCTCATCACTGTCACACAGCTGAGAGGTCCTCAAAGTCAAAGCTGTCACATCACTGACCCGTACAATCTAAGGGTTCCGCTCTGGTAGTCATGGAGGAAAGCCATAGACTATACTAGAAGAATGGACTGAGTCTGAAATGCCAACGGGTGACCCACTGCCCAGCTCTGCTGGAGGGTAATTCATAATAAGATATCGAGTGACCCACTGCCCAACCCTGCTAGAGAGTAAACCCAAATACATCATCAGGCGACCCACTGCCTAGCCCTGCAGGAGGGTAATTCATAATAGGATATTGGGTGACCCACTGCCCATCCTTTCTAGAGGGTAAACTCTAATACATCATCATGCGACCAACTGCCCAACCCTACTGGAGGGTAATTCATAGTAAGATATCGGGTGACCCACTTCCCAGCCCTGCTGGAGGGTAAACCCTACTATGTCATCAGGTGACCCACTACCCAGCCTTGCTGGAGGGTAAAACCGGAACAAGTCGACAGGTGACCCACTTCCCAGTCTCTACTGGAGGGTAGACCTGGAAGAAGTTGACAGGCGACCCACTGCCCAGTCTCTTCTAGAGGGTAGAACTAGAATAAGTCGACAGGGGACCCACTGCCCAGCCCTGCAGGAGGGTAGAACCTCCAGAGTCGTCGGGTGACCCACTGCCCAGCCCTTGAGGAGGGTAGAACCTCCAGAGTCGTTGGGTGACCCACTGCCCAGTCTTTGCTGGATGGTAAACCCGAATAGGTCGATGATCAACCCACTGCCTAGTCTCTACTGGAGGGTAAACCTGAAACTGCTATGGCCATCCCTACTGGATGGTACAAAACTGGCCAAAAGAACTCGGAGTGGGTATCGTGCAAACACCCAACTCCAGAACAAAACCAGGGGAAACCACTCAACCCTGCTAGTCTAAACCATCATGAACAGGAGGCCCCTCTATGTCGAGAGAGGTCAAAGGTGCGTAAATCAGAACACGACACACACATGGGGCCCACACGATGTGTGGCCCGAGGTCAACCCTAGATGAGCGCATGAACATTCTCAGGTTCAAACAACCACATGTATCTCCAAGAGTTACCGTATACTCCCAGAGTATAGCATATATCCAGCCCAAAGGCTAATGTGCACACGACACCCAACATTAACATGAAGGGCATAAACGTAACAACTCCAACTTGACACCTCACTGGCCTAGGCACGACCAACTACATATTTTCAAACAAATACTTCACTCACACAAGATTGCACACGATCGCATGCCAAGGGTCCGCTACAAACATAGTAGAAGAACCGCCACCAGAGCACCTTCATATTTCCACATTTAATAAGATCGCGTAAGAGGCTCCGCTCGCCTGAACAGATTAAACCGTTGTAATCCTTGTGAAAAAACATTCGAGATTGACTACTTACTCGCCTCCAATGGATATCCGATGAAAAGGTCACCAACACCGCTTTATGCCCGAACTGCATCCCGTGATCCTGAGCCTCAGCCCAAAAAACAGTCAGGCGCATCACACAGTTGCGATCCCCTCGGGAAAACACATCAAAAGTACTAATCACTTGAGTGGAATGGATATCCAGAGAAAAAGATACATTCCGGCACACTGCACATGAGCGTTGCTACATGGGACCCGCATCCTAGTCCTGAAGCATAACGAAAGAATCGCACTGTTGTGATCCTCTCAAAAAAGTACACAAGATGTACTATTCACTTGTCCAAAACGGACACCCGGTGATAAAGCTAGAAATCACCACCAACTCTCAAAACGGCCCTCGCAGGGCCCACACCAGCATGCCGAATTAAAGCAGGAAGACTGCGCCAATGAAATTCCCTCGGAGAAACACCCAAAATCGACTACTCGCACACCCTGAACGGACGTCCAACGAAAAAGTTACAAAAAGCTACGTGCAGCACGAAAGACGGGCCGTGGGGCCCATGCCTCAACTCCAGCTTCAATGCCCGAACCCACATTGGAAATATTCGCCTCAACGCTAGGGTCGCCACGCCACTGACGGTGCTAAAATCGGACATCGGATGTGTCCGCGCTGTCCAAAACAAGAACTCCGAGAAAAATGTCAATTCACTTAGAGACGTGTCGTGCCTTCGAGGCCCCTCATTTCGGGAATTAAAAATTCCCAAAACCATATCAAAAATATCTTCTCTATATAAGGATTACATCGCCAAAGACGGCACACGAATCCAACACCTGGTTTTCCAAAAATGGGCATTTCAGTGCTGATGGACCGAAACGGGGTGGGCCGGGCTGGTTCGGCCGGCCCACCGACTCACTGAACCGGCGGTCCGCAGTTCACTGTGCGGACCGCCCATCCACGTTCAGACTGGCTCAGCTGGTCCAACTTTTTCCAACACTGACCCACACTTTGTGGCTCCACTCCACACCCCGGGGTCCCGCGGTGACCCCGGTTCCCGCGTCCTGCCGGTCGGCCTCTCCCATGACGCCGCCTGGGGAGCTCCAGCTTGAGGAGATACACGCCGCCGTCTCGGAGCCGCGGAAGCCCACACCTCCGCTTGAGCCCGAACCGTGCCACTGTCCCAGAGCTGCCGAAGCCCGCCGCCTCGTGCCTCCTACGAGCCGCGGTGACCGCGGCCACTGACCCGGCCTCCGCTGCCGCTCCGCCATGCCTGCTCGCCGGACCGCCGCCGGAACCACGAAATCCAGCCGGAAACTCCAAAAAAAACCCCAAACTTCGCCGGATCACTACGATCAAATCGAGACTTGGATTTTTAATCCAAAATAGGAATTGTAATGATTTTAACGAATAATATGCATTTATGGGATTAAATCAAAGATCAAATGAAAAAACAACACTACGAATTGAGATCAATGTATGTGGGGAACTTAAAATGAATCAAAACGGCGCCTACCTCACAGGGCTTCGCCCGACAATCTGCCGGAGCTGCCGCGCCTCACTAGAGCTGTCACGCCTCACTAGAGAGGTGGAGGAGTGGAGGAGTTCCTCCTTGAGAGCTCTTTCCAGGGGGTGAACAAAGGGGGAGAGGGGGGGGGTTAAGTGTTTAAATAGAAACACACTTAACCACCCGCCCGTCGCCCCGAACCCGAACTTCCGACGAGGTCGAGATTAAGCCTCCCCTAGGCCAAAAACCACCTCCCGAGCACAAAGGATGTCTTGAAATTTTAATCTGATACCCCATTCAAAATTTATTAAACATAACGCTTGCGGACACTAAATTACGAAAACGCCCCTGGGGCCATTTTTCAAAGACGGGTCGCGCCCGCGAAACATACACCCCTCCCAGGGTAAACGAAACATTCTGAACTCAACGGTGCCCTCAGTTTCCTGATATAAGACACCGTTTAAGAGATACTTGAGTTAATCCATTAAACAAATTAATTAATTAATTAATTAATCCGTTTAACGTTCCGGTAGCGGGCGAGGGGTCCAAACGTCCCGCACCAACATGCTTTATGTTGTTCCTAGGGTAAGTACCCCATTCCAGACCCATCCATGCACTCATATCTCTGATCTGAAACTCTGTTTAGGAGTTATCCCATTTATTTTGCGTGCTTAGTGTGAACGAACTAAAAATTTAATTCCGGCCACACTGGGGCTCGAAATCGCACGCCGTCTGAAGGCATTTCTCTGGAATAACATCAAGAATATTCCAAAAGTATTTTATAGAAAAAACTTGTTTCTTACATAATCCCCTCCTTCATGCTTTTCATCCCTGAAAATCAAAGCCAGGGAACAGCTTAGGGTACTAAGCCCACACCTGGCTCTCCCGTACCCAGAAGAACTCTTGCACAGTCCTGCGTCACCACATACAGACCAAAGGATTTGATATGTTCACGTGAGGTCTGCCCTTGCCGAGGATGTGCATAGGAGCATGCACACATCTCCTCAGGTGAATCACTCAGGAGACGTCATTCACCCACTCCAGACTTTGGGGTTAGTATAAGGCGGTAGGGAACCTCACCATCCCTTCGCACGGTCTCAAACGGTCCAAAGGACCTCGGGTGTATCTCACCTCCCCGAACGAACCTCTACATTGCATGTCGCGACTGGAATCACCGCTTGAACCTGGGACAAGCCCGGTGAATCCTTCCTTCAGAATATCTATATGGTGAAACAACCAAGGATATCTGGTCACACAAGATTTCACAGTCGATGTCCCACAACCAAGTCCCTCTTACATGCTCGGAAGCAAAGGAGTAAACACCATCTACTAAAGAGAAAGGTCCTACGCCTTTTAACTTACCAACAAAGGGTTACACAGACGCCCCTTACCACCTTGGTGACAAATCAAATATGGAGCAGGTAGAAAAGAATTTAACACACAGATTCTAACAATTCTACTGAAAAAATTAGAAGAGTTGTAGAGTGTACCTCTTATCACCTCATGCTCTGCAGGATCGTAGACATCCAAAGCATGCGGCTGTCCGCAGTCCCAACTGTCAGCTCCCGGAGCCTGATGTGGACCACCTAGTGGCGATGGGAAGACCTCGTATGGTCGTCCTCCACTTCTAGCTCCCCCCGCTCCTCTTCTAGAACCACCTATCTAGGTACTACTTCGATCATGGCGCCGCCTCCGTCGTGGTGGTGCACTTGCTGCCTGCCCAAATCACTCCACATGCCTGGTTGGGTAGTCCCGTTCCAGGTGACCTCGCCCGTCGAAATCATAGCACCAGTGCACTATGAGATAAACTGGTGCCCTCCGGCACCACTGTGGTGTACGACCATGCCCCTGATTCCGGTTGTCAGAAAGCCACCTGCGTCGAGGTTCTGCTTGCCGACGCGCGCTAGCTGCGGTAGACATCTCAGCTCTGTCGCGCCTACTGCCACCACCGAATGTAGAATATGACAGGAATCTCTCTGTCACCAGCGCCTTCTCTAGCACCCCGACATATGTGGAAATGCCCAAGGATACTATGACATCATGAATCTCTTGGCGGAGACCATGATCAAACTTCCACACTTGGATGTTGTCTTCATGGACCAAGTCCGGGTAAAAGCGTGCACGGTCTGTGAAACTAGACATGTACTCAGCCACCGTCATCCCTCCCTACTAAAACTGAAGGATCACCTGAATCCGAACGGAATGTAAGAAGGAGGGGAAAACTCATCCACCAAAAAACAACTGAAAGTCACCCCACGAACGTGACGACTCATCACGAAACTGAGTCACCATACTCCACCAACGCCAAACTGCCCCGCGAAAAAGGCTGGCGGCCAAAGCCACCATAAGATCTACCGATGTCTGTACAGGCCTGAAAGGCGAACCACTGTCTAGAGCAAAACCTCTACTACCTAAGGATCTGGCTTACCACTGAACCTCAGCGGTCTCTTCCACTGGAACTCGCAGAGCGCGCTCAACCTGCACTCAAACTCACCATGCTCTGCTGAAGCTGTCTGATGCTCAACAGGTGGGGGTGCTGCTGTTGGCCCAACCAATGAAAGGGTCTCGCATGATGGGTCCTGGACTGAGGCCTCATAGCTCACAGGGTCATCGTCACGAACCAAAGCTCGTATCCTAGTTGGTTGTCTTCGCGTAGACATCCTGAATATTATCAAGGAGTTCCGTAGTCAGATGAGCATATATTTATATAACAATAACAACAATGGGGAGATGACTCAAGAAGGACAGTCAAAGACTCAATAATATGTGATGCATAACCAAATTTTCCCTAAAACGAGTGTCTCAGTATGCCGAGTCGACAAGCAGGTTATCATGGTCCTGGTGAATGGATATGTCGGCTGTCGCACCATCACAGGACTCCCTGGCCTGAGATCCACTCTTGAGACACGTTAACACTGTTTCCCTAAATACCAACCAATTCCTTTTATTATAGGGACGTCCGAACAATGTCCCAAGGAATAAACCACCTCTGATACCACTTTTTCACGACCAGACCCTACCCAGGCTCGAGCTGCAACTACCCCAAGCCTGCCTCCATAGACCAGGATCTGGCGACAAGCGCCGAAGGCTAAAAAACCCAGGGAGGCCTTTTCCTGAGTACCTGTACACACACACACACAACTCACTCAATGAAAAATTGTAGAGTAAAAAGAAAATAAATGTACTAACTGCTATAAATAAACCACGATGTGCATTGACCTCTTAAAGTGAAAAGCAAGTGATTAAGGTAAACTGAAAAGAAAAGGGGCAAAACATGCGCCCAACCAGAAAAGTGCCACAACCCTCCAACAGGTAAACAAAAGCAAATAGCTGGAAGGGTCCCCCACCTGAAACCTGACTACGACCACCACATAAGGTCCAAGATCCTGAACTCATAAGCTTCACTAATGTCACAACCAACCTATCCATCGTCTGCAAGGGCACACCAAGTGCGGGCAAATCCCAAGCGGGGGTGAGTATAAAAATACTTAGTAGGATACCTCGAAGGCTCGAGGGAGAAAACCAGGAGGTACCAAAGGGTGAGAAGTAGATCGAACAAGGAATATAGAGGAGTACAACCGAGAGTGCCGTAAGAGTAACAATAGAGAGTCTAGCTCATCCCAATAAGAGAAAGGAGGTAGACTCATCCAGACACAAGGAGCTGGAAACGGTGAGAAGATGAACTTCCCGTCGAGTCTTCACTGCCTATAGCAGGAGAGTAGAATCATCCAACCACGAGAATCTAGACACGGAAAGCACGTGGTAAACCCCGCGTGTCTTCACCTCTCCATGAAGAAGAGTAACCAAAACCCAAGGGGTGGGTACTGAAACCAGGTATATACATATATATATATATGCTCTATCAAGAAACCCAAACAAGATCAAAGGGGGATCTCCGTCCTATAGCTCAGCCCATGAAAGTGAGTAGCCAATAGTCCCAAAAGTAAACACCGTCGATGCCCAACATCCCACACGTCTACCTCGAACTGCAAGTCAAAGGGCTCAAATCACCGCACCTCGAAACTATCCGCTTTGGGAGGCACTGACTCACCCACATGGTTTTAGGTTGTGTCGTAATGACGTGTCTCAGTGGGGAAAGTTACCCTCGTACTTGGGAGTTTTGGGGGAATGTCAAGCCACACCTCATCACTGTCACACAGCCGAGAGGTCCTCAATGTCAAAGCTATCACATCACTAACCCGTATAATCTAAGGTTTCCACTCTGGTAGTCACGAAGGAAAGCCACAGACTAGCCTAGAAGAAAGGTCTGAGTCTAAAATGCCAACGGGTGACCCACTGCCTAGCCCTGATGGAGGGTAATTCATAATAAGATATCAGGTGACCCACTGACCATCCCTGCTAGAGGTTAAACCCTAATAAATCATCAGGCGACCCACTACCCAGCCCTGCTGGAGGGTAATTCATAATAAGATATTTGGTGACCCACTGCCCATCCCTGCTGGAGGGTAAACCCGAATACACCATCAGGAGAACCACTTCCCAGCCCTGCTGGAGGGTAATTCATAGTATGATATAGGGTGACCCACTGCCCAGCCCTGTTGGAGGGTAAACCCTAATACATTATTAGGTGACCCACTGCCTAGCCCTACTAGAGGGTAAACCCGGAACAAGTCAACAGGCGACCCACTGCCCAGTCTATTTTGGAGGGTAGAACTGGAAGAAGTTGATAGGAGACCCACTACCTAGTCTCTACTAGAGGGTAGACCTGTAATAAGTCGACATGCGACCCACTGCCCAGCCCTGCTTGAGGGTTGACCCTTAATAGTCATCGGGTGACCCACTACCCAGTCTCTGCTGGAGGGTAAACCCTAAGAGTGTCAGCTGACCCACTTCCTTGTCTCTTTTGGAGGGTAAATCCAAAGATTTCGATGAGTATCCCACTACCTAGTCTCTGGTGGAGGGTAAACCAAGAACTGCTCTGGCCATCTCTACTGGATTGTACAACACTGGCCAATAGAACTCAGAGTGGGTATCGTGCAACCACCCAACTCTAGAACAAAACCAGGGGAAACCACTCAACCCTACTAATCTAAACCATCATGAACAGGAGGGCCCTCTATGTCACGAGAGGTCGAAGGCACGTAAAGCAGAACACGACACCCACATGGGTCCCACACGACGTGTGGCCCCAGGTCAACCCCAACCGAACGCATGAACGTTCTCAGGTAAAAACAACCACATGTACCTCCAAGAATTTTTGTATACTCCCAGAGTAGATGACGTCTCTTTACCAAAGGCTAAAGTGCACACGACACCCAACGTCAACACGAAGGGCATAAACATAACAACTCCAACATGCCACCTCACTGGTCCATGCACGACCAACTACATCTCTTCAAACATATAATTCACTCACACATGAGTTCATGTGATCACACGCCAAGGTTCTTCTACAAACATGGTATAATAACCACCACCAGAGCACCTTCATATGTCCACATTTAATAAGATAGCGTAAGGGGATTCGCTCACCTGAAAAGATTACACCATTGTAATCCTCGTGAAAAAATATGCGATATCGACTAATTACTCACCTCCAACGGATATCCGACGAAAATTTCTCCAACACCGCTTTATGCCCGAACTGTGTCCCGTGATCCCAAGCCTCAGCCCCGAAAACAGTCAGGCACATCACACCATTGTGATCCCCTCGGGAAAACACTTCAAAAGGACTGCTCACTTGAGTGGAACATATATCTTGAAAAAAAAGATACATTCTGGCACATCGCAGACGAGCATTCCTACGTGGGACCCACATCCTGGTCCTGAATCACAAAGAACGGATCACACTGTTGCGATCCTCTCGAAAAAGTACATAATATGGACTATTCACTTGTCCAAAACGGACACCCGGTGATAAAGCTAGAAATTACCGCCAACTCTCAAAATGACCCTCGCAGGGCCCGCACTAACATGCGGAACTAAAGCAGGCAGACTGCTTCAATGCAATTCCCTCGTAAAAACACAAAAAATCCACTACTCGCATGCCCCGAACGGACATCCGAAGAAAAAGTTACAAAAAGTTGCGTACAGCTCGAAAGACTAGCCATGGGTCCCATGACTCAACTTCGGCTTCAATGCCCGAAACCACACTAGAAATCATCGCTTCAATGCCAGGGCCGCAACTCCATTGACGGTGCTCAAATCAGACATCGGATGTGTCCGTGATGTCCAAAACAAGAACTCCGAGAAAAACGTCAATTCACTTAACGATGCATTGCGCCTTAGAGGCCCCTCGTTTCGGGATTTAAAAATTCCCGAAACCAACACAAAAAGTCCATCTCGATCCAATGATCATGTCACCGTAGATATCACACAAATCCAACACCTGGTTTTCCAAAAAGGGGGAATTTCAGTACTGATGGACCGAATCGGGGTGGGCCGGGCCGGTTTGGCTGGCCCGCCCACTCCCTGAACCGATGGTCCGTAGTTCACTGCGCAGACCGCCCGTCCACGTACGGACCAGCTCGGCCGGTCCAACTCTTTCCAACACTGACCCACACTTTGTGGCTCTGCTCCACACCCCGGGGTGCACGGCGACCCCGGTTCCCGCATCCTACCGGCCAGCCTCTCCCGTGACGCCACCTGGGGAGCGCCCGACTGAGGAGACGCCCGCCACCATCCCGGAGCCGCGGAAGCCCGCACCTACACCTGAGCCCACACCGCGCTTCCATCCCGGATCTGAGGAAGCCCTCCGCCTCGCACTGCTTGTGAGCCACGGCCACCGCCGCCGCTGACCCGGTCTCCACTGCCGCTCTGCCATGCCTGCTCGTCGGAACCCCGAAATCCGGCCGGAAACTCTAAAAAAACACCCTGAACATCATTGGATCACTAAGATCACCTCGGGACTTGGATTTTTAATCCAAAACAGGAGTTGTAAAGCTTAGAACAAATACTATGCATTTATGGGCTTCAATCGAAGATCAAACGGCAAAACAACACTACTAATTGAGATCAAAGTATGCGGGGAACTTAAAATGAAACAAAACGACGCCTACCTCGCAGGGCTTCGCGCGACGATCCGCCGGAGCTGCCGTGCCTCCCCGGAGCTATCACGCCTCGCCAGAGAGGTGGAGGAGAGAAGGAGTTCCTCTTTGAGAGCTCCTGCCATGGGGAGAACAAAGCGGGAGAGAGGTGGGGTTAAGTGTTTAAATAGAAACACACTTAACCACCCGCCCGTCGACCCGAACCCGAACTTCCGGCAGGGTCGAGATTAAGCCTCCCATAAGCCAAACACCACCTCCCAAGAACAATGACGATCTCCAAATTTTAATGCGAGGCAACATTCAAAAGTTATTAAACTTAACGCTCGCTGCCGCTAAATTACGAAAACACCCCTGGGGCCAGTTTTCACAGACAGGCCGCGCCCGTGAAACATTCACCCCTCCTAGGGTAAACGACACGTTCCGGACTCAACTGTTCACTTGGTTTCCCAATACGAGACACCCATTAAGAGATACTTGAGTTAAGCTGTTAAACGAATTAATTAATTAATTAATTTATCTGTTTAACGTTCTGGTAGAGGGCGAGGGGTCCAAACGTCCCGCACCGACATGATTTATGTCGTTCCTAGGGTAAACACCCCATTACGGACCCATCCGTGCACTCAGATCTCTGATCCATAACTCCATTTAGAAATAATCCTATTTATTTGGCATGCTCAGTGTGAACACACTGAAATTTAATTCCGGCCACACCGGGGCACGGAATTGCACGCCGTGTAAAGGCACTGCTCTGGAATAACATCAAGAATATTCCAAATTCTTTTATAGCAAAACTGGGTTCTTAAATAATGAATATATAATTTTAATGCATGAATATTTGTTAAAAATGAGAGAAATTGAATAAATTAATAATAAGTACACTTTAAAAATATTGAAAAATTGAATATATTATATGTGTTTACAATTTATATAAAAAATGTATTAATTAAATATTCTGAAGTCAATTTAACACAGATTTGATATATTAAATTGAAAAATTGAGTGACATTCAATTATATGTCGAGTACAATGAAAATAGTCCATAATTCTAGTTCATATTTAGTTTTTAATTGTAAACTATTATTAAATAAATATATGACTATTTAATTTAATGCCAATAAATATTTTGATATATATATATCCTATTTATATACATTAATAAATATCTATATATTTTTTATATACTATTTAATAACATTAAATATCATAATTATATTATTAATAAAATGTTTAATATTTAGTAATGTATAATCAATTTATTCATTTTTTCAATAATTATTTAATTAATAAATTTTTTAAGAATTTTTAATGAACTCAATATTTATTTTTAATTTATTAAATTATTTCATTTTATATATCAGAACCATTATTAGTTCTAAAAAAGAACTAATGAAATAAATATTTATCAGTGCTAAAAATAATGGGCTGATAAAGGGTACCCTTTATCATCACTAAACCTAAAGTTCTAGAAAATAATACCCTTTATTAGTGCTAAAAATAAAGTCCTAATAAGGGATACCCTATATCAGTATGAAAAATAAAGCACTGATAAAGGAGCCCTTTATCAGTGCAAAAAGAGAGCACTGATAAAAGGTTAAACTTATCTGCACTTTCCTTAGCATTGATAAATATGCCTTTTATCAAGGTTTTTTTTCTAATTCTAATAAATAACAATGTTATTAAAGGATAGTTTTGTTGTAGTTTTTCCTTTTACAATGCATGTATATATGTAAAATTATATTAATATAATAATATGTAATTCAATACCATTTACTTCTCATTATAATGGCTACTAACAAACACCATTAAATTATATATGGGTACCCCTTCAGTTACCTTATCATACTGCTACAGAGTTCTCAATGAAGTATAATTGAATTCATTTAACAATCATCATTTAAAATCATTCTATTTCTTATCCAAATTCTTTAACATCCACTTTTATGCAATAAGAAGAGAAATGGTAAAGTAGAATAAAATATGTACAATGAGATTCATTTTTAAATTTTTTGAATTTAATAAAATAATGAAATTAAATTAAACCATATTGATCTAAAATTACATTTATCTTGGAATCAATGAAATTACTCTTCCATGATTGGGAAACAATCCTCCTATCAGTATAGGTTATTATAAGGGGATCATGATTTTCCACCAGATGGACTAGAATCTAGCCATGTAATCATATGTCATCATCCATGAGGACACCATAATAATCAAATGGGTTAACTACATTCAATCCAATCAGAATCAAGATTTCTAAAATGGTCATATTTCTCTCTCTAATAAGAGTATTTCCATTTTTTATGAAAAAATAGAAAGAGGTATAAAAAGGTGCAACTATATTATTCACAATACTTTTTTTACATATAACTGTCACCATCCAATATCCTCATGATAAAACATCACTGATTACCTATTCCCACACAGTTGAACCTAATGCATGGGGAGGCACAATCTTGTATACTAATAGGATAAAGAAGCATGGTGTGCAGAGAGTAACATAATGAAGGGTTTGATAGAATCTTAATGGGGGAAGACAATGTTTTCCATGATTTCTCTAGAGATATAGACTAATGGATCATAATTGAAAAATATGTTTTTTATTTCTATTGGTGTGTCTCAAGTCCAGTTGTTAAATACTCCACATAATCAACCATATCATACAATTTTCTTTGTTCTATGGGTACAACTACAGTCTACCCTTCACCCAATACATCTTACACATAATATTAAATTTTATATTTTGATTATAAGATATACGGATCATGTAATTCATGGCCACACACATCCATTAAGATACAAAAGTTTATAGATGTAAATTACAATGAATATATTTTAATACACTTGGTAATATCATGTCACTTTCATTTTAATAAGACAACTAAACAATGACCATTGTAGTTGAATTTGAAAATATCATACTGGTTTCCAATGTATAACAATTCAGAAACAATAAAATACAACTATTTTATGTTTTCAAACCCACTTCTCGATTGACTGTACGAATTTCATGTCCATTAACATTATCAGCATTGATATTTATAACTAGTTTAGAGGACCTTGATATAGAAAAATCAATTCTTAAAAATTATCATGATGAGTATCAGTTTTCATGATCTACCAAAAGTAATATAAATTATTATATTTAAAAAATATTTTTATACCTAATATCCATATTGATTTAAATAATTGTTTAATTACATGATGTTTAAACCATTATAAAATTACTTTATCATCGTCTTCTGTTATATCATTCCCATTTCATGTTCATATTCTCATATGTCTTTTGTTTCATTTCTGATCTTTTAAACAAATGGATATACAATTTCACTATTTAGATGCACATATTTACGTTCACGTAATAATTCATTTTTTGTCGGTGTAAAATTTTAGATCCTTTAACTGATCGACCAATAGTTGGAATGATTTTTGATTTTCCAATGTAGTTAATATTGATTAAATGTGTCATCAACAGATCTAAATCAATTTACTGTTGTCTCAATATAATATATTTATCGTGAAAAAAAGTTCATAAAATCTTCTAGTAAATATATTTTTGAAATAGAGCCTTTAAGTTGAGATTTTTTTGTTCACATATTATTTCAAATGAGCAATACATATGTGAAATATGTTAAATAAAAAAAATTATACATTTATCAAAGTTAAAAAGAGAATTACATAATATGGAAGACATATATAGAAATTAACTCTCAATTTGATTCATCCATGGATAATGTGTGGGGACTCCATGTTTAGTTTCCTCAGCCAAATGCACAGTTAAATGAATCATGATTGTAAAAAATAGTGGAGGAATGACCATGTTTACTACATAAAGTGTTAATAAAAATATTCCATGATTCTTTTCATGGTGATATAGTTGTAAATTTATCTACCATATTTTCTATATGAATGGGAAAAAATTTATTTCAACTGTATTATCCTTTCCATGAAATAATTTATTCAATTAAAATAGTACAAAATCTTGTTACAAAATATGTACATCATGAAATTCTGATCCATGTAACCTATGATTCATTAAATTGACTCATAATGAGATGTTACTTGAATACCCATAAGATAATTTAACGTGTTTTGAAAATATAAGTAATCTATCTTTATCCATATTTTTCACAGAAAAAATTAATGGATATATTATCTATTCAAATAAAGCTAGAGATCATGATTTATTTTCATTATTTGTATGTGATTCTAAGAATTGATATAATCCTCATATTTTCCATGCTTATTAAAAAATGTGAATATAAAATTTTCACAATTTTTTTTCATTATATGCATGACTTAAAGATTATTCCACAACAAATGAAATTCCCAATACATACATTTGTAGAATATACTTTTTTTATTTCATTATTGCATTTCAGTTTCACAAGATGTTTCCCATCAAACTCATTTCCCACTATAATACAAATGGTTCACCTTCCCTAATTATTTCAAATCATTTCCATGTACTGCCAATATTTTTGAAATATTCAACACTTTGTAGGTGGTAAGAGATCAATATAAGAATTTAATTTTGACTTGTTCAGTCGAAATATATGATATGAATCTAGAAAAAGTTTAGGATAGAAGAAGGTCCATTTTTTACTACATGGTAGCCATTCAGGCTCAAAATCATTTTTATAAACAAGAAAATCCCAAAATTTGAATGTGTTCAAAACAAATATGTTCCTAGTTCTAGGAAATTCATTTATGGTCCACATTATATCAGTGTGAATTTTGACAATTTTTCTAGAAGATGCATCATTTTTTTCAACATAAATGCTCCATAATTCCTATGATTATTCGATTAGAGGCTGAAAGTGTACATCATTATCATTTTGAGACATTTATTTTCTAATATTAACAATAAAAATGAAAAAATTCATTTATTTCTTTCAAATACCTAGAGGTATATTACAAGGGATCAAAACACCTGACCAAATTCTATAACTGCTGCTCAAAGTCCCAAATGGGTTGAATCCATCAATATCTGATCCTAATTGAAAATTCTTAGGATCATCTATGAAATATATATATAATTAATAACATGTATAACATGATTTTTAATCTACTGGATGTCACATTAACCAATCATTTTTGTTAACTATATAATTCCACTTCATGTGATAAATGGGTTTTGATGACATGAATATGCTTCAAAATTGAGGTTTTAAACAAAAATAACAAAAATCCTTTTCATGTTTATTATTTTTATTATTCTTCCTTGAATTATATTGATTCAAAGTTTCAACATCACCCATTTACTTCCATCTATAAAGAAAATATTTATTTTCTATCCTATATACTTGAATCATCTCCCTAAGAAAGCATATAATCTTTGGGATAGTCTTTTTTTTTTGTATAATTCAGACTAATCTTGTTATTTTTTAATATAATGAAAAGAATAAGGGATATTAGATTTAGAAAATTAATCAAATAATAATTAAAATATCATCAATATAACCTTATTTATAATTCATTATATGATGTTGATATGGTATATCCTTAATAGAAAAGAGGGATTTGAAAATTTATAACATCCACCATACAACTCTTGATTTTCATTGTTAAATAAATCATGGAATTCATTTTTCTACTCCGTTATGTTATATATTATATTATTATATGCATAATAAATGGAAGGGTTAAATGGTATCATACAATCTAGATCTAGTTGACCTATAGTCCAGAAAACAACACTTTTTATGTAACTATTTTTAGCACCATTAACCTGTTGTTATTGAATGTTTTTATGATGATATTATTATCTAGAAATTCAGAAATAATCATTAATAAGGTTTCTCATTTCATTTTCCAATGTCGACAAAGATGGGATCTTATTATGTTGATTTAAATTAGTGTTCAATATTTCTGTAACATTCAATTATCCATACTAAATCGAAAAAATATATTTGAGTTTCTAATTTCTTCAATGTAAAGTGTTCGTTAAAATAATATTATATCTACCATCTTCTAAATTTACATTTAATACATGGAAATAATATTTTCCTATCAATAGATCGTTTAGAAATTTAAAATCTAAAAACTCTTCCAAACCCTTAGAAAATAAAGGTGTGCTCCTTGGTAATGTGATCCATATTTTATCCATATGTTTCACAATGTGTTTCATGTTTACTAAAATAGATAAAACAAATAAGTATTACTAAGTAAGAAAAGAGAAAAATAAATTTAAAAAAATATCTCATATATAGATATAATAAGAGTCATATAGGTACTAAAAATGTCATTGTAAAATAAGGAAATACATCATAGATATTATTATGTAAAATAGAAGTTGGACAAGAATCACAACATCATTAAGAAAATGACACATAAAATTTTATTTTAAAATATTTTATCAAAGCGTACATTGAAAAAAAAATTATAAATCTAATTATTTAAATTAAATCACATTAGAAAGAAAGACACCCCTCTATAATGGAAGTCAAATCCTATCAAGAACCAAATTTTCCAGGCCAAACATTAACCTTTTAAAAACATCGCATTCCACCATGAGACTTATGGTCTCAAAAATATTTGAAATATATATTAAAGTAAAACTACCTTCCATGAATAAAACATGCCTCTAAAATGTAACACACACATTTTTGTGTTAAAAATAGTGTCTAAAACCACTTTAAATATTTAATTATAATTAGAAAATCCATTATTTTTTTTGCGAGCACATGTAATGTGAAATATTTATATGGTATGTCATTAAAACATTTGAAACCATTTATATGACCAAATGGGAATTGAGGAATGTTCTTAGGTTTTTGTTAAGTATAAGTTATTAAATAAATAAAAATAATAGAACCCTATGAGAAATATAAATAATTCCCAATCTACAATATAACTGAGCACTGAGGCATATTAATTGAAATATAAAAATACTTAAGGAATTGTATTACAAAAATCTAGGCCTTACTAATAATAATCTATGAAAATTACAAGAAGTGAAATTGGGAGCAAATGAATCACATTGATAAAAAACTAAAAAAAAGTATACGAGGTGGCATATAGAGAATATAATTAAAACTAGTGGTATGGAGAAAAGGATATAAGAGATGAAAATTGATACAAAGTAATGAACTAGTAAAAAACAAAATAAAACATAATATATCCCATAAGAAATGTCTAATTCCTACAAGAATAATTCCCAATGATGCATAAGATGTTTATTTGAACTGAGCTAATTCATACTTATAGGAATCCAAAAAAATTATGAGATGCGATAGACACCATTAAAAATAAAAAATAACAGAATGAAAAGTATTATATATGACATTTTATAATTATTAAGAATATAAGAGGTTGTGGTTTCATAATCGACAATATATATGTATTGAACTTTCCCAACATGGCCAATAATTCAAATTGCATTATTTTAGATAAACATAGAAATTATGAAATTGAATAAAAATATAAGATCACTTTATTAAATGATTAAAAATTGAAAACAAGATAACTATATATTGTTTAATACATCATTACACATAAATAATAAGTTAGTGTTCCAATTAAGCATATAATATAAAGAAAAACATGTAATTTAATTTATATAGCATGATAAACATGTAAAATCCATGCAAGAGACAAAAAAAAAACAAATCATTTAACCATGAATGGGGATAACTAACAATTTAATTTTAGTCTATCTATTTTATACCTCATTAATAATATAGATTTACCCCAAAAGAAATTATCAACCATATATCAAGGGATAGGAATTATGAACAATGTTTTGGCTATTGAGGAGAAAAAATCTATGAAGAAAAACCCACATTTCACCTTAGATTCACCTAAATAAAGCATCTATTTCTAATATCTTCAATAGAATCAAGGTGATTATAAGATTATATCATCCTTGGATTATTATGGGATATAGTTACAACAAATATAATCCAACCAAAAAGAAGAAATAAAACTGTAATTGTAAATAGGGAAGTATCATTCTAGATGATGGATTCCTCAATCAATTTTATGGGAATGGATCATGTGAGAAGATTCCGCATGTGTCGAGGAAGAGGGCGAGAACTCAGGGGGGGGGCTAAGTTGTAATGGGGAACACAATGATTTAAAGGGATAGGGGTTCATAAGAGAAACCTCGGAACTGTAGTGGGAGAGGGTGTATGTTTGGGGGCATTAGGGGGAACTGTAGAACCAATGAGGGATCAGTATTTGAGGCTTGGGGGGAACCATATCACCATTGAGGGCTCAAGGGGGGGGGGATTTGGAGAACCAACTATGGGGGAAATATAGTGGTGTCTATAGGGTGCTTGGGAGTGTAGTGACGATGGATCAGGGTTGGGGTGATCATGGGGAGAAAAGGGTGGTACTCAAGGGATATGGGGGGAGGATTGGATAAAGTTTTCTTTTTATTAAATAGTTAAATTTTAGGGGATTCTTTTCAAAACCCTCCATTAAATTCTAGATATTTTTTATTGGTGGTTTAAGGAACAACCACTAATAAACCACCAATAAGTACTGAATATGTTGCAGTGTTTTTCAAAATTAACGGGGGATAAAAATCTTAGTAAGGTATAATTAATGAGAAAATAACTTAAATGAAAAAAAATGGAGAATCAGGTGGATCAAAATAAGATAGGTAACATAAAAACAAGATAAATAACATGAATATAAGTACATGAGGCCCAACATTAATGTGTGGATAACAGAATTCTGAAATTCATATTCATATCACCAATGTTCTTCTCATGGTTTCATGAAAATATAGTACCCTTATTATTTAGATATTAATCATAAATAAATACCAGGTAATTATTCTAATGTATCCTAAAATTTTTAAATATGGAGAATAATTTTTTACCCAATTAATTTGAGTGCTATTAGTGTTCACCATTAACATTTGTATAATTATGTTTTCCATTTCAATTAAAATCACAAGAGTGTATCATTGTAACACATGATTGTGGAATGTGGATTTCATAAATAGATTCCCCAAATCAATAAAAAATGTTACATTTATATGGATTATGTTGAATGATATTAGATTTTAGTTTTCATAACAAGAATATGAGTCATGGAAAATAGAGGTGTTATTTCAATAACACGATAGGTACATAAAATCGATTATGGAATTGGTTTAATGAGGGAGAAGGGTATTATCTATTTAATAAAGATTCATTTTTATAGTATAATATTTATTTTGAATATAAAGATACATAAACGCATGTAAAGGAAAATGATTATAAAATGGGAGTGATTTATATGAAAACAAGAGGGAGAGAATCACATACCTTGAATGGTAACTTTAAAAGGAATCAGAAGGGATCCTTAGAACCATAAACACTCTAGGGGAGATCATTAGAGAGGGATATAGTGATAAAATTTGTTCAATTTTTTTTAATTGAGACTAATGGGTGTATGGGAGGAAGTGTATAATGATTGGGTGTTTGGACGAGACATGAGGTTTGTGGATTTTTTTATTTTATGGTTAGTGGATTGACCATTTATAAAATAAAGTGTTGTATTGGGTTTTTGAGAGTTGTAACATATTTAAGGGATATTATTATATGTTTTTTTATTCCAAATAGGTTCCAATAGTGATTTAATAAAATTTGGAGCTATAGGGTTTGTAATTTTTTTTTCAGGGAAAAAATAAGTGGGCAGAGAGTGGGCACACACTTCATCTTAATCATGCAAGGGGATCTACTTGACTCTGCGACGTCAATAGAAAATTTCCATGGAATTCCATACATCTTGTTAATGGTTTGAATTTTTTTCATAGTACACATGTGAGGTGGTGTTCTCTGGAAAACAAGGTCTGTATGGTAGGCATTCAAATTAGAAAACCATGATGGTAAATTATAATCCTCTGTGTTTTAACCCTATATTCTCCCCCAATTTTACCATTTTCCACTCACACATTCCCTATGCTATTATCCCTTTATTGTGGGTGTAACTCCCACATATAATTTTTATATATAGTTTTTGAAAATGTTATCAAGTGATCATTGGGTGTCTACCTCCCCTATTCTTCCTATTTTGGTTTCTATATCTATCTTGTAGTGTAAATTTTTAACTAATATTTTCTATTTTAAATGATATTTTTTTACCAGTTCAGACATAAATAATGGCTGTTATCAGTCAAACTGCCTTGTAAAATAATATTTTAGGTTATCCATTTGAATTAACTTGGTGTCATTATTATTTAGAATAGTTATTCAAGTGTGTGATCCTATCAAAATTTAGATAAATGACTTTATTTTAATTGTAATGTTTTAAAATAATTATGTGTGTTAAATATAATTTTATACATTTATATCCATATTGATGGGTTCCTTAGGAAAGTGCATCGGAAGTTGGTCCATCATATGAATTGGAATGAAATTTAGTAGAACATATTTTTGAAATGAATTTAGAATATGAAAAAGGAAAAATGTAGAAATGGTTAAGAGGATATATAGATTTTATATATGGTGATGAAATGGGATTTCACAAACAATGTAATTTAATATATACTTAAAAATTGAAATATCTAAAAATATTTGTAAATTTAATGGACATTATTATGAGATGTTATGTGTATTTTTAAATGAGTTTGATTTGAATTGAAATACCCATAAGGGTAAAATAGTATTATTTGATATAAAAATTACCTTATAGGTGGTTATGTAGTAATTGATATGGTATATTCCCATACGAGAAATTATTTTTATGTAATGTGAAAAAATTATTTGGGGAGTGGAATATTAAGTATTTCGAGAATTTTTTTGTGTGGTCTATGATATCTATTGAATACAAAATTTTAAAGAAGACCCTCATAAATATTTAATACTCTCTTGTATGGAGGTCAATGATAACTATTGAATACTACTTTGGAGGGAGGTTTGTGAAAACTATTTAATATTACCGTGGTGGGAGGTCTTTCATAACTCCATGGATTTTTCCATGGATGTTAAAACACCCATATGTGGTCTTCTATGATAAGTAAATAAACATAAATTAGAGGAGTTTTGTTATACCTCATTGAATAACACACCTGATGGGTGGTTTTTGATGTTATGTTTCATATATTAATAAAACATTATTAAAAATAACTAGACTTTGGCTAATGTATTTATGGCCGATCATAGTCTGGGACTAAAGAATCAACAATTTTTTAGCTGAAATTAGTGTTCAAAATGAACTTGGAGAATTAGTGATTAGTTTAATTATTGTATATTAACTATTTTTATTTGTTAAAGAACATAATTTGAGACCTTCCATGTACACTTACTATCTGAATGGTCATTTCTGGATTCCATTGGTGTCGTATTCTGAGCATTACTCAGCATACTTAGGCTTTCATGGCACTTGGATACCCCAAAAGATTTTCTATTATGTCATTGGATTCAATACTTGGTAAATTTCTCATTGCATACTAGTTTTTTTAGTGTTATAGTATAGCATGTGTGGTGGTACCAAGATGGACTTTGTATTAGTGTGGGTTGAGATTTAAAAATTAGTTTTATTTATTATTTTTTGATTTCATGTATCTGATCCTCTGATGGTGGATATGATGGGAATGCATACCATATCAATTTTATATGGAATTGTGAACTATATTTATTTATATCAAATACCATAGCCTCTATGTGTTATTATTTGGCATGATGTGTCTTATTATGATAATTTTTATTTCTATTTATTCTCTAAAAAGGGGGTATAATCTCTAGAAAATTCATCCATATACAACTACTGCTTGTTGGTAGCCTCTTCGATATGGGGTGGAAAAAATAAGGTGACATTAAGAATCAATCTAATTATTGTTCACAAAGTGAATCGGTTCAAGTTGTTTGAATTTTTTATCAGGTCCTTGTATATATTTCTAACTGGGAATTGTGGATTGGATATTTGAAATTTTTCAGGATTGGTAATGAGATAATTTTTTGGAGTAATCAAGACATGAATGTTGGAAGCCCATGTTTCTAGGTATGTGACTTGTTTTTATTTTTATTTAGTTATTAATGTTGTATTTTATTTCCACCTTGATTGGGACCCAAAATGTCTCATGTTACTAAATTTTGGGATTGAATCACTTGGAATGAGGTGGGGTGATGTTACAAGTGAGTTCTTGAATAATTTTAGGTACAAGTAGATTATCATGGCTAAAATCTGGCAAGGATTATGGGTTTAGATGTCAATTTCATGCTCCACAGGACATATATAGTATTATGATTATTTATATTCAATGGGTTTATATCTTTAATTTTTTTCTATTATTTATATTTATGTCTATATATGTTATATATATTAATTGTAATGAGTGTTGTTATAATTTAAAATATATGTAGTGTCGTATATGTTATTTTCTATATATGGATATGGTAGTATACAACATGAATAACTTCCATTATGATATTTGATATTTAGGTAGATATAAATTGATTAATTATTTTTTGGTATAATAAATAAATATAATGGAACCCATATTTTTTTTCTTTTATAGATTGGGAATGGAATTTTACTAAACTATGTATATGAAAATATAATAATTTTGTAATTTATAAAAGGCTTTTAAAATATTAATCTAATGAGATGATAAGAAACAAACTGTGAATCCAATGGGATTTGATAAATAAAAATGTATTCCATAAAAATAGATAAAACAAAAGTGTGAGTTTTTTAATTTATTATAATATATTTTATTTTAATTTTGAAATATATTTCTCAAGGAATAATAAAAATTCAATATGAATAATACAAGTAGATTTTCATTATTCTTAAATAGAGGCTTTGTGTGATTGGATTGACCTTCTGAATGGGAAGTTGGATGACTTTGACTACCCAAGTTATGGGGTTTTGTGTTGTAGACCATACCTTTGTATAGTGATGACCATTGTAAGGGTCGGTGGGGCAAGATGGGGAGAAAACTTGAGAGAAACCAATGTTAGTTGTTCTGGAATTCTTGATTTCAAGGGGCGATGAGAAAATAACGACTTTCATTCTTTAATCTGTTGCTTAAGTGAGATGTTAATTTATGGGATATGTGATATGACCCAGCTACTATTTAGGTTGAATCGTGATACTTTCTCGGTGCCATGTGAACTTCTGAGGTAACCCATGAAAGGTGTTAATCTTATCTTGTAAGATACGTTTTATATTGTTGATGCATGTTTTTGCATTTTCATGTGATAAAAAAATTGTAGTTGAGCCCAATTTGTGTTAGGGCCTTGTGGATTATATGGTTTTTAAGGGTAAAATAATTTAAATTTCATAACATATCATGTGGTTTCTATTTTTGTATGGGGTAGTTATATTTTTAAGTCCCTTTAAATTCTAGGAATTACTCTAGGGGTGCCAGAAGATCTTTCACTAAGCCTTAACACATTCATGGTGCCAAATTGTCTATAAGGGAGTTTCTAGAATGTATCCTAGTAGTGTAATTGATTAGATGAGTCAATGAAAAATATTATAGTTTTGTATGTCAATCAATAATTATTGGTTTTCAACTCATGGGATGAAAAAGGTAGGTTCGGGGAACTGGTATCAATTGTTTTTTACCCCTGTTTCTCTTTGATATTGAATATTGTATGGGTGATCAACATTGTTCTGGGTGGAATCATGGTGATTCTGAGATCATGGATCACTTCACACTATGTGAGACTAGTTGTGAAGCACTGAATCAGTGAGGACTTGGATAGTTTAAAAGGTGGAAGTACATTTAATATTTGATCTCAATATAAAATTGTAGGGGGGGATTAGTTCTAATGCATTCAAGTTCGTGACCCTATTGATTTTTGGTTGTTCTTCCAATAGCTCGTTGTGAGTGATATTGGGGCTTGTAGTTTTGGAATGATTATGGTTTGTGGGGATTCAGGTGTTTGAATAAGGAACAATATATGTAACATAATAAGAAACATTCCACTTAGTCAAGGTTCTATTGGGAGACATAATGGTTTTAACCTCCACTTATTAATGGGAGATGGTCATTAAAACTGTAGTGTTTTCCATAGTCTATTAATATTTGGTGGTGGTTCAGTGATAACACTAACCTTCTATATTTGGTGTATGTTGTTAAAAAAATTAAAAATGAATTTGGTGGTTTTATTTAAAAAATATTATTCATAATTTTTTAGTATATATGTTTTTAAAAACACAAATATCTCATCTAGAAAATGTAATAACAACGGAAAATAAATTCTCATTGATTTAATAGCATTTTGTGGTGGGGTTTTAGTGACTAATGGTGATTAAAACTGAAGTTAATATATTAAATGTGGTTTTGAATATTAGATATAGTTTAAATATCAATTAAGGAATGAAAAAAGCAGATATAACTACCTCGAGATATTCTACCACATTTAGTATAATAAATAGATTAATCTAAAATATAAAAAACTTCAACAATTTTCATACTCAATGTAAACATAAAAAGTTGAAAATTTTCATACATTAATAGATCATGTTATCAAAATACATATCAGTTAAATTCTTCACAAGTATTATATATATGTTTTATCTATAAATAAATCCCATTGAAAGATTATTCCAATATTAATTATAGTATCTTATGTCATACTATCATCCTATGGATGATATATACTCCAATTTTTCTTCAATGTTGAAACTTATGTGGTATTAGGTTCCTAAATTAAATATTATTTATAATAATAATTAGTTAAATTAGTTAGTACATAAAAAAATTAATTTTAAAAATGTTAACAATAATATAAAAATTTGAAAATACATGTAATTTATTTAGTGACACTACTACAAATACGGATTTTACCAGTGCTAAAAAAGGCCTTTAAAAATGATAAAAAAGCGCTCTAAATGCCGATGAAGATAAAGGGGGTCCCCTTTATCAGCTCTTCGGAAAGTGCGGATAAAGACCCCTTTTATCAGCGCTAAAAAAGTTTTGATACAAGGGGCCGTTTATCAGTGCTGATAATGGAGACTTTTATCAGCACTTTTTTAGCACTGATAAAATGCCCCTTTTATCAGTGCTTTTCTTTAGCGCTGATAAAAGTTAAAAAAATTTAAAAAAAATTAAAAAATAAAAAAAATAAAAAAAAATTTAAATTAGAGGGGGATTTTAATAGTGCTTCCCCCCCATTTATCAGTGCCCCCACAAGCACTAGCCACGAGCCCCGTGTTTTATTAGCACTTTGTAGAGACCCCTTTAATAGTGCTATATCCCCCCAGAAATTCACCCATGCGCGTGCCCCTGCCTGCATCTACCAGGTTTTGAACTCAAGACCTCCCCCCATGCGCACTAAGCCTTTACCACTACTCTAATTTGATTCGTTCTCTAATTAGTGATATATATATAGTTATATTTATTCATGTATTAATATAAATTTATATGGTTGTATTAATATATATATATATATACATATATACTTATATTTATATATTTATATATTTATTTATATATTCTTATATTAAGATTAAGTTATATCAATTTATTTATATATATTTAGTTATATTTTTTATCCATATATTTATTCATATATTAATATATTTTTATAAGATTAGTTTTCAATTCCATTATAAAATATGTTTTTCCTTGTGTGTGTATAAATAAATACATATATACAACACACACACACACACACAGATATATATGTGTGTATGCTTCTATAAGTATAATTATACATATTTATATATATATATTCATATAAATATGTTAGAATATATATATATATATATAATATCAGTTTGTTAATATATAGACACACACAAATAGACACACACACATTATATAGGTACATATATAGTTAGATTAATATATAGGTATATAAATATTGATATATTATTATTTTTAATAAAATGGATATTAGTTATTATTTAGATAAAGCTAATATATTTTATATGTAAATATGTTTAATTATTTATTTAAAAAATTAATTTTTATGTGTGAATATATAAAAAATATGTATATATTGTAATATATTTGATTATAAATAGCAGTGCATTATAAAAAATGATAAAATTTCAAGGACATAATATGAATATGAATTTAATACCTTGAAATAAATTAAGTCCCCACCAAAAAAATCCAATAATACCCCCTTAAATGAGGCTGCAAATCCTCAAAAATGTTAAAAAATCGGGGTACCCAGACTAAAAACTCAACATTGGAGGCCTTCTAAGCCACTATTGGCCTTGAAAAAACCTTGACCGGGGTCCCTCTTAGGTCACTCCGACGTAGATCTTGTCGCAGGCTTCGATTTGATATGTGGTAGATCTCAAACGGACACCCGGATCAAAAGTTATGGCCATTTGAAGTTCGACTTGCGTTTTCAACATATTTTGGATCTTTTTTTAAATTTTTTTAGTCTTCGAATTGACATTAAATGACAATTACTCCATAATAATTAGAAAATTATTAATTAAAAATATTTTTTTTAATTTTTCTATAAGCCATTTTCACTAAATATCTTATATATTAAGTGTAACTGTATATTTATACTTATATAAAATTTATTTAAAATTTTATTTATAAAATATATATTATATTTATATCAATATAACTATATATATATATTTAAATATTAATATATTTTTTTAAATTAATTTTTTTGAAATTATCCCCTTTATCAGCACTTTTAAAAAAATTGCTGATAATGACCTCCCTTTATCATTGCTTTTTTAGCACTGATAAAGGTACCATTTATGAGCGCTTTTTCGTTAGCGCTGATAAAGGGTGGCGCTGGGAAAGCCCAGTTTTGTTGTAGTGTGAAACTATATCCTGTCTTATTTGGGATGAAATGTCTAATATAATTCCATTGTCCATTCACTGATATATTTTTCACAATTCTTTCCCCATTACAACAAATTTCTCATCTCAAGTTATCGGTAATGCCTCCTTCTCCAAAAAAAACATCATCCAGGGAATTACAATTTTCTTTTTTAGTTGTAAGGGATTGAGTACATTAAAATTACTCGATATTATGGGACAATGAATCAAAATTAATGAAGGAGACATCCTCTCAATAAAACTGGAGGAAGATGGTACATAACCTAACCCTCACACCCAAACAACATGCTCTTTGACCAAAAATGTGCTATAACCTCGATGTGGTAGACTAATACCAATATTAAGGGGTATTCATTCCATGCCTCTTTAAATTTTTAATCTAAATATTATTTTGTGAACAAAATAATTTTTTTTTGGAAAATATTATATCATATTTTTTTTTACCACAATGTTTTTGGTTACCTAATTTATATAAATTCATTCATCTTTCTTGTGACAATGAACCCCAAATCTGTTCAACTAACATCATGATCAATTTATTTATCATATACCATAAAATAAGAAACATGAAAAATATAAAATTTAAATTAAATTAAATAAATTAATTCTAAATTTAATAAATTACAAGTTGATTAAATTATTTGGCCATCATTTAAAATAAATTTAAAATCATATATTATTTGAATTACTTGTTTCTCCCTATTTGATAAATTGTTTTGATAAGATTCCTAAAAAAATAAGTGTTAATAAAAATAAATTATTTTGAACAAATTAATATCAATGTATTAATACAATATCTAATACATTATGTTTATTGGAATACTAAAATATCATAAATGGATTCCACTAACACTGAAGAACCCATTTTGGCACTTTTTCATACATGTAAGAGACACTCAATGAGATGTCATTGAACTCACAACAAAACCAACACATAATTTCCACCATCTTTCTCACCAAAATTTACAATTTAAATTGACACACAATGACATCATACACATCCAAGTGGAAAAGTATATATATATTAGATATGAAAAATTATTACACATGAATCTTATAGGAATATAAGATAAACAACAAAAAATATAAATTTTTAATTACTCTCACTTGTTTATCAAAATTATAATTATTCCATTTTGTAATAATATCCACTAATCCATATATAATGATGGTAATTGACATAATATTGAATGTTAAATGGCATAATATATATCCATATAAGCATCTGGAATCATCTATAGGTATGAAATATACGTGAAATTGAAAAATTACATTAAAATTAATTAGAATCCAAACAAATAATTTTTTCATGATCATTTTAATATTGTAACTATGTGAATATATAAAGAAAAAATATGTAATAATTACCATAATGATATTAAAATTTTGACATTAATATTTAAATACAGATAATTATGACCCTCTATTACCATCATGATGGTAATAATGTAAAAATAGTCACTGTCAATTACCACTCCTTGACTACTCCAAATGATACCTCTGATATTCTGAGAGTATAATGAGATGATATTTAAGACATGAGCATATTAGAAGATTATTTGAACATGTAATGAGGCATTAAATGATATGATTGTCATATGACTAAAAATAAGAAGCCTACCCGATGTATTCATTATCATATCAGATGTATCATATGACCTTATATGATTTGTATATGATCATATCATGTCACTAAATAACTTTTTCATTATTATTACTATATCCTAAAAGTGTATTCACTAGGTTGAAACATCATAAACAAAATAAATGAAGAAGATTATTTGAAAATATTTTACATATATTAATTAAATTCATGTATTCTAAATAATCAAATTAAACATAAGTTAAATGTGAGGGATATAAACAATTAATTCATCACTAACCACATTATATGAATTATCCATAATTAACATGATTTCATCATCTTGAAACACCCTTGAAACACTAAATATTTTAATATTATCATGGACATATATACCAATCTCTTGTTGATGAGGTTCCACATCAATAAAAATTTCTACAACATAATCATAAATATCATACAAGTATCTTGGTTTAACATGGAATAAAAATATCCATCCTACATCAACAATGACTTCTATATAATATATAATTTTATCTTATAAGGAAAAAATATAGAGATATTGTTGTTCATTCTCACTAGTATTAGTCAACCAAGATATTTTTCCAAAATAAAATTATAAGTAGTGATTCTTTATTCCCTTGTAAATATCGACCAACATGAATATGAAAATAGAAATAAAAATTAGGTTTGAAAGTTTATTTTGATAATTTTATTTAGCTCCAATAGCATCTTCTGTCTCTAGAGTTTTTTGAATAAGATAATATTATTTTTTTATACTTATTCACATAAAAGTGTAAAAAACTTAAATCTATTAAAATCATAAGATTTCAATATCTTATACCCCTTCAAAGAGCCCTGGGCCAAATATTTCGAATCATCTTTCACACTATCTAGAATAACAAAATTCATGATCTACATTTATAGGTATTACATATTATCATGATTAAAACTATTTGTTTCAAAATATTTTGAATATTAAATTAGTAATAATATTAAAAAATTTGAAAAGAAATAATTAATGTGTTTATTAGATTATTTTGTTCCATATTTTTCATTTCATACACTAATAAAATATTACCTTGTTGTTTGAATCTTAATTTATTCAATAAATGGATTGGAAACATCACTATTAAGTAAAACATATCTATGTTGTTATAAAAAATCTATTTTTGATAATAAAACTGATGATATTTTACCACCATAATGACCCATCCATGATAAGTTTTTTTATTTACATTAGTATTTCATTTTATTTATGTTATCAAAAACACATCCAAATAAAATGAATCATGTCTCAATATTATCAAAATAACTCAATCAAAAGGGGACATGCTCTTCTTAAATATAAAATTCATATATAGATTCGTATGGATACCATTTTTTTATAATGGATATTAAATGGCATAGATACCTAATGAAAGAGAATAGAATATTATAATTATCTTCATATATATTGTATTTAAATATTTAAAATTACTGTTCCTAAAATGTCATGATGAAAATAACTCTCAATTGGGGTAAATTCATATATCGTAAATTTTCCTTAATATTGTAACTTCCTTGATCAAAAGAATAACTATATAAATCAATATAGTGAAAAAATATGAATGAAATATTATCGCATAATGAAAAGGTGTCATTACATTTAATTCATTATTTTTATAAGCTCAAAGGAAATTTCTATTTTATCACAATATTTCAAAGGAAAATCGAAAAATAATTTTCAATCACTTTTATTTTATTAGGAATATATTTAATTAATTCCAAATGTTAAAATTATTCTATTAAAATATGCGAGTCATGGATTTTAAGTAATTTTATATTTTGATGTTTCAAATAAACACATCATGAAATGTTATTCAAATATCCATTAGGTAATTTAAAATTCGTTATACTTTGATGGAAAATAAATTTTACATCATTATTCAATGAAAACAATTTTTTAATATAATTAATATTATAATTTCCCCATAAATCAGTCTATATATTCATTTATTAAATGTCTTTAAGAGAATTAAGATTCACTTTTTTCCATGATCATTCCATATTGTAAAAAATATATCATATTTTTTAAATGTGTATAATTTCAATATTATGACATGACTATTGAAATTCACAATAAATACAAATGAAAAATTACACTGTTTCTTCCATTGTTTATTAAAAACTACACCTAATGAGTTATAAATTGTTTCACATTAATATTAATATGTTATTCTTTCTTAGTATTGATTCAACATTTGATAATAGTAACAATATTTCTAAACCTAATAACAATTTTAATGGAGAGAAAAACAGTTTTTTCATTTAATCATGACTTGTTAAAATGATATTTATTAAATGAATACGAGAATAAATGATGAAACATGAAACACAGCTTTATGTTGTGTGGTAATATTTTTGGATCAGAGTTAAAGATAAATATTATACAATCCTATCATGTGTATGTTTTCCAGCCATACGTGTTTCCTAGTCTAGGAAAACCTATAAGTATCTTAACTTCAAAATCATGCATTTTGAATATTTTGTTTTCAATACATCATATGTAACTACACCATTATCAATTAACACACTCAATTATTTTATAAGTGGATGATGATATTAAAAAAATCCATTTAAAGTTATTTTCTCTCCTTTAATGATAATGAATATAATGAAATAATTTTGTTGCATAAAAATCAATCTGAGTAGATTTTAAGGAATCAAAATAACAGTTCATATTATACAAGTTATACTTATTGACATAAATGGATTAATTATTTCTATAGAAAATCCCATAAAAAATTCCTAAGATCTTAATTTAAATTTGGATATGACTATTAAATTTATTTTCATGATTTTGAACCTATGGGATGTTGTTTAAACCCATCATTATTATTTTCCATAATATAAAACTTCATTTTCTCTAGTACATTATCAGTAATGAACAATATTTTCAATCTTGGTTCTAATAAAAAAATAACATAAACCATTTACATTAGTTTAAATATCTTCTTCCTTAATGGGTTTTTATTCATAAATTCATCACGATTTACTTATTTTCATCTTGAAGTATAATATCTTTTAAAAAATACAACATTTGAATCATCTTCATGATGTGACATATAATCCTTGGGACATGAAAGTATAATTGTATAACTGAGACTGAGTTTGTTAAAAAAAATCTTCAACTCGTAAATTGATTGATTGATCTTAGCTTCAAAATTTTCATCATGCATCAAATCCAATATCCTCTATATTTATTTATCTATAACTTCGTATAATATCTTGATATCATACAATATTAGTAAAAAATAAAATTTATTGCATTTGATAGATATGTCAGATAGCTCATGATTTATATCTTCTAGTAATTCATAAAAACAATTTTTTGTTTAATTACCTTCTATATTATATTAATATATGGAAAATTATAATTTTCCTTCACTAATATGTCAAAAAAATCCCCCATTCTCTTCAGTGCATAATACATCATTCATTTGGTTCTGAATCTCATTCTCTATTATTGTAGTGGTTGGTTGTTCATTATTTTGACACTCCCACATTCAACTCCCTATAATGTCAAGAAACTCGTTCCAAATCTAGCAAATATATACAAAAAATAAATTATTTCAATATTAAGTTCTCATAAACTTCTTAGTTTGTCAATAATGGTCTAAAATTACAATTAGGGCATGTAAATATAATTTTACCATCTATAGATCAATTTTCAATTAAATAATATAAAAAACATCCAACTCCTTAACATAATGATAAATATTTTAGGGTATTTTAATCTAAATTTTATACACTTGAACGGTATTGATAAATATATTCATAAAAAAACTATATATTAATTTATAAAAATGTATTATGTTATGAAAAGTAAAAAAAATTATTGAATAAAGAAAATATAAAAAATATATCTGATTTTTTAATATTGGATTCTGATAAAATTACCATAGAAAATTGTGATATAAAATAAGTGTTATTATTTAAAGGAATATAGAAAATTTAAAATAAAATTATATAAAATAAATAATATCAATTTCTGATTAATGTAATATGTAATTTATTCCCCAAAAAAGACATTATTGTAAAAAAATTAAAATTATATATTCATTGAGTATGTCATATCTTAAATTTAGTTAATATATACATGATAAATCTCACATGGATTTAACTCTATTGTAAATATATATAATTTTGTGAAATTATAGTTTTAGATTCCGATTTTTAGATATTTATAAATAATTATTTCCTCTAAGTTTTTTAATAAATGTTTAACATGGTTTTGGATTGAGTAAAATTTCAATTTAAATATAAAAAAATGTAAATATTTTTTTAAACTTCAACATTTTCATTCAATAAATTTTGTAGTAATTAGACCAAAGGATAGATTCTTATTATATCTAATAAAATATTATAATTTATGTCTGATTCTATCCAATAAAATATTAATTGTGAGCATAATAATTATTTTTCCATGTTATGTAGTATTTATTTTGGATTTTCTATCTATAAACTATATAAAAAGTAAATATTTGGTGATCAAAATTAAAATTATTATTCTGATTCAATGTTCATAATAAAAATGTATATTATATATATTTTGATAATAAAAAACGGTTATACACATATTTTAATAATTGTACATTTAATAAAACACTGTGGTTATGCATAAATTGTATTGCATACACAAATTGGGAATAAAAAAACAGTATTTTAGTATAAATAATACATTAATAGAGATGCGATTTCTTCTTTGGAGGTTCATCAGAATCTGATGATGTCATGGATGGGAGGAGTCTCTGAAGTCTCTTCATGAGGATTTTGGGTAAGGATGAGCCACTCGAGGGTCACATATGTTAATGAGGGGAGGAAGAACTAGAGTCTCGTGATAAGAATTAGACTACATGGAGGATTTACTGAGGGGGGAGACACCAGAGGGGAGGAGACACTAGAGGGGAAGAGATTACCTAGGGGACAAGATGTATTTATAGTGGAAGTGTTGATGTGGGAGGTTTACATAATCATTAATGAGAGGAGTAAGAAAGAATGATTCTATGATATATAGAAATTACTCGCGATGGATTTTTAAAAATCAACACTAAATATAAATTTCTTTATAGTTTATTATAAATCTTCTTGAATAATTAATTGGTTGTGAATCAGTTTAAAACACAATAACTAAATTAGTAGTAAACTTTTTCTCACAGATTAGAGGGGTTTTTGAAAACTATTTCTAATTTTTGGTTCATGATTTGTAGTACATGGTCATATGGTTTAGGAGTGTACAACAATCTTGATTCAATGGATTGAGTGCGTGTGCATTGGTAATCATGATATTTATAAAAATTTTGATCATTGAGAATCCATGAATAAGTCAAGTGTCAATGAACATAATAATATTATGGAAGTAGAGATGCCTGATGATTATTAAGGAAATGAAAATACCCTCAATTGTGAGTTTTAATGTTGGTTTTGATTAAATTATTGTTACATGGTTGGTCAACGATATTAATCTCATAATTTTTTTGAATGTATAGTGATGTTCCTGAAAAGTAGTGGCATAATTATTGTGAATGCGAGAAATATTGGTCTCTTCACTAAAGGATTAATATAAGAAAAGAAATTTAGTGGGGATACTACTTTCTGTTATGGAGGGTCTGAGCCTTATTTGGATGGAATTTAGAAAGTACATAAGGACTCAAAAGGAACTGAGAACAACATTATTGATCACTACTATAGACATCCAATTCTTCACATTAGAGATGATGAAAACCAATACATTGAGTTTGAGCTTCTCAATTAATTTTTATTATTATAAATACACAGGAATGCCTATGATTTTTTGATATTGAAAATTATCTTATCAATGGATATCTCAACCCAAAATTATTCTATCAACATTGGAAAATGTTTTAAGTCAATGAATAAGAGGAGATGATATTATTTTGGTTCTATTCTAATGTCCTAATTCAATGTTGGATCACCAAAGATGAAATATAATTTGTGATTGACATGTTTCACTCATCACTAGTTAGAGGGTAATATGGATCAGAATGTACTGTGACCAAAATAATTCATAGTGTATTCATTTATCCCACACTACACTAGTATACAAGGAAATTCATTAATTCATTTGATCATTTCTAACAAACATGAACCATTGGGAAAAGAAACAAAATTTCCCCAAATCCCATCCTATAAATAAGAATATTTGACTTATGTGAGATTGGTTTTATGAGTTAATTCCCAAATTCTGATGGTAAATTTTATACCCTTTTTAGAGTGGAATATATCTCCAAGTTGTTAAAATAAGTGGATACCACTCATGACTCAATAAAATTGCTCTTTAATTATTTAATGAATAAAATATTTTCCATGAATTATAGCAGGTGCGTCTTAGTAATGTCGTAGAAGGAACTATTCATCTGATTTGGCCTTTAAGACCCTAGTTTGGTCCTATGTGTCCTATTGGCCTTCAGAACACCCAAGGCCTCCATGCTTGTACGGTTTTCAAGACACCTTAGGGAATTTAGGCCACCTCAAGGCCTTTCGTCCACATAAATTCCTTTGGGCCACCTCAAGGACTTCACTGCCACCCCCACGACCTTTAGGCCACCTATAGTGAATATCCAGTATCTATAAGGAACATGATCCAAATGAGGATTCAGACCATGAACATTCACCAAAGTAATGCTAACCATATTTGGAATAATGAGAGGGTTTGGAAATTTCCATCGGTACTAGGCATATGCACCTCAAAAAAGGACAACTAGCTGACTAGTTGTATGGAGGTGGTGATCTTCATAATGGTATAGACACAAGGGAAATGTAATTCAACATAGTGTCTATGATGATTTGTGCCTTGTTCCTCTAATACCTTTAGGTTATGTATTGTGTCTCTAGCCTATTGGCCTTGAAAGGGTTCCCCTTCAACCCTTAAAAGGGTGATTATCCAAAAATAATAAAAATATATAACCTTCAGGACATTTAGAAGAATTAACACTTGTACAAATGACTAGAGTATTAAATTTGCTGAAAAACTTTGGGTACATCACACAACATATTAAATTACCATAGATACTACTCTATTCCACAATGTATACACAAATTCTTATCATCTACCAAGGAAATTATAAAATTTATCTTACTAGGTCTTAAAATTTTGACCATGGATACTCAAAATGTTAGGGAATTAATAATTATACTGATTGTTGAATTGGAATAAGTTAGAAAGGAAGCCTATGAAAATGAAATAATATTTAAAGATAAAACAATGAAATGCAATGACAACAAAATTATGTATTGAATCTTCACATAAGGTTGTAATGATATAATATAAAATTCGGATTTGAAATTATTCTGTAGAAATATTAAATACCAATGAAGAGGTTCAGTAGAAGTCACCAATTGTTTTAGCTGTGGTCCATATAAATTAAAAATGTTGGAGAACAACATGTCAAGGTCAATGAAATAAGGATAAAAATTTATGAGGAATAATTCCATGAGGGGCGTGTCCTTAACCTAAATTTAATCTGAATGAACGTTTGTCCAAATATCGATGTTAAATGAATCACTTATAAGGAGGAAACCCAGGTTAAGTCTAATAGGTTATTTTAGAGTTTTGGAAGGTCTAGTGGTGCTAGAAATGTAGGATAAAGGTCGTGTCCTAGAAGAGGCACAAAATAAAAAACATATATCTTGTATTCATCACTTGAAATTTAATTATAAAGAGTTATAAAAATAAAGAAGTATTGAATTTCACATCATGTATTAATTATAAGAAGTTAAAAATATAGGATACTTTATAATTACATGAACACTACATTCACACCCACAACCTCCTCTTTTTTTCATCCTCCTTTACACAAACGCATATTAAATATACTCGTCCTACGTAACCAAGATCTTACCTCCACTCTCATAAAATATTTTACTCCACCCCTTATCTTGGTTAGGTTTCATTTCCTATCCTTATTGTTCATTTCTTCTACAATTTAAAGAACCATGACTGTCTTCACATTCTCCTCCAAATGCACACCAAATCGTGGTGATCATACTCAATCTAAGAACCTAGAAAATTATACTCCACAGCAACCCCTAAGCCATACACATCCCCCTTTGTGGAATAAACTATAATTATTTATTCCTTGGAGGACTAACAGTCATATTAAAGTAGGTTGAACATAAATTCAAAATGCCTAGATTTGTAGCCACTCTTGAATTTCTTAGTATATAAGAGTTAGTTCAGGTTGGTCCATGTAACATCCTAGGTAAACAAAGAATATTAAATTTTCATATTTATTAATTTTTGTGAATTAAAAATTAATTTAACTTTAAATGGGATTCTATATTTGATAGTGTACGCAACACGCAATAATAGATTTCTCAAAAATCATACATTGCACACAACATTGAATTATACTAAAAAATAATTTAATAATATTATTATTTTAAATGGTAGTTTACACATAACCGTTTTATTGGTGGGAATAAACAGAAATAACAAAAAATTATTATACATGTTTTTTTTAAATTCATTACATTTATCCAATAAATTTTAGAGTATTAAAATAAAAATGAGTCTGATTTTAGGCATGAAATACACTAATAATTTTAGAAGGTTAGTTTACCACATTTTTACAGAGAATCCTTTTTTGAAACTAAGTCTTCCCTTTTATATGTTATGTTGGACAAAATAAACTTCTAATTTAGATGCAGGACATCAAAATTTACATTGGATAAATTTTGTGTCATGACCCGTCCCCCAGGGCCTGTGCCGTGACTACCCCAAGCCCACCTTCCATAGGCCAGGGGCTTGCAACAATCATAGAAAGGCATATTCCCTAAAACGAGAAGGTTTTTCTTTTATAAACTGTAAACTAACACAAACCAAGCACACAACCAGTTACAAGCACAAAGTAAACTATATATTAAACATGGTGTGTAAAGAATGTAAAGGGGCTAAAATACAAGCCCAAAAAGATTGTACAAGAAAAACTAGAAAGTATAAGTAAAACTGAGTATAGCTCTAGTGAACACCCGCCATGGATCCTACCTGAAGGGTAAGTACAACCCCCAAAAGATCATCTCTACAGATCTCCTTGTCAAAGGTCCACCTCTAGGAAGTCCGAGTCTCGGTACCCTAGTCCTCAGTTAGCGTTGTCTATCATCTGCACCAGACACAAAAAGGTGCTGGTGTAGCCCACGAAGGGGTGAGTATAAAAATACTCATTAAAGACCTCAAGACCACCAAAGGTCTCTCAAATCCACAAGGGATAAAACACAAAACATAGAAACAACATTCAACTCTACTTAGGTATATGACCATACATATACCTAAGTTATCAGAATATACCCACCTCACACAGGAGGGATGAATACCACACATGTAATACCATGAAGATAAAGTACCACATAGGTACACCATGAGTATATAAGACTCATCTTAAACTAGGTATACAACTCTAAGAAACATGATTATGATGCTGACCTACACAGGATCACTATGAAAGATGATAGCCATCCACATGATTCTCTAAGGATAATTACATGTAACATCTATAGTCATAACATCAAACACCTCAGATACTAGAGAACTCCTCCTATATGGAGTATAGTGGTCCTGCCATGTCACACAGAGGCACTTCTCACTAACTTTAGACTACTAAGGTACTCCTTCTGTCGAGTATCGTGGGTCTACCACGTCACACAGAGGCACTCCTCACTGTGGGTCTGCAGCGTCACACAGAGGCTCTCACCCACATGCCCTAATGATGCAATCCTCCTATCGAGTACCACGGGTCTACCATGTCACATAGAGGCAGTCCCCACCATGGGTCTACGTGACATATAGAGCCCCCCCACTGGTCCAGTCGAGTCACTCTGAGTCAAAACTGTTATTAGTTGTCAACTATCAGCAAGTCGCAGGGTTCTGTACAGAGTGTGATTGGGATAACCACTCCCTAAGCCATCGGTCATACATAAAACACCCCTAAGTACCATAAAGAAGTATCCCAAAGGTCATTCATGTCATAAAGAACCCAATTCCATAGATGACGCGTCAATCGTACACCCGATCTGTAAGTTAATAGCATTTTCACTCTGTGGGCCCAGTTGGATTGAGGGTCTGATCCAACCCGTACCTACTCCAAACATATCCAAAACTCAAGTGGAGTATAACAAAAGAATAATCTTGATTCAAGGATTCTGGTGCCATAGATGGTTCGTCAAACAGACACTGATTCTCAAGTTACAACCAAAAAGGAGAAACTAGGTGTGGATGGGCCTGGGTCCAGCCCCGGATAGTCTGGGCCCTGACAGGCCTGGCCCGCTGGGCCGTGGTCTGGTCCAGCCCACATAGTAGGTGGCCTGGCCCGGCTCGCACTATCCAAGACCCACTGGTGTGGTCTGCCCGATCTGGCACTGCAGGGGGAGTGTCCCATTTCCATTCGAAATGACAACAGGCAGCACCATTGGGTGCTGCCAAGTCACCACAGGATCTGATCGGATCCTATCGAACTGCAATGGCCAGTCGATGTTGCAGTCAGTCCTCCTCTAAGTGGCATGGTCTCAAACCATTTATCCACCATGGCCGGCATGACCGACTGCTCTTTGGCCTCCACCCCGGCCAAGCGGCCGCGACCTGCTGCTCCACCGACAGCGTGGACGCGTGCCGTCACTCTGTCGTGTGGCCGACCGGATGCCGGTGTCCACCTTGCTACGCTGTGGCTGATGGGTCGTGGCTTCCTCATCATTTGATGGTGCTGACGTGCGCTACGTTTCCTTCCACATGGCTGGCCGGGTGTCGGTCGCCTCCTTCTTTAGTGAGCCATCACGGCTTCGTTCCAAGCTCGAAAAATATGTCGTTTTCATATTCACGATCCTTGTGTCGAGGGATCCGTTCCTATATGTCACATTCATATAAACTTGGTGTTTCCATCGTCATTAAATATTTGGCATAGATGAACACACAAAGAATGCACAAAGAACAAAAGAAAAATGTACAAGGTTTATGTGCGGGACGTTGGACATGTTAGTTTGGCCATTATCGTTGTGAAACCATAATATGATTAGTCAATAAAAAATAGACTTAATCACAATTAAATTAAAACCCCTACCTAGATTTTTTGTTGGAGATGGCATGAGGAAGAAGAGGAAATTATTAAAGATTGACATCGGTGTTCATCACTCCTACAAGACACTCCAAGGTCAGTTTCTCATTCTTCAAATCCAGAAGTTGTTCTTCTCTAGAGGACCTCCTTTGTTTGAGAATAATCTTCCCATCTCTCCAAAGCTCTCACCTCCTTTTCCAATACTTTTCCCACGATAGGTGAGGTGCCCAACTAATAAGATTAAGTCTATTAATTAAACAAAAGGGGTGGGCACATTAATCTGAGAGAAACCAAGAGTTCCCACCCATTAAAAGAGGGGTTCAGGTGGTACCTACCACCATGAATTAAATTAGGAGGTTTCCAAGGGTCTTCCACATTAAAGAATAGGGTTCTAGTGGTCCCCACCATCCATGAATTTAATTGGACGGTTTCATTAAAATAAAATAAAACTTGTTTTTTTATTTTACTATTTCATTTATCTCTCCCACAAAAAACTTGAAAACTAAATTTCACCTTTGACCTACTATGGTCAAGGTTAATGTCTCCTTAAGTGAATATTGGTGCTGCGAGTTCAACGGTGTCCTTAGATTTCAATTCCATGCACTGGTTAAAAAGTAACAAAAACACGCTCGCACATTTACTGAATGTACCCGGAAAAAATTTCATAAATTCATTTCGGGCACACCGAGCCTCATAATCACGTGCCATCAATTTTAGAGGTCTCGTAATATTACCATTTAACTAAAAAAATTACAAGGAAAAATATGTGTCTTTACATTCTCCCCACCTCAGGGCTTTGCATCCCTGAAAGCCACAACAAAAACATGGGAAACAAGTGGGGGTACTTAGCACGAATATCAGTCTAACGCTCCCATGTGCTCTAATGGTGGTTATTGTGATACCTAAGAATGAGAATTTGAGGTATCAACCACCCACGAAGGACCCACTCCTGTTGATCCTCAATCTCTACTAGAACCTCCGAAAATGTCGCTCAATCGTCGATGTCCATCTCACCCCAGTCATTGATGTGCGAAGGATCCTATACATATCTTCTCAGCTAGGATATGTGGAAATCATCATGAACTTGGTGCAACTGAGTTGGAAGAGCTAAGTAGTAATCAACCTCACCAACTTGGCTGAGGACCTGAAAGATTCCGATGAACCACAAAGATAACTTGCTGCCTCAGCCAAATCTCCGCAAACCTTGTTGAGGTGAGACTCATAGAAATAAATTCTCACCATTCTTGAACTGTAGATGTCTCCGTCTAATGTCACCATAGGACTTCTTCCTGCTATTTCATGTCTTCATCCGCTCCTTTATGATCTGCACCTTCTCCGTGGTAGCCCGTATCCTCTCTAGTCACACGAGTGCTGACTCCCGTTGGTTAGTCCAGTACAGCGGTGATCTTCATGGTCTCTCGTACAATGCCTTGAATAGTTCCATACCGATAGTGAAGTGATAGTTGTTTTTGTACATGAACTCCACAAAAGACAAGTGATCCTCTCAACTGTGGCCAAAATCAAGGATGTAAGCATGTAACATTTCTTCGAGGGTCTAAATTGTCTGCTCTATCTGAACATCTGTGTGAGGATGGAAGGTGATGCTCAACCAAATCTATTTCCCAAACACCTCTTTCAATCCCTTCCATGGATGGAAATTGGAACATGCATCACGATATGTGACAATCATAGATGGTAGTCCATGAAGCAATACAATCTTCTTCACTTAGAGTCATCTCAAGATCTCTACTAATCCCTACTCTCTGATGGGTAAGAAGTGTGCCGACTTGGTGAGTTGGTCAATGATCACCAAGATAAAATCAAGACCCCTGGACATGTTTGGATGTCCTATCTTGATGTCCTTGGAAATTCCATCCCACTTCCACTCTGGCACATTTAGTGGCTGGAGTAAGCTCACATGAACCTGATGCTCTGCCTTCACTTGCTGGCAAGTGAGGCACCATGAAACAAAATCTTCTATAACTTTGTTCATTATCAGCCACCAGTGCTGATGCCGAAGGTAATGGTATATCCTTTCAACTCTTGGATGTACCTATAGAGGGAATGTATGGAACTCCCTCAACACTACCTCCCATAAATCCATCGGTACCAGAGTATGCCCTCTGAAGAGGATGACGTACTCCCCACCTTCAGAAAATCCATCAGGTGCAAGTCCTATGGATATCTGAGTACTTCAAGATTCATAGTTAGCATTCCCAAGATACACCTCCCGAACTCACAGAAGGAGTGGGGAAGTGATTGTCCAAAAATAAAGATAATCTATTCCATCTCGATCCACGCATGATATCTGCAAAGCAGCTAGCTTCTCCGTCGACTCACTAATAAACTATAAACTAGATATCCTACTGAGTGAATCTGCTAATACATTACCCTTCACTGGAGTATAGAATATCTCGAAGTCATAGTCCTCGAGGGACTAAAGCCATCGCCATTGTCTCAGGTTCATGTCCTTCTGGGAGAATATATACCTGAGAATCCTGTGATCCGAGTAGACTGTAAAATGTTTTCCCATCAAGTAATGTCACCACATCTTCAAGTTGAAGACCACTACTAATAAATATTGGTCATGGGTAGAGTAGTTATAATAATGGTGTATCATCTGTCGAGATCCATATGAGATCAATACTCGGTCCTGCATTAGGACAAATCCGAGCCCAGTCCCTGATGCATCACAGTAGACTACGTACCCCATGCCCTTCTCCTGTAGCCCTGAGACGTGGGTTCTTGTCAGTCTCTGCCTTAGCTACTAGAAACTCTGCTAGAATCTCTCTGACCACATGAAGAGTTTCCCCTTCTTTTTCAACACTGATAAGGGTGACAAAACTCTATAAGATTCATGCACAAACCTCCAGTAGTAACAGGCCAAACCCAGAAAACTCTGCACCTCTGTCAGAATCGTGAGTGCCTTACAAGGAAGGACAGACTCAATATTCACTGGATCCACTGCAACTCCAACCTCTGAGATAATTTTTCCTAGAAAGTGGACCTATCGTATCCAGAACTGGCACTTAGAGAGCTTACCATAAAGATGGTTCTCTTAGAGTGTGTCCAGAACTATTTGTAGATGATAGGCATGCTCCTCCTCCATCGCTAAGTATATCAAGATGTCGTCAATGAAGACTACCCCATAGCGATCGAGGTATGGCTGAAAGATCCTGTTTATGAGTCCCATGAACACTGATGGGGTGTTGGTCAGGCCGAATGGAATAACCATGAACTCATAGTGGCCATACCGACATCTAAAGGATGTCTTCTGCACATCCTCATCTCATACACTGAGTTAGTGATATCATGATCTAAGGTCTATCTTCAAAAACCATCATTCTCCCTTTAGTAGATAAAATAGATCGTCAATCATTAGTAGTGGGTACTTTTTCTTCATGGTCACCTGGTTCAGTCACTGATAGTCCACACGAAGTCTCAAACTCCCATCCATATTCTTGGAGAACAAAATCGGGGCTACCTAAGGGGAAACAATGGGCCTACTGAACCCCTTACTCTGCAAGTACTCTAGCAGTACCCACAACTCTTGAAGATCTATGGGAGCCATCCGATATGCTTTTATAGATATTGGTGCTATCTTAGGGTAAAAGTCAATGTAAAAGTCCACTCATCTTCAAGGAGGTAGACCTGGAACATCATCAGAAAAAACATCAGCGTACTGGTCCACTACTACATGATATCTCAGACTCTCAACATTAAGTGCCCTGACAGTAAGGCTAACCAAATGATGTTTGATTAGATGCTCCATCCTCTGGGTAAGTCCATCATGCGCTGCAAAGGTTCCCTTCTCACCGGTTAAGGAATATTGGGTCCCATTCGTGTGTACACACCACACTTTTTCACCTAATGAAATCAATCCGAGCATGGACTATGGATAACCAGTCCATACCCAAGAAGTTTTCGTACGACCTCAACACCGCTACTAGGAGATCCCAACCAAAGATCTCACCTCCTAGAGTATGTTCACACAACTAGAACTAGTGAGTAATCATCGAATCTACTCCAGTAGGAGTCTCTAGCTGTAAGGATCGAGTCGATGGCTCCACCGATATCTCCGAGATCCAAACGAGGGTCATGGAAATAAACGAGTTACTTGAACATGTGTCTATAAATAATTAATCTAGGGTAGAGTAGACACAGATCATACCATATATCATCTCTGTAGTGCCATGTTAATTGGCCTCAGTTTCCAAGAGCTGATCTCATCCCTGTCCACCTACTCCCTATAGTGGGGGTGGACCTCCTGGTGGTGGTGGCGGTAGAAACTCAAATAACCACCCACTGCCTGCTGCACGACTCGCTCCTCTGCCACGTTCGCCTCCTACCTATGAAACTCCTTGACCGAATATTTGCCTCTACCTAGGAGGTCCTTCGACCGTCTATTGGTCATCTATACAGAAGTTTAGACAGTCTCGAGCCATGTGACCCTGCCCTATACACGAGTAACACTGCATGATCCCCACCTTTCCTGCTCTACCTTGAGAGCCCCAAACCACCGACCATGTGTCCTACAGTCATCCTCCTATAGTTATGGTCATCTTGGACCTCTATTTCATCTCTCTGATTCCAGCTACCGATTACTCTGCTACATGTCATCTGGTGGTGGATCTCACTGCTGGTGACTGCTTAGCAAGGAAACTCTTCACTAAGAGTGCCCGCTCTAACACCCCCGCCTGCGTCGGGGTGCTGAGAGAAACCATCGAAGCTCAAGTCTCCTATCTGATCCCCTACTCGCTGGTCCATGCCCTAAACAAAGGGACCCTCACAATATCAATGGAGTAGTGCGAGAGGTCGGTGAACCTATCTGAATATAGAGATACAGTCATGTTAACCTGCTGCAAGTGGAGAAGATTCTCTATATGCACAAAGTGTAGTGTCTCTAGGATGAAATCTACCCTGAAATGGCTCTCAATGTCCTCCTAGATGACGGTAACCTCGTCATGAACCTGGTTCCTCAAGCTCCACCATCTTCCCACTACTGTATGAAGAAGACTAGAAGAAAAGATCACCATGAGATTAGCTGGTGTCCCTACCAGTCGGAAAACTCTATCCATGGCCTCCTTCCAGTCATTAGTCTCTTGTGTATCTCTCTCACCCTGGAACCTCAGTGGCCTCTGGCACTGGAACTCTTGAAATGCGCTAAATAGGTGTGAACCCTCTACTGCTGCGGTTGGGGGCCTCAACGGCCCAATGAATAGTGGTGTTGCTGGTACACCACCTGATGGTACAAATGTTGTTAGGGGGAATTAAACTGAAGCCTCGTCACTCGGTGGGCTGTCATGATGTACTCTAACTGAATTCCGGGATGGCTATTTGTGTGGAGGCATCCTAAAAAGAAACAGGTTTGACACTGTCATTAAGTTTATACCTGGTGAGCTAACTTAAAGATGTCACAACGAAAACTTTTCAAAAACACATACACTATAAGTGTTTTCATGCACTATGTCAGAAATCAGAAGTCAGGGTCCTAGAGTATGGACACGTCGGTCGCCGCACCAATACTAGAATCCCTGAACTGAAAACCACACTCATAATACTTAACACTATTGCTTCACAGAATAGATCAGAGTCATAGTTCTTTGGTATATCCGAACACCTTTTATACCAATTTGTTATGACCCGTCCCCCAAGGCCCATGTCGTGACTACCCCAAGCCCTCCTTCCATAGGACATGGGCTGGAGAAAAGAACTGAAAGGAATATTCCCTAAAACATGAAGGTGTTGCCTTTATAAATTTTATACTCACACAAACCAAGCACACAATGAGTTACAAGAAAAAATAAAAATATATTGTAAAAAAGGTTGGTACAGAAAGTAATGGGGCCAGCATACAAGCCAAACAGGGAATTACAAGAAAACTAGAATGTACAAGTAAAACTGAGTACAACTCCAGTGAACTCCCACCATTGATCCTACCAGAATGGTAGGTATAACTCTCGAATGATAGTCTCTGCGGATCACCTCGTCAAAGGTCCACATATGACCCGTCTCTAGTCCAGGTACCCTCTTCATCAGTCAGCGCAATCCTTCATCTGCACCAGACACAACAAGGTGCATGCATAGCTCGTGCATGGGTGAGTATAACAATACTCAGTAGGGAACCCAAGACCCCTGAAGGTCTCTCAAATCCACAAAGGATAAACCAAAAAACAAATAAACAATAGTCAACCCTTCTTTGGTATATTCTGATACATATACCAAAGTTATTAGAATATACCCACCTCACACAAGAGAGAAGAATTCCACATAGGTAATACCACGAAGATAAAGTACCACAAAGGTAGATCATGAAGATATAAGACTCAGCTCAAACCAGGTATACAATTATGAGAAAAAAGATTATGATGCTGATCCACACAGGATCACTATGAAAACTGATAGCCATCAACAAAATTATCTTGGGATAAAAACAAGTAACATCTCTAGTCAGAATGTGAAACACCTTGACTGTTGGAGAATTCCTCCTCTATGGAGTACAGTTTTCCTGCCACATCACACAGAGGCACTCCCCACCATGGGTTTGCCGCATCACACAGAGGCGCTCCCCCTCGTGGCCTGATGAGGTACTCCTACTGAGGATTACCATGGGTTTTCCGCATCCCATAGAGGGTCTCCCCACCATGGGTCTATCACGTCGCACAGAGGCACTCCCCACTAGGCCTGTCGAGTCACTCTGAGTCGAAACGGTCAGCAGACGCCAAGTCTTAGCCAGTCGTAGGGTTCCGTACGTAGCGATCTTGGGGGAACCACTCCTAAATCCATCATTAAATCCTCAACCACCCAAAAGTCCCATGATAAAGTATCCCAACGGTTCATCATGTCATAAAGGACCTAACGCAATAGACGACACATCAATCGGACTTTCGATCAGTAAGTTATTATCATTTCTGCTCTGAGGGCCTGATTGGATTCGAGGTCCGATCCAACCCATCCATACTACAAAATTATCCAAAACTCAAGTAGACTATACCAAAGTTACCATCTCGATCCTAGGATTCTGATGCCACATATGGTTCGTCAAACAGACGCCCGATTCTTTTGTTACGACCACAAAGAAGAAAATGGGTATGATCTGACCCAGTCAGACCGTCCCAGCCTGACCTGGCCTGGGCCTTGGAGGGCCCGGCTCACTAGACCATGGTCTGACTAGGCTCGCATAGGGTGCGGCCTGGCCCGGTCCACACCGGACATGACCCAGTGGCACGGTCTGCCAGATCTGGCACCGAAGGGGGAGCATCCCCCTTCCACTCAGAATGGATACGGGAAGCTCCTTTAGGCCCTGCCAAGTCATCACAATACCCGAGCGGGACCCGCCAAACCGCAATGGGTAGTCGGTGTTCTTGATGGTCCACCTCCCAGTGGCGTGGTCGCGCGCTGCTGCTCCACCACGTCCGGCATGACCGACCGCTCTTCAGCCTCCGCTATGGCCAAGTAGCTGCGACATCCTGCTCCACCGGCTGCATGGAGACACGCCGCCCTTCCTTCCCCACAGTCGGCCAGGTGTTAGCTGCCTCCTTCTTCCACGATCCATCGTGGCTTCGTTCCAAGCCCAAAAAATATGTCATTCGCATATTCATGATCCTCGTGTTGAGGGCTCTATGTCCATATTTTTCTCTCAGAAAAACATGGTGTTTCTAGTGTCATGAAATATTTGGCGCTGATGAATGCACACAGAACGCGTGAAGAACAAAAGAAAAAAGGGCAAGGTTTATGTGACGAACGATGGCCATGTTAGTTTGGCCATTGTAGTTGTGAAACCAGAATAAGAAGAATCAATAAATATAGATTTAATCATAATCAAATTAAAATCCCTACCTCTATTTTCCATAGGATGTGGTGTGAGGATGAAGAAGAAATTTCCGAAGATTGGTGTCAGTGTTCATCACTCCGGAAAGACGCTCAAAGGTAAGTTCCCCATTCTTTGATTCTGGAAGTTTTTCTTCATTGGAGGACCTCCTTTTTTGGAGAATGATCTTCCCAACTCTCCAAATATCTCCCATCCTTTTCCTATCCTTTTCCTGCGAGAGGTGAGGTGCCAAATTCATAAGCTTAAGTTTATTAATTAAACAAAAGGAGTAACCACGTTAATTTCAGAGAAACTATGAGTTTCCTCCCATTAAAAGAGGGGTTAGGGTGGTCCCCAACTCCATGAATTCAATTGATAGGTTTACAAGGGTCTCCCACATTAAAGAAGAGAGTTAAGGTGGTCCCCACCACCATGAATTCAATCGGGAGGTTTCATTAAAATAAAATAAAACTTTTTTGTGTAATTTTATTATTATTTTTAAATATCCTACGAAAACCATGAAAAATTAATTTCACCCCTGACCTTCTACGGTTTAGGTGAAGGCCTCCTGATGCAAATATCAGTTCCATAAGTTTAATAGTGTCCTCATATTTCAATTTAGAGCACCGGTTAAAAAGTTACAAAAACCCGCTCGCATGTTTACTGAACATACTCGAAAAAAGTTCAAAAATTAAATTTTGGCACACTGGGCCTCCGAATCATGCATCGTCAATTTTCATGGACTAATAATATTTCCACTTAATTAAAAAAATTTAAATGGAAAAATCTGCGTCTGTACATTTTGGTATTTTTTTTGATAAAGTTCATTTTTTAATGAATTGTTAAAAATACTGCATTTTAAGTGAAAACTGTCATTTCATCCAATTTATTTATATAGATAGATTGTCATTTTAATTGGTTTTAAAGTGTAATTATATTGTATTTTTATCATTTCAAACCATATTTTTCATTTTAAGTTATTTTACTTTGAAATTATATATAAACTCATGTCAATCTTTTGGTAGTTTTTTCTTCTTAAAACACAATTTTTGGTTTTGAAAGTTGGAATTAATTTTAAATTAATTTCTGCAATTTCTATGTTTTGAATTTGGAAAAATGGATTCCATATTTTGAATCAAAGAGGTTCAAATTTTGTAAATAGATACCTTTTGTTTTTAGACATTTTGAATTGTAACTTTAGTAAATATTTTATTTACCATGGTTAAAGGGTATATCTGGTAAATAAGGGTAAAAAATAATATTATAATAATATTAAACTACCCTAACACATGACATAACCCTATTTGAAGATATATATATGACCATTGGAATCCTTTGGTGTATTCTAGGATCCCATGGAGCCACTTATGTGTGAATACAACAATTAATCACATTTAATTTAATGTCAGAGAAAATATAATCTAAACATGTATCTTTTACTAAAACAATTTTTATATTGGGTTATATAAGTGATATATTCAACTATAAATAGTCATTAGAAAGATATAAATATTTCATACATCCTGAAATTTTATTTATAATTCTTAGAAACCAGGTTAATTTATTTATTTATGACCCAATGATGATGTAGTGATTTCATTATTAATGAATGATTTAAATAAATGAGATTATAAATATTAAAATAAATTTATTTTGAAACATTATATGCCATCCAAGAACTTTATGTATGATTGTGACTTATTATATTTAAATAAATTATGTTTTTCTCTAAGTAATAAAGTTCTTATGGATTTTGAAAAAGTCATGATACGAATAGTATAAAAATTGACATAAATGAGTTTTTTAAAACAAATAAAAATTTATTAAATAATATAATAGTCCAAAAAATATAAGATTCAAAAAAATTACTTAAATAATTTTTAAAATGACTATAATGAACCACTTGAGGTTTTACCGGAATTTTATAGTAACTATATTAACTATAGAGTATGCATATATAAGAAGACATGTTAAGAGATAAATTTGTAAACTACGAATTAAAGCTAAAAGATAAGGTTAAATTTGTGACTTAGACTTGTCTAAAACCAATTGTTTGAGTGTTTTTCGACCCAAAACATCTTATCTCTGAAATAAATGACATTGGGACTTTTTAAAACTGAAAATAATTTTATAATAAAATAATAATTTCAATCCTTCATAAAGTACCCTTCCTCCCTCTTATAAAAGGGCATCACCTCGAACCCTTACTCCCACATCTCAAGACCCTTGGATCATAAAAAATATAACCAATTAAAGACTCAATATCACTTTCGTCCTCCTATAATCCTTAAAATAATAATAAGTCATTTAAAGAAATCCATTTGGCTCAAATCAAAGGGATTTACACGTTTTAAGAGGTAGCGTCTTCTCTAAAGTTCCTTTCCATTATTGTACTTCTTCACTCCCTATTATATTTTTATTCATTTATTTCATAACAAAAACATTATCATAAATATAGTAGGATATTTTTAGGATAATTATTTTAATTATACTTACACACACCTCCATCTAATGGATATGAACATATTGCTTCTGTCTACGGTGAACTACTGCCTCACGAAACAATGATTGTTAAATTTTTCCCTAAAACCTCTCGTGGTGGCCATTATGATGGAACTGTATTTATATGTGATATATATTATATATTTATATTGTCTCTATGGTTATGTATTCTCAATTTATAGAATACCTTTATGATTTCCATAATGGGTAAATACAATAATTTCATTTGCGGAAGTGTGGACTACCACCCCCTCAAAGCGATATGACTCGTTCAAGACATACAAGGAACCTATAAAGGATGGAATTAATAAATTTTCTTAATGTATATAAAATATGATATTATACTTGGATTATAATATACTTATGTATCATTTATTTTTCATTCATTTAAATATGAAGAAGAAATGAAAGTAGCATTTAGGCGTACATACGTCTTACCATCTCCATGAACGGTGCATTTCATTTATTATCTCAAAATGTTATGTACTATTATAAATAAAAAAATAAAATTGTTATATATAAGATATATATGATATCTAAATGATTAATATCATTATGTAGATAATGAATTTTTGACCACATTGACAATTTTTAATTATAATATTTTTATTTTTGACTCATGTACCGAATATCGATGAAACAACTAAAATTAACTTAAATGAATATGAAATGTTTACAACATGATAATAAGTGATATAAAAAGAATAATTAACCTGAAAGATGATATGAAGCAATAAGAAATTAAATTATGTATATTATTCAGAAAGAACAATAAACATACGTGACGAGTTGGATTCAAGGTAAAGGATATTGTCTCATTCCCCATTCATTGAGGAATATTTTTATTTATACACAAATTTATTTTATATGGTGTATAAACCCCTTTTAACTTTTATTTATTTAAAATTTAATCCTTTTCTATGAAGTGTTTTACTAAACGAAAAAAGGAATGTTCTTTTTAACGTTCGCATGGACTACGACCATTCCTCCGCCACAAGTATTATTTGATAATCATATTCTTTAACAATCCGTAGTGTTTTTAAAAGGAAAATAAATACCATATACAATTTCTACATATTTTAGTATTGAAAATGGTTTTGAGAAAGCATAGATTATTTAAATATCCTGAAATGATATATTGTGATTGTAATTTGGAAATGTTATCTTTCCTTTATGCTTGTTTTATGTGTTATGAATATGTTATGTTTATTTGGAATTGTTTACGTATACAGGTGGTTCTGTGATAAAACTAGGGAATATAAGCCCGAGATATCTCTCTAATGAGTTGGGTAACATGACGTAGGTAAATGTTAATGTTTCTCCTAAGATATTTACGGAATATACTGTTAAGGTTATTCCAAACATAAATCCCTATGTAGTTATGAAAGCTACAATGTATATATGTTATGGATTCCACACTTTAACTTTATGATTTATTATTTCTATCTTTTATTAATAAATATTATGATTTCATGATGTATGTTGAAGAGATAATGTTTTATGAGTGAAAAGTATGGTTTCATTGATTTTTATGTATTTATGGACCAATGTTTTCATTCCATATTTTATATCCCTTACTGATATTTTTATAACAATCCCATGTTTTTGAAATGTTTTTCATAGTGTATATGGAAGGGTAAGAGTAAGGAATAATTCAAGAAGATTTATATCAAGAAATTAATTCTTGTTTTATTTTACGGATTTTTAGTTTTGTGGAAAAAATTATATAGAAAAGTAGTGTCTACATTGAAATCCTTGAGATGTAATAGTTAAGACCTAATTCTAGAAAACTCTAAACCTGAAAGGATTATCAATGTCGAGTTCTTGGATTAACTCAAGATTGTGTAATGTTTAAGGCTAGGGCCTTATAGTTTCTATCAGAGGTCAATTTAGAGAACTTTAGAAGTTATGATGTTGTAAAATTAAAATCCATTAATTAATTTATAGTAAGATTGAAATTATATAGCATTTGAAGATTACCATGTTTCTTCGCCTAAGATATTTCTGTGTTCAGAATGGTTTTCTGTAGAGTAAACCGGGTAGTTATGATGGGACGACATCAAGAGGAAAACAACCTTCCAAATCAGCAACCTGAGATGATCAGAATCACAACTGAACCATTTGTTGTAGTGATGAACTATTGACTTAGGAAATAAATGTGGTGGTATCCATATTAGTCCCCATCCTTAAGCATTACATAATCTTGAGTTATTAAAAAATTACACATTGAGGATCTTTTCAGGTTTAGAGTTTTAGAGAATTAGATCATAAATCATGAATTACATTCCACATTTAAACAAGGTGGTTACATTAAAGACAATATTAACTTTTCGCATCAAAGGAAACATATTTATAAAAAAACATAGATTATTTCATGACACTTCCTTGACACTATCATCACATCATGTACCTTTCCCTTGACCTGTGAAAAACATTTCAAAAAACTGGGATGAGCATAAAAAGCTCAGTAAGTGATATAAAAATACGGAAAGGAAACATTAGTACATATATACATAAGAATTAATGAAAACATACTTTACTCATAAAACATAAGCACTTTAACATTCCTCATCAAATCATGAATAAATTATAGAAAACATAAGATATTAAGGTAACTTTAGGCATTCATAACATTCTTACGTAGGGAGTAAACCTCATGGTTACGTTTGGAATACCCATCACAATATATTCCCTAAATCTCTTCGGAGAAACCTTAGAGTTTAACCCCTTCGTGTTACTGAATGCATTGGAGAGCTATATCAGGCTCACCCACCCTTAATTTATCATAGAACCACCCGTCTTCATAAACAATTCCCAAGAACCATAACATAATCGTATCACATAAAACATGCATAAAGGAAAGATAACATTTCTACATTTCAATCACGAGATATCAATAACACATTTATACAATAAAAAAATTATAAAAACCATTTTCAATACCAAAATAATATAAAAGTAAAACATGGTATTTATTTTTCATTCAAAAAAACTTATGGCTTGTAGAGGAAGCCGAAACTCAAATAATGGTCACGGCGGCGGAGAAGTCATTGTCGCTGCATATGTATGACAAAACATTCCCTTTTTTCATTTAGTAAAATGCTCCATATAAAAATATTTCTTTTCAATAAATGTACAAGTGAAAGGGTTTTATACACCGTATAAAAGAACGTTGTGTATAAAACAAAATATGCCTCAACGAAAGGAGATTGAGACGAAGTCCCTTACCTCATATCCGACTTGTCTCGATCACTCTTTAGTCTCCTGAATAATAAACTTGAGTTAATTTATACTTGATTAAGAACCTTTTTCAAGTTAATTATTGCTTTTATATCACTTATTACCATGTTATGAACACTATGTAATTATTTAAGTTAATAACGGTCGTTTTTTCGATCATTGGTACATGAGTCAAAATAAAACTCCTTATAATTACAAGTTGTTCATGTGGTAAAATATCCATTATATCCAGAATTATATTCATGATGTAGATATAATATATATCATATAAATCTAGTATATACATGAATTTATAATATTACATAACTTTTAGAGGTAATAAATGAAATGCACCGTTCATGGAGACGGTAAGCCGTACGTACGCATGAACGCTACTTCCATTTCTATTTCATATTTAATGGAATGAAATCATAATTATATAAATTTATATTATAATTACAGTATAATATTATATATATTATGATTAAATCCATCCTTTATATGTCCCACATATGGAATTAACGAATGAAATCACTTTGAGGGGGCGGTAGTCCACACTTCTTAAAATTAAGATATCACTTTTACCCATAATGGAAACCATAAAGGAATGCCATAAATGAAAAATAAAGAAGTATAAGGAAAACATAAACATAATATATATCATATATAAGTATAGTTACATCTTAATGGCCACCATGAAAGGTGTTAAAATAAGATTTAACAATCATCGTTTCGTGAGGCAGGGATTCACCATCCACAGAAATAGTATGTTCTTTAACCATTAGACGAAGGTGTGTGTAAGTGTAGCTCGAATACTTATCATAAAAAAATCCTAGTATATTGATGATACTGGTTCTATAACAAAATAAAGGAATAAAAAGAGTTTAGGGGGTTGGAGAATCCAAATAAAACAAAAGAACACAAGTGAAGACCTTACCTTTAAATCGGGTAACTCCTCTTGGTTTGAACCAAAAAGGGTTTTTTGAAGATATTTCAGCCTAAGTTAAGGAATATAGGATTAAGAGAGGTATTTGGAGAGATAAAATGAGCAGATCATGGCCAAGCCAATGGCTTTATAGGTGTGGGTAAGGAGGTAGAGGTGGGGGCCTTTTATAAGAGGGAGGAGGGGCACTCTTGGAATGTCAAGAAATGTTACTTTATATTAAAATGAGATTCGGATTTTAAAGGTCCCACATTGATATATTTCAAGGATAAGGTGATAAGGGTTAGAAATATACTCATACAATAGGGTTTTGACAAGTGTAATTCTTAGATTTTACATTATATTTTTACTTTATTTAAATCGTTCATTAATAAGGTAATCGCTGCATCATCATGGTGTCATAAAATATTTAATTTATTTAGTGTCTAAAAAATATAAAAAAATACTATGATGTAGTAAATATTTTTATATTTCCAAGGATTATTTATAGTCTAAGAGATCATTTACACAGACCAAAATAAAATTGTTTTACTTAGGAGTTACATACTTTTGTGATATTCTCCTTTCTTTAAAAATAAAATGATAAAGTGTCACTATCACCCAAAAGTGATTCCATGGGGTCCCAAAGTTTGGAACAAGTCATCCCATGGTCATACGTTACACAAAAAATATAATTAGGACACATTTTGGGGTCATTTGTTATTATTATGATATTATTCTATTACACTTAACTACCCGATTACTAATTAATCATTATAATTAAAGATAATTACTGTCTTTACTATTCACAATGTCCAAAAAAAAGAGTCATAATTACATAGTTTGTACCTTATGATTAAAAATATGGAATCCATTTTACTAAATTCCAAACACAGAAATTGCAATAATTAATTTAAAAATAATTCCCATTGTCAAAACAAATAGCGGGTTTTTTTGAAACAATATCTATGAAAAGTTTGACACTTGTTTATGCCCAATTACAAAGTGAAATTAATTATAATGACCACCATTGTATTAAATAGTAAAAATATATTCTATTAACACTTTAAAACCAATTAAAAAGGTTATTTATCCATATAATTAAATTAGATGAAAAAGCAGTTTTGAAGTAAAAGGCAATATTTTTCACTATTCATTAAAAAATGAACCTTGTCAGAAAAATACCAAAGATTTATCCAAAGTAAAGTTCAATGTCCCAATACTAAATAAGAAGTTTATTTTGACAAATATATCTTATAAAATTGTCAAAAGATAGATTTAAAAATGGCTCTCCATCAAAAGGTGGTAAAACAATCTTTTTAAAATATTAGAGAATTCTATGCTTAAGGTTGGATTTATTCTCCTTTTAAGCCTCTTAAAACACTATCTAATTCATAAATAGACATAGATAAGAAAATATATTATTCATTACTTAACTGGGATGTTACATCCTTCCCCCCTTTAGAAAATTGCGTTCCCGCAATTTATTTACTTATCAAGTAAGTGGGGGTATTTATCCCTCATTGCATTTTCAGATTCCCATGTTGCCTCTTCAATCATGTGGTTTTTACACAAAACCGTTACTTGATGAATCACCTTATTCTATAACACTTTCTCCTTGTGGTCAAGAATCTAGATAGGTTGTTACTCATAAGATAGGTTATCTTCCAACTAAACTATTACTGGACTCAAAACATGAGATAGATCTGGCATGTACTTCCTTAACATCGAAACATGAAAAACATTGTGTAACAGAGATAAACTCGGAGGTAAAGCCACTCTGTATGTAACTGATCCAACTCTCTCTATAATTTCATATGGTACAATGAACCTTGAACTCAACTTTCCTTTCTTACCAAATCCAATCACACTTTTCCATTGTGAATCTTTGAGGAAGACATAATCACCTACCTTAAAAAAGAGATCCTCCCTCCTGTTGTCCACATAACTTTTCTGCCTGCTCTAAGATATTCTCATGTGTTTCTGTATTAGCTGAACTTTTTCTGCCAATTCTTCTACCAATTCTGGTCCCATCTACTTCCTTTCACCCACTTCATCCCAAAAATCTAGAGTTCTACACCGCATCCCATATAATGCCTCAAATGGTTCCATCTGTATATTGGAATAAAAAATGTTATTATAAGAAAAGTCAACCAAAGAAAGATGTTGGTCCCAAATTCCCTGATAATCCATAGAACAAGCACATATAATATCCTCTAATGTCTGAATTGTCCGTTTTGACTTCCCATCTGATTGAGGATGAAAATTTGTGCTAAAATTTAATTCAGTACCCAACTACTTCTGAAGGCCTTTCCAGAAGTTAGAAGTAAACATGGGATCACGATCAGATACAATGGAGAGGGGAACTCCATGTAACCTGACTATCTCTTTAAGATACAAACAGGAAAGTTGATCTAGAGAAAAATTATCTCGTATAGCAAGGATATGAGCAGATTTAGTCAAGCGATCAATAATAACTCAGATTGCATTATTACCTCGAGGAGTCTTCGGTAACCCCAAAACGAAGTCCTTGGATATATTCTCCCATTTCCACTCTGGCACTGGTAAAGGCTATAGAATCCCTTTCAGTAACTGCCACTCTGCTTTAACCTGTTGACACTTCAAACACTTCATAGTAAAATCAGCAATGTCTCTTTTCATTTCGTCCCACCAGTAATACTCTCAAAGATCTCTATACATCTTAGTACTACCAGGATGAACTGAAAATAGAGAACTATGAGATTCACATAACAACTCTCTCTTCAACTATGAATCACAAGGCACACACAATCTCTTCCCAAATCTCAAAACCCAATCATTATCAATATTGAATTCAGGAAACTTACCCTTTTAAACTAGCTCTACCGTTTTCTGCAACTCACTATCTTGCTTCTATGTTTGCTTAATTCTGTCTGATAAAGAAGATTTCACTGATACCTGAAACAAAACAGAAGAACATCATGCACCAAAAACTTATTTGCCAAAGTTCATCAAATCCTTAACAAAAGGATGATGTTCCAAACGTAACATTGTTAATGAAGAATTAGTTTTTCAACTCAAATCATCAACCACTTTATTTGCTTTCCCCGGATGGTACTGAATTGTATAATCATAATCCTTGATTAATTATAGCCATCTACTCTATCTCATGTTCAATTATTTCTGAGTGAATATATACTATAAACTTTTGTGATCAGTATATATTTCACACTTTACACCATACAAATGATGCCTCCAAATTTTTAAAGCGAAAACAAATGCAGCTAATTCCAAATCATGTGTAGGGTAATTTACCTCATGAGTTTTCAACTGACGTAAAGCATAAGGAATTACCTGATCATTCAACATTAGGAAACAACCAATTCCTTTCAATGAAGCATCATTGTAGATAACAAACTCACCATTCCTGGAAGGTAGTTCCAAAACTGGATCATTCACCAATCTTCTTTTAAATTCCTGAAAACAATCATCACATTATTTTGTCTAGATAAACTTAACACCCTTCCGAGTTAGATTATTAATTGGACTAGATAACCATGATTTGTTTTAACAAACCATCGGTAATAGCCTGCCAAACCAAGAAAACTGCGAATCTCGGTTACATTTGTGGGTCTTGGCCATTCTTCAACAACCTTTGTTTTTGCAGGATCAACAGTAATCCCATCTTTAGAAACAATGTGACCAAGGAAAGAAATTTGTTGCAACCAAAACTCACACTTTCTGAATTTCCCATACAATTTCTTTTCTTTTATGGTTTGCAAAATAACCCTTAAATGACTTTCTTGCTCCTCTTTACTTTTATAAAACACCAAAATATCATCAATGAAAACAACCACAAAACTATCCAAGAACTCATGGAAAATTCTATTCATAAGGTCCATGAATAAAGAAGGTGAATTGGTTAGACCAAAAGGCATTACTACAAATTCATAATGGCCATATCTTGTACGAAACGCGGTCTTCGGAATGTCTTTTTCTTTTAATTTCAACTGATGGTACCTTAATCTCAAGTCAATCATTGAAAAATACATAGATCCCTAGAGCTGATCAAACAAATCATCGATATGAGGAAAATAATAATTTTTCCTAACATTGATGTTATTCAAGGCTCTATAATCAATGAAAAGTCTCTTAGAACCATCTTTCTTTTTAATAAATAAGACAGTAGAACCCCTTGGTGATGTGCTAGGTCGAATGAAACCTTTCTCTAATAAATCTTTCAATTGCTCCTTCAACTCTAAATGTTCAATTTGAGCCATTCGATAAGGGGGTTTTGAAATTGGCTTAGCATCAAGAACTAAGTCAACAGTAAATTCAACTTCCGAATCTGGTATTATTCCAGGAAACTCATCATGAAAAATATCAGGATACTCATTTACAAATGGCACATCATGAACGGTTCCTTTGTTTTCAAAAATATGTGCAAGGTAACATTCATTTCTAACTTTTACAAGTTTCTCAGCCTCTTAGTATGTTATCAACAGTAAGGGTTCATTCTTGTACACAAACTGAAAGTCTTTCTGAAAAGAAACTTCTTTAGCTCTACAATCAATCTTAGCTTGGTAAACAGAGAGCCAATCTATACCCAAAATAATATCAAACTATACTAGAGGTAAAACAATAAGGTTTTCAAGTAGGTTCTTTCCACAAATAAGGATAGGAAGACTCTTATAAATTATTTTTACCTCAAAATTTCACCCAGGTGTTTTTACCACAAGTTCAGGAGTCATTTCTTGAGTTGGAATTCCCAATTTACTATAAAAGTTTTCAGAGATGAAAGAATATGTAGACCCCAAATAAAACAGCACATTAGCATAATCTGAGGAAACAAGGTTTCGAATACCACTTAATTTGATGGCCCATCATATGCTGAAGTAGGTGCAAAGGATTTCACCAATCCATTTTTCTTGTAGTCTGACTACTTCCCATCACTCGAGCTCTTTGTCGGACACTTGTTTGCATAATGACCCATCTCATTGCACTTGAAACATTTCACTAACTGTAAATCATATTTGGTCTTACCATCACCAAGATCTTTTTTAGTGTAATCACGAGCCTTATGTCCCATCTTACCACATCGGTAGCACTTTCCAAAATTCAGAAGACATTACCCAGCATGCCTTTTACCACATTTATCACAAACTAGAAACTTGGTTTTCTTACCATCATACCTTTATGAAGAATTCTTCCCTTTCTCATGCCACCTCAGTCTCTTCTTCTATTGGTTGTTATTGAACATTTGATCATCGGAAAACTCCATTTCCACCTTCTTAGCACACTGAAAAATCTTTTCATAACTCTTGAACGCATGAGAAGATAAATCCCTTCAATATTTTGGCTTTAATCTTGAGTAAAAAGGATTGATTTTACTATCAAGGTCTCAGATAAAATTTAGAGCATACCTTGCCAATCAAGTGAACCTCTCTTCATAAAAAGCCACTGAGTTGTCCTCTTACCTAAATTCCAAGAATTGTTTTTCCATCCTATGTCAAATAGCCTTAGAAAAATTCTTCTCAAGAAACATACCTTTGAATTCATCCCAGTTGAGAGCATCAATCTCATCAGCGTCCCTGATATTTTTAACCACCGACCACCACTGATCTGCTTCACCCTCCAAAGGGTAAATAGAAAGTCCAATTTTTGATTGTCTGAACACGCCATGACATTGAAAATATTCTCCAGTGCTTTAATCCACCCTTCAGCTAGAACAGGGTCAGAAGATCCTCTGAATGATGGGGGATGTTGCCTCGTGAAAAGTTCCACCATTGACATTTTCCTCTGCGGTTGATCTGGCTGATCTCGTGCATGGATACCACCATCATTTATCACTTGAGTCAACTACTCCATTACTTCAAAAAACTGTTCTGTTCCAATTCTGACCATCTTAGGATGCATATTCGGAAGGTCATTTCCTTCTGTATGCCTTTCTAGCACTGGTTCCCTATTTCCTCTGCGGAAAACCATTCTGAACAAACATGTCTTAGATGATGAAACATGGAAATATTCCAATGCTATATCATTTCAATTTGACCATAAAAAAAACATTTTTGGATAATCATTTAATAGAATTATAGCTCCTAAAGTTATCTAAACCAACCTATGATACCAACTATAAGGCCCTAGCCTTAAACATTACTTAATATTGAGTTATTACAAGATTACACATTGAGGATCTTTTCATGTTTAGAGTTTTAGATAATTAGATCAGAAATCATGCATTACATTCCACATTTAAACAACGCGGTTACGTTAAATACAATATTCAATTTTCCCATCAAATGAAACATATTTAAAACAAAACATGGATTCTTTCATGACACTTCCTTGACACTATCATCACATCATGTACCTTTCCCTAGACTTGTGAAAAACATTTCAAAAACATGGGATGCGTATAAAAAGCTCAGTAAGGGATATAAAAATACAGAAAGGAAACATTAGTCCATGTATACATAAGAATTAATGAAAACATACTTTACTCATAAAACATAATCACTTTAACATACCTCATCAAATCATGAATAAATCATATAAATCATATGAAATAAAGGTAACTTGAGGCATTCATAACATTCTTACGTAGGGAGTAACCCTCATGGTTACATTTGGAATACCCATCACAGTATATTCCCTAAATCTCTTCGGAGAAACCATAGTGTTTAACCCATTTGCGTAACCCAATGCAGTGGAAATCTATATCGGGCTCACCCACCCTTAGTTTGTCACGGAACCACCCGTCTTTATAAACAATGCCCAAGAACCATAACATAATCGTATCACATAAAACATGCATAAAGGAAACATAAAATTTCTACATTTCAATCACGAGATATCAATAACACATTGATATAATAAAAAAATTATCAAAACCATTTTCAATACCAGAATAAAAGTTAAGTAAAATATGGTATTTATTTTTCATTAAAAAAAATCATGGCTTGTAGAGGAAGCCAAAACTCAAATAATGGTCACGACGGCGGAGAAGTCGTTGTCGCCGAATATGTATGAAAAAACATTCCCTTTTTTCATTTTGTAAAATGCTTCATATAAAAAGATTCCTTTTGAATAAATGTAAAATTCAAAGGGGTTTATACACCGTATAAAAGAAAGTTGTGTATAAAACAAAATATGCCTCAACGAAAGGAGATTGAGACGAAGTCCCTTACCTCGTATCCGACTTGACTCGATCATTCTTTAATCTCCTGAATAATAAACTTGATTTAATTTATACTTGCTTAAGAACTTTTTTCAAGTTCATTATTCCTTTTATATCACTTATTACCATGTTATGAACACTATGAAATTATTTATGTTAATAACAGTCGTTTTGTCGATCATTGGTACTTGAGTCAAAATAAAACTCCTTATAATTACAAGTTATTCATGTGGTAAAATATCCATTATATACAAAATTATATTCATGATGTAGACACAATATATATCATATATATCCAGTATATACATGCATTTATAATATTAAATAACATTTAGAGGTATGAAATGAAATGCACCATTCATGGAGACGGTAAGCCGTACGTACGCATGAACGCTACTTCCATTTCTATTTCATATTTAATAGAATGAAATTTTAATGATATAAATTTATATTATAATTATAGTATAATATCATATATAATATCATTGACTCCGTCCTTTATACGTCCCACATATGGCATTAACGAATCTAATCACTTTGAGGGTGCGGTAGTCCACACTTCCTAAATGAAGATATCACGTTTACCCATAATGGAAAGCATAAAGGAATGCCATAAATGAAAAATACATAAGCATAAGGAATACCTAAACATAATATATATCATATATAAATATAGTGACAACTTAATGGCCACCATCCAAGGTGTTAAAAGAATATTGAACAATCATCGTTTCGTGAGGCAGAAATTCTCCATCCACAGAAACAGTATGTTCTTTAACCATTAGACGAAGGTGTGTGTAAGTGTATCTAGAATACTTCTCATAAAAACATCCTAGTATATTTAAGATACTGGATTTGTTGCAAAATAAATGAATAAAAAGAGTTTTGGGTGTTGGAAAATCAAAATAAAACAAAAGAACACAAGTGAAGACATTACCTTTAAATCGGGTAACTTTTATTGGTTTAAACCAAAAAGGGTTTTCTAAAGATATTTCTTCCTAAGGTAAGGCTTATAGTATGAACAGAGGGATTTGGAGTGATAAAATGGGCAGAGCTTGGCCGATCCAATGGCTTGAGGGGTGTGGGTAAGTAGGTAGAGGTGGGAGCCGTTTATAAGAGGGAGAAGGGGAACTCTTGGAAAGTCAAGAAATGTTACTTTATATTAAAATGAGATTCAGATTTTAAAGGTCCCACATTGATATATTTCTAGGATAAGGTGATAAGGGTTCGAAATATACTAATCCAATAGGTTTTTGACAATTTTATGTCTTAGATTTTACATTATCTTTTTATTTTATTTAAATTGTTCATTAATGAGGTAATTTGCTGCATCATCATGGTGTCATAAAATATTTAATTTATTTAGTGTCTAAAAATTATAAAAAAACCAATATGATGTAGGAAATCTTTTTTTATTTCCAAATATTATTTATAGGCTAAGAGATCATTTACACAGTGAAAACTAAAATTGTTTTACTTAGGAGTTACATACTTCTGTGATATTCTCCTTTCTCTAAAAATAAAATGATAAAGTGTCACTATCACCCAAAAGTGATTCTTTGGGGCCCAAAATTTTGGCAAAAGGCATTAAATGGTCTACCATGACACAACCAGTAGCATTAGGACACATGTTGGTGTCATTTGTTATTATTATGATATTATTCTATTACCCTAAACTACCCAATTACTAATTAATAATGACAATTAAAGATAATTTCTTTTGTTACTATTCACAATGTCCAAAAACAAAAGAGTCTTAATTATATAATTTGGACCTTATTATTACAAATATGGAATCCATTTTACCAAATTCCAAACATAGAAATTGAAATAATTTATTTAAAAATAATTCCTGTTGTCAAAACAAATAGGGGTTTTTTTGAAACAATATATATGAAAAGTTTGGCACTTGTTTATGCCCAATTCCAAAGTAAAATTAATTCTAATGACCAAAATTGGATTAAATGGTAAAAATATATTCTATTTACACTTTAAAACCAACAAAAAGATAATCTATTTATATAATTAAATTATATGAAAAAAGGAGTTTTGAAGTAAAATGCAGTATTTTTCACTATTCATTAAAAAATGAACATTGTCAGAAAAATACCAAAAATTTATCCAAAGTAAATTTTAATGTCCCAATACTAAATAATATGTTTATTTTGACAAATAGAGATTATAAAATTGTCAAAATATAGATTTAAAAATGGTTCTCCATCAAAAGGCGGTAAAACATTCTTTTAAAAATATTAGAGAATTCTATGCTTAAGATTGGATTTATTCTCATTTTAAGACTCTTAAAACACTATATAATTCATAAATAGACATAGATAAGAAAATATATTATTCATTACTTACTTGGGATGTTATAATCCACGCATGAGATCATCTAAATCAACCAAAGTGGAACATGTCAGAAGTAGAGCATTTCATGAGGAATCATCACCCATCACTCAGAGGATCATTTAACATTGTGATACTATAAGGGTGGATTAATGCCCTAGAAAATATTTTCAATTTCATGGGGTGTTTAGAAAATCAAATTTATAGTCTCTCTTTTTACCATTTTGATGGTGAACTCGATCAGTGGTGATCGATGATTAAAAATATCAGGGATACTGAGTAGATTGATGATCTTGATTGGGATGAATTCAAAGGTATGATTCTTGAGAAATATTTTCCTAAGGTAGTTAGACTTTGGATAGAAACAAAATTATTGGAATTGAGGAAAGTGGATGACTTAGTTGCTACTTATGAGTAATAATTCATTCAACAGGCAAGGTATGATCCAAATTTCATACTAGATCTTGAGAGTAAAAGCAATTATTTTTACTCAAGATTAAAGAAAAAGTATCTAAGGGATTTAGCTTCTCATGAGATCAAAAGTTATGAAAAAATTGTTCAATGTGTGGAGAATGTGGAAATGGAGTTTTCCAATGATCATGTGTTCTTTGAAAAGTAGCAGAATAAGAGTTTGAGGTGGAAGATGAAAGGGATGAACTCTTCAAAAAATTATGTTGGTAATAAAATTAAGTTTACAGTTTGAGAAAATTATGGTAAAAATCAAACTGGGGAATAACTTTTGAATTCTGTTAAGTTCTACTAATGTGGTTAAATGGGACATAAGTCTCATAATTTCACTAAAAAAGATCAGGGTAATGGTAATCGAAAATCTTATTTACAGTTAGTAAAATGTTTTAAGTGCAATGAAATGGGTTATTATGAAAATTAGAGTCCAACGAAGCACTCAAATTAAGTAAAGTAGCTGGAAAACAATTATAAATGGGTGGTGAAATCATTTGAAACTACTTCAGTTGATGTTGTGATATTAAATTAATTAGTATCAGGTACATTATTTTTTTCATAGATTATGCCAATGTGTTTTTTGATTTATTATCTACACATTACTTTATTTCTAAGAAATTTTCTTGTAAATTGGGAATTCAATATCAAGATATGAATCTTGAACTTGTGGTAAAAATACGAAGAGAAATTTTTTTGAAAAAAATAAATTATATGAACCTTCTTGTAATTGTGTGCAGAAAGAATCAACCTGAAACATTATAGTTTTCCTCTAGTAGATTTTGATGTTATTTTGGGTATGGATTGGCTTTCTGTTTATCATGATAAGATTGAATTCATAGATAAAGATTTTTATTTTAAAGAAGAATTTCAGTTTGTTCACAAGAATGAAATCATAATTTTGATAACATATTAGGAATATCAGAAACTAGTAAAATATGGAAATGAATTTCACCTTGCACATATTGTTGAAAACAAAGTAACTGTTCATATTAATGATGTGATAGTGGTAAATGTGTATCTTGATGTTTTTCTAGATGAGTTTCCTAGAATAATACCTAATCAGAAAGTTGAATTTAATATTGACTTAGGTCTTGAATCTAAGCCAATTTGAAATCCCTCTTATCAAATGGCTCAAATTGAAATTTTAGAGTTAAATAACCAATTGCAGGATTTATTAGATAAAAGATTCATATGACCTAGAACATCACCATGGAGTTCTCCTATCTTGTTTCTTAAAACGAAATATAATTCAATGGGACATTTCATTGATTATAGAGACTTGAATAATATAACTATTAAGTACAAGTATCTTTTTCCTCATATTGATGATTTTCATGATTAGATCCCAATAGCAAAATATTTTTCGAATATTTACTTGAGGTCAGGGTATCATTAGTTGAATGTAAAGGAAGAATAAATTACAAGGACCATATTTTGTTATAGATATGGCCATTATGAATTTGTAGTTATGCCATTTGGGTTAACTGATGCACCTTCTATATTCATAGATCCCATGAATAGATTTTTCTTGGAGTTCTAGGAAAAATTCTTGGTTGTGTTTATTGATGATGTTTTGGTATATTCTAAAAGTAAATATGGTCATGAAATTCATTATAGGGTTGTATTGGAGACCTTAAAAGAAAATATATTGTATGGTAAATTCAGAAAGTGTGAGTTTTGGTTACAAAAAATTTAATCCTTGGTAACATTGTTTCTAATGATGGTATTACTATTGATCTTGCTGAAACAAAAGTTGTGAAAGAATGACCAAGATGCACAAATATAACCAAGATTCATATTTATCATGGTTTAACAGGTTAATAGTAGAGGATTGTTGAAACGTTTTCATGGTTATCTATCCCACTTAACTCAAAAACTGTTAAGTTTATCTGGAAAAAAAAATTTGATGAATGATTTCAGGAATTGAAAAGAAGATTGGTGAATGCTCTAGTTTTTCCACTACCTTATAGAAATGGTGAATTTGTTATAAATAGTGATACTCTGTTGAAAGGACATGGTTGTTTCGTTGTGAAAAATGATTAAGAAATTTGTTATGATTCACATTAGTTAAAAACTCGTCAGTAAAATTACACTACATATGATTTGGAATTAACTGCTGTTGTTTTTTATTGAAAAATTTGGAGGCGTCATTTGAATGGAGTAAAGTGTGCACTATATACTAATCAAAGAAGTTTTAAGTATATATTCACCTAGAAATAATTAAATCATTAATAGAGGATATGGATATAATTAATCATGTATTATGATTTCATAATCCATTACAATTTAGGAAATGAATATAGAGTGGTTGGCGCTTTTGGTCGAAAGAGTAGTGCTACATTAACCAAGCAATGTTTTGAATGAGATCCTCTGATTTTTTATTTGATGAATTTTTGATGGAAAGTTGTTGGTGTAGGGAATTCCTATGTTTTGTTTTAGGTGGAAGTGAAATAATATCTACCAGACAGATTAATGAATGTGAAAAAGGATGATAGTGAGTTGTAGAAAAAGGTAGAATTAGTTCATAATGGTAAGTTACCTAAATTTAACACTGATAAAGAATTTTTTTGATGTTTAGAAAGAGGTTATGTGTGCCAGGTGATTCAATATCGAAGAAAGTATTGTTATCTAAAGCTTATAATTCCTTGTTTTCTATTCATAATGGAAGTACTAAAATGTACAGAGATATACATGAGTATTACTGTTGGAATGGAATGAAAAGAGATATTACTGACTTTACTGTGAAGTGTTTAACTTGTCAACCGGTAAAAGTAGAACGACAGTTATCCAAAGGGATTACTCAAACTTTTAAAATGCTAGAGTGGAAATGGGAAAATAATTCCATCGATTTCTAAGTTGGATTACCATAGCCTTCTCGAGTTAATAATGCAATCTAAGTTATTATTGATTCATTGACTAAATCTGCTCATTTTCTTCCAATTCAAGATACTCTGTCTCTAGATCAAAATTATCGAATATATATTAAAGGGATATTCATTTTACATGGATTTAACTTCTCCATTGTATCTGATCAAGATCACAGGTTAACTTTTAACTTTTGTAAGTACCTTTATAAGTCATTGGGTACCAAATTAAATTTTATTACAGCTTTTTATCCACAATTAGATGGGCAGTCAGAATGAACAATTCAGACATTTGAGGATATGCTATGTGATTTTTCAATGGATTACAAGGGAATTTGAAACCAAAATCTTTATTTGATTGAGTTTTCTTATAATAACAGTTTGTATTCTAGTATACAGATGGAACCATTTGAGGCATTATATGGAAATAGGTGTTGAACTCTAGGGTTTGGAAATTAATTAGGTGAAAGGATGATGATGGGACCAGAATTGGTAGAAGATATGGCAAAAAAAGGTTATTAGATTCAAAAGCACATGAGAATAGCTCAAAGTAGGAAAAATAATTTTCCAGATAACTGATGGAAAAATATTTCTTTTGATATAGGTGATCATACATTTCTCAATGTTTCTCAATGGAAATGTATGATGCGTTTTGGTAAAAAGGGAAAGCGTAGTCTGAGGTTAATTAGACCGTATGAAATCATGGAGAAAGTTGGATCAGTTTCCTATAGAGTGGATTTACCTTTATGTTTATCCCAGGTAGACAATTTTTTCCATGTTTCAATGTCAAGACAGTATATGCTAGATCCATCTCATGGTTTGAGTCCATAGGTAGTACAGTTGGGAGAGAATTATTTTTTGAGGAATAGCTAGTCCAAATTCTTGACCAAAGAGATAAAGTGTTTTTAGAATAAGGCAATTTATTAGGTAAAGGTTTTGTATAAATATATATTGTTGAAGAGGAATCATGGGAATATGAAAATTCTATGAGGGATAAATACCCCCACTTATTTGATAAGTAAATATAATTATGGGGACATAATTCCCAAAAGGGGGAAGGATGTCACATCCTTGGTAAATGAAGAATAATAAATTCTCATATTTATTAATATTTGTGAATTAAATATTAATTTTAGTTTAAATGGGATGATATATCTGATATCATACTCAATACGCAACAATGGATTTCTTTAAAATCGTACGTTGCACACAACGTTTAGTTATACTGAAAAAATAATATAATAATAATATTATTTTAAATAATAGTTAAAACATAGAATTTTTATTGTAATGAATGAACAAAAATAACTAAAATATGATTATAAATGTTTTATAAATGTCTTTACATTTATCTAATAAATTTTATATGCTTAAAATAAGAATGAGTCTGATTTTAAGCATGAAACACTCCAATAATTTTAAAAGGTCGGTTTACTGCCTTTTGATGGAGATTCATTTTAAAATACATTTTTTTCACTTTTATATGTTCCATTGGACAAAATAATCTTATACTTAATAAGTGGGACATAAAAATTTAGGTTGGGTAAATTTTTTGTGTTTTTCTGATAAAGTTCATTTTTAATGAATAGTGAAAAATACTGCATTTTTTGTCAAAAATATCGTTTCATTTAATTTATTTATATAGTTAGATAATAAAATTAATTGTTTTTAATGTGTAATTGGATTATATTTTTATCATTTAATCCAATTTTATCATTGAAATCAATTTTACTTTTAAATTGTACATAAACACACGTCCATCTTTTGGTAAATTTTATTTCATAAAAACACATTTTTTGGTTTTGACAACAAGAATTAATTTTAAATTAATTTTGGAATTTTTTTTATTTTTAATTTGAAAAAATTGATTCTATATTTTCAATCAGGATTTCCATATTGTTTAAATAGGTATGTTTTATTTTTAAACATTATGAATAGTAACTTCAGTAAATATTTGTATTTACCATGGTTAAAGGGTAAATCTGGTTTTAAGGGTAAACAAATAATATTATAATAATATTAACCAACCCTAACACATAACCTAAACATCTTAGATGATATATGTCTTACCATGGTCATCCATAGGTCTATATTATGACCCCATGGAGCCACTTGTGTTTGAATATGACATTAAATTACTTTTAATTTGAAGTTATGGAAAATATAGCCTAAACATGTATCTTTTACCAAAAATTTTTTATATGGGGTTATATAAAAAATATCTTAAAATATAAATAATAATTAGAAAGAGAAATATATTTCCAACATCATAGTATTTTATTTATTATTTTTATATGTCAAATATATAAATTTATTTATGACACAATGATGATGTAGTGATTTCCTTTTTAATGAATGATTCAAATAAATGATATTAAAAATATTAAAATAATTTTATTTTTAAAATTTTTACGCCATAAAAGAATTTTATCGATGATTATGACTTTTTATATTTGATTTAATGACGTTTTTTCAAATTAATCAAGTTGTTATGGATTTTTAAAAAGTCATTATATGAATAGTATACAAATTGACATAAATGACTTTTTAAAACAAATAATATTTTATTAAATGATATAATAGACATAAAAATATAATATTTGGATAAATAACTTAAATAATGTTTAAAATTTCATTAATGAACCCCTTAAGGTTCTATTGACATTTTATTGTAGTTATATTAATCATATAGTATGAATTTACAAGAAGACATGGTAAGAGTTAAATTTGTTAACTAAGGGTTAAAGCTAAAAGATAATGTTAAATAGGTGACATAGACTTGTATAAAAACTACTGGTAGAGATATTTTCGACCCAAGTAAATCTTATCTTTGGAATAAATGTCTTTGTGACCTTTTGGAACCTAAAATAATTTTATAATAAAATAATACTTTCAAACATTCCTAAAGTAGCCCTCCTCCATCTTATAAAAGGGCGTCACCTCTAACCCTTACTCACACCTCTCAAACCCCTTGGATCATCCATCTACTGCCCAAATAATCTCACAATATCCCTATCTTTCTCCTATAATCCTTACCCTAATCATAATTTAATTCATGAAATCCTTTTGGCTCAAATCAAAGGGAGTTACATGTTTTAATATGTAACGCCTTCTCTAAAGTTCCTTTCCATTATTTTACTTCTTAACTCCCTATTCTATTTGTATTCTTTGATTACATAAAAACAGAAGTATCCTCAATATACTAAGATGTTTATATGATATTTATTCAAAATAAATTACACACACCTTAATCTAATGGATACAAACATACTGTTTCTGTGTACGGTGAACTAATACCTCACGAAACGATGATTGTTCGATTTTTACCCACCACATATCTGGGTGTCCATTATGATGGAACTATATTTTTATGTAATATATATTATATTTATATTGTTTAAATGAATTTTTATTTCTAATTTATAACATAAATTTATGGTTTTAATATTGGGTAAATATGATAATTTCATTTGAGGAAGTGCAGACTACTGCCTCCTAAAAATGATATGACTCATTAATGCCATACATGGAACGTATAAAGGATGGTGTTAATAAACTTATGTAACATATGTAAAATATGATATTATAGTTGAATTATAATATACCTATGTATCATTTTGATTTCATTCCTTTGAATATGGAGAAGAAATGAAAGTATCATTCATGCGCATGTACGACTTACCATCTCCCTAAAAGGTGCATTTCATTTCTTATCTTAGATTGTTATGTACTATTACAAATACCTATATATACTGGATATATATTTTATATATGATTTATAAATGGTGAATATCATTCTTGAGATAATTTATTTTTGACCACTTAGACAATTTGTTTATAATAGGTTCATTTTTGACTCAAGTACCGAATATGGATGAAATGACTGATATTAACTTAAATAATTATTCATTATTTATAATGTTGAAAAATGTGATATAAAAGGAATAAAAAATTTTAAAAAGGTTTTGAATAAATTATAAATTATCTTTACGTAATTATTCAGGAAGAATAAGGAACATAGGTGATGAGTTGGGCTCAAAGCAAGGGACTTCATCTCAATCTCCTTCCATTGAGGCATATTTTTATTTATACACAACTTTATTTTTTTGGTATATAAACCACTTTGAAATTTCATTTTATTCAATGTTAATATTTTTCTACTAATAATTTTACTAAATGAAAAAAGGATTGTTCTTTTTAATGTATGTGGTGACAACGAACTTTCCGCCACCATGAGTATTATTTGATAATCAGCTTCCTTAATAAGTCATAGTTCTTTCAAAATGAAAATAAATACAATATACCATTTTTACATATTTTATTATTGAAAATGGTTTGGATAATGCATTGATTATTTCAATATCTTGAAATGACATATTGTGATTGCAATGTGGAAATGTTGACTTTACTTTATAATTTTTTTTTATGTTTTATGAATATGTTATTTTTCTTGGGAATTGTTTACGTATACGGGTGGTTCTATGATAAACCTAGGGTGGGTGAGCCCGAGATAGATCTCCAGTGAATTGGGTAATGTGACAGAGGTAAACATTAATTTTTCTCCTAATAGATATAGGTAATATACTATGATGGGTATTCCAAACATAACTCCCGATGTAGCTGTGAAAGCAACAATGTAAGTATGTTATGGATGTGAAAAGTTACTTTTATGATTCATGATTTCTATGTGTTAATCGTAAATCATATGATTTAATGAGGTATGTTAAATATATTATGTTTTATGAGTGAAAATTATGGTTTCATTGATTTTTATGTTTTGATGGACTGTTGTTTTCTCTCCTTATTTCATAACCCCTCCTGAGCTTTTTATGCTCATCCTAGGTTTTTGAATTTTTTTTCACTGGGTATAAGGAAGTGTAAGAGAAAGGAATAATTCAAGAATATTTATATCAGGAAAATAATTCTTGATTTATTTTATGGAGTTTTATTTTTTTGGAAAAAATGGATAGAGAAGAAGTGTCTAATTTGTAATCCTTGAGATGTAATAGTTATGGCCTATTTCTCTAAAACTCTAAACATGAAAATATCCTAAATGTTGAATTCTTTACATAACTCAAGATTATGTAATGTTAAATTTTGGGGCTTTTTAGTCCATATATAGGATAATTATATGATGACCATGAAGATATTGGACCTCACAGTTATTCAGAATATCCATGTTTATGAGGGGTTCCTTGACTTCATTATCTGCATGGACCTCTCCACCATCACCCTGTGCTTGAGGAGAGTTACTGGGATATATTACTTGATTTCCTAGCCACCATTAAGCTAGTCATAACTTATTTAACCTTTATCCTCATAGAGAGTCCATGGGAGATCACCCTATGATACTTCAATGTTGGGATCAAAATATAATAATCAAATATTGTCATCTACCCTTTTTTCACAACCATGAGGGTTGTGTTGGATGAGGTTAACATGTAACTACATTGATAATTGATTTTTAATGATCCCAATAGTTTTACTGACCATCACATGATGAAGATAACCCTGTTGGGTTTTTTATCACTACAAAACATCCATTGGGTTCAGACCACGAATGGATGGCCTAAGAAAATGCACATTAAAGAATTATCTAGATTGAGGTCATCATACATCAAAATCCATGGGTGGATCTATCATCATCATATAAGACTATTTTTCTTCAAATTATGAGTTACAGGTGTGGATTACTCATGGTACACTATCAGGTGGTATGTTTATTATGATTATTCTTGAAACCTTGATTTCTTTTACACTACTTAAACTCATATATCACATTGTCAAATGGATCCCATTGATATTCTCATAATACACAAGATAGGGCTTCTATGGATGATTGAGAGGGACTACCAATGTGAACCATAGTACATTGATGACGATAATGACACACCCTACCATAAAAAAATACCCAAACTCAACTTCTGATACCTCTACACCTATTACACCATCTACCTCATATAATGTTTCTCCATATTCCACCCCCTCATCCCCTTACCATTCTTCCATAGCATCCCCTACCCTATATTCTTCTACCAAACCACCGCCATATTCCACATCCTCACACTTTTCATTACATCTCATTGACATCAGGAAGATTCTATAAACTATTCCTGAGAACAAAAGGAATATTTCACTATATCTCGACAACTAGTTTGCTAAACCATCTCAAATAACCATCCCTCACCCTCCACCAATCCATTAATCTTCCACCTAGAAAATCCTTAAGAACATTCTTCAAAATCTATCACCATTCCACCTACTAACCCATATGGCCTTACACATAAGTTCATACACCTTTCCTACTAATCAGATTATATAGAATAGAAGGCCTCATAAGTATAGGTATATTTCATTCCATCTACTAACGAGGTTCCTCATATCAATCTATCATCTAGACATAAAACCATTGTACATATTGGATCCTAACTCCCTCCATTAAAAAAAATTGTTTCTATCATAACGTTACATATTTCATTAGTTCCCCCTCTATATGATGCCTGCATATATGTGATAATCATTGAAGAGATAATACATACCACTATAACTTTGATGGGGACATTTTATATGGTTTGTGTCAACTTCCCCCATACTTTTTTAATGATGTCTATGAACCCATCCACTAATGTACACTGTTTATTATATATTTGTTAATTTAATTATACTTCCTTTATCACTAATTTACCTTTTATCATGTTCATATATTATGTTTAGTATGTGGGATTCACTAATTTCTTAGCTCTGCTGCATCCTATATAGTCATAGATGAGAATGTCCGAATTCCTTATTGACTTCTACATGACATGTTTTTGGACATTACTAAGATACACAAACATCTTGTAAATCCCTATCTCTATATCCATCCTCAAATGGATACTCCTGTATAAAATGCATAAAAAATGAAAACACCAAATGATATTAATATGTGACCTATTTCTGAGGTGGTTAACACTAACAAGAACCCATGTGATCTAAAAAATATATCCTCTCGTTTCTATAGGAGGAAGATGATATATGAGTTAATGGGTGACACTGAATCTCTCCTTTGTCCATATATCAGGATAATAGTATCACAGTAAAACATTTACAGGAGGAAAACAATATCATTTTCCTTAAGTTTAGTTACATTCATAGGATCATTATTTTCCTTTTATATAATTTTATATTCATCCCAGATGTGTTTTTAGTTCATTCATTCATCGATTTCAGCTGTTTTCTATGACCATAGATTATGTACAACTACTATAATTTTTATTATATATTGGTCAACACATTTATTATTATAATTTATCTAGTGTAATAATTTCAATTTGAAACCATTTTTCTAGTAGTATAATTTTAATTCAACATCCAACAAAATATACAATCATATGATTTCCTTAAAGGGTGATCTCGATTTCATATTCACAACTAAGAATTTCCATTTCACTTCATACAATGTTATATATTCTATATCTCCAATGATTTATTTCAAAACATTGTGGAAACTATATAATTTTAGGTGTGGGGGAGTATTTATGGAGAATCACTATTGATATACCTAGATTATTTCTTATTTTCAATAGTCAATGAGCTATAATTCATTGAAGGCATGATTTAAACATGAACTATCGTTACACCCATTTAAATAAAAGACAACTCTAGGGTGCATAATAATGAAATATAATTTTATTCTTAATTATAAATTTAATCAGGAATAATGAGTTTATTAGGTAATATTAAATATATATTAATGAAATTTATTTTTATTTAACAATGACAAGATATTATGGCCAGTTTTTTTTCTATCTATTTTTATTTTATATACTTATATTTTCAATAGGTATTTTAAACCAAATTTTTTTTATTTTTTGAATGATTAATTCTTCATAGAAACATGGAGAATGTAAAAGAATTGTATCTTCAATTAGAATTTAATTGAGGGTATGATTGAAAAAATACACTTTTAAAATGATTGATGAAATCTTTGATGAGCTATTTTTTTTTAGACTGACATGTATATCTATCATTGGTTAGTCAATAGTATCTGTGAATATGTTTATTAGGATGAATCTATTTCAAGAATTTTACACCTTCCTAACCTACTCTTGGTACGATGCTTGATTTTCATTTGAAAAAGTGTGGGATTATTGTCGCTACTAATGAAAATGGGATGTTGTTATAGAGAATATGTATTTAGGTATTTTCAAAAAATATTTATGACTTGGTTCATGAGTACTTTTTGAATATTTTTATTCATACACATTTCAAATTTAAAAATGGGTTTTGTATTTGGAATGTAAAAAATAACCATTACCTCACAGATGAATATTTCAAGGGATCATACGTGGTTTATTGCTGGATGTGAGATCTAATCTAGACATCATTTTATACAAATAAAAAATATTAAAATAAAATAGAAGTTGGAAAATTATTTTTTTCATGAAATATTAATGGACCCAATTTATTCTCTTTGGAGTATGGGAGAAAAATTTCTAGGATGAGTTAAATCATTAATCTATTCACAATTACCATGCATTATTATTTATTTCCTACCCTCATTTTGATATTGATTATTATCATTTTCTTTCCCTCCCTCAACATTTGGGAAATTCTATCCTAATTTTTGAAGACATCATTATTAGTTTTTTATTTGTATTTTTGAAGTGGAAATTTTAGATCCAAAGAAAGATTATGGTTAAGAACATCTATTCAAAGTATAACCATAACTTTTTATTTATTTTTCCTTGATTGGTGAGAGAAAAATCATTTCCAAGTAAATTAAAAATATTATATTGTTTCTAATGAATAACTACGAAATTATAATTAATAGGATAATTATTTTGAGTAATGAATATAATTGTGTGTCATGACTGAATTTAAATGAACGTTTGATTTTATTTGTCGTTTTTCTGCATGCGCATAGTTTTATTTTTTCTCATTTTAAATCATGTTTCCTATTTAAAAATTATATTATTTGGAATACCTATTGAGATTAATTTTTCTTGAGGGTAAGAAATTGATTATTTGAGGTGAAATTTGATAAGATGAATTTATATTCATATATTTGTTACATTTATTTAAGGTTTAATCAGGTATTATTAATAAATCTCTATTTTTTCATTTTTTTAAGATATAGAAATTTATGATTCAATGGAATAATTGTTATAAATATGAAAAAATAGGATTTAGGCATCACAAAAGTAGTTCACAGTGCATATTCCTCATTCAAAACATACCTATAAAGCTACATGCTAGACCATGAATCTTTACATGATTTGTAGATATTACACGATATGTACATGGATTACATGTCGTAAGATCTTCAAAATAATAATACTTCTAAATGGCCATGACATGAAAAAAATACTCAATGTATTGAATTTACATGACAAGGAATGTTTAGGATTTCATCCCATAAAAGATACATGAAACAAATTTTGTAAGATAAATTTTTTTCAATAGAAGATTGTGGATCTTATGTACATGGTGTGAAATTCGTTTAAAAGTCTTGTACAATTCAAGAAATAAGACAATTAAAGACAGTAAACTACATGATGAAATTACATTTCAAGTATCCTTCATGTCTATAAATATTTCAACACCACCACCGTATATAGAGAGTTTCCAAGAAATAATTTTCTTGCATTTTATTTTATATCTATTATATTTTTATCATTCAAAAATAGTTTTAATCCATTAATTTAACATTTTTATTGATTCTAATGGAATTATTTCTTACACTATGTGTACATATAGTCATTCTAGATTCTTTTTCATTTCATCACTTGATTAAATATTTGTTGTTGATATCATTCATTATTCAACAGCCGTGATTGTTGTTTCCTTTCTATTATTTAATTTAATGCAAGTTTTTTATTGATTATCAATTATTTTAATGTTTTTATTTCTTAATTATAATTTTTTATTATGTGAACAATGTTTAAACATTTCTCCCACTTATTTAACACCACAATATTCAGATAATATGCTTCAAGATATGGGTTGAGTGTAATGGTTTTCTTAATATTAATGAATCTATAAATTGAAAATTGTTATCCTCTATCTATAAATTTGGTTAAATAAATTATTTTTATCTCATTAATTTGCACCACCATGGACATGGGGCTGTAATTGAAGTAACCTAGTCTAATTGGAGTAGAGAAGATGATGATAATTATCCCATGAAACATTAATCCATACATGATAAGTGTACTGCATCTAGGATGTTATCTATATTTAGACCATGGAATAGTTTCACCCTAGGTAGATCCAGATGGTTTGACAACAACCAATTGGTGACATTCTCACCACTTCACAACCCAATCCATAATTCTACCACAAGTTGGATTTAGGAATTTTATTTTTCTAGAACCATGAAATTTACCTTAAAAAGTATTATCTTTGCTATACATATTCCCAAGCTATATAATTCATGAAAAACAAAACATGAAAAGAGATCATACAAAATAAAATCCTAGGGTTTCAATTGTTTGGTTTCCATTATGAATGTTTTCCCTATGGGTTGAACCCCACACTAAAACATTATTAGGCCTTGGTAGTTAAGTGTTTCTTTGGATGAAAATGTCTAATATTGTCATATTTGAAGGATTTAATGACATCTTTTGGACACATCATTTAAAATTAGATTTAATTCTTAAAAAACCCAATTCATTTCATGTGTTCTGGTAAAATTAATGTTTTATGATCTTGCATAACAAATTTTTATGATTTTAATCAATATATGGGTGGTATTTACATCTCCATACAATTCATTGGGTAAATATTGACATCTCATGTGATAGAATAGACTAGAATGGTTATTGAACCAAGTTTGTTTAGGGACTATATCCCTTATGATAGTTTTGGGAGTGAACCTTGAATAGTATAATGGTTTGGGGGGATAACCCACACCACTATGATATTCTTGTAAATAAGGTTTGAACTAATATGTAAATGATTTTTTATTCATATGATTAAGAAAAAAATCTAAGATTTATTCCGATGCTATTTGAACATGGATCATTTTTATTTATTCCATTATGAATCAAGTATTATTAAGTAGAAATATTTATTCTATGTATCATGTTTATGATATACGATATTCATGTTATGGATTTTAATTGTTATTATCATGTTCCGGTACCCTTATGCTCAGGATATGTTGATATCCACTTGGTTTACCCATACCGATCATCTTGTCTCTCCCATTCATATTTTTTCTTTGTAATGACCCGAACAATTATGAATAAAATTTCTTTTATTTTCAGTAAATGTCTTAAGGATATAGAAAACACATTTAATCCTTTTTATATCCAATTGGATTTAAATGAATGTTAACTATCCTTACCATTAATAATATAACCATAGAATAGTGATGACATGACTAGTATAAATATAGGGGTTTAATATATGATTTTGGAACAGGAAAAGGAAGTGATGGCCTCAACGACTAGGATCATACCCAATGAAGCCCATTTATAGAATATTATGAAGGAAATATGATTTCTAGTATTTTCCCTAGACCACCCCAAGATGAAATCAAACAACTTGACAATGAGTGAAAATGTTTATGAGAGAAGTTCAAGCACATCATGATCAGAGACTAAACCATGTTCACTAAATACCCCTTAGAAAGCCCCACCATTGCACAAATTTCTCTTAGGGAGTATTTTGGTGTAATAAAGGGATATGTATATATACAGTAGCATTATGATTATTTTTATGTAGAATAATTAATAACTTTCATTCTCTTATTGTTACCTTCTAAATGATTTTCTAAAGCACAAATAGTATTTTGAGTGAATATTCAAATTCAATTAAGAAATATATTTTTATAAATTAATTTATCTTTAAAATAAATAATATTTTAATAAAATAAAATTATTAAATAAAATTTATTAAATATTAATGATCATATAATTTTTATTAATTCAAAAGTAACTTTTATTGATGTTTGAAAATTATTTTTTCCCAAACCCATTAATTTTAAATAAATATTGTTTTTTATTTTAAAAGTAAAAATTAAAATATTATGAAAATTATTTATATGAAATGAATATTATTTTTGGAATCTGGATGTAAAAATTATCTAATAGTTAATTTTTCATAATTTTCTGAGACAATCAAATTTTTGGGTAACAATTAAATACCATATAAATATATAATGTGTTTTATAACATCACAATGACCCAATAGTGATGTAATAAAATACTATAAATGGTATATTTATCCAAATATCAGTTTTTAATTTAAAATAATTTATTTCTATGTTTATTTTATTAATTTTATAAAGCCCTTGTAAATCCTCCAAGACATATATACTATTTAATGATTTTAAAATCATTTCCCTGATGGTGTGTCTCACCTCCACATAAGAAAGTGAAATATTTTAATATATTTGACCCTTATACGTATAAAATAATTTATACAACTCCCATTCTCCAGAATCTATTGGAAAAAACCATGGGACGATTTGTGGTTTTGAATATTTTGTTATGTAGTGTTAAAACCAAAATAATAAAGAAATCAACATCATTTCCTATATAAACCCACTGAAGATCCCATTTATATGAAATAAATCACTTTGAAGCTAGAAAACACTCCAAACCTACTCCCTAGAGTACTCCCAAGGTTCCCCATGTTCTCTATAAGCCTCTCCCAAGCCTTTTGTATCACACATCCAAGTAAGGGATTCCTCTCCTCCACTTTGAATTCAAGAACCTTCATTGAGAGAGGTTATTTTAATTTAAATTTGTCATACTTAAATTCATTTTTATTCATTAAATTACTATAAAATTGAATTTATTTAAACTATGAATCATTTATCCTCCCCCATTTGGACCCATACCTAAGCTATTACTAAGCCACAATTCCATAAGGGGTTTTTCCTTTCACATTTTAATCAAAGTTTCCTTATGTTGTTACACCGTTTTATTTCCAATTAAAAATGGTGGGTTACATTCTCAAACCTCACGAAATATTACCTAATTGTGTTTTAATAATGATATACCCCTTTACCTCACACAAATCCCTCGCCTGACACCTGTTTCCATGCCAAAATTTAGTAAGTCATTTCACTCTTATCATTTCCATTCAAGAATTTATTTTTATATTATGCATCTAAATTCTATTAAATGGGTTGGTCTATGTTTTTAAATATCAATTATACTTACCATTTCATGTTTATATGATGTGATACCTCTTTATCCCATATCATCCCTTTTTATAACTTTCCATTTGACGCCATTATTCTGCCAAAACTACACTACGATTTTCCATGCCAAAATCATCATGTAGTGAATTCAATACTAATTTATATACAAAGGGTATTCACCTTTATGAAAATATAATTATTGATTGGGGACTAACATGTACGTATTCCAGAAAAATTGAACATGAAATGACTTATGGTGTTGAATGAATCTATGTTATACTATTTATGTGTCACACTTAAGCATGAGATTGAAATGATTATGAAGTGTGTGCCCTAATATCACTCCAATGCATTGGGTAATTTTTTGTATCATGATACACCATGTGGAATAAGGGTTTAATCATTATAAATATTGTGAAATGAGGGTTTAATCATGATTATTCATTTTCAATGAGGGTTTACTCATGCCAATCCATGTTCAATGAGCCTTGTCCCAGGGTAATATCCTATTGTATGTTGTTGCCACATTTCCATGTTACGAATATCATGCTATATCTTGCCTTAAGGAACTCAAAATTACTATTTTATTTTGAAACAAATTTAAGTGGAAGTGAAAAACCATGTATATAGAAAAATACTAGCATCACAAAACAAAATATATAGGCAAACTATTGAAATCAAGTTTCAGTCCATTAGACACATTATTCCTAAATAGTTTCTAGAGAGGTCTGTTTACCAGAAAATCTGGGTCATCTTTGATGAGGTCCTCAAAAAAATAGCAATCTTGTCCCAAATCTATATGAACTAATCCATGATTAACTTCCCTACATTAAATCCTCTTTCCAAAATATGATCTTTCTTATAATTCCAATCCGTTTGCACCTAGATAGTGGAAACCTAAAGTTCTATCTCAGACATATTATCACAATCCTCTTTCGAGGATTTGAATGGAATCTATTTATACAACATATCTTCCTCATAATGGATGATAAATTCCCATATCTCCCCAAGAAGAAACTATAACATCTCACTGCATCCCCCATATTGTTGACCAAAACATCCAATATATCCTTTTCTGTAGACCTCTCATTGCCTTGCTCTGAAGACCCGGAGTCTCCGACATTTTTTTCCACCTCACCTACAACTTTCTCAACCTCGAGTTCCTTGGATCTACCACATTTTTGGAAAATCGAGTCTTCATTGGACTAGGGAGATATGAGTAGTTTTTTGAACCATTTTGTTTCTACTTCCTAGAAACAATGTAGCACCCTAGGTCCTCATTTTCATTAATTCCCTTCTTCCTCATTGGGTTGTGAAGTACTTTTCTGATCCATCCTATAAAATTGTCACCCATGTTTTTTCCTTCTCTATATGAATCCATTTTTTATGGAAAAAAGGAGTTTCATTAATCCCTTCTATTAGAGCTTATAATCTCAAAGCGGTTGTTCGAATTGATACTCATGAGGGGATTCCTCAAATTGGAACCTTGTTTGGGACTTAGAGGCCGACTTGCTCTAAGCATAGGTTCCTTTCCCCCATATATAAAATTTCCATCATCTTTTGGGTGCCCAGCCACCACCAGAGCATGTGAATTATCCTTGATCATATCAAGATTAACCTCTTCCATCACACATGGATGTAAAACCCCCCGGTTTACAAATTTTCTCAACACCCTCATGAAACTTCATGGTTGGAATAATGCCTGAATTTGAATAGATAACCTCCGCATAAGAGATGGGATATGAGAGCCTTCACAGGGGCCCCTCAATCTCCTCCCTTTCTGCTGATTCAATTTCAAAATCATGTCCCAATCGCTTAAAAACCTCAGTATCCTTTGGCTTTGAAGGCATGTCCATAGCCTCCTTACAGATAGAGGGAGCAGTTGGATCCTCCATCTCAATGTAAGTGAATGTTTCCATAATTTCTTTTCCACACATCTCCCCGACCTTTAGAGATTGTACTTCACCTGAGATGATCAAAGGATGGTCCATCTATGAAAATCTAAGCATTCTATTCTTGAAACTGAGGGATTTTGGACCATGACTATTGAAGGAACCATAAAAATTTACCCATGATTAATATAAATCCTTTTGATACCATCATAGTTCAACTTCTATCAAAATAAAAACATCTTCTTTTTGGATCCTTGGCAACATCAACTTCAACAAATATCCATAGAGAAATCGGGTGGCAGACATCCTAGGTTCTCTGATTAACATAGAGGAAACGACCCAGCATGTTACCAATTGGGAGAAGGATCACTGGGTTCTAAAACAGAAGTGGAAGACCAGGGAGAGATATCCAAATAGATACAAAAGGAGTATCTCACATTAAATGAAAATTTAAAGAACACCTAAAGAGGGAAAATTTTAAACCCGTGATAACACACAGAGCATTCTCCCAATCAGATATTAGGTCTTATTCTGACAGGAAAAGAACTAAGAAATGTTTGGAATCCAATAGCCCTACAATCGTGTGAGCTGGATACTTCCACCTATTGGCTATGAATTTTTAGAAGACATTAATGGATGGATGTCTATTTATAAACGAGCGATTAGAGAATGATTCATCAACGAAGAGGCCTTAGTGAACTACATGGATAAAATAGGGAACATTACAGCACCATCAACTCATGTTTGGACATTAGGGATAATCTCAATGAAGAGAAAGCTAGTGAGGGAAAAAGGATCAATAAATGGAGTGTGGGAATAAAGGAGAGAAGGCTATGGAAGAGGAGGAGGACTCACCTCCCACCCCGCCGACGAGGGACGAGGATGGGGGGCGGCAAAGTTGCCATTGCTTAAGTAAACTGTAACACCCCGAGATTTTATGAAAAATATTATTGTAATTTCATTAATGTCTTGTGTTGTACGCTACACCAAAAGGAGATTTCACAAGGCGCATCCTTGACTTGCCTTTCATTACAGGCAATCACGACCTTCCTTGATAGCGTGTGTAGTACACAATACCGAGTTTCACTAAACAACGATATGCTATTAAAATATTACTAAAACTAGCCGTTATGAATAGTAATAACCACTTTTTGAAATTTTTTAAATTTTATTCTTCAAAATGGACTTTATTTTTGGATTTGGAATATTGAAATTTGATTAGGGTGAAATTTTGGTACTTTTCGGATAACTTTCATTTTCTGATGAATAGTGAAAATTACTAAATTTTAATTAAAAACAACTTTTTTAATCGAAATAATTAATAGAGATAAATTATTAATTTTAGTGGTTTTAAAGTATATTTAGAATATATTTTTACAATTTAATACAATGTTGTTGATTGGATGTAATTTCACATTTAAACCAGACATAAACAAGTGTCAATCTTTTGATAGTTATTATCTTTTAAAAACATGCTATTTATTTTGACGACGAGAATTAATTTCTAAATTAGTTAATGTAACTGATATGTTTTGAATTTTTTAAAATAAACATCATTTTTGAATTCATAATATCAAATATAGCTTAGGCCTAATTTTTGGTATTTTTCTGGAAACTTTCATTTTTTTGATGAATAGTGAAACCACTAAGTGGTAGTTAAAAAAATGAATTTTTCATAAAACTTAATTTTACCACTTTTAGGAGTAGAATTTCGAAAATCCGAGAGACATGGTTAATATCAAGAACTAAAATGTGGTTCAATGAGATGAAAATAATTTTTCGTGAATAGTAACTTTTTACTTTTTTTACCACGGTTAAAAGTAAATAAGGTAGTTAAGGGTATAAATGATATTATTATTACCCTAACACATTTCCTAATTCTATTGGATAAGTTTAATTCGACCAAAAACAACCTTAGGAATAAAATATGACCATTTAGGCCCACTTGGATTAGATTAGGACATTTATTATCAATTTATTTAAAGAAGGGTTAAAATAGTTAAAATCAAAGTTTATTAACTAAATCATTTTTAATATAGGGTTATACATAAGATAAATTCGACTATAAATATTCATTATAATTCTAAAACGATTTCCTACATAATGATATTTTATTTGTAATTTGTAGAATTTAAATAAGTTAATTTATTTATGACACAAAGATGATACAGTAATTATCTTATTAATGAAATATTGACACAATTGATGTTATAAATACCCAAATAAATGTATTTTGAGACTTTTTATGAATTCCACTAATTTTATAGGTTAATATGACATGTTATAATTTATTAAAGTAACTTTTTTCTAACTAATAATTATGTTATGATTTTTACAAAAATCAATTACTAAATAGTGTCAAAATTGACGTAAAATAGTTTTTAAAACAAATATTATATTATTAATTGTTATTTTATTCCTAAAAATCTATGTTTCGGTCAAATGACTTAGATAGGGTTATATACATTAATAATAAAAAACTTGGGGTTCGTTTTGATTGTTATAGAAAGTTTATTAACCTTATAGTGTAAGAACACAAAAAGACACGGTAAAAGTAAAATTATCTAACATTAAGTTAAAACTAAACGATAAGGTTAAAATAGTAAACTAAACATGTCCAAATTCTATTGGATGAGAGGATTTAGACCCATCCCCACCTTAGCTTCGAAATAAATCAATTTGGAGCTATTTAAAACTGAATATGGCTTTATAATAAAATAATATTTTTAGTTTTTCTAAAGGTGACCTTCTCCTCCCTTATAAAAGGGCACCTCCTCCCTCTCTTCCTCACACCACATTGAGCCTTCAATCTCAGACAACCCCTGCCAAATTCTATTCTCTCCTTCCCTAGTAACATCCTAGAGGTCCTGGTCTTCCTTAAAGACCAATTTTAGTGCCCTAAGAGGAGGACTCAAAGAGGCGCTTCAAAGAAGAGGTAATGTCCGTTACCTATTCTTTCAACATTATTTCTTCTTACACTTATTCTTCATAGGTTGTTTCATTATGAAGTAATAACATAAGTATAACTCATATACTGATATTTTATTATAATTATGAAACAACCCAATTTCACCATCTATCCATCCTACGGAAAAAGAAATCACCACGCGTGCGTACGTACGGATTACCGTCTCCACGCCGTGGTGTAATCTATTTTCCATAACCACCTTACTTGGATGGGTATAATGGTTCAAATAAATAACTATATATGATTATTGTAAATTGATATATATTCTGAAATAGTATACATACACTCCAATACAATTCCATGATCTTGGGAAAAATATCATCGCTCGTGCATACGTACTGACTACCGTCTCCACGACGCGATGAGATTCACTCTCCATGTTAACCATTCATGAATGATTATAAAGTATATATAATGAATAATAATGAAATATATGACATAATAATGATACTGTATTTATGTATATATATATATGTATGTCATTTACTTAATTCCATTCAATTCAAAAGGGAAACGAAAACAGCGTTCATGCGTACGTACGACCTACCGTCTCCATGAACAGTGTATTTCATTCCTTTTATCGATCTATAATATATATGTATATGATGAATATATATTATATATAAATCATTTTTTACATTCTGGAATTATTTAAATCAGGATATAAGTAATAATATCAAGAACGACAAGTTGAAACACATACGATAAATAAAATGATTTTACCCAAAACGTTGCATTAACATGGAATTTACAAAAGAACGGGTAATATAAAGTAATAAGTGGAACATATATGATATCATAACGATGAATATGATTCTGTAATAAGTCAATGAAATTATTTAAATCATTATACAGGAGGTTCGGATACGTACGAAGCATATCAAACCTAAGGTATGAGATAACTTTTCCAATCTCGTTTTTATCCGAGATTGTTTATTCGTAAGTATTTTCTCGGGTTATTTCTATCATCCATGTCCATGTTTTATAAAAGTGTTTTCATGTATGTTTAAAGTCATTTTAACCCATTTTTAACTTTTACTACATTTTATGTAAAGAATAATTATTTTGTTTACGTTACAAGGTACTTTTTTGGACTTTTCCGACAAAAGTACGAGGAGAATGTTATTTTTAACTTATACGGCGTGAACAGATTTTTATGGTTTTCTAAGGCCTTATTTTCATGAATCTTCCTCCAAAATATTTCATGACTATTTTCAACAAAAACCTTTTCTTCTAAAATTTCATGACATTTTGTGAAAAGAAAATGATTTTTGAAGAAAAAAGGATATTTTCCTCAAGAATTCATTTCAAGTGTTTTATCAAAACCATTTTCATCTAAGATGACATTATTTTACATGTGAATGTTTCAAGCATCATGTCTCTATGATTTACATGATTTCACTGTTCTTATTATGAAATGATATCCATTTCTTTTATATGGATTATGTGATGATGGGATGATATTTATGAAACCCATTTTATTTATTGGGTTATTATGAATGATGTATGTTTATTTTGTGGCACAAGTAAGAATGATTTCATTATGAGATGGGTGGGACCTATACCTCCCACCAATGCATTGGGTAAAGATTTTATATCTCATGAGATAGACATGGCTGGAACGGTAAGTTAATCCGGTTCAGTGTTACAGGACTGAAACAATGAGTGAACTCGATTCAGAATGGGACTTTTTCCACTAAGATGGTCTTGGCAGCAATTCCTTGGCTACTATGGAAATCATTACATGTGCTTAATGGATTCCAAAATTACTTGTTTTATTACCATTCTATTTTATCATGGTTTATGTTCCATTATGATCTATGCCTTATGTACTTCCATGTTTTAAGTCATTGCTCATGATTTTGATGTTTAAACATTACGTTCATGTTTTTAAGTTCAAATGTATATGGTATGTTTTATTTTATCCATGCTTACCCTTACTGAGAATTTGAGCTCACCCATTTTATGTTTTATTTTCCCCCAGGATTAAAATAAAGGTTTTAGGTAAGGAAACAAAAAGTGGAAGATATTTATGGGAGATGTTGAATATCTTTCACCACGATTAGAAGATTACGTTCAATGTTTCCAAAGACACTAAACTATTATGGTCCTTGTGTGTCTGTTTTTGTTATGTATTAAGTATTCCGCAAAATTAATGTAATGTCCATGTACGTTAGGCTTCGGGTCTCTACAGTTGGTATCAGAGGAATGGTTTAGTCAACCTTTGGAAACTAGGATGCGAGAACTTTAGTGAGATCCCTAGAGATATTTCTAAGGTATGTCTGGGGATGCCCCTAAGGTTAAGTATAAGTATAGGTTATAGTACTAGAATTACGGTAACCCAAGATGTTAGATATTGAAGGTACTCCCACTTTATTATGTTGTTTTTCCTAGCATGATTTTTGCCTCTCACACTATTCTTTTTGGGTTTTAGACGATGGCTGGAATCCAAAAGAACCGTATTGATCAATGTAATGGACAATGCAATGATTGTCCTCATGAACAAACAAATGTTATGGGAGATGGATTGAAAAATCTTATTTCTATATTTACACAAGCTATGAATCATTCTGGACTTCTAAATGAGCAGAGAAGGGAACGATATTCTATTGAGTCCTTTATGAGGCAACGTCCACCTTATTTCAGTGGGTCTTCTAATCCACTTGTTGCTGAACAATGGATCAGTACTACTGAAAATATATTTTCAGTTCTTCAATGTTCTGAACATGATAAAGTCATCTTAGTTGTGTATCGTTTGGAAGGTGATGCTGATCAATGGTGGAATCTTATCAAGAATACGAGGCCAAGAGATGAAATTGAGTCCATGGAATGGGAAGACTTCAGGAACTTATTTTTCAATAAGTACTTCCCTCTTATTCTTTGAAAAAAGATGGAGAAGGAGTTTCTTGAACTAAAGAAAAAGGAAAATGAATCTGTTGGTATATACGAAGTGAATTTTACAAGGCTTGCAAGGTATGTATCTGGATTTATCATCCAACCTGAAAGTAAAGTTGATTGATTTTTTAGTGTCTTAAAAACAAATCTTCGAAAGGCATTAGCTATAAGAGACTTCAGTAGCTATGAATAAATTGTGCGTTGTGCTATCAAGGTAGAAATGGAAGTTGGTTTTACTTATCCATATCATAGTTTTGACAAGAAATGAATGATGGAGTTCAAGGAGAAACCTCAGAATAATGGTGAAAAGAAGATGAATGTTTCCTTATGCTCAAAGTGTGGAAAGAAGCATGGTGGAGATTATCTTAAAGGGACTAGAAAATGTTTTAAGTGTGGAAAAGAAGGTCATCGACCAGCTGAGTGTCTAAGTAATGGAAAAAGGTTTTCTAATGATGTGAATAAAGAAAAGATTGTAGAGAACGCACCACCAACACTTCAATGCTTCAAGTGCAAGGAAATGAGTCATTATGCTAATAAATGCCCTAATCCAAGGGTTAGTGATGATCGACATGAGCATCCACTTAAGGCAAAGGAAAAAGAGAAGTCACATGCGATCATTATTGGCGATGTTGAATATGAAAACATTGTGGTGGGATGATTAAGTGTTTATGTAATGGGATTCCAAAATAATGTTGTATATAGTATCGTGGAATATTGGAATATTTATGTATTGGTCTATTGTGGTTTTCAATAATTTTATGGTACCGGTAACCATGGAAAGTTATTGAGATAAATTTGGAAAAAAAAAGATGATATGCACATAATGAAGGGAAAACGAGAAAATGAAATGGTTGACAGTATTCATGAGCTCATGATTGATATAAGGACTAAGTGATATCATGGTTTGAGTATATATAATATTGAGGATTTTGGTATGTGGAAAGAGTTAACTTTTAACAGCAGTGATTTTTTCAATAAGGTTCAATGGGTATTCATTTTTTTTCAAGAGAATACATGATTAAGGCCTTCGAATGTTTGGAATGTGACCAACAAGACATATCTCATGATATATGGGGATCAACAATGTTATTAACATGTTAGTTGTATGAACTCTTTGGTAATCGTTTTCACTATAATATGAGATTAGACAACATTATTTTGGATAATACTAAAGATTAGAATTGATTATGTTGGACATAAGTTAGTATTGTTTAAGGATAGAAGTTTTTCCGATATTATTTATGGGATGTTATAGTAATGTAGTTTTAGAAAAAGGAGAACTTGCAGGATGGGCGACAACCCATCGGGTCGGACAAGGTTGTGGGAATCGAACCGACAACTGAAGTGCGACTGGCCTTTATCGCCTACCACTGGCCTACAGAAAGTCCCTGGTTAGTAGAAACTAGTTTTATTTTATTACGCGGTATGATATATGAAGTATAAGTTTATTTTTGGAATCGAATACGATTAACCTCACCAAAGATGGACTTATGTATATTTGATAACTTTTTCTAACCTTTTGTTTGAAATAGATGGAATGACTCATCATTCTGTCACATGATCTGCTAACACTTCATAAATGAAAAATTCAACTTCATTTCTTTAAGAGATGAAGTGGAAATTGTTCAAATCACCAAAAATAGTGAGATTGTACCAAAATCATTCAAGTATTTCTTCTAATTCAATTTTTTCAACTTTAGGGAAATGATATTGAAAACCAAAAATGTTGTCCTAGTGCCGTTATATCCGATGAATCAGATGGTACCTTAGATCATCACAAATCTATGGATTTTTGATTGTTGGATTTTCCATAGCCATGTTCTCTACCACTCTCCATCAGAACATGATGGTTAGATTTCTCTTCCATATCTATATTTTCACCTATGTGGAAACGTAGTGATTAGTTTATTTGGGTAACCATTACATTTCATAATTTAGTTTTTAAAGCCAAGTTTTGGTATTCCTTTTTACGATGTGAGTTTCTATTAAGCGGACTTTCGAGTAGTAAACCATTTATAACCCCGACGAATTTCGAGGGCGAAATTCATTTTAAGGGGGGAAGAATGTAACACCCCGAGATTTTATGAAAAGTATTATTTTAATTTCATTAATGTATAGTGTTGTATGCTACACCAAAAGGAGATTGCACAACACGCATCCTTGAATTTCCTTGCATTACACTCAATCACGACCTTCCTCGATAGCGTGTGTAGTACACAATACCGAGTTTCAATAAACAATGATATGCTATTAAAATATTCTTAAAACTAGCTGTTATGAATAGTAATAACAACTTTTTGAAATTTTGTAAATTTTATTTTTCAAAATGGACTTCATTTTTGGATTCGGAATATCGAAATTAGATTAGGGTGAAATTTTGGTACTTTTCGGATAACTTTCATTTTCTGATGAATAGTGAAAATTACTAAATTTTAATTAAAAACAACTTTTTTAATCGAAATAATTAATAGTGATAAATTAATAATTTTTGTGGTTTTAAAGTATATTTAGAATATATTTTTACAATTTAATACAATTTTGTTCATTGGATGTAATTTCACATTTAAACCAGACATAAACAAGTGTCATTCTTTTGATAGTTATTATCTTTTAAAAACATGCTATTTGTTTTGACGATGGGAATTAATATTTAAATTAGTTAATGTAACTGATATGTTTTGAATTTGGTAAAATAAACATCGTTTTTGAATTCATAATATCAAATATAGTTTAGGCCTAATTTTTGGTATTTTTCTGGAAACTTTCATTTTTTGATGAATAGTGAAACCACTAAGTGGTAGTTAAAAAAACTGAATTTTTCATAAAACATAATTTTACCGCTTCTGGGAGTAGAATTTCGAAAATCTAAGAGACACGGTTAATATCAAGGACTAGAATGTGGTTCAATGAGATGAAAATATTTTTTGGTGAATAGTAACGTTTTACTTTTTTTACCACGGTTAAAAGTAAATAGGGTAGTTAAGGGTAAAAATGATATTATTATTATCCTAAAACATGTCCTAATTCTATTGGATAAGTGTAATTCGACCAAAAACAACCTTAGGAATAAAATATGACCATTTAGTCCCACTTGGATTAGATTAGTACATTTATTATCAATTTATATAAAGAAGGGTTAAAATAGTTAAAATCAAAGTTTAATAAATAAATTTTTTTTAATATATGGTTATACATACGATAATTTCGACTATAAATATTAATTAGAAAGCTAAAACGATTTCCTACATAATGATAGTTTATTTGTAATTTTTAGACTTTAAATAAGTTAATTTATTTATGAGACAAAGATGATACAGTAATTATCTTATTAATGAAATATTGACATAATTGATGTTATAAATACCCTAATAAATGCAATTTGAGACTTTTTATGAATTCCACTAATTTTACTGGTGAATATGACATGATAGTATTTATGTATGTAACTTTTTTCGAACTAATCATTATGTTATGATTTTTAAAAAAATCAATTACTAAATAGTGTCAAAATTGACATAAAATAGTTTTTAAAATTAATATTATATTATTAATTGTTATTTTATTCCTAAAAATCTATGTTTCAGCCAAATGACTTAGATAAGGTTATATATATTAATAATAAACAACTTGGGGTTTGTTTGGCTTGTTATAGTAAGTTTATTAACCTTATAGTGTAAGAACACAAAAAGACACGGTAAAAGTAAAATTATCTAACTTAAAGTTAAAACAAAATGATAAGATTAAAATAGTAAACTAAACATGTCCAAATTCTATTGGATAAGAGGAGTTAGACCCATACCCACCTTATCTTCTAAATAAATCAATTTGGAGCTATTTAAAACCGAATATGGCTTTATAATAAAATAATATTTTTAGTTTTTCCAAAGGTGCCCCTCTCATCCCTTATAAAAGGGCACCTCCTCCCTCTCTTCCTCACACCACTTTGAGCCTTCAAGATCGGCCAAACCCTACCAAATTATCTTCTCCCCTTCCCTAGAAACATCATAGAGGTCCTGGTCTTCTTCAAAGACCAATTTTAGTGCCCTAAGAGGAGGACTCAAAGAGGCACTTCAAAGAAGAGGTAATGTCCGTTTCCGATTCTTTCAACATTATTTCTTCTTACACTTCTTCTTCTTAGGTTGTTTCATTACAAAGTAATAACATCAGTATCAATCATATACTGATATGTTTTTATAAGTATGAAACAAACCTATTTTACCATCTATCCATCCTACGGAAAATGAAATCACCATGCGTGCGTACGTACGGAATACCATCTCTACGCCATGGTGTAATCTATTTTCCATCACCACCTTACTTGGATGGGTAAAATGGTTCAAATAAATAACTATATATGATTATTTTAAGGTGATATTGATTCTAAAATAGTATAAATACACTCCAATACAATTCCAAAATCTTGGGAATGATATCATCGCTCGTGCGTACGTACGGACTACCGTCTCCACGACGCGATGAGATTCACTCTCCATGTTAACCATTCATGAATGATTATAAAGTACTTATAATGAATAATAATGAAATATATGACATAAAAATGATACTGTATTTATATATATATATATATTTATGTACATCATTTACTTTATTCCATTCAATTCAAAAGGGAAACGAAAACAGCGTTCATGCGTACGTACGACTTACCGTCTCCATGAACGGTTTATTTCATTCCTTTTATCGATCTATAATATATATGTATATGATTAATATATATTATATATAAATCATGTTTTACATTCTGGAATTATGTAAATCAGTATATATGTAATAATATCAATAATGTCAAGTCGAAACACATACGATAAATAAAATGATTTTACCTAAAACGCTGCTTTAACATGGAATTTACAAAAGAATGGGTAATATAAAGTAATAAGTGAAACATATATGGTATAATAACAATGAATATGATTCTATAATAAGTCTATGACATTATTTAAATCATTATACAGGAGGTTCGGATACGTACGAAGCATATCAGACCTAAGGTAAGGGATAACTTTTCCAATCTTGTTTTTATCCGAGATTGTTTATTTGTAAGTATTTAATGGGGTTATTTCTATCATCCATGTCCATGTTTTATAAAAGTGTTTTCATGTATGTTTAAAGTCATTTTTACCCATTTTTGACTTTTACTACATGTTATGTAAGGAATATTTCTTTTGTTTACGTTACAGGGTACTTTTTTTTGACTTTTCCGACAAAAGTATGAGGAGATTGTTATTTTTAACTTATATGGCGTGAACGGATTTTTATAGTTTTATAAGGCCTTATTTTCATGAATCTTCCTCAAAAATATTTCATGACTATTTTCAAAAAAAACCTTTTCTTCTAAAATTTCATGACATTTTGTGGAAAGAAAATGATTTTTGAAGAAAAAAGTATATTTTCCTCAATAATTCATTTCAAGTGTTTTATCAAAACCATTTTCATCTAAGATGACATAATTTTACATGTGTATGTTTCAAGTATCATGTCTAAATGATTTACATGGTTTCACTTTTCTTATTATTAAATTATTTCCATTTCTTTTATATGGATTATGTGATGATGGGATGATGTTTATGAAAACCATTTTATTTATTGGGTTATTATGAATGATGTATGTTTATTTTGTGGCACAAGTAAGAATGATTTCATTATGAGATGAGTGGGACCTATATCTCCCTCCAATTCATTGGGTAAAGATTTTATATCTCATGAGATAGACATGGATGGAACGGTAAGTTAATCCGTTTCAGTGTTACAGGACTGAAACGATTAGTGAACTCGATTCAGAATGGGACTTTGTCCACTAAGATGGTCTTGGCAACAATTCCTTGGCTACTATGGAAATAATTACATGTGATTAATGGATTCCACTATTACATGTTTTATTCCCATGCTATTTTATCATGGTTTATGTTCCATTATGATCTATGCCTTATGTACTTCCATGTTTTAAGTCATTTCTCAAGATTTTGATGTTTAAACATTATGTTCATGTTTTTAAGTTCAAATGTATATGGTATGTTTTATTTTATCCATTCTTACCCTTATTTAGAATTTGAGCTCACCCATTTTATGTTTTATTTTCCCCCAGGATTAAAATAAAGGTTTTAGGTAAGGAAACAAAAAGTGGAAGATCTTTATGGGAGATGTTGAAGATCTTTCACCACGATTAGAAGATTACATTCCATGTTTCCAAAGACATTAAACTATTACGGTCCTTGTGTGTCTGTATTTGTTATGTATTAAGTATTACGCAAAAGTAATGTAATGTCCATGTATGTCAGGCTTCGGTTCTCTACATAAACCGGGTTTGGGGAGACGGTGTGAGCATCAATCCATTAACCACTCATTCTTTTATGTTTCTTTTTATTTTGAACTCTATCGATATTCCTAATCACTAACATGTATGGTCTTTCTCATTTTATTCCATGTTTATTCCCTTACTGAGAATTACACCACATCATTTTCTTATGTATGTCCTCAGTTTATCCCATGCAATGATAAGTATGATGGAATTTTATGGCCTTGTAAAATAATTTCACAATAAAGATGTGTATTTAATGTTTTAAGTAGTTATGTAATGTTCCTATACCATAAAGACCATATACCCATCGATAATCTCAGTTGTATTAAGTGTAATTTTATATAATAAATCATGTTTAAATATGAAATAAATAGTAGGGTGATTATATAATTTCCATATGTTTTTATATAAGGTATTATTTTTGGGTTTTACAGGAAGGCTGATTGATATGAATAACATAGTTTATGATGATGTAGATCACTTATGAACCAGTGGTTTATGGGTCCATGTTTCCAAAGGTACAACACCATTACAATACTTAGGCATGTGTTTCTATAATGTAATGAATAATTTCATAAAATGATTTAATATCTATGTTTGAGAAGTTTTGGAATTTAAAATTTAGTATACATATCAGTAATTTAATTCCACTTCCTTACAAGTGGATAAACCATTTTAAATTTACCATTGAAAAATAATAAATATGAGAAGGAAAAAATACCAAAACTTAAACATCTGATGTTATTGGAATGGGAATATAATTCCAATGAAGATCTTGGATCACCACCCACATGAGAAATGACATCTATCTGAGGATTATAAACCAAAACCACAATAACAAACAATGATTAAAAATTCATTAGAATGATAGAGATAAAATGACACAACATTCAAAGATGAAATGTGCTAAAATAATATTAATCTATGAATAACTCATGAGAAAATGGTTGTAGAATGTACCTAAAATTATTTAGAATCAAACATGGGAAGAGGAGAAAAATCCATATCGAAAGGGGATTCCATGAAGACAAAAACCCTCTATTGGTCTATTTGGTATTTATGGGAAGGTTTGGAATAATTTTGGGTTCTAATGGGGTTATATGTATTTATAAAACCACTAAGAAACAAATAAATTTGATGATTTCCCATAGTATAAAATCCCAAAACCTTCACTTTAGGATTCAGTGTTGAAAACATAGACATAAAATTTCATTATTTGATACCAATATTCGTGGAATAATTTTATCCATCCAAATCATGAAATATAAAATGGAAAAAATGTATCATATACATTCTCAAGAACCTTTTATGTTTACAGTTTTATATAATTGTGAATAAATATTTCATAAACAAAAACCATAAATCCCATACATTATCTTTCCCACTATACATAGGTTTTCGTATTTAATATTAGGTTATTGACATCATCCACATGAAAAACTTCTTGAAATAACTAATTCAACATAATACTTGATAATACGAGAATAAATAAACATCACAAGGGTGAGATAAAATTCTCAATAAGGTTAAACATAATCATTTGAAATTAAATCTCACTAGTTATAATAAGAATATCATATGTGTATAATGACATAATTAGAGTGAGAGAAAAAATTATAAAATAAATTGTACCCACAAATACAAGAATAATTAATTGTGAAACATGGAGTAATTATTTAATAGAGGAAAGAGTCATAAGAATCAATAATCAAGATCCATATGCTATCAATCTTGATTAATTAGAACATTATAAACTCCAGAAAATCATAGATAAAACACATTGGTATCTTCAAACATTGTCTTCATATAACACTTACAAAACCATTTTAGAACACATAAAAAATAAATAACCATATGATGAAATTTCAATATAATTATCTAAATATCATTATTATTAACCAATGCATTAGAGTGATATCTGGGTGCACCAATCATTTAATCTATATTAGGATCACTAGGATCTATCTGAGTACACTCTCAATATAAGAAATTGTGAACAACCATAATATGAATAATGTATATAGAGCTTGTATTTCATCATACACATCAAAAAACAATAATTATCACTTTTTATAAAATTATTAAACCATGTAAAATTAAACATGTTCCACAAAAATCTCTTTAAATCCTGATTAAACCATGGAAATGAAATGTGCTTTATTAAAACCACTTTGAATTAAGATCAACCCATGGAAAATAAAATAGTTCTATAAAAATCTCATTGAAAAAATATTAATCCATCTAAAAATGAAGTAGAATGTTATCATTACAAAATATTTCTATTGGATCATAAGTGTCAACAGGTATTCTAAGCATTGATGAATGATAATACCATTAAAATAACATTAATGAAATTGTTATTAAAATAAGCTTTTCATATTGAAAAATAATTTTTTTAGTAAATAAACTTTAGTAAATATTTCAAAATTCATTTTCAATGAAAACTACAATGGTAACATATAAAAGAATCTTGGAAAATCATTTAAAAATATCTGGTGGAAAATAACCATTCAATTTAAAAAACATTTAAAAAATAATTTTTTTTGACATAATAAAACATGAAAAAAACATTCAAATCATATAATGGAAACATAAAATAAAATGTAGGTGGGAAATTATATTCATGTCATACACGTTACAATAATGATTCCTTTCACAATTTAAGTAAAATCCAAATAGACATTATTTTGAAAATGACATGAATATTCTTTGAACTAATTTTTTGACTCCCAAATATGGGTAAATATTTATTTAAAAATAATATTTATGGAATCTAAATTCATTTTTGAAAACTATTTTTAATACATGAATTAACAATAAAAATGGGGTTTCTACCTAAGTGGTAAATAAACGTGATTTTCCTTTCAAAAGATTTTTTCAATATTATTTATCAAAAAGGGTGGAAGAATGATATTATTACATCAAAATATTGTGAATAAAAACATGATAATAAATATCATGAGAACAAATGATAGTTATATCATAATATTTCAACATTGGTTACTTAATCATATAAATCTGGTGAAATATAAGTTCTTAACGTAAACTATTTACCACTTTGGAAAGATTGAATCATAAGAAAAACTAAAGGATATAATTAAATTTAAAAGAAAATATAACTAGAATAAAAATTTACTAATATTACATATAAAAATGGTTTTATATACACCTCATAAAATAGTATAGGTTCATAACCTGACCTAATTCTCAAAGAAGAAAAATTTAGTCTAAAATCCCATACAACGATCATATATTTAAAGAGGGGATTAATCAATGAAATTAATGAGTTTATAAAACATAAATCCAAATAAAACACATGTAATTTTAATATAAAATAATCAAATTTCATCACAAAAAATATTATCATGACATAATCAATGAATTATATGTTTAACATAATGAACGGTAATTTAGTTAAGAAAACCCTTACCTCATGCTTCATTTTTGTAGATCATTATTGAATCTCCTCTATAGTGGTTAAAAACATGTTATTAAATTAATATAGAAATATATCAATATTTATAATGTCCCATATGATACCTTTATAACATATTATTAATCAATTCTTAATGATCTATCATTGTTTTCATTTTTTGGGTGTTAGTTTCCATTTTTCAATCGTTCTTCGTTTTGACAATTCCATTTTATGTGCATATAACACAGTTCTACCATATAAAGAAGAATAATAATGGAATAATTATAATAATCATTAATAAAATATATTTTTATGAACAATTTTGAATATTTGTTTTAAAAAATGAAGTATGATACAATAATGGAGAAGGTAGGTTGTACACACGCATTAATAACACTTCCATTTTCAAAGACCATTATAGAAATGAGGCATGTAATATTTTGTCATTCCATAATAATCATAATATAAATATATACAAATTATTTAATAAAAAATACTTAAATATATGTCATTAGTATAGTGTGGTGATTAAACTAGAGAGTCACATTGTTTTGTTAAGTTGGTAGCCCACACGTACATGGATGACATTATCATATTTCAGTGAGTGAAAAAGTAATAAATAAAATAATGTATTAAATTTTCATAATGATGAATTTTTCATGAATATCATAATTATTCCTTGTATATAATACATATTTATTATCATAATCTTTATTAATTTTCTTATAAAACATTCATGAAAACGAATCACATCACTTCACGAGGAGGAAGTATTACATACAAACAAGCAACATTGTCTTATACCCTAAAAAAGGAATTCTAAAAATTTTTATATGATATAATTAATTTATAGAAATAATTAATTTAAAAAAAACACATATATACTTTATATCAATCATAATCCCCAAAAATGAGATGTGGTAATGGAAAAATAATTGATGTAGGTTTGTGAAGCGGTGGTCCACCGTACACATGAATGATGATTTAATAACCCATTTTATTAAATAAGATAAAGAGTTTAGGTCATGAAATTAACATAATAACATCTCATTATATTTAATAGACATATTTTATTATATAGTTTTTTTATGAATAATTTTTTTAGGTGGTGGAAAAAATTAAATAAATATGTAAGTTGAAGAATGTTACATCTTATTCATTTTAGTTCCTTTGGTTTTCACTAATAACCTTCATCGGTTATATTTATACACAAGATACAGCTTATAAGAGTAGTGGAAGGAATTATAGAAGTGATTTGGTCTGGAATTTTTCTATCCAATGGGTTTAAAGGTGTGATGAGAGGAGAATAGGTGGTTGCCTTTTATAAGTGTGTTCAGTGAAAAACATGTAATTTTTAGAAGGAATGAATACCAACCACGTTCAGTCTTGTAAAAAGGCTACAATAATAAAAATGTCTATATAATATAATGTATAACATTAAAATATGGCCATAAAATATATTTTAGAAAATATTTAGGTTATTTTAAATCATATCCTTTTTGTTTAACACTTATTAAATCCATTTTTCTTTTAACTGAGGTAAATAATTTTTTTTAGTCACTATTTTTTTAAAAAATAATTTTTAATTGATAGATAATATAAATAATGATTATTTAATATATGGAATCCATTTTTTCAAATTCAATCCAGAAAATTGGGTAATTTTATTTTAGACTTATTCTTGTAGATGTTATGAGAGAGATTGGTTTCAAAGAGGAAATAATCTATATTTTAAGATGCTTCTTTTATATCCAATTTCAATATTAAATTGATTAAAATTAAATATAATATATTAATTTAATTTTAATTGAAATAATTTTAGCTTAAACCCAATTTAAAAATAATTTAACTTTATAAATATTTTACGTGAATTTTTTTCGTATTAAATTTTTTTATTTTTTATTATTTATCAAATAAATTATTATTTTCGTAAAATTACAACAAAATCAAAAAATTATAATATTAAATTGTGATTTAAAAAATAATGGTCAGTTTTTCAAAAAATTTCAAAATGGGAAAAAGTAAATATTAACCAAATCCTGTAGATGTGAAGAAAAAGAATGATATTATAAGGTTTTTAGGAGATAAATTCTAGTATATATTTAGTGTTGTGTGTCATTTACACTATAGAAAATAATTCTATAATTTTAAAATATCATGGTTTTACATCATCCTCTATTTAATAAATATGTTCATCAAAATTAAAAATTTATCTTGACAATCAATGGGTGGATATTTGGAAATACTTTTGTTGTAACCCTAGATCCAAAAAAATGATTAATAAAAAACATTCATGATAAAATGGAAATGGAATTTTGAGAATAATCTAGAATAAAACATACTAGGATTAAAAAAGGTTAAAATAGGTGGGAATTAAATTTTTGTACATGAAATTAAAGAGTAATTTAGTATGAGGAGTGATTAAAGTCATTGATCAAAGAAGATGAATCATCAATGTAATGTTATTTCCATAAAAACTATAAATATATAATGATTTTAAAAAATATATTATTAATTAGATATGAATGTAATAGGATAATATATTTTTTAAATATCCTTCCACTAATTATAAGGAAATAATTTTCCATATTGACTAATAAAATAAGAAAATATAATTACCTGATTTTTATAATATAATTCTTTTGTCAATTTCTTCCAGAATCTCACATTTTTTCCAAATGGTGACTAATCATGATAAATTATTCATACATAAAGCACCAAAATCAACTTAAAAATACAACATAACCACAAAGAGATAATAAATCTCTTACACTTTTCATTATAAATTAATCAAAACCAATATTTTTAAAACATATTAATATAATTCCCAAAATGGATAAACCATCATATGTTATAATAATCCTCAAAATTCAATGGTAATACCCTAAGTTAAGATTGATTTTTTCTTGAATTAATAACCCAATATCTCATATAACCATGAAAACATAAACATTAAATAGTTTTTTAATATCAAAGTTTGTCTCATGATTCTCTGTTTATGAGGAAAAAATAAAAAGATGTCCTTTTGAAATAAAATTCATCACATAGTCCCCAAAAAACTATTCAAAGCCATGGATATCAGTACATTAAAACATATTCTCCCGTAATGACCTCAAAATAAAAATCCTATAAGTACTAATAGATATCAATACCCTAAGAATATTTATTTAAAAATAAATAAATTCATACAACATGTTAAAAAAAGAATTACAGATACATGAACCTAATACAACATCTCCTAAAATAGAATTACTCACTTTAATATATCATCTTTTAAAACCTCAAGTAGTTTTCTATGAAATTTAACTTATCATTAGACTTATGATTATAAAACTATGAAGGTATCTATGAATCTTAAGACATAATAACATGAAAACATCCATAATTAATATGTTATATATGAAGTCCACTGATACGAAATATAACATCCCTTAACCTGCAATCTCTAATCTAGGTTTGAAGATGTAAAATTTACATTTTTTTCTTTGATAGCATTTTAAATAACCTAGTTTTCTCCATATCAAACATAAAATATCAAAATAAAAATGTGGATCACTTGAATTCTCAATTTATTTTTAGTTATAGAGTTTTAGTGTATTAGGAAAACAAATATATAAACAATACCCATGGATTTGAAAAAGTATCTTCCCCACTATTCCTCAATTTTCATATTCCATACTAGGTCATCAACAACATTCATAAGAAAAAATTATGGGCATAATTAATTAAAAATAATACTTGATTACTTGGTGAAAAAGAAACAACATAAGGGTGACCTAAAAATGATCATTAAGGGTAAACACAATCCTTATAAATTGATTATTATTAGTGATTATAAGAATGGAATAAGGGTATGATGACATAATTAGAGTGCATGATAGAATAATAAAAATATCATACTAATAACTACCAGAATCATCAATCATGGAACATGGAATAAGTCATTAAAAATGAATTATTCATGAAAATAAATAATCATGAGCCATTTGATAGAAACTTGATCGAAGTAAATAATATAATATCATGGAAAGCATTGATAAAACATGTTTGTATTTTGGAACATCATATTTGTAGAAAAATTATAGATTCGTTATAGAACCTGTCTAAATGGAATAAACATATGGTATATTTCCAATATAATTCTATAGAGATCATAACAATTACCCATTAAACTAAAGATCTATATGGGTGAAACCATCATATATGAAATTTCCATGAAAAAATGATTAATGTATTCAAAACATGCATTTCATCATAAAACACATAAACATCTATTATACCTTTAATAACATGAATAACCTGTATAAAATAAACTAGTTCAACAAATATCTAATTGAAACATGGATAATCCATGAAATTAAATGGATTTCATAAAAATATATATGAAACATGAATAACCCATGTAAAAGAAATGGGTTAAATGACCTTGTATTTGAAATAATCAAAATCTATATAATAAAAAAATTAGGGCGGTATTGAAACAATATCCCTATTGGATCATATTTAACAAAAGGGTTTTTAAAATAGATGAGTGTGAATACTATTAAAATATTATTAATGTGAATTTTAGTAAAATAACATTTTCAATTTAGTAAAATCATTTTTAGAAACTACAAATTCACAAAATGTTTTGGAAATCCCTTTTGTTGAATATATCCTTGCAAAAATATAAGTGAAAATATATATAAAAATTAAAACAATTTGTAAAGAAAATATCCATTCCATTAAAAAATAGTTTTTAAAACATAATTTTTTTTAATATACTTTTCTCGGAAAATAAACTTCAAAATATATAAAGGAATAACCAATTAAAATGAATATGGAAAATATAGTCCATGACATACATATTTAAATAATGATTCCTTTAACCTTTCTGGTAAAATCCAAACAAAATTTTCTTATTAAATGACATTAATATTCATATAAATGTTTTTATAAAATGTCAATAATTGGTAAAAAATTCATTAAAAATAATTGAAATAATGCTAATAACATTTTTGAAAACATTTTTAGAAAATGGTTTTGGAAGAAAAAAAGTGTTTGACTGAATTGATAAATGAATTCATTTTTTATTAACACATTTTTCTCTATTATTTTGAGAACCAAAGAGTCTAAAAAAATTAATATTACTTGAAAATAAAATGAATAATATAAGGATAAAAAAATCATGAGAATACATGAGAGGTAGATCATAATATTTTAACATTGGAGACTTAATCCTAAACAATCCTCATAATTGATGATATTATTACATAAAACTCTTACCACTTTTAGAGAAGTGAATCATAATCCCCATGAAAGGATAAAATTAATTTATTTCAAAAATATAATTAATATAAATGAATTAATGATATTACATTTCAATGTTTATATATATATACCTCATTAAAAAAGATAGGTTTATAAGCTGACATAATTCCCAAAGAAGTGAAATTGAAACTAAAAATTCATACAAAGACCATATCACTGAAATGAAGACTAATTAATTAAATTATTTTTTGTATAAAAATAAATTCATATAAAAAATAGGATATAAAATATAAAATAATAATTGTCCGTTACAAAATTAATATTAAAATTATATAATCAATAATGTGACGGCTTACCCAAATGAATTGAAATTGAGTTTAGAAATCCCTTACCTCATGATTCATATTTGATGATCAGGATTAAAAATATTATATTTTTATTTTAAGCATGTTATTAAATTTTTAACGAATAATATTAATATATATACTTTCATATTTTATCCTTTTTTAAAATATTATCACATGTTCTTTAATAATATTTCATTATTTTCACTGTTTCGACTGATAACTGCCTTGTTTTCTCATTAGTGATTTTTTATGAATGCTACGATTCCTTTGATTATAATATAGTTCTATAATATAGATAATAATAATAATAATGAATTATTTATCAAAATTATACAAAAATTATAATTTTATGAAAAATTATGAAATATGGTTATGAAAAATGAAGTATGTTATGATCATAGACATGGTAGGTCATATGTACACAGGAGTAATATATCAATTTTTCAATGATAAATATAGAAAAAGGTAATTAAAAATATATAATTACAATATAGAAATGATATAATAAATAAAATATTAGTTCTTTTTAATATACTCATATGTATATCTTATATTTAGTGTGGTAATTTTAGAGGAGAGTCACAACGATTTGTGAAGGATGTAGTCCACACGTACGCAGACGATGTTATCGTATTTTAGTGAGTGAAATAGTAGGATGTAAATTAATATATTATATTTTAATAATTATAAATATTTTATGAACATAATAACTATTTTATGTATGTGATATATATTTATTTACTTTACCCTTGTTAATTTCTATGTAAAGTGTTAGGGAATACAAATCACATTTCTTTTTGAGGTAGTAGTCTTCTATACCCCATAGTGACATTATCATATCCACTATAGAATAAAGACATAAAAAATGGTATATATATGTATGATGAAATGACTAAATTTTTATAATTATTCTATTAATATCATATAAATACTTTATATCTGTCATTATACTGAACCATGATAGGTGTTATTGAAAAAAAATCACATCAGTTCCGAAGACCATAGTCTACCATACACACGAATGAAAATTTCATAACCCATTTTATGGGATATGAGAAGGATTTAGGTTATTCCATTAAAAAAATAACATATAATAGTATGGATGATCCGGAGTCTATTATATAAACAAGGATTAATAATAATTGAAGGAGGTGTAGAATGAAATGAAATAAAAAAAACTCATGGAAGAACGTTACATATTCTTTGGCTATCTTCTTTTGGTTTCACCAAAGGCATTACATGGTTAGATTTCCAAAAACATTAGGCCTCTATGATTATTTTAGTGAATTATATATTTTATTTGGGTAGTTCTTGGCTCAACCAATGTGTTTTAAGGTGTAATGATAGTGGGACAATGGGTGTCCTAATAAAATTTTTTTTCTTTATAACACATTAAAACCTTATTTACTACATAAGTTTACACTTAATATATCCAAAAAGATCAATAATTATAGTTTCTTTGGGAATTATTTACCTTACATATCCATTTTGAAACATGGAATACATCAAAATTATTTATTACTTCATTGGCATTCTCAAATTATTCGAAAAAAATTAAAATGGTATGGAATAACATAGGAAATACATAAGAAAGGAGTGATAAATAATTCCTAGTAAGGGAATAAACAAATTATAATGTGAATAAGAATCATGTGTTTTAAAATTCTAATTTCAAAGGGGCATAAAAATAACTTGAATAATGAGGCATGATATAGCCTGATAATCATAACATGGGAAATGTGTCAACAACTTAGGACACTACATCATAAACATAGGTCAAGGATAACTACCCAGAAAACATGGTGGATGAATTCAAATAAAATAATTAAGTTAATTCCCTTTCCCAACATGTTATATAATTGTACTAAACATTACCTAAGGAATTAGAGAACTATATAATATTGGTTACACCCCACACATATATTTCATTCTCATGCTTAAGTGTTCCACATAGATCATACAACATTTATTCATTTTGTATCATATTTTTCCATGCTCGAGGGGAGTGGAATGCACACATCTATGTACGCAAAAAATATTATAAATGTGTACTTGAAAACTCCATTGGTAAGAATTGGTCATTAGTATTAACTACCAATTATTTTTAGCATGTATTCTCATGTTGAAATTTTTTCATCATAACGGGAGCACGTAAATGTTCATGAGAGTGATAAATGAGTATGATAAGGGTATCTAATCACTTAGAAATCAGATGGGTAGTACGGGTAAATAGTAAAAACACACACCAAATTTAAGAATAAAAAAATGGAATAAAATGATGATGATTCTATAATAAAAGAGGATAATGAGATGACACCTTACCGAATTTTTTAATTTTAATAGTGTGATAAAAATTAATAAAATGGGTTGATGAGATAGAGAGTGGGGATATCATAATTTGTACATAAAATAAGTAGTATGGAGGATATTTAATAACATATCCCATAATAATTAAATGAATATAAAATACATAAGGTAACGAAGATAATTTAATAATGAGGATAAGGGGAAAGATGCCATACCTGAGAGCATGACACCAAAATCAAGAAATGGGTCTTCATGAGAGCTTGGGTGTCAACCCCAATTTTTCTTATTTTGGTTTATGTTCCAGTTCAATGGGAATACCAGTATTTTATTAGGATATGGGTGTGATGGGTGATGAGTATTGAAGTGGTCCCTTGTCTAGTTTTTGTCTCTTGATTGGCCATATGTTCATTTTGGAGTTTTTGGAGAAATATAAAAAGATTTGGCTTGGTAGTGCCCTGATCAAGGTTGACACATGGTTTGATAAAAAGTATGACTGATCCAAGGAAATAATGTATAAACTATAAAACCTACTATACGGTTGGCACAAGGCCATGCGATCGATCTCGGGTGACTATGATATCGGTCCCCATTGTTACCGTAAGGTATCCACACAGTTTAATAAACTGTGTGGCCTAACAGTGTGAGTTTCCCATAATATAAAAATTTTGTTTCCCAAGTTTTCTTCCTCTTGAATTCTGGACCAAAATCCTCCTAAACCTTCTTCCTTAGTGAATATAGACCTAGGGATCCCTCTCCCTTTCCCTTCAATCCACTCATCTTCCTCCTTTTGTGTATTTCTAATAGATATTTAAGTTGTGGATAAATTTCTCAAGGTAATTACTCCCCATTATCATCTATCGTCTTTCTTATTTTATTTTTTATGTTATTTATCTTCTCCCCTGTTGATTTATGAACTAGTGCTCCTTTTCCTAGGTTTTATGTTGGTGGTTTTTGTATAGGGTTGTTCTTCATAGACATGGTGTTTTGGGACCCCCGTGCAGTGATTCCAGGTATGTGTTGTCATTCCTCCATGGATTCGAGGTAGGTTTCCCATGAAATTGTCTTTATAATTTTAGCATCTTTAATTTCCTTATTTTCACACCTTCTTCAAATTCTTAATGTGGTAATATTTTCCTTGTATTAATTTTTTTGTGTGAAAAGTAACATTTTATGCCTTGTTTTATAAAAAATAGAGTTATTTTGGTTAGAATGTGCACACCATTATTTTGAAAAAATGTTCTGTTAGGTTTCAAACATGGCCTTTGATTTTTTTAAAAATATTATAAAATTAGAGGAATTTATGGCATTAATATTAGCGTTTTATACCTTCTTAAGTGTTAATATGAAATTGTTTTGATAAATATTACACGCCTAGTGTTTGATTAATTTCCCTGTTGGATTTTATGGGTTAATTATGATATAAAATGATTAAATTGGATTTATAAATATATTTTAAGCATGAAAAATTCATTTTTGGGTTCTATAAATGGTTTCCCAAGTGTTTTTATTTTTTTATAATGAAATGGGTATTTCCATTTAATATTTTTTGGCTTGTGATGCCGGTTAATGGCCCGTTTGGAAGTTTTATAAAAATGGGTTATGCCATGAATGTATAACATGAATGTTTTAAATAGATTACATACATGTTTATTTGTGTAAAATGGTGCGTGTACACCAATTTATGAAAAGTTTATTTAGAATCTTTGATAATTTTTCGTTTTTGTTGAATGCTTAATGGCCTGTTTGGAAACATTGTGAAAACGATGAAAGTATTTGTTATGAAAACCTCCATCACATGATTCTCATTCCTTTCCTATATATAATGGATGGGATGTACTCGTTGTGGACTCCTTATGATCCACTATCGGAGTTCATCTTTTTTGACTCTTTGTGTTCTATTTATTCTATGGCATGAAATCAATCTTTGGGGTGGCTCAGGGTGGTTCCTATTGTTATTTTATTATTATATATACTTATGATTGGATTCATAGCTTAAATCTATTAGATCACCCCATTATATATGATACATAGGAACCTGAAATATTAAGAGATTTTTTTGAGAACAATTACTACACTGACTTGTTTAAACACAAGATGGTGGCCCCTAGTATGTGGATATAGTTCAGTTTATTACTATGGGTGTTTCCCCTCAGTTTTTCCTTAGTTAGTGTGGCCAAGAGTGTTAGAGTGGTTTGATTTCATCATGTGTGGAATGATACCAGGGATGGGGTCTCATAAATTGGTATGTTCTAGATTATTCTTGATCTTCTGGGATTACTTATTTCTATTGGCTCTTAGTTTCATGGATTATGAGTGTGATACCTGTTTTCTTATTTACATTTCCCTTGACATGGAATCCTTAGTTTAGTGTTTTTTGAAATGTTTTATTCGCTGTGATGTGTTGGTTTTGAAAATTATTATGAAAAATATTTTTAAAGAAATGTGTTTTACCCTCATTTATGAAAACTGAAAATGAAATCGTCACTTACCCTTTTAAAATGTGAATGTCACACAAATAGAATGAGCATGGTTTTGAGAAATGAATGATTTCAATGGGTTTTACTTTTTATTTATGTAAAATGTGTAGAAAAGAATACTTTTATAGTTTGTAGCTCAAAATTGAAATTGATGTTTCTTTTTTTTGAAGGATGTGCACCTGGAATAGATAATGGGGATAACCTACTGAGTTTTAATATACACACTAATAATTCATTTTTATTTGTAGGTATTGTGTAGGTTTCAGCTTGAGTTGGTCACCCCTGGTGAAAGTTGATCACGTGTTGGAGAGTGGCCCATGGGGTCCCACGTGGTTTGTGTAATATTCTTATCTAGTTGGTGGATCGTGTGGTTTAGTTGTATTTTAAGAGTTTTATATAAATGATGTTCTCATTAGTATAATTTATAATTGATTTCCTTGTGCAACTTACTGCTATTTAGTTCCATAGTTTTTTTGGATTAAAATTTTCCCTTTATGTACTTTTTTCATGATCAGAACTAGATTCCAGTCCATGGGGATCAGGAATGACCATCAGGACATTCCATAGATTGTCTTATGTGATCGGTTCATGGACTACATGGGATAGTTCATGACAATGTGGTATTAGAGGAGGTTGGATCTTAGTAGACAATTATTTTCAGATATCCCTTTAATACATGGGGATGTCATGGTAGATATAGTATTATTTTCAGGACTTGAGGGGAGGGTGAGGGAATAACATCATGAAATATTTCTTATTTTGATCCTCATGTTTCTAAGGGTTTTTTGGTATTGTTATTTTCTTGGGCCTTAGGTATTGTTTGGTGATTGGGATACAAAAGACGAGTCAGGCTAGTGGTCTCTGTGAGCTCATAGGGACTAGAATTCCATGTGAAGATGGGGGAATAGTCCTAGAAGGATATCTCTATTAGAGGGGTTTTTGTCGTATAGATGCCAACCATATGCCCAAGTCACCCACCAATACTAGTTCCCCTTGTGAGTCTCTTGGGACATCCTTTTTGATTCATGTCAAATTCTTGTGTGGCTATTTCTAGATGGTTTTTAAGGTTGGGGAGACCCACTGTGGGTCTCCTTGAGCTTAATTTTATGAATTTTTCTAGTGGTCATTGTACTCTAATGGTGGGGAGCCTATTCTGGCCATCATTTCATTGTCGTTTGTGAGCACTCTTCGGTTTGGGTGGTCAAAGGGATTATTGGGATAAGGCCCAACAATCTGGTTCTAGGCATAGGGATGGAGGCAGTGACTTGATCATTACCATTGATTATTGGGAATTAATTTGATGTTTTGGTTCTATTTCAAGCAAGATGCATAAGCTCCATGCATATTGGGTGTGATATTCTTAGTTTAAGAGGACGGATCGTGTTGATGTGGAATCATTAGGTGTTTTTCAATCATATGGAATGTGTTATGGATTTCTATGGGTAAAAAGCGTAAATGTTGGGGATAATTTCGACACCCAGTTTTTCATGTTTTGGGTTATGTTCCGATTCGATGTGAATCCCTATCTTTTCTTCGTATCCTAGTGTGACTAGTGTTGAGTTTTAAAATGTTACATTGTCTAGTTTTTCTCCATGTTTGGACCTAGGTTCCTTTCTATGTTTGTGGAGAAATCTAGAAATATTTTTCTTGGAAGTTCCCTACGCATTGTTGGAACAATGTTGCGTAAACTATGTGGCCAAAACCATGTAACCTTCATGAAGGTATAAAATCTACTACATAGTTGGTGCATGGTCGTTTGGTTGATCAGGGGTGACGGTGTGGTCGGTCCCCATGGATACCACTCAGTTTCTACACGGTTTAATATACCGTGTGGTCTAACCATGTGAGATGCCAAGAACATAGAAAATGTTTTTTACAAGTTTTCCCCCTCAATATTTTTTTGACCCAAATATACCCAAACCATATTTCCCTAGTGTGTATAGACCTATGGATACCTCTTACTTTCCCTCCAAGCCATTCCTCTTCCTCATTTGGTGTATATCTATGAGATATTCAAGATGGGGCTAAATTTGTCAAGGTAATTTTTCTCCTTTCTCCTGCATCTTCCATATTAATTCATTTTTTTCTTGTATTCATATTCTTCCCTAGTCATGTTCTACATAGGATTTTATTTTCATGTGGCTTGTGTTGGGGTTTTTGTTCATTTATGGTTTTTCATCCTAGACCAAGGGTTTTGGGACTCTCACGAAGTGATTTAATATAGGTGTTGTCATTCTTCCATGGATTCGAGGTAGGTTTCCCAGGAACATGACTTTATAATTTCAGAATCATTGATTTCATTACTTTCACTAATTCTTCACATTATAAATAGAGTTATATGTTCCTTGGATTAATTTTTTGGTGTTCAAAGTACCATTTTATTCCTTGTTTTACAAAAAATATTGTCGTTTTAGGTAAAATGTGGACACCAAGTGTTTGATACAATGTTATGTTTTCTCTCATATGTGGTTTTTGATATTAAAAACAGGTTTTATAAATTTTAATGGATTTTTTGCAAGACAATTGGTGTATCAAACCTTTCTAGGGTTATATAGAATTTTTTTGTTAAATATTGCCTGCCTGATGTTTGATTAATTTCCTTGTTAGATTTTATGGGTTAATAGTGATATAAAATGATTGGTTTGTATTTTTAAATATATTGGAAGAATTCGAAATGATTTATGGGGTTCCTTAGTTGGTTTAGCATGTGATTTTGTTTTTGATAAAGAAATTGTAATTGGCATTTAATGTGTTTAAGCATGTGATGCTAGTGAATTTCTTGTTTGGAATTTTTATAAAAATGGCTCCTATATTTAATTTTATACCTGAATGTTTTAAAGTGATTTAAAAAATGTTTTGATGTTGAAAATAGTGTGTTTACACACCTTTATAAAATTTATATTTTTTATATTTGATAATTGTTGGTTTCATAGAATGCTTAATGGCCCATTTCGAAAAATTATGAAACTAATGAATGTATTTATTTTGAAAATATCCTTTAGATGTTTCTAAATCATTTTATATATATAATAGATGGGATTTCCTAATTTTGGAATGATTTTTATCCATTTTCACATTTCCTCATTTTAGACTCTTTGTGTTCTATTTATTCTATAGATTCATATCAATCCTTGAGGTGGCTCAGGGTGACGCATGTTATAAAATTATTATTATAAATTATTTTGATTAGATTCATGGATTGCATCAGTTTTCCCACCCCCATTATACATGATCCACAGAAACCTAACATATTGAGATAATTTTTTGTGAATGATTTCAGAAATAGATAGTTTATGCACTAGATAGTGGCCCAAAGTAGGTGGATTTACTGCTATGGGATTTTCCCATCGGTCTATCTTAAGTTAGGGTGGATGAGACTGTTAGGGTATTTTTATTTGATCTTGTTCTAATTTCAATCGGGGTAGAGATATTATGTATTAGTATGTTCTAGATTATTCTTGATCTCATAGGTTCACCTGTTTCTATTGGCCCTTAGTTTCTTGAAAGATGAGTGTGGTAATTGTTTTCTTATCTACATTTACATTGTTATATTATCATCATGGATCCATTTTGTGTAGGGTTTTATTGGAAGTTATGTGTTGGTTTTGAAAAGTTTTAGGTGAAGTTTTTTAATGAAAAGTGATTTACCCTCCTTGGTGAAAATTGAAAACAAAATCCCCACTTCTCTTTTTAAAATGTGAACGTCACACTAATATATGATATTAGTTTTGAGAAATGAATGCTGGAAATGGGTTGTAATTTTTTTATATAAAATGTGTATAAAATCATACATTTATATATTGTATCTCAAATATAAAATTGATGTTTCATTTATTGTAACAGATGTCCATTGGAAATAGATAATTAGGCTTGACTATTGAGTTTTAATACTCACACCTATAGTTCTTTGTTGTTTTTATCTCTTTTGAAGGCTTCAACATGATTTGGTTTCCTTGAGTGACATTTTATCATGTTTTAGAGATTAACCTACGAGGTCACATGGGGTTGGTATTGTCCTCCTATCCAATTGGTGGTTTTGATTGTTTCAATTTTATTTTTAGATTCTTATATAAATTTTGTTTAATTCAGTTCCATTTATATATTGAAATTATTGTAAAACATGCCTTTATATAGTTCCTCTTTTTTCTTTTCATATAATTTTTTCTTTTTATATACTCTATTGATGATTGACACTAGTTTCCAGCCTATGGGGAAAGGGATGGCCCTCTGGGCTATGCCACGAATCGGCTCTAGTAACCAGTTCAGGGTTGACCCAATTGGGTTCATAAAATTGGGGCACCATGAATGGATTATAGGGATGAGAGTTCAGATTAAGGATGTGAACTAAATATTTTTAGTTAAATGAAATGTAGTCTTGGGTGTGGTTATATAGAAAAAGAGAGGGGAGTTCTTTAATATTTCAAAATCATAGGTTTTAGATTCTATATAATAAAATTACCAAAACAACAAATATTCTATAGGTTTTTCCAATGGTTTCTTCCAAATAGGTTATTTACCATTATTTTATTATAAAAATGTTCTATCATATTAAATGATTCTCTTGTTTATGTGGAGGTAATTCACACTATTATGTCATGAAATTAATATCATAAAATGTATTATGTGTTTTGGAGGATTCATAAATGATTTATAAAATTAATCAAATAAAGATAAAATAAAATTATTTTAAGTTGAAATATACATTTATTAGAGGATACCCCTTAAAATATTTATTACATCATTTATGGTTCATTATGTTGTCATAAAATAAACCATATATCATTACATTATTAAATTTTGTCCTGAACATTCAACTGCCTTAGAAATTTATGAAAACTAATTTTTATGTTTTGATTTAAAAAATAATATTCAATTTATCAAAATAATTTTCTAGACATTTGAATTTCCACTTTTAACATAAGTGTACATATTTTTTTGAGAAATTCAGGGTTTATTTAACAAAAATTATTTTTGGACCCTTATAACAGGTACATTTGACTTCAAAAAACATATAAAACCATTTATATTTAATAAAAAATATCTAATAATTATATTTTATTAAAATAATATTCATTCTTTAAATCCATTAATTCCTCAAAAATAAATTCCTTAATCAAACTTGAATATTACCCAAAATTTCTATTGGTGTTTTATAGTATCAAAATAAAAATCATTTATAGTGTAACAATAGTATGATTAACATAAATTAATTATTCAATATAGAAGAATTCACATAATAATTATGATATTCTCTTGGTATATATTCTTTAATATTCTAGAAATTTCCCTAAGAGTACGGTGTGTGACTGTGAGATTTTCTTAGGTTGGTTGGACATACATTTTTTGGGTCATGATCTTGATGAGCCTAAACTTCTCCCACAAATGTTTTTGTATATGCATAAGTTATTCGATATCAACTCATTCTTGGACAAGGTAAAATCCAAAAGATTATATATCCTTTTTTAACTTTGATAAATGGGCATCATAGTGTCTGATCCAACTGGTTGAGTCCATAAATTCCTTTTCTTTAGTTAACAGGAATTGTTAACACCCTATATTTGTACTAATAATTTTATCTATATTCAATGTATTTATTATTAAATGTAAGGATTCTTAACAGTATTTTAAATCATGTAGGATATAAAGGTGTGCATGTTTTTTCTATAACAATATTATTTAATAATATATTTAATTAAATCAAAAGGAGACATTTATTTATAATAGGATGGGTAGTTACAATATTCCCCCTTATGAAATTTCACCCTCAAAATTATCATTTCCCATTATAAAACTGATGAGTGTAATTCGGTTTCATAACCACCTCAAGTTCCCACATCGATTCTTCAAAGTTTTTTTTTCTCTACAAGACTTTGAAAAGGAAAATTTTCTTATTTCATAGAACTTAATCTATAAGATCTATGATCTTCATAGGCTGATCCTAATAGGAAAGTTCATTATCCAATTGTACCACCTCTGGATTGACTACATGTGAGGATTCAATTATGTACTTTCTCAAGTCATATACGTGGAATAAATCATGTACTTGAGAGAGGTCCGGTGGGAGTGCTAGTTGATAGGTCAACACTCCAATGCGATCAAGGATCTCAAAGGGTATAATATATCATAGACTATGCTTTCTCGTCTTTTCAAATCTGATCAGTTTATTTGATGGATATATGAAGAGGAATAACATTTCTCCAACATGAAACTCTAGGTCTTGTCGACAATTCCCTTCATAGATCTTCTATCCACTATGAGAAGTCTTGATGTGTTGTTGAATGGTCTTAACTTTTTAACCATTTACTCAAATTTTTAAGAACCTATTTGTTTTCATTCGACAACATGATTCCATCATACAGGTGTCCAACACCTCTTACCATAAATGGATTCATATGGAGCCATTTGGATGCTTGAGTGGAAACTGTTATTATAAGGAAACTCGACCGAAGGAAGCTGTTTATACCATCCTCCATTGATGTAAATTGAGAATTTTCTCAACATTTCATTATGTGTGGGGATTTTTTTTCTCATATTGCCATCGATTTGGGAAATATAGGTCTTACTAAAATTCAACTCATTGTTTAGAGACTATTAGAGACTTTTCTAGAACATAGTGGGGAATCTAAAATCTCAATCTGATATAATCAATAGTTGTAATCTATGGTTCTTACCACATGTTCAATTAATATCCATGCAATTTGATCTAATTTCAAATCCTCTAGAATTTTAAATAAGTGAGTAGTGTTTTTAAGATGATCCACCACAACCAAAATAGAATTTTCCCCTAGATGTCTTCGTAATTCAATTTAAAAAGTCTATCGTGACGTCTTCCCATTTACATTTAGGTATGGGTAATGGTTGTTTCATCTCATAATAAATTTTTCTTTTATCCTTCCCTTGCTGGCATGCATGAAATCTTGATTTATATTCTGCAATATCGTTCATCATATTTTCCAACAAAATAGTTTTCTCAGATATTAGGATACATCTTTGTGCTTCTACGATGTATAGATTAGGTCAAAATTTGTCGATCATCTAAAAAATTATTCTCTAGATCATGATGTGATGGATCATAAATTAGTGACCCAAATCTTACAAATCCATAATTAAAATTGAACTCTAAAAATTTACCTCTCCTTATAGTTTCCACTTTCTTCTAAATTTCTACATTGTCTCTTTAAGAATCCTTTAACCTCTTCATAAGAGATGATTGAGAAATCATTTGTGAAAGGATTTATGATGTTCCTTACTGTTTTATTCCTGTGTCTATCCGTTTCTAATCTATGTAGATCATATCCTTCTCAAATCTCATTAAATATGGATTTTTTTTATCCTTTCAACATAGAGTGTATTCCACATTATTCACTTTCCCTTGATGGTAGGTAATTGGTCAATCATAGTATTTGATAAGATCTAACCATAATCATTGGAATATATTCACTTGTTTTTGTGTGAATATATTCTTGAGGATTTTGTTATCTATATATATCTCACATTTCCTTAAAAAGAGATAACGAAACTAAATTCTCAAAGTGAAGATCCTTGAATCCGACTCCAAATCATGTGTTGGGTAGTTATATTCATGAAATTATAACTTACTTGAAGGATAAGCTATTTATTTGTCATTTTTTATTAACACATAACCCAATACCATATTTGAAACATTGTTGAATACACTGAAAAACTTTCCACTTGTGGGTAGTGTGATCACAGGTGTAGTGATGATCCTATTATTCAATTAATTGAATCTATTTTTTACATTCATCATTCCAGGTAAACATGAATCCCTTACATGTTATCTTAGTTAGATTGTTTTAAAATCGTGAGAAATGTCCCAAAACTGATGATAATACCCATCTAACCCAAGGAAAGTAAATATATCTACAATATATTTTGGCCTTAGCCATCCTTAAATTACTTATTTCTTTGAAGGATCCATATTTATACCATTTCATGTGATGATATACCCCATGAAAGAAACAACCTTCAACCAGAACTCACATTTTATATACTTTTAATAAATCTTCTCCAATGGTAATGTCTTTAAAATAGTACTCAAATGATCCTAAGAATCCTTATTTTTTTGGAGTATATTTGAATATATTCTATAAAGACTACTACACATTTTTTGAGGTAATATATTAATATTCTATTCATCAAGTCCATGAATATTTTTAGAGCATTTGTGAGTCCAAATGGCATTAATTTTAACTCATAAAGCATGTACCTTGTATGAAACGTGGTATTTTGGGATATCTTCCTTATTCACCCTCACTTGGTAAAATCCTGAATGAAGATACATGTTGGAGAAGTATTTTGATCTATATAGTAGGTTGAAAAATTCATCAATCCATGAAAGTGGATTATTTTTCTTTATTGATATCTTGTTAAGCTCAAGATAATTGATGCAAATGAAGATTGACCCATCCTTCTTCTTGATGAAGAGGACTGGTGCACATTATGATGAAGCTCATGAGTATATAAACCCTTTATCTATATTATCCTATAGTTGTTTCTTTTCCTCCTCAGGTTACACGACATCCATTATATATGGATACTTGGATAATGGAAATTATCTAGGGATAAGATCGAAAAAAAATTCAAGCACTCGGCTAGGTGGAATACCAGGAATTTCCTAGGGAAACACATCAATGTATTCCCTCAAAATAGTCATGTATTAATTGATGGTTCTTTTTGTAAACTCAATTATTTGATCTAGATTCACTTGCTCGTAGGAAAATAATATCAGTGTTTGGTATGACGATGCTAAATACAATTCATCTTCTTATGTGAACTTGTACAGAATGTGGGGTTGATTCACAATATGGAGAGTGATTTCCTTCTCACAGAATTTTATGTTGTCTCTATATAGGGAAAGATAATCCATGCCCAAAATTAATTCAATTTCCATCAAAGGTAGTATGAAATGTTTCACTAGGAAATTTATCCCAAAAACACTAACATGGGAGGAGTTATACACTTGGGATGAAATAATGGCACCATTTTTTATTTTGAACAAAATCTATATATCCATTCTTTGTTTTGGTGTATCGATAGTTCTACTAAATGTTAATGATAGATAGGAATGAATAGAACTAGAATAAAAGAGCACATTCTCTATCCTTTAATGAATAACTAGTGTTCCTATCACTAATTCATTGTTTGGATCCACCTCAGTGGTAGTGACAGAAGAAGATATCCCTTGCTACCTTCGAGGTTTCTGGATGTCTCTTAAAACCCTTTTATTAGTGCATTGGTTTGAAAAGTTCCCTTGTTCTTTGCAGTTTTAGTGGTGGAAAATGCACTGAGGGTTGATCGGAACATCCCTTTCCTCCATTGTAGTAGTGGGTTTCTCTTATCGGCAATCATTTTATTGGTTCCCATCCTTCTCACAACTAATGAATTTCCTTATCCACTTTATGAAATTTCCAAGTTTCTTTTTTCCATACTAATGGAATGTGGGGTGTTGAATTTTTTTGGAACCATTAGATTTCCCATCAGACCACCATAATTAATCTCTATTTCCACTTCTTATCCCAATTATTTGATTTAGATTTTCCAATATCCATTTAATCATTGAGGGAATGTCAAAAAATCTCATTATATATATATATATGAATGTTTCATATCACAAGGTCTTTTTTAGACTAGTTTTTATCCCATGAAAGAAGCGATCAACCTTGTACACATGGGTTGTGAGAAAGTCAGAGGTATATCATGTGTGTCTTCTGATGTTTTCCTAATATGCTTTGATACATTAATTTTATTTTTTCTTAAGGGACTGAAAATCAAATTCCATTTTAGGGAAATGATTGTGAGGAAAATATTTATCCAAACACATTTTCTGATAATCCATCCACCCCATCACTCCAATTTCTTCATCAAAATTCTTCTTTTTGATTATTTTCCACCACTAATTTTCTTCACCATACATATGATAAAAAACATGAAAGAACATAAATTTTTAGAACATTAAATTATGGATAATATCTTCTCAATGGATTTGATCCATTGTTCTATGATTAACCGATTGAATGATCCATTGAACGTTGAATGCCTTTATCACATAAAGGACTCAATCATAGATTTATCTCTTTTAGGGGGGGGGGGGGGTTTGGAAACTCCAACTAATCCTTGTTTTTATTTGGAACCTGATTCAACTATTATAGTATATTAATAAAGTATTTCATTCCTTCTCCCATCGGGTTGGGCATCTCGTTGGGGAAATCATCATATTGATCTTCTAATTGATTGTCTACCAGATTCCTCTCATTATAGGACACTGACCAGAAAATTGGAACAATTACGGAAGAGTATATTTAAACATTGAAACACATAAAAATGAATTTAATGACATCAAATGGATAACTTATAACATTCATTAATTTCATTAACATGTCTGTTCATAGTATTTAATTTATGTTATTCATCATATATGTCCAAACATATAATATTATGGAATTTTTTTTCCATTAACATTATTTTGTTCTTACATAAAAAATTTACCAAAGAATATCTCCTAGGAGTGCTAGAATATGAGTGCATTAAGTCATGTGGTCATGTACTAGGTTACCTTGAGTTAGGCCCGAGAAACCTTGTCAATGTTGTTACTCCTCGGTACATTTGTGTCAGAACCATGTCCACATGTAGTATCTGTACAAGGATGTATTTTCATGATAAACCACTTATTATAAATTAACCCAAATTTAGGTATGTATTCTTATAATTTTTTTTATCACTAAATAATTTCCTAGAGTTTTCCAATAACAATCCCAAAAAAATCAGAACATTTCCTCTGATACAAACTACAACATCACATCTCTTTATGACACTTCACTAGCGGATTTATTATGTAAGATTATACGTAATGAAATCAATAAGACTAAGAGTAATACTGTATTTTATAATTTTGTACACTACATAGATATTTTAAAACATCTAATAAATTAATATATTTGAAAACTACTTTGAGAAGTACAAACTATTCCACCATACTTAAAATTGCATGAGATAACCTCAAAAATAAATAAAAAAGGGGTGAGATATAAATCCCATTAAGTAAATAAAAAATCATAGCATGAATATGAATACATGGGAAAATCAATGGGTCATAAAATGAACATGTTTAATAAGGAATTATATAGCATGATAATCATAACATGGGGAAAGTGGAAAAATTTTAGAACAATGCATCATAAATATAGTTCAAGGATAAAAGCCAATGCATAATGATGTAAAAAGTCCCATAAAGGAATTATGTTCTTTACCTATAAGAACATGATGTATCATGAAACTAACCATTACTCAATTCATTGGAGCGTTATATAATTCTGGGTGTACACGTGACATATATTGCATTATCATTTTTAAGTGTGCCACATAGATCATACAACACGAATTAATCTTTTATCACTTTTTTCACCATTATAAAATATTGAAAAATAAATACATATAATACCCCCATAAAAATTACTATATATGTGTAAAGGTAAACACCCTTGGTAGGAATTCGGTATGGTTATTCACTAAACATTATTTTTTTCTTGGATTCACGTGTTGAAATTTTTACACCATAATGAGAGTATGATAATTTTTATAGGAAGGATAAATGAGATTGAAATGTGTATCTAAAAATTTATAAATCACATCAGAAGTATGAAGAATGTGTAAAAATTCACCGAAAAATATGATTTAAAAGTAATAAGTCTGAAAATGAATAATATTCTTGAATAAATGGGATAAAGAGAGGATCCCTTACAGAATTTCTGCAGCATAACAACATCACATAAAAATTCATAAAATTGGTTAATGAGAGAGAAAAATGCATATCAACATTTTAAAATAAAATTGGTTTTAAGGAGGGTATGGAATAATATATCCCATCATAAGTAAATAAAGATTAAATACATAAGGTAAATATGATACATTAATAAATATGAGAAAGGAAAAGATCTATTACTTGAGTGTGTGACTCCAAAAGCTTGAAAATGGGATACATGATAACTTAGGAATCATTTATATGATTATAGAGAGGGTAAGGAAGATTAATATAGTTTACGAGTGATTTTTATTAATGATAAATGGGAACTTGGGTTTGTTTTATAGTAAAATAGAGGGGAAATGTTTAATATCTCACAAACTTAGGTTTTGGACTGTCTTTAACAAAAGAACCAAAACCAAAAATATTCCCATATTTTTTCCAATTGGTTTTGAAAAATAAGAAAGGTTTCTTTTTTTTCATTTTCATGGGTTATAAATTATTAAAATAATACCCTCTCATATGTAGAGGTGAGTCACACTTTTAATGAAATGAATTCAAAATATTAAAATATATTTTATGTTTTGAAGGATTCATAAAGTCCTTATAGAATTAAAACAAATAAATACAAAATCAAATTATTTTATGTTTAAAAAAGATATTTTTTAAATGATACCCATTATTTTATTTATTACATTATTTTTGTGTCATTATGTTCTAATAAAACATAACATATATTTATACGGTATTTTATTTTTAACCAAAAATTTTATTGTCTCAGAAAATTATGAAAAATTTACCTTTGGATAATTAAAAAATACTTATTCAAAAAATAATATTTATATTATAAAATTTATCTTCTAAATATATTAATTTTAAATTTTAAAATCAGAGATGCCATTTATCAAGAAATTTTGGGTTTTTGACAATAACAATTTCTGAAACCTTATAAAAAGTATGTTTCACTTCATATAAATCATATTACAATTTATTTTTAATAGAATTTTCTAATAACAATATTTTATTAAAATATTATTTATTTCATAAATCCATTAATTTATCAATGTAATTTCTTTAATCAAATTTTAATATTAGAAAAAATAGTCATGTTTTATATTATCTAATGAAATATCATTAATAAAGTAACAATATTATTATAAAAATATATTCATTATTATATAAAAAAATTATGTACATAATCCTTTTTCTAGGGTCATGATACATATCCATTTAGTACGCAAGTGAACACCATTAGTTTAAGATGTGCGACTGTGATATTTTCTTGGGGTGGTTCGGTATATAGTGTTTGGTTCATGATATTAATTAGCATAAAATTCTCTTATAAAGGGTTTTTATCATGATTATGTTATTGGATAACATGTTGGGCATAGTCTAGGGAAAATACCATAGATTTGATATCCGTTAGAAGCTCTGATATATGAGATTCGTATGGTACAATCCTACTAGTTGAGGCCACCAGTTCCTTTGTTTGAGTCAATTGGATTTGTTAAAATCCTATATTTATACAATCATGTGATCACTATTCATAAGATATATTGTCAATGATAAGGATTCTATATGGTATTTTAAATCCTACAATATATAAAGAAGTTAATTAGTTTTCTATAACCATATTATATAGTAATACATTTAGTTTAAAAGGGGACTTTTCTTTATAATATGTTGGGTTGTTAGAGGCCTTTTATAAGTTAGGTGAGTGACTCCCATGTGTTTTCTTGAAAATATTTAATTCCCCCAACATTTGTTTCTTATTAAGATCCTCAAATATACCATTCTATAATCTATAATTTTTAAGGTCTATATAAGTCCATAAATTATATTATATAAAAAAATTATGTTATTTTGACGCTTGTCTATTTAGTTTAGCCTCTCTTGTAAATCCATTTTTACCTTGACCACCATAATTAATATTTACTGTTTTGACTATCTTTTTTTACAAAATATTAAGTTTAGCTAATTATAGAATATAAATTTTCATGATTCAAAATATGGAATAATTTTTCCAAAATTTAATTCACAGAAGTGAAAAAAATTAGATTAAAATTAATCCCACAGACGCAATGAGAAAACAAATTTTCAAATATAAAATGTTAAAATGGTAATAATTTTTTTTATATCCAATTTCAATATTAAATTGATTAAAATCACATAAATTGAATTAATATATTTATAATTGAACTAATTTTACATTAAAAACAATTTCAAATGTAATTTATCATCATAAATTATTTAAATAAAAGTAAAGTTTTTAATTAAAATTCTTTTCATTCAGTATTAACAAAAAACTATTATTTATAGAAATGTATCTAAAATTAACACTAATATATGGTTTACATTACCTAAAGACATGATGAAATGTTATTTTTTTAAGAAGTGTATTTTATCAATAAAAAGTAGATTTTCTATTATCTCTATGTATATTAATAGTCATTATATTTATCCTTATTATGTTTTGACAATATATAATATATATTTCATTTATTTAATTCCCCATTATGTATTATTTTAGTTAATTAAAGTGGAGAAAAAAACATACCATAAAAACATTTTTTGAAAAATAATGTTTTTAACCGAAAACAAACATATAATTAAATAAAATATAATGATGCTTCAAATGTAATTGTGTTTATTAAAAATAAGTACTGAATAAATTTGTATTTAAAAAAATATTCAAATAATAATGTTATTTATTAAATTACTTAATTTATTTAATATAAATTACATTTTCATAAAAATCAATATTTTTCACTCGTCATTAAAAAAGAAAGATTTTTCGAAAAATCCAACAACTTTACCCAATGTAAATTTTTATATGCTGATTTAGAAAATAAAATAAATTCTATCAAAAAAAATCTAAATGCTCTAAAATATACTTACAATATTTCTTCATGTAAATTAAAAATTTTGTAGAGAAATAAAATTTAAAAATATTAAAATTACTTTACTAAAAAATGATTTTTTATTTTCTAAAAAATTATAAATAATTTATATTAATTAGGAAACACACACACAAATATATATATTTATATATATAGTAAAAAATATTCTTTCCCTCCAATTTAATGACTGTTTTAAAATGGTTGTATAAATCCTGGGTCATTTGAGATCCGTGTTTCATGTTGAATAAAATATTAAACATATAAATTTTATGGTTTCTTGTAGCACAAGTTATCAGATAGATTAAATCTATTTAAAAATAGATATATTGTAAAGTATCTGGGAGTAATATGCTCATTTTATTTCCGAGTTACATGGTGATTATGCTATTGATAATAAGTTTCTTCTTTTAAAATCATAGTGTGTTACCAATAGATCACAATCCATAAGTGGATGACATAGGTAATTATATGATGCAGAATAAGGGTCTACTATGTTTTCTACATTGTCGAAGTCATGTCTGAGTCCCATTAAAAATATTCTATAAATGTATATCTAGAGATAAAACAACCCCAAAGCACCACACTATAGAACCCCTTTCCCAAAATGTGTATATGTTATAGCCCAACCTCGATGGTGTAGCTATATACTAATTGTTTACTTGACTCAAAAAAGGTTATGGCGCAACCAACTAGCTCTATGTTGATATACTCGTCTTCTAAAGAAGGTCCTACACCGTATCCTTATTCGATGATATATCAATGCACTACTGGAATTTAGTGTTTTCCCAACGGCAGTATACCAACGGTTTGCTTAAACCGTTGGTATAGTGAGTCTTTGCCAACGGTTTAAGAAAACCGTTGGCAAAGAGAATTTCGGTGGACCCTTTCCCAACGGTTCACTGGAACCATTGGGAAAGGGTGCTAAAATCACACATTTCCCAACGGTTCAGTGGAACCGTTGGAAAAAACTCACACCTTTCCCAACGGTTCCATGGAACCGTTTGGAAAGGGGTGCTAAACTCACACATTTCCCAACGGTTCCAGTGAACCGTTTGGAAATGTGTGCCTTTGCCAACGGTTTTTATAAACCGTTGGAAAAGGTTTCCCCCAAATTGCAGACCGCGATCTCCTCTCCCCATTCGGATAGAGCCCTAATCTATTCACTCCGGTGCTCTCGCGAACCCCATCCGACTCCACTGCTCTCGCGAATCCGAACACCAGCACCCCACATCCCAACAGGTACACCCCCATACGAATAGGTAAAATTTGATCTCAACCATATTGTTGTAGTTGTTTTAATGAATAGATTTTTTCCAGGTGTTGGTGGTTTAATTGATTATTGAAATTAATATCTAAATAGGATATTGTTTGTGTTTGTGAAGACTTCTTTAATGTTTTTTTTATTCTATGTTTGGAAGGAGAGTGTTCAAAACATGTAAATCAGAGTTGGGACATTTACATGTTTTGGATAATGGATTGTGGGAATTATGGATTGCGTTCAAACCAATTTGATATGTTTTGGATAATGGATTGTGGGGGTAGGGGGTGTCCACGGGGGTGGGTGGGTTGTCCACGGGGGTGGGCGGGGGTGTCCATGGGGGTGGGAAAGGCTGTCCACAGAGTGGGCGGTGCTGTCTAGGGGGTGTGGGCTGTCCTGGGGGTCTGGGTGGGGTGTCCTGGTGGGGGAGGGGTGTGTGGGGTGTCCAGGGGGGGTGGTATGTCTAGGTGGTGGTGGTGGGGTTGCAGGGGAGGGGGTGTGGGCTGTTTGGGAGGGTGGGCGGGGCTATCCAGGGGGGTACGGAGTGTCCAGGGGGTACGGGGGTGGGCGGGTTGTCCACAAGGGTGGACGGGCTGTCCACGGGGGTGGTCGGGCTGTCAAGGAGGGGTGGGCGGGCTGTCCAGGGGGGGTGGGTGGGCTGGCCACGGGGGTAGGGGTGTCTAGGGGGTGGGCGGGCTATCCAAGGGGGTGGGGGGGATGTCCATAGGGAGAAGGGGTGTCGAGGGGGGTGGGTGGGCTGTCCACGGGGGTGGTTGGGCTGTCTAGGGGGTAGGGGGTGTCCATGGGGGTGGGCGGGGCTGTCTATGGGGTGTGGGCTGTCCTGGGGATCTGGGTGGGGTGTCTTGGTGGGTGAGGGGTGTGTGGGGGTGTCCAGGTGGGGTGGTATGTCTAGGTGGTGGTGGTGGGGTTGTAGGGAAGGGGGGTGTGGGATGTTTGGGAGGGTGGGCGGGGCTATCCAGGGGGGTACGGGGGTGGACGGGCTGTCCACAAGGGTGGACGGGCTGTCCACGGGGGTGGCCGGGCTGTCAAGGAGGCGTGGGCGGGCTGTCCAGGGGGGGGTGGGTGGGTGGGCTGGCCACATGGGGTAGGGGTGTCCAGGGGTGTGGGCGGGCTATCCAAGGGGGTGGGGGACTGTCCATATGGAGAAGGGGTGTCGAGGGGGTGGGTGGGCTGTCCACGGGGGTGGTTGGGCTGTCTAGGGGGTAGGGGGCGTCCACGGGGGTGGGAGGGTTGTCCACGGGGGTGGGAGGAGCTATCCACGGGGGTGGTAAAGGCTGTCCACGGGGGTGGGCGGGGCTGTCCAGGGGGTGTGGGCTGTCTTGGGGGTCTGGGTGGGGTGTCCTGGTGGGGGAGGGGTGTGTGGGGTGTCCAGGGGGGTTGGTATGTCTAGGTGGTGGTTGTGGGGTTGCAGGGGAGGGGGTGTGGGCTGTTTGGGAGGGTGGGCGAGGCTATCCCGGGGGGTACGGGCTGTCCAGGGGGGGTGGGTGGGCTGGCCACAGGGGGTGGCCGTGCTCTCGCGAACCCCCTGTCCGAACATCATCGACCCCCCGTGGACAACCCACCTTTTACCCCAAATTCCATAGATTTATACATTATTTTATTATATTATGTCTCAAATTATCTAAAATATGTGTTTGATGTTCTTCACGTGACCTATCATAATTCCTTCTCATAATCTATAGTGATCATGGGAAGATCCCATGCATGATTCATGATCACTCAAATTATTCTACAGATCATACATAATGGAAGCCTTACAGGATGTGAGATGATTATATCTATGAAATCTACTCAGGTACCTGGTGAGGAAGTGCATATTAATTCAAAAAGGTAAATCGCATATGAGGATACCCTACTAATATGGTTATGGGATGGGGCATGCTCTGATGTGATAACACATTAAGTTCTTGTTGGTTTTACATTTTTTCAATCACACATTAGTATGTTTTTTTCACATGTGTAGTTGATACCATGATTATTTTCTTCCTTTATCATTTACATAAATGTATTTTCTATTAAAGTTCAATCATATTGAATTGTTTATGAAAAAATGACTTATATGAATTCTTTTTACAGAATGGACAGAAGTTGGATGTATGAAACCGATCGTATCTCAAGCGATTTTCAAAACAATTTGGAGAGCTTTATAGATTTTGCATTTCACAATGCTTCAGATAGTGGTCGCATACACTGCCCATGTTCCAATTGTGTTGGTAGACCTTGGTTGAGTCGTGAAGAAGTCAGCTACCACATAACCAAAAATGGTTTTCAAGCAAACTACTTTTTGTGGTATCACAATGGGGAGAAAATGAAATCTCAAATTGGTGATGATCGAAATGAATGGACTAGAATGGAGAATTTGTTAGATGATCGTTTTCCGTTTATTCGTCATCATGAAAAAGAAAGGATTTCGACTCAAGAAGACGTCGATATGAGGACAACTGATGCATCTAGTGAAAATGATGATATTGATTGGGTGAAAAAATTGAATGATGCTGCCACGACTCCAACATATCGACATTGCGATAAAATGAAAAAGATGGAATTTTTAATCCGATTGTTTCACGGAAAAACTATGTTTGGGATTTCTAATACAACAATCGATTACATTCTTACCCTCTTGAATGATTTACTTCCAGATGATGCAGATATTCCCTCAAACAACTATATGGAATGGAAGTTAGTTGAAGAACTTGGATTTTCCAGAAACAAAATTCATGCTTGCCCGAAAGATTGCTGTTTATTCTGGGAAGAAACCGCTGAACGAAATGAATGTATAAAATGTGTCACATCCCGCTGGAAGTCAAAATCTGATGGAACACCATCTCGCGTTCCACAGAAAGTAATGTGGCACTTTCCATTGATCCCCAGACTCCAGAATCTTTTTATGTCTGATGACATATCAATAAAAATGAGATGGCATGATACTGAGAGAAAGAAGACTAATGATGAGTTGGTTCATCCTGCAGATGGATTTGCATGGCAGAGATTTGATGCTCGACATCCTGATTTTGCAGCTGACGTGCGTAATGTGAGGCTGGGTCTTTCATGCGACGGTTTTAATCCGTTTGGGCAGATGCTTACTTCGCACAACACATGGCCAGTTTTTATACACATTTATAATCTTCCCCCATGGTTGTGTATGAAAAAAATCTTTCACATTCATGAGTATACTCATATCTGGTCCTTCTGATCCCGGCATTGATATTGATGTATACATACAACGTTTAATAAAAGTGTTGAAACTTCTTTGGGATGTGGGTGTGAGCACATATGATGCATGTTCGAAAGACATATTTCAGATGTGTGATGTGCTTATGTGGATGATCAATGATTTTCCGGCTTATGCAATGATGTCTAGATGGAGCACGAAGGGAAAACTGTCATGTCCAGTTTGTATGAAGAATACACGATCCACAAGACTGAAACATCGTTGTAGTTTCAGTTTTATGGGACATCGATGATTTTTGCCAAAGGATCATCCATATAGAATGAATCGTCGAAGATTTGATAATACTATAGAGACCGATGATCCACCTCAGCATATGTCTGGAACTGATGTGATTAATTAATTGAAAGATTTCAGTTTTTCGTTCGGGAAGGGTCAAATGAAATCTGGAAAGAGAAAGAATGTTTCCACATAAACCTGTTACAATTGGAGGAAGAGGAGTATCTTTTTTGATTTTCCTTATTGGTCAACCAATTTGCTACGTCATTGCTTAGACGTAATGCATATTGAAAAGAATATATGTGAAATGTTGCTTTCAGTTCTTCTAAATGTCAAGGGGAAGACAAAAGATGATTTACGATCTCGACGTGACTTGGTGGATTGGAGAATCCGACCAGAATTGCATCCTGTGCGTATCAGTGAAAATAAATGGCAACTTCCATGTGATTTTTATGTGATGACACCTACTGAAAAAAAAAACAATTTTTGGAAGTATTAGAGACTATTAGAGTTCCTGATGGCTATTCAAGCAACATATCTAAACGGGTCAACAGAAGAGAGTTGAAGCTAAAATCATTGAAGACTCATGATTATCACGTTCTACTGCATGAGTTGCTTCCAATAGCAATCTGTCATATTTTGTCCAATAATGTAAGGGTGGGTGTTATTCGGTTGTGCCATTTGTTTATAGATCTTTGTGCTAAGAAGTTTTCCAAGTCTTTCTTGCAAAAAATTTTGACAGATGCCCCATTAATTTTGTGTGAGTTGGAGAAAATATTTCCCCCATCATTTTTCACATGCATGCTACATCTGACTGTCCATATTCCAACTGAAATACTTCTCGGAGGACCTGTTTCTTTTCGTTGGATGTATCTAACTGAAAGAAATATATTCACATTAAAGTATTATGTTCGAAACAAGAATCATCCCGAAGGTTCTATCGTGAACGGTTACTTAGCTCAAGAATGTATGGATTTCTGTTCAATGTATTTGTCTGATCTTACTACAAGAATGAACAGACCAATGAGAAATGAAGAAGAACAATATGAGCAAATTGAAACCAGTTTTCCATCACTTCCTCAAACAGGAGGAATTCCTGGATCATATACATTGAAGACATTAAGCCTTGAAGAGCGGGAGATGGCACATCGCACAGTTTTGTTCAACTTTGATTTGTTCGATGACTATATCAGGTAAAAAAATTGAATATGTATATCTTTCATATATATATGTTAAACTATTCATAATTTTTTATCTACAGGGAACATAAAACAATGATAAATAGGAAGCATCGTTCTTTATCTTTGAGAAGGAGAGAGACTTTGCATAAAAAAGAGTTTTATGCTTGGTTAAAATTGAAGGTAAAAATATTACTGTTTAAATTAATTATTTCAATATTTACTTAAGTTTAACTGTCATTTATATTCCAGGTATTGAGTTTGTCTGCTGACTCTGTCTCTGAGGAAATAAGATCTTTGGATTTTGGTCCTAATACCGTGGTTCGTGACTGTAAATCAATTGTTATCAATGGGTACAGATTTATTGTCACTAAACGAGCCAAAAACATGAGAACACAACATGATGGTATTATGGTTTCTGCCACAACAGATTGTTATGCCAGTGCATCAGATAGTAGACCGCAACTTGAAAATGTGGGTTATTATGGAGTCGTTGAGAAAATAATAATATTGGATTATTACTCTCATGGACGAGTCACAATGATGAAATGCCATTGGTTTGATTTGATGACGAGACATGGCACATTTATTGATGATTGTGGATTTCAAGTAATTAATATGACCCGCACTCTTGCAACCGAAGAACCATATGTGTTGGCATCAATGGCTAAACAAGTTTTTTATGTCAAAGATCAACTTCAACCTGAATTTGGTGTCATAGTTGAAGTAATTCCAAGACATATTTTTGATGATACTGATGATGGAATTGACACTGTCTCTATTGCCATTGGAACCAATCCATTCATTTCTTTTGATGACTCCAATAGCTCAATTGTCAGAGTTGATTGTGAACCTGAATTTGTGGTTGGAAATATATAGAATCATTCATCCATGTTCTCAATTCTTTTGGTTTACCTCGAGTTGGGTTGTTAAGGTTGGTAATATTCATATTTATTTAGTATTGATCACAAATATGTTTTAGCTGACTTGACCGTTATGTGAATTTTCAATGATTATTGGTTGCTATTTTATTTGAATTGCATTTTCTAATTTGGAATTGAACTGTATTCAAACCAAATCAAACAATATTTCTAACTTGGTGAACATTACAACTTGTATGTTTTATTAAATTCATTCAAGCTCTTCTAAAACAATTGATAGCTAAATTACCAATAAATCCCCTCATTCCCTCATATATTTAGTTTTTTGGTTTACACATTAATTTTCTTTTTCTAATTAATTACATATTTGTTTTCAAATACAGGAAATACAGCCAATTGAAGAGAGACGGAGAAAAAAATTGGCGGAGAACAATCGTCGGATGGAGGAGATGGGCATTCCACCATTAGTGCCTACAGTGTGTACTTTATTTCAAATATATATATATATATATTTACAGAATATATAATGACATGTGATTAATTTTTTTTGTAAACTTTTTTGTAGGATCCACCATTACGTCGACAGTTATTCGACGAGGAACCTAGTACTGGTCCTAGTACTCAGGCCGGTGGTACGAGGAGGGTTCGTACCAGAGGTGGACGTAGAGCTGTGCGTGCCCGACTAGACCCTGCCCCTCCCACTGACATTTCAGCCTTCCCACATTCTGATCCCGGTGTGTCGTTAGGGACACACGGGGTATTTAGGCCTCCCATGTTTTCGCTACCTTCTGCAACTTCTGCCCCATCATTTTCACATCCCATGATGATTCCCACTCCCCAGTCAGCATCAGGTCATACAGCTGTTCCATCTTCTTTTCCTTCTACTTCTGTCTCTCCGAGATTTTATATTCCATCGTCTTCGACTCCTGTTCCACCAGAGGGTGTTCCATCAGGTTCTGTGGATCCGGCACCACTCATTGATCAGACTAGGGCAGGTATATTTATAAAACCCTAAAAAAAATTTATAGAAATATTTATTTTCATTATAACATGTTTTGATAAAATATTTGTTTTTATTTCATGACAGATACATCTACTGACAGGAGGCGGGGGCGGGTCCGTACATGCATGCGTTCGGTGTGGAACCGTCGCACACAGGTTATGGTGGAATATAATGAAGACAATCAGATGGTTGAGAAAACAGGGCAGCAATGTCGGAGTTTTCTGGCGACGCTTTCCAAATACTCCGACATCATTCCCGTCAGCCCGCTGTCGTGGAGACATTTGCCACATGAGGTCAAAGATAGAGTTTGGGAAGAGATATGGGTAAAAAAATCTGTTGTATTTAATTCCATGTATTATTTTTGTATTTATATGAATTAATATTTTTATTTCAGCTTCGATTTAATTTTCCTGATGGTGAGGGTGCACGATTGGAACATCTAAAAGATTTAGGCAAGCTTTGGAGAGCCTACAAGCATGAGCTATATATTGGCTGGCGTGCTAGAGTTGGCACTGAGTTAGAGGCAGTACCAGTCTTGGATGATTGTCCTATAGAGCAGTATCGTTAGATAATTACTCATTGGACGAGTACCCAGTTTAAGGTATGAATTACATTTGAGGTATTTAAATAATAACTTTCAAGTTTTGCATTAATATTATCCTTTGCATTATCGAATTTTATTTAGGAATCATCTGGAAAAAATAAAAACAACATTGATGTAAAAAAATACCTCCATACACTAGGACGCACGACGATGTCGGATCATGAGAGGCAGCAGGTATGACAATTGTTTATAAGTTTTCTTTACGACTTACATTTTCTTTTGATTCATCAATTATTTAATCATTTGCTAAATTTTTTATATAACTTTTGTTTTCAATGTCATTGTAGAGGCAAGTACAAAATATTGAAGGACGTGTGCCTCGAGCAAAACTGTTTTGCTCGAGTAGACGAAAAAAGGATGGAAGTGCTGTCAACGAAGCGACTCAACAGCAGATTGTAAGTTTTAATCTGTTGATTTTATATTTTAAAATATATTTCCTAACTTAATAATATATTTATATTTGTAACAGGATGCTTTAGAGGCCCCCGATGCCCAAGAAGCAGACAATTTTGGGCCATCTGATCACTTACATCAGGTGTTGGGAGAGGATCATTCTGGCAGAGTACGCTGCCGACCTAGGATAGCCCCGACGAGGTATTGGCCTGCCTCAGGTATGAGTTGTATTGCCACCGAGCTGCAGCAAGTTAGGGCACAGGCAGAACAGGCTGAGAAAAGGGCCACAGAGATGGCAGAACAATCTGCTAGGGAAAACAGTGCATTTATGAAATTTATTGAAGTTCTACGTCCAACACTTCCAGCAGAGGCCAGCCCAACGATTGATGAATACATGTCTTCGATACATTCTATATATGGTGCACCAGGTGGCAGTTCCAGTGGTGGTCAGGCCGATGTCCAGCTTGAAGATGATGATGGCGAGGAGTCTGATGCGGAAGAGGAGGGAGATGAGGAGGGCGAGGAGGAGGGAGAAGGCGACGAGGAAGGCGTTGTGGAGGGTGAGGACGATGAGGAGGACGATGACGAGGGTGATGATGATGATGATGATGGTGATGCTGATGCTGATGTGGGACATATTGATCCGTTACATTTTTGACTTATATTACTAAGATTTGATGTTTAATCTATTCTAGTTATTGGTTTTATCTAGACTCGTAATATAGTATTGGAGTTGAGTTATTTTTATATATTGTCTGTTTTTATGGATGTTGTTGTCTTCTAGTGGTTGTGTGTTTGTGAACTCCCTGGACAACCCCCCTCATTCTTGGACCCTGGACAACCCCCCCTCCCCCTTGGACCCCGAACACCCCCCAAACACCCCCCAGACAGCCCCGCGGATAGCCCCACGGACAGCCCCCAACCCTCCACCCTGGACCCCAGATAGCCCCTCGAACAACCCCTCGGACAACCCCCCCACCCTCCCCCTTGGACCCCGGAGAACCCCCCAAACACCCCCCGAACAGCCCCCTGAACAACCCCGGACAACCCCCTGAACAACCCTTGAACAACCCCTGAACAATCCCTGAACACCCCCCTGAACAACCCCCGGACAACCCCCTAAACAACCCCGGACAACCCCCTGATGAACCCCCAAACACCCCTCAGACAGACCCTGCACAGCCCCCCCACCCTCCTCCTTGGTCCCCGGACAGCCCCCCGGACACCCACCGGACAGCCCCCCCCCCCCCCCCCCCCGGACAGCCCCCGCGGACAGCCCCCTGGACAGCCCCCCGTACAGCCCCCAACCCTCCACCCTGGACCCCGGATAGCCCCCCGGACAGCCCCCCGGACAACCCCCCACCCTCCCCCTTGGACCCCGGACAACCCCCCAAACACCCCCCGGAAAGCCCCCTGAACAACCCCGGACAACCCCGGACAACCCCTGAACAACCCCTGAACAACCCCTAAACAACCCCTGAACAACCCCTGAACAACCCCCTGAACAACCCCCGGACAGCCCCCTGAACAACCCCGGACATCCCCCTGAACAACCCCCAAACACCCCCCGGACAGACCCCGCACATCCCCCCCACCCTCCTCCTTGGTCCCCGGACAGCCCCCCAGACACCGACCGGACAGCCCCCCGGACAGCCCCTCCACCTTCCTTAATTTCATTAGCTCTAAAATGTTTCATAGCACGATCAACTAAAATCTAATCCATACTAAATATGATATAAAAATATTCTATATGAATTTCCATAAGATTTTAAGTGAAAAGAAAAAGTGAAATACGAAAAACTGACCAAACGCATTCGAAATGTGTTGGACGCCCGTTTTGGCCGTTTATGACACCAGAACTGCGTTGTCGGTCACCGCGGGCACACGACATGTCCGATTGACGTGCCGTCTGCTCGACCACTTCATAAATCACTCACCCGTATTTGTCGTCTAATTTCAGGCCATTCCGAAATCGTTCGGCCTATTTGGACCACCCTCACGCGCGTTTACGAAGCGCGCACATCACTTAAAACACGAATATTGAGTCGTACCGCGCAAACCGCACGCCCGATTGACGTGCCATCTGCGCGTACACATCACGAATAATAATGAGAATGTTTCACTGTGGTTTCAACTCCATCTGAGGTCGTCTGCTATGAATTTGACCGTTTGACGCCTGTTTTGGCCGTTTATGACACCAGAACTCCGTTGTCGGTCACTGCGGGCACATGGCATGTCCAATTGACGTGTTGTCTGCTCGACCACTTCATAAATCACTCACCCGTATTTTTCGTCTGATTTCAGGCCATTCCGACTTCGTTTGGCCTGTTTGGACCCCCCTCACGCGCGTTTACGAAGCGCGCACATCACATAAAATACGAATATTGAGCCGTACCGCGCAAACCGCACGTCTGATTGACGTGCCGTCTATGCGTACACGTCACAAATAATAATTAGAATGTTTCACTGTGTTTTCAGCTCAATCTGAGGTTGTCTGCTCTGAATTTGACCGTTGGACGCCCGTTTTGGCCGTTTATGACACCAGAACTGTGTTGTCGGTCACCGCGGGCACACGGCACGTCCGATTGATGTGCCGTCTACTCGACCACTTCATAAATCACTCTCCCGTATTTGTCATCTGATTTCAGGCCATTCCGACTTCGTTCGGCCCGTTTGGACCCCCCTCACGGGCGTTTACGAAGCGCGCGCATCACTTAAAACACGAATATTGAGTCGTACCGCGCAAATCACATGTCCGATTGACGTGCCGTCTACGCGTACACGTCACGAATAATAATTAGAATGTTTCACGGTGGTTTCAGCTCAATCTGAGTTCATACGCTATGAATTTGACCGTTTGACGCCCGTTTTGGCCGTTTATGACACCAGAACTGCGTTGTCGGTCACCACGATCACACGGCACGTCCGATTGACGTGTCGTCTGCTCGAACACTTCAGAAATCACTTTCTCGTATTTTCGTCTGATTTCAGTCCATTTCGACTTCGTTCGGCCCGTTTGGACCCCCCTCACGTGCGTTTACGAAGCGCACACATCACTTAAAACACGAATATTGAGCCGTACCGCGCAAACTGCACGTATGATTGACGTTCCGTTTGCGCGTACATGTTAAGAATAATAATTAAAATGTTGCATGGTGGTTTCAGGTCAATATGAGGTCGTCCGCTATGAATTTGACCGTTTGACGCCCGTTTTGGCCGTTTATGACACTAGAACTGCGTTGTCGATCACCGCGGGCACACGGCACGTCCAATTGATGTGCCGTCTGCTCGACCACTTTATAAATCACTCACCCGTATTTGTCGTCCGATTTCAGGCCATTCCGAAATCGTTCGGCCCGTTTGGACCACCCTCACGCGCGTTTACGAAGCGCGCACATCACTTAAAACACGAATATTGAGCCGTACCGCGCAAACCGCATGTCCGACTGATGTGAAGTCTGCGCGTACACGTCACGAATAATAATTATAATGTTTCACGGTGGTTTCAGCTCAATCTGAGGTCGTCCGCTATGAATTTGACCGTTTGAGGCCCGTTTTGGCCGTTTATGACACCAGAACTGCGTTGTCGGTCACCGCGGGCACATGGCACGTCCGATTGACGTGTCGTCTGCTCAAACACTTTAGAAATCACTTTCCTGTATTTGTCGTCTGATTTCAGTCCATTCCGACTTTGTTCGGCCCATTTGGACCCCCCACACGCGCGTTTACGAAGCGCGCGCATCACTTAAAACACGAATATTGAGCCGTACCGCGGAAAATGCAGGTCTGATTGACGTTCCGTCTACGCGTACACGTCACGAATAATAATTAGAATGTTTCACGGTGGTTTCAGGTCAATCCGAGGTCGTCCACTATGAATTTGACCGTTTGACGCCCGTTTTGGCCGTTTATGACACCAGAACTGCGTTGTCGGTCACCGCGGGCACACGACACGTCCAATTGATGTGGCGTCTGCTCGACCACTTCATAAATCACTCACCCGTATTTTTCGTCTGATTTCAGGCCATTCCAAAATCGTTCGGCCCGTTTGGACCACCCTCACGCGCGTTTACGAAGCGCGCGCATCACTTAAAACACGAATATTGATCCGTACTGCGCAAACCACAAGTCCGATTGACGTTCCGTCTGCGCGTACACATCACGAATAATAATTAGAATGTTGCACGGTGGTTTCAGCTCAAGCTGAGGTCGTCCGCTTTGAATTTGACCGTTGGACGCCCATTTTGGCCGTTTATGACACCAGAACTGCGTTGTCGGTCACCGCGGGCACACGGCACGTCCGATTGACGTGCCGTCTGCTCGACCACTTCATAAATCACTGTCCCGTATTTTTCGTCTGATTTCAGGTCATTCCGACTTCGTTCGGCCCGTTTGGACCCCCCTCACGCGCGTTTACGAAGCACGTGCATCACTTAAAACACGAATATTGAGCTGTACCGCACAAACCGCACGTCCAATTGACGTACCGTCTACACGTACACGTCACGAATAATAATTAGAATGTTGCACGGTGGTTTCAGGTCAATCCGAAGTCATACGCTATGAATTTGACCATTGGACGCCCATTTTGGCCGTTTATGACACCAGAACTGCGTTGTCGGTCACCGCTGGTCCACGGAATGTCCGATTGACGTGCCGTCTACTCGACCACTTCATAAATCACTCACCTGTATTTGTCGTCTGATTTCAGGCCATTCCGAAATCTTTCGGCCCGTTTGGATCACCCTCACACGCGTTTACGAAGCGCGCGCATCACTTAAAACACGAATATTGAGTCATACCGTGCAAACCGCACGTCCGATTGACGTTCCGTCTACGCGTACACGTCACGAATAATAATTAGAATGTTCCACGGTAGTTTCAGCTCAATCCGAGATCGTCCACTATGAATTTGACCGTTTGACGCCCGTTTTGGCCGTTTTTGACACCAGAACTGCGTTGTCGGTCACCGCGGGCACATGGCACGTCCAAGTGACGTGCCGTCTACTCAACCACTTCAGAAATCACTCACTTGTATTTTTTGTGTGATTTCAGGTCATTCCGACTTCGTTCGGCCCATTTGGACCCCCCTCACGCGCGTTTACGAAGCGCGTGCATCACTTAAAATACGAATATTGAGCCGTACCGCGCAAACCGCACGTCTGATTGATGTGCCATCTGCGCGTACACGTCACAAATAATAATTAGAATGTTTCACGGTGGTTTCAGCTCAATCTGAGTTCGTCTGCTATGAATTTGACCGTTGGACGCCCGTTTTTGCCGTTTATGACACCAGAACTGCGTTGTCGGTCACCGCGGGCACACGACACGTCCGATTGACGTGCCGTCTGCTCGACCACTTCAGAAATCCCTCACCCGTATTTGTCATCTGATTTCAGGCCATTCCGACTTCGTTCGGCTGGTTTGGACCCCCCTCACGCGCGTTTACCAAGCGCGCACATCACTTAAAACACGAATATTGAGTCGTACCGCGCAAACCGTACCTCCGATTGGCGTTCCGTCTACGCGTACACGTCACAAATAATAATCAAAATGTTGCACGGTGTTTTCAGGTCAATCAGAGGTCGTCCGCTATGAATTTGACCGTTGGACGCTCGTTTTGGCCGTTTATGACACCAGAACTGCGTTGTCGGTCACCACAGGCACACGGCACGTCTGATTGACGTGCCGTCTATTCGACCACTTCAGAAATCACTCACCCGTATTTGTCGTCTTATTTCAGGCCATTCCGACTTCGTTCGGCCCATTTGGACCCCCCTCACGCGCGATTACGAAGCGCGCGCATCACTTAAAACACGAATATTGAGTCGTACCACGCAAACCGCACGTCCGATTGGCATGCCGTCTGCGCGTACACATCATGAATAATAATTAGAATGTTTCACGATGCTTTCAGGTTAATCCGAGGTCGTCCGCTATGAATTTGACCGTTTGACGCCCGTTTTGGCCGTTTATGACACCAGAACTACGTTGTCGGTCACCGCGGGCACACGGCACGTCCAATTGATGTGCCGTCTGCTTGAACAGTTCATAAATCACTCACCCGTATTTGTCGTCTGATTTCAGCCCATTCCGAAATCGTTCGGCCTGTGTGGACCACCCTCAGGCGCGTTTACGAAGCGCGCGCTTCACTTAAAACACGAATATTGAGCCGTACCGCGCAAACCGCACGTCTGATTGACGTGTCTTCTGTGCTTACACGTCACGAATAATAATTAGAATGTTTCGTGGTGGTTTCAGCTCAATCTGAGTTCGTCCTCTATGAATTTGACCGTTTGACGCCCATTTTGGCCGTTTATGACACCAAAACTGCGTTGTCGGTCACCGCGGGCACAAGGCACGTCCAATTGACGTGCCGTATGCTCGAACACTTCAGAAATCACTCACCTGTATTTTTCGTCTGATTTCAGGCCATTCCGACTTCGTTTGGCCCATTTGGACCCCCCTCACGCGCGTTTACGAAGCGCGCAGATCACTTAAAATACGAATATTGAGTCATACCGTGCAAACCGCATGTCCGATTGACGTGCCGTCTGTGCGTACAGATCAAGAATAATAATTAGAATGTTTCACGGTGGTTTCAGCTCAATCTGAGGTCGTCCGCTATGAATTTGACCATTGGACGCCCGTTTTGGCCGTTTATGACACCAGAACTGCGTTGTCGGTCACCGCGGGCACACGGCACGTCCGATTGACGTGCCGTCTGCTCGACCACTTCATAAATCACTCTCCCGTATTTTTCGTCTGATTTCAGTCCATTCCGACTTCGTTCGACCCATTTGGACCCCCCTCACACGTGTTTACGAAGCGCGCGCATCACTTAAAACACGAATATTGAGTCGTACCGCGCAAACCGCACGTCCGATTGACGTGCCGTCTACGTGTACACGTCACGAATAATAATTAGAATGTTGCACGGTGGTTTTAGCTCAATCTGGAGACGTGGTGTGGCCGGAACCACTCAAAGTGTCCGTCTATTGTTTCAAAAGGACGTCATTTTAAGTGAAAAGCATCAACTGACTTACGGAAAACCGACCAAACGCATTCCGAATCTGTTGATAATTTATCCCAACAATCCATGGGTCATATGTGACGTGTACGAGCCAACCCGGGATGAATCTGAGTCGCGGTGTGGCCAGGATAAGTCTAAGTGACTCTCTTTTGTTTAAAATGGACACCATTTTAAGTACATACGGAAAGACGACCAAACAGATTCTGTTTCCATTGAAACTTTAGGAGAACGTTCCATGGGTCTTATGTGACGTGTATGAATCATCCCCGCTTCAATCCGAGATGCGGTGCGGCTGACACCACTCAAAGTGTCTGTCTTTGTTTCAAAAGGACGTCATTTTAAGTGAAAGGCATCAACTGACATATGGAAGAACGACCAAACGCATTCGGATTCTATCGATACTTTAGAACAACGATCCATGAGTCATATGTGACGTGTAAAAGTCAACCCCGTCTTAATCCGAGACGCGGTGTGGCCAACACCTCTCTAACTCTGTCTCTTTTGTTTAAAATGGACATGATTATAAATGAAAAGAACAACTGGCATACGCAAAACCGACCAAACGCATTCGTAATCTTTTGATAATTTATCACAACGATACATGGGTCATATGTGACATGTACGAGCCATCCCGGGATGAATCTGAGTCACGTTGTGGTCAGGAGTAGTCTAAGTGTCACTCTTTTGTTTAAAATGGACAACATTTTAAGTACATACGGAAAACCGACCAAACGCATTCGGTTTCCATTTAAACTTTAGGAGAACAATCCATGGGTCATATGTGATGTGTAAAAATCAACCCCGCCTCAATTGGAGACGCGGTGTGGTCGACACCACTCATAGTGTCCGACTTTTGTTTCAAAAGGACGTCATTTTAAGTGAAAAACATCAACTGGCATACGGGAAACCGACCAAACGTATTCGGATTGTGTCGATACTTTTTCACAACGATCCATGTGTCAAATGTGACGTGTACGAGTCAACACCGCCTCAATCTGAGGTGTGGTGTGGACGGTATCACTTCAGGTGTATGTATTTTGTTTAAAATGATAATCATTTGAGGTAAAAATATATGGTATAGAAAAAACCGATCAAATTTTGAATTGAATTTTGGATTCCACATATAATTGTCATCAAAATTTTAAAATGAATTCTAAATGAATTATGTATGTTTATAATTATGTTATGAATTCTAATTTAATTATGGATGTGTATATTTTCAGGATTCATTATATGTGTTGGTTGGTTGGTTTTCATTATTTTTATGTGTTGGTTTGTTCTCTATATGTACGCATTATATGTGTTACAGGTACAATAATTGGATTGAAAAATGAATTGAAAACGAGGGCATAATTGGATTGAAAATTGAATTGAAAATGCCCAAAAACCAGACCTGCTGTGAAAATTGCAGGCTGCTGTGCAATTTGCACAGCAAAGCCTATGCCAATGGTTTTCAAACCGTTGGCATAGGCTCTATGTAGCTGTTTTTACCAACGGTTCCTTGATCCGTTGGTAAAAACACCCTATGCCAATGGTTTGAAACTATTGGGATACCCTGTTGCATGGTTGTTTTTACCAACGGTTTGTAAACCGTTGGGAAAGAAAATTATCTGTTGATTTACCAACGGGCCAAACCGTTGGGAAAGGCCTTTCCCAACGGTTTGGCAGAACCGTTGGGATAGGTTGATTTTTTCTAACCTATCCCAACGGTTATGTGTAAACCGTTGGGAAAAGCCTTTCCCAATGGCTTACTTCCCCATGGTTTGCAGAACCGTTGGTATAACATATACCAACGGTTCTGCAGCCTTTCCCAACGGTTCTAAACCGTTGGGAAATGCTGGATTTCTAGTAGGGATGCCTAAAAAGATAGTATCTTTGTTTTCCTCCTTGAGATCCCATATGCAACATATGATGTCTAATAAACTGCAACCCCAATACTTATAGTGCATCATATCCCTGCCAACATTATATATTCTATTTCAGTAGGGGTGCTCCCAAATTCTTTCAAGGACACTCCAAACATGTTTGAACATCCTTTATGTTCAACCATCATCTAAAACACACCAAGGGATGGGATATTGGGATCCATGACCTAAGAAAATAAATTTTATTTTAATAATAATCTCTAATTGAAGAGCTTCAAAAGGAAATAAAGTTAATTTTAGAGAAATGAGGAAATAAAAATAAAACATATTATAGTCAAAGGAAATATGAGATATTACCATAAACCCTTACGTCAAGTCCTGTCTTTCTTCATTCCCATTTTAAAAACTTATATATATATATATTTATTATAAATATATTACAAAACTATATTCATAGTTATATTACAATATATTTTCCCATTAGAATTTTCAATTACTCATTTATAAATAATTCTTTATTAAAATCAATATTATGATTTCAGTTATTCTGTTTTACACATATATGTTAGTTCTGTGATTCCAATTACTGAACATAAATAATGGTTTTATTATATACATAATCATAATCAAGTAATGAATTTTTACTTTATTCAATATATTCATATTTAATACCAGCCGTATATGGTGGTGATGGAAAATGAATTACATCACATCATGACGGTCGAGTCTGCAAGTACGCACAAGAGATATTTACAATTTCAATGGATGAAATGAATTGAATTTAAAAGGTAATTTATCATTATGGAATCATTAATATTTATTAAATACCATATATATTCATTAAATCCATCTATATAACCATATATGAGAGGAAATGAAGAAAAAGTACCTGACATCATAGAGGTGGTATTCTGCATGTATTCCTAATAAAGGCATTAATTATAAATTATATTGATGACATACAAATAATGGTTATTACATATACATAATTAAACATAAATATTTTTATGATGATTATTTAATCATATTATGATTCATACAATCAATTTACATGAATAACAATAAGAAATAAAATTAAAAAAAATTGGATAATACAATTAAAACATTATTAGGTATTATCCTATGGATAACCCCATCATGTTTATTAGGTTATTATTTTTTATAAAAATACTATCTATAAGATTTGGTGACGATATTTTATAAGCTATTTGGATAGATCTTTATAGTGAAACTAACCTTTTACACATAATATTATATTATTTTAGGCATAGTTAACCATCAAATTACAAACCAAGGATCGTAAACTCTATTGTCTTTGGAAGACTAGGAACATAATTAAACATCATGAAATAAAAACTTCTTTTATTTAATATACATAATGAAAACCTAAATTCCATTAATCCATTACACCTGTATCAGATAAACTGGAGAATACATGAACAAATGGGATAAACTAAATATCCCAATAAGAACATGACCATATGATTAAAACATTGCACATGGATTAGAAGTGATATCATGGTGACATAAAAATAATGTTTAATGAATAAAAATAAATAAGGATAAAATTTATATAATGGTAACATATAATCATTTCATTATATTAATGTGGAATAAATATATAACAAGAAAGAAATGTTAGTCATGGATAACTTCCAAGACTATATAACATGCTGGACAAAGTCCCACAAAGGAATCATGTTCACCCTCTATCCCAACATGTCGTATCATGAGAATAATCATTACCCAATGCATTGGATTACTATATGGGAACACCCATCATAAACTTTTGATGAATATGTATTCCTCTTGAAGAATCATATATAAGGAATCAAACATAACATAAGGGTTACCCATGAAAGGAAATATGTATCGTAATCAGGTCATAAGGCATTAAAAATGTGAATATAATACATTTTTCCATGAAATAATTGTTTTAAAAACAAACATGTACATTCATATGATAATATTGTCCAAGATAATTATAATTGACATCTAATTGTTTTAGAAACATGAAAAAGGGGTGTTTATGAAACTTCAGAAATAACACGTTCTATTACAGTTTAAGGAAAACAATAAATGACATATAAAACAAAAAATGGAATAATCATTCCTATAAAATCATAAGTAAACTAGGATGTTATTCATAATAAATTATTGTATTTATAAAAAATAATGGTGTCTAAAAAACATATTATAGAGTGCACATGAGAATGGGTATAAATTCATTACGTTTTCATTAATCGGGCTTGCTTGTCAGGATTAATTAAGTATGTAACCTTTTAAAAACACGCATATACCTAAAATGTAATGTTTAGATGATCATTATACATCATTTTTAACATAAACCCATAATTTATTAGAAGTAAAAAATCCAGGTTTAGGAATAATCTCTTACCTTAAGTCCGAACATTATCATGACAAGATCTTAATTTTCAGAATAATCATATTATATTCCGTAATTAAAAAATATAACCCTTTATACATTTATTTGATTTATTATAACTTTATTATGTTCATTTATTTCCTTTTTTATGGTTTAAGATATTTAATTTTATCGTTTGTGGGTGCTAGTTTTCTAGGTTTTTAGGATCGTTTTAATTGTATATATGTATGGAAAATCATGTAGAACAAGGATAGTTTTCTAGAAATGATATTATATGTTATTATAAATCTTTTATAAAATTAAAATACAATTTATTTCCATAATTTTGGTTGATTAATTATTTAAATAACTATTAATAATCATACAAATTAATTTAGTGTCTTTTATTACAATGATGTTTCCACTCTTAAAGTAAAAGAGAGAGGAGAAGATATTTGATGAAAAAAATTTCCATCATTAAGATAACATTCTATAATATGTAATATACTAGTTTTTTCAGTATATTTGGATGGTGGTAGGTTATGAGAGAAATATAAAATAAAGGAACTTGAAAAGAAATTTAAAGAAAATGGAAGATGGTTTAACATATTGATTCTTTCTTTTTGAGAGCCTCCATAGGGGATAGGTCTTGGTCTTTTTGATAAGACCGAAAAGATCCAAAACATCAGGGAGAGGTTTTTGAATACTATTGGGTAGAATATATGAAGGTATAAAGGCTTGAGAGGTGTGAGGAGAAATGCAGGTGGGTGGTATTTATTGTGGATTGGGGTGTTTTATCAGTATTTAATTCCTTACTTCTTTATTTTTCTCAAGACAAGAAATAGTGATGATTTTGGATACTAAATAATGTAACTAGGTCATATGACATTAAACCAAATATTCTAACATCATCCATGACTCAATTAATATTTTATTTAACTTATAATGTATGTGTACAATAAATTAACATATTTTAATATTCACTAAAAATTTTATGTATTTCAGAAAAAACCCCAAATATTCACCCTAACCATTTTTCGACATGAAGAATCCAAAAATTAATTGAATTATATGCAAATAAGTTTCTAAATATGTGCAATTTAATTTTTAATGAAAATCCTAATTTACTTGAAAAATAATGATTTTAAAAATATAACTGATTTTATATCTCTTTGAAAATTAACTAAGGTCTCATTAAATTATATTATAATAATAAGACCTCAGTAATATTAAAATATGAAAGAATTTAAAGAAATTAGATTTTATTTTAAACTGTTAAATTACTCATAAAATTGTTATTAAATATTAGTGACTCTCAAACATATCAACATATAATTAATAATATTTAAAATATTTATTTAAATATACTATTTTATAATTATATCATATTGTTACATATAATATAGATAAATTTTATTTATACATTCATTGATGAGGTTATTATTTAATTTTCTAGTTTACTATTCATAAGGGTAACATTACTATTCCAATGGTTAAGTTACTATTTCATTGATATAGGTTCCATAACATCTACAAACAATTCTTATTTCAATAATTCTTCATTTATAAATATTATTTTGTGTTCTATCATTTTTTTATAAAATATGAAATAATAGTAACAAGGGTACTTATATAAATAAAACTTTAGGTCATTACATTCTTCTCCCCTTATAAAATTTCTCCCACGAAATTTCATTTTACATACTAATGTGAAAGTAGGTGAAGGTACTTTTCCTTCATAACTTCTTCCAGTTCCCATGTTGTAACTTCAAACATAGGGATCTGCCATAGTACATTGAATAGATTAGTATCCTTTTTACATGGATCTTTATCCCTATGATCTAAAAACATCACTGGCTACTCCTCATAAAAAAGATCATTCACCTACAATACCACCACCAAAGTTAGTATATGTGAAAAATCTGGTATGTAATTCCTTAATATAGATATATGGAATACATCATGTACTTCAGACATGGTTGGTGGATGTGCTAGTCGATAGGACAAAACTTTGACATGATCAAGTATCTTGATGGGTCTAATGTACCTAGGGATCATCTTTCATGTCTTCCCAAATCTCATTATCCTCTTCTATGGAGTTACATGGAAGAATACCTTGCATCCTCCTTCAAAGTAAATGTATTTTCAATGAATATATTCATAAATCATTTTTCCACTTAGTGGTTCCTTGATGTGCTAATGAATCGTTTTCACCTTCTACATAATTTCTTTGACTATTTATGTTCCTAATAGCTTATGCTCACCAACATCATTCAAACATTCCAGTATTCTACATAACTTCAGATAAAGGGCTTCATATAGAGCCATTTGGATGATGGAGTGGGAACTGTTTTTGTAAGAGAACTCTAGTAGAGGTAGATGTTGGTACTAACCTCTATTTAGGTCCATAGAACACAGTCTCAACATTTCTCCTAGTTTCTGAATCATTCACTCACATTGTCCATCAGTTTGAGGATGATAGGCCATACTGACATTCAACTCAGTTTTTAGATCATGTTGGAGACTTTTTTATAACTACAAGGTGAATCTATGATATTGATATGATATAATTGATTTTTATAACCCATTTATCATCACCACATCTTTTATGTTTAACTCTACATGTTGATCAAATGATAAGTCCTCCCAAATTTTTATAAAGTGATATATCGTTGTATGATGATCCACAATAAACCATATAGCACTATTTCCTATGGATTTATAATGATGTCTTGTGAAAAAACCCTAGGTGATGTTCTCTCACTTTCTTGTTGGTATATATAGTGATTTCATCATCCCCTTAGATGTTTTCAATCCACTATTCACATTCTAACATACCAAGAACTTTGATATATATTCATTGATACCCCTTTACATATTGTCCCATCAATAGTTATCTTGGAAATATTGATACATATTTTTCCTCCCTTGGTGAATAGATAAGGTTGAGCAATGTACAAAATTCAGAAGATCTTTATTTATCTTTGGATTACATGTTACACGTATTCCTAACCCATATCTTACAAATCCATCCTCGCTGATCTTGAACTCGAAGGATTTCTAATTTCAGATAGCTTCAACCATTTTTTGAATTTCCCCATAATATCATTGAGAATATTTCATTTTCCCCATAGGGGATGGTTAAGAAATAGTTTTAGAAAGGATTGGTGATGTTATTACCTTAATTATTACCATTTCTATCATTTCTATTCCTATAAAGATTGGATCCTCCTCAATTATCATTGTTGATAATGATTCAGGATCCTTTCTACTTAGAGAATCTGAAACCCTATTTTCTTTATCGGGATGTTAGTGGATTGAGAATTCATAATATGGGATGAGATCTATCAATATTTATTAACATATATTAATCTCATTCTATAGGAATATATATTTTATACTCTTGTTATTGGTATATAACTCACACTTCTCCCTGTAGAGATAATACAATCATATTTTCAATGCAAAGATCAGATCTACCAACTCTAAATCTTTTGTGGGATAGTCTTGCTCATGTATTTTCATTTTTTTGAGGCGTAGGCTATAACTTTATCATTCTTCATCATCACTCAACCTATTAACTTTTGGGATGTATCACCGTACACCACACATATTTCTCAACCATGTGAGTATTGGGGCAATGTCAATCCTCTATTTGATCTCCTTAAGGAATTACACACCTTCTTGAGTCGAAGAAAAAATCACTACCATCAATGTTATATCAGTTATTAGGTAAGAAAATTTTGAGATGTTAATCAAAAATATTCAATAATACCATGCTATACTAAGAAAGCTGTGGATCTCCATCAATGATGTTGTCTTAGGCCACTCTTCAATTTCCATTGTCTTGAAAGGGTTTATAGATATCTATTTTCTAGTCATAATATTCCCTATCAATGATACATACTACATTCAGAACTCACATTTAATTTAATTTTTATATAGTTTCCCCCATTACATAGTCTGCAACACAGTATTCAAATGATACTAATATTCCTCCTTGTTCTTGGAATATATTGGAATATCATCGATAAAGACAACCAAAACATTGTTGTGATAATCTCTAGAAACTCTATCCATTAATTCCATTAATATTTTGGGATAAATAGTGAGTCTAAAGGTAATTACTATGAACTTATAGTGTCAATACGTCATTCGAATGGAAGTCTTGGGAATATATTCCTTCCCATCCATTAATTGGTGATATCCCAACTGGAGGTCCACCATAGAGAAATAACTGGCCCCATGTAGCAGATTGAACAAATCATCTATCCGTGGTAGGGGATACTTGTTCATTAGCATTATTTTTATTTAGCTCATGATAATCAATGTAGATGTGCATTGATCCATCCTTCTTCTTGAAAAATAGGACTTGTGCACCCCATGGTGAAGCACTCAGGTGTATAAAACCCCTATATAAATTGTCTTATAATTACTTCTTCAGTTCTTCTAGCTCCATGGTGGACATTCAATAAGGTGTCTTCTATATAGGTAGATATCTTTGAATAAGTTCAGTTGAGAACTCAATGTATTGATTTGGAGGAAGACTAGTCTAATCTCTAGGAAACACATCAGTGTAATCCCTAAAGATGAACATGTATTCGAGAATTATTCTCTCCCTTTTCTTAATCATTTGAGCTAGATATGATTTGAAATAAGGCAATATTATCCACAATTAAAGTGATGATTCTGATAGATATCCCCCTTCCTCCTTACACATGTACAAAATTTGAGGATGCTTTGCGATTTGAAGAGTGATCTATCTTTCAAGACAGTTGATGTTGGATTTTTATAAAGATATCCAATCCATGACCAATGTAGCATAAAACTATACCAAAGCGAGTATGAAAATAATTTCTGTGAGGTTCGGTCAACAAATAGTAACTAAGGAGGATTTATGTACTTTGGTTACAATAATTTCCCTATTTTCTATTCTCATAGATAACTCTACCTCCATATTTTGAGGTGGTGTTTGAATAAATCTACTAAACATTTAAAATATAGAAGAATACGTGGAACTAAAATCAAATTGTATGTTTTATACTCTGGAATAAATATCCATTGTAACTTTCACCGCAACATTGTTGGGCTCCACCATAGAAATATTGATAGAATTTGTACATCCATGCTACCTTGGAGGTTGTTGTTGATTAACATTAACAACTATGGATATAAGAAATTGGTTTGAAAAATTCCCATGCTCCTTCCAATTAAACCACTTTAATACAAGATGTGCATTGATCTGAACCTTCCATTATTCTCCTACATTAGTGGGATTCTTCATATTCATTTGTTAGTTTTAATCTATATGACCTTCTCTTCCACATTTGAAGCATCTCCTGGGTTCTTTTAATTAGTTTCTAGGATGATTCTTCCCACAATTTTGGACATTTAGGTTGTTGGGGCTTCTCTCCATCATGGGATTTATCTCCAAAATTAAACTATACATTCCTCTTTTTGTCACCAGGCCCATGATACCAATGAGAGTCTCCAAACACAATTTCAACCTCAAGGGAACAAAATACAATCTCTTAATAGATTTCAAAGTCTCAAATCACCAATTCTTTTTGTAAACTTGTATTTCATTCACTAATGAAGCAATTGACACTAATTTCAATTTTGATGACAATGTTAGAGGTGTATCATGAAAGCTTTGTAATGTTAGCTTCATATTACTTCATAAAATCATCTTCCTTTATCTTAAGTATGAGGAAATATCTTTCTATCTCTCTCTATCTTGAGATGCTGGTTCCATGGAGATTATTTATTGAAAAAAACTTTTTTAATGTCTTCCCATTCCAAGGAATCAATTTCCCCATTGGACTTTATGTTCTTTATTAGTGTCCACCTTTGATCAAATTCCCCATCAAAACCATAGTCCACTTTCACAACATTACAATCTTCTAATAACTGAAGTACATAGAATAACTAATCAATGGAGTTAATCCATTGCTCTGTGAGGAAGGAATTAGAGATCCACATAGCATAGGAGGAATTTTTCTTATGAAGGATTCGTCGAAAATTCTATCTTTCATAGGAGAAGGAGGGTATTCCAAACGATTAAAATTATTATTCTTAACTAGAGATAGTTTTGAAAGTAGTATCATGAGGTTTTTATCACCCAATCCATTAATATTTATAATTTTTTATATAATTCCTCACATTACCTATCTCATGTATTTCTGGAATGTGTTCTTCTTTTTCTCTCCAATGGAATAAAAAATAAAGTGTAATTTTGAGTCTTGAATACTTTTCCAATAAGCATTATAATATGAAACTTTGAACAAAAAGGGATAAGAATGTAATGAAATTGTATATCGTAACTTGTGATTCCCTATTTTTCAATCTAGGTTACCCTTGACCTCTTTCCTATCATATATTATAATGAAAGTTTTTTTATTCCCTTAATACTGGTTCATAATGAGCTTATCAATTTTCCAAATCATATACCCCAGGAGTATCCAACTAGGTGTGTAGTAAGTCACTTTTTCATGTACTAGGTTACCCCTAGACGGGCCTGGAATGTAATGACTCATATTTTCTATATTTTATTTATATATACTATTTGGGAAGATATTGAGACTTGGCACAAAGACAACATGAAATTTTGAGGCTCAGAGTGCCCATAATGATTATTTAAAAAGTGTTATGTTTTAAATAGTTCGTGTACATGAATTTTCTGAAAAAGAGAAATAACTCATAAAAGATTTCATAGAATAGAAATATAAGGGCTACATTGTGATAAGAGTAGTGACTTTATCATAGGAAAGACTTAACAGTGGTTGGTGCTAGTCTTCCATAGAAAAAGTCACTCGGAGAGTGACCATAAATAAAATAATTAAATAAAAATGAATTTATTTTAAAAAAATAAATAATCCTAAATGGTAACTCATATTGGAATTTTGAGACCACCATTGAGTTTTTAAGGGGGTAGTTTCCTTAGGCAGGGCCTAACCTTGATCGGTGGGGTCAATGGTGAATGTAAGATTTTGGACGTAGATGTCATTAAAATATCTAATAAATATATTTTATTGAACATTACATGTTGACGTAAAAGTGTTTTAAATTTTTAATAATCCATGTTAGAGGAATTTAGGGTTATCCCCATAACTGTAGATTGACCTTGAGACAAGGATAAGGAAGATATCTCTTAACGAAAAACACTGGAATAATGAGTATCGACATTGAAAAAGACCTATGTTCATCGTCAATGACCGATCCAATCATCGAGATAGGGGGTCAATCACTCTGTGATTTCTTTTTCCCTTAATATAATCAAATGAAAGACATTGACAAACCCCTAAACTAGTTGATCTACAATTAGATCATTCTTGCAGGAGGGATTATAATTGTGGAATTAAAGGAAATATATCATGGTGATCATTCTACTATCAGTTTCTTCATGATCCCGCAAATGAGAATAGAAGAAGTATGAAAAAATGTGGCCAAGATCCAGTCTTTGGGTGTTCATGTTCTCAATCAATCCTACCTCAACCTATCACATTATTTGTGCTTTCATTTCCCTTTGAAACCCTAGGATATCAATCGATCGTTGCACCCACGATCCATGGCGGAATGATATGAGACCAATGTTTGTGATCCACAATGGCATTGAGGAGGTGTGATGGGAGAGAAGAAAGTATGTGGTGGATCATTGAAGAGGTCATGATGAATGTAGGGTTGTTTGTAGGGTGGACAACAACTAGGGAAGCAGGAGGCCCAATTAGAGGCAAGGTTCCGGTGGGGAAAACAACCACGGTCCCATGGGACCACACTAGAGGGGGATCCCCTAGAGGCGTAGGTCACGAGAGAAGGACCGGAGCCATGGTACGAGGCCATGGTGATTGATGTGGTGGGAACCAACTTTGAGGCTACATCTGAGGAGGACCCAGCGACAATGAGGCCACAAGACCAGAGTTCCAGGATGTGGTTCCATCAGCATTGAACGTAGCAATCATGTCGACCATGAGTGGATGGAAAAGCTATGTGCTAAAGGGATATCCTACATGTGACAGACCCGGATGGGATAACTAGGTTGGGTTGGGTTGTTCGAACTAGATTTGGTCGGGATGGCCGGACTAGGTTGGCTCATACTCATATAAAACCACACCCTTTTTACTAAATTGCCCCGATCTTTCAAACTATGTGTCTGTTTGACCATCTTTTTGTGGAGTTGGGACCATTAAGATGAGGAGATCATTTTGAGACACTCTAAGTATGTTTTTGTGGATGTTGGTTTATGAACTAATACCTTTAGAAGTATGTTCTCCAAGAATAATCACGCTACGATAGGAATCATACGGCTGGTAGTGACTATGTGATGTTGGTGACTATATGATGTTCCATTAGAGATCTACACTCCATGAGCCCTCGATGATCAATGAGCCATCGAATCTCTATGTGTCATAGATGATTCGGGTTCCATCACCGCTCTGTACACCCAGGATTCTCTCTGAGCCACTGACGCTCTCTGCGCCACTAATGATTCATACACCATTGATGCTCCATTCTGCATCGATGCTCCATGTACCATCAATGTTCAATGAATCACTGACACATATTGTGTCATAGAAACTCAAATATTAGGGGACTACAACTAGAAATCTTTCTCTTCAAGATATATTTTTATACCTATCTAATTTAACTTTATTGACTGTAGTTCATGTGTTTCCTTTTTTGTGTGCTTTGTTGGTTTCCTTTGTGTCATACTAAGTTTGTTTCCTTGGTGGTATGCTTTGTGTACTTCCTGGTGGTATTTTCCTTTGTGGTTTCAGGGCCCCTATTGAGTATTGTTTTACTGACCGTTGCACGGGCTATGCCCGTATGTGTTATGTCTTGTGTAGATGACCAAAATGTTCATGGATTCCTTGGTGGAATGGTTCCAGGTGGTGCTTAGATAGAGGACTAGTATATGTTGTGTTATTCCATGACTTCAGATATATTTTCATATACCTACCCTTCTGGTAGGGTTTTCTACGGATGAATTTCAAGAGATTTTACTTTTTCATTTGATTGGTCTAGTATTCAAGCCCCATTTACATTTCAATTTTATATTGTTGTACTCTATTGTTGGTATCTTAGAGGTATGAATGCTTGTTTATTTATGGTTTTCAGTACATCAATTTTTCATGGAGACTTGTGGGTGTGTAAATGCAATTAGAAAAATTCTTCCCATTTGTGGGATTTTCCTACTCAGTGCTAGTCTCTAGCCCTAGGAAAATCGGAGGTGGGATTGGGTTAGTCAAGACATGGGCACCGAGTTACGTCTTATGATAGAGTGATATCAGAGAAGTACAGTTCTACCTAAAAATCAGTATTCTTGAGATTTGTTTTGGGCAACATTGTCAAGTGTTTCTAGTCTAGATTTCAGTCCAAGGAATCCAGTGTTTCTGTGGTGGCTGATGCATCTATACACCAAGACTCTAAATTATTCTTTTCTACTAAGTACATGAAAATACTAGGCATATGGAAAATAATGGTACATTAATAAAATAGGATTGAGAGTGTTGTTATGCCCTTATTGAGTCAGTGTCACCTCACCAAGTATACTCTATTGACTGTGGTACATCTTTATCTATTTTATGATGAATCCACATAGAATGCCATCCAGGATTCTGATACGTGATCATGAGGATGATCTGCCTTATGATGAGTCATCAGTATAATGACTAGTACCTAAGATAGTACCCACAGGTAGTGTCGTGGTGATTCTACCACCTAGAGAGATGCAGTTACTTCCATCATTACTGGTAGAGGATGCGTGTAGGCTTAGTGAATTGCATGAGTTCTACAGGTAGCGACCTCCTAAGATCAGGGGTGAGCCAGACCACCAGGAAGTTGAGGATTGCCTAGATGTTGTTACACATGTCTTTCTCCTGGTGTGGACACCTCTCCATTAGATGAAATTCCTAGCTATGATTCATATACATGGATCACCTAGAATATGATAAAGCATAGTGATCCAGAAGAATTAGGAGAAGACCCTCAATAGGATGAATTCAAGCATCACATTATTTAGGAGTTCTTTACAGCGATGTTATGCTCCATGAATATACAGGATCTACTTCATCAGTAGTAGGGAAACCACAAATTTGCGGAGTACTTAGTGAGATTTATGGATATTTCTTGCTACTCCATGGATATGGTGTGCGCCCCCTTATTTTGGGCCAGGACGTTTGAGAAGGGACTATAATGGGAGATTTGGGAATCCATGATATTGTTTCCTCTGGAAATGGGAATGAACTCAATGATTTAAGGTTCAAACATTCCAAGAGGTTTCTAACGGGTTTGTTCGTAGAACCAGAAACATCTAATAATTCCATATCCATTTGGACCTACTTTCCAAAGGTAGGTTCTCACTAGTTATGAACTGATGAGGTTTAAGAATTTTCATTGGTCGAGAGGATGGGAGGTCAGACTCATTACACCCTTTTGGGGGGAATTATTGTCTACTCCGGGACTCTCTTTATAGATTTAAGTTATGTTCGTGAATCCTTATTACATTACCAAATATGAAAATGATCTTTCATTTAGATCTGACAATCAATGATTAATATGTATGAGATTTAGAGAATCTTTTATATGTATTAGAGGTTCCTCATCAATAGAGAATCATCTGTATTTGTTAGAGATTCTTAGTCAATGGTATCCTTTGACAAATTATATAGAAATCTCTTGGTCATTATGATAACTATACTAGTTTTAAAGCCACTCAGTGGGGAACTTAATGTTTATTGTCATTCAGAAGGACATAGATTATTTCAGAGTTGGGATTGTACCCGCAGACGGGCTACCAACGTATCCTTTGTTTTAGAAAATGAATCAGAACCCACGTTGTTAGAATATGGGAGTATGATGTTTATGCATGATTGATGGATCAATGAAAGATGTCATAGTTAATTTTACACTCTAAGCTCACGTGAGTCATGCTCGGTTTGAGAAACAAGAGGTATTGGTAAAACCAGACAATTGTGCCATGAAAGATGCAATTATAAGAAATCATGTAGGGATTATGTATGTATGGGTTCCCAGATGGATGATGATTAGGATTTACTTCAGGGAAGAAACCCGAGAACAAGGTCCATAAAGGTATATGTGATTTTATGGAGATTTGGGAACTTAACTTAGGACTTAATCCTAAGAAGGATATCCAAATTATAGAGGACTTATGATTGGGTTTTACTCTTGAGAAGGAAGCCCAAATCAAAACTAAATTAAGACTGGTTAAGAGAAATTATGACTAAGGCTTATTCTTGAGAAGGAGGCCCATGTTAGGAGGGATTTGAAAACTGGGGCTTAACCCTGAGAAGGAGGCCCAGGTTAAGAGGGATTTGAAAACTAGGGATTATTCCATAGAAGGAAGCCTATGTTAAGAAGAATTATGATTGGGGCTTACTCCTGAACAGGAGGCCTAGGTTAAGGGAATTGGGGCTTACTCCTAATGGGGATTTCCATTGAATAGGTAATTTTGACTGGGGCTGACTCTTGAAAAGGAGGCCTAGGTTAAAGATCCTCTCCTCTTAAAACGAAGAGGTTGAATGAATGAAATATCTAACCTTAGTGACATAAAGATATGTAAATCACTATGTTTGGAGAGATGTTCCACAAAATTCCTTTCAGATAAAGAATCCAACCAAGAAATCATTCCATGAATATATTTGAACAGGGTTCTAAAGGCTTAACCATGAAGAGGAGAGGTGGATTTGAATAGGAGAGGTGAATAGGCAGGAGAGGAACCCAAAAAGAGAAAGACGTGCAAGTCCTGCATGGGTGTGCATGTCCTGGTCGTGGAAGTATACTTGTGTGACACATGGGTACTTGCGCGATGGTCAACCCTTAGGGTAATAGTTGGGCGAGACTTTTCTCAAGCCACTAGTACTATCCCTGATGGATTCCAAAATAGTGGCGTGCAAGTTTGGTTGAAGGAATAAGGTAGTGCACAAGTGTGGCCATTTCCCTTAAGGGATGTCCACTTAGGCACACATGTGTTGATGAGTTTCAACACTTAGGCACTATTTCCCCTATTTAGAGCATCCATTATAGGTATGAAATTACCTTATAAGTGATCAGAAGACTTCAAGAAGAGACTAGGGTGCCGGGAGCTCGAATATGAGTTTTGGAATTTTTCCGTCCTCAAATGGGGGGCCCACCAAGGGTATTTATAGGATGCTGAAGACCACGACCGAGAATCAAAGAGGGTGCACAAGTCACCTATGTGACCACTATGCAGCGTGAAAGTATACTGGCACGACCATGGAGAAACTTGTGCGACCCAAGTGGGAAGAAATCCTTTTTCATGCCTTTGTTGATTTTTGAGGTATATTCAAAGGATGAATCATTTTGGACTAAGGTATTTCCCTTTTTTAGTCATTAGACTCTGTGATAGAAAGGAGCGTCAAAAAAAGTCCCCCCTCATAGTTGGATCCGAGAGAAATGAGGATGTGACTCTGAGGTAAAGAATAAAGCCAAGAAACAAGCAGTGTGCAAGTGTTGAGCGCACAAATGATGGCGTGCAAGGGTGAGCTGCATAGGCCTCGGTGCCCAAGGGTTGAGAGCGTTGGCTTTAGGCGCGCAGGGTTGCGACATGGCCTATATATATGCAGCCATTCTCACACAAAACACCTAGATTTCAATCTTTTGAGCTCTCTCCATGTAATTTGCCTTCGTCGCGCAAGTTACTCAGTTTTCCCCTGCTTCCTTTTGTATCGTGCTCCTATATAGGTATTTGGACTTTCGCGGTGATACTTGCACGCCAAAACTTGCACGAAACACTTATACTTTCTCGCAAACTTTGGGACTTTCACACCTTAATGCCTTAGCCACTTTTTCACTTTCCTTCACAAATTTTATGAAAAATCAACTTACTTAAGAGTTAATTATTCGATCTTTGTGCAGATAAAATGGCTCCCAGGAGAATCAGAACGGCTGACGAACTGGCTAGTAAGTGAATTGATGATGTGATGAGCATCATTGGACATGATTATTATATTATCTAGAACATCAACCTTCTAGATTTTTCCATGTACCTGAAGAAGTATCATCTTGACTTCCCGTAGAGTATTTATCTACCTTTGTATGGCTATGGTCATCTGCAAGAAGTCACCATTCCAGAGGCAAAGAACTATCTCCCAAATTCTTGGTTTCAAAATTACACCAATTTTTCTTCAGTAAATATCTCAAATGGAGGAGCATTTATAAATACTGGAATAGTGGAGAAGGCCTATATAATGCATCATAGTCCTTGTGTACCAGATCTGAAAAATCACAAGCCAGAGCTGTAACCACATTGTTATCCCTCAATTTTCCAAAACTCTCAGATGGATCAATCCAAAGGCTGGAAGAAGACTTGAGACTTTCTTCCTGAAGGAGGTGTGAAACCAACTTGGATGTGGGCATATTGGGTGCGACAAACCTATGCAGATTTTGTCGAGGATTTCAAAGGAGCTGCAATATATGAAGCCGTCTCGGCTGGGCAAATATATGTTTACATGAATGATGACTTTGTGCTGGAGATAATCAGCCGTTTGAGCCCAAAAACCAATTCTTTCCATCTGAATCATGAAGAAGTAGGCATCAATCTGTGGGATGTCCACAAGATCTCAGGTGCTCCAATTCTAGGTGACATGTATGATGAATTCATCCCTCATAAGGTGACTTGGAATGATTCGAAGATGACCCCAGATTTGGCTTGGGAATTATTGAAAATATTTCACAAGATCAAGAGTTCGGAGAACTCCTTAAATTATTCTAGAAAGGATATTCATCTAGAGGAGTGGATGAATATGTTTATTACCAAGAAGTAGGATAATGAGCCAAAGGAGAAGGGATCTAAGGGGAAGGGGCCCAAGGATAAGGGGCCCACCTGTACTCATCCTACCAGATACCCCAAAACAGAGATGAGAGGTGCTAATAGCACATTCTGGTCGACTATAGAAGCAGGAGAATTTGAGAATTGGGGTTACAAAGTGAATCAGAAAATACCAAAGAAGACTCATCTAGCGGGCTTCTTGGGCTTATGGCTCAGTTTTTATCTTTTTCCAGTCAGGGACTCGAAGGGAGGTGTCAGGCCAGGGACCTTCGTTATTGCAGCCAAGTGGGCTAAGGGGAAAATGGTTGGGTTGGTTACCCCCATTTTATCAAATATTCATAGGAGCTTACTCCATATCTTCATGGGTAAGTCTTCTTTGAGAATAGAGGGACCATTCTAAGTTTTGTGGGGATGGATTGCCACTAACTTCAGGATGTATAATGTACAGAACAGAGTACAGGTTCCTGGAGGTTATTTCAGGCCATTAGTGTAGGAATTATCTGGAATTGCTCTGCTATCTCTTAATTCCTATGACATGAAGGTGAGGCTGAGCATGTGTAAGGAATTCGATTTCGTTCCTTATGAAAATCCGCCAATCGGGCGGATTGTTGATGATGGAACAACCAGTCTGGAATTGAGGGCATACATGCTGGCCTACAGAGATGGTTTACTGGTCACCAGGATTGAAAGAGAGATTATATACGAGGACTATGCTCCATACAAATTTGCACGTCAATTCAAGTGTTTTCAGCAGATTGTTGTATCTCCCCCTGTGCATGTTAGGTCAGAAAAACATCTGATGGTTGCTCGACAACTGTGGTTACTGACATCTAGGGAGAAGACCTGTGAAGTGTTTGATCTACTAGTTAATAAAGCGTTGAGTAATTTTACTATATGGTATGCTGAGAACTGGATAACATCATACCCTGTAGGGGTGTTGAATCACTCGGTTTATCAAGTGGGGAAAAGGAAAAGAACCGTAGAGTAATAAAACCTTCATCTGTAAGGTGATTCTTCTACACCACCGGAGCTGATTCGCCGGGTTCTTCACCTAGGACCAACTCGTCGGATTCCCAAGATAGGGATGATGAATCACAACATGTGGCAAAGTGGCCTCGTGCCAGAGATAATCCTCCCATCATAATCAAAAGACCAACTCCATCAACTCCTAGAGAGTTACTTCATTGGGGAAATTTAATCACCATTACTTTATAGAGAAACAAGTCTTATTTTCTTATTCTCTATCTATAGTTACAAGAGCTGGGAAGAAGCTGAAGTCCAAGATTGTAGGACCTTCCTCATAGACTTCTGGTACACATACTGAATATGTATGACTAGATGCTGTCCTGACAAGGAGGATTTTATACTGCGGTGCTGAAACTTCCTGGCTAGTTTTGTGCGAGGGGCTACACCTCCCTGAAATAGAAAATCTTCTGTCTTCTACAGATATCCATTTCAAGGATAACCCTGATGAAGTGCGGGATTACATCAAAAAGGTAGAAATTACCATATATTCCACCGATTATACCATTCTTGTCACTAAGTGGGTGAAGGAAATGTTAGATCGTAACACCACTGAGGGGATTAGTGATTCTGGAGATGAGGAGTGGCACGATTACGTGGCTCCTGATGATGTAAGTCTCTTTACATAATTTCTTTGTAACTTGATTCTAGTTAATGATTTTTTACTCAAGGAAACTATTCTATTCATCCTGTATCTTGCAAAGAAAGGAACTGATGAGGTTCCATCACCACAGTATAGCCCTGGTGGTACTGCCATTGGGGCTGATGAATCTCCTCGCGAGTCAGGTGAGATATATCTAGGCTAGCAAGCCATGGATGTGGAATTAGACATGGAATTTCATTCTCCAATTATTGTACCTATAGATGATGATACCCTCACTCCCAAAAATCCAATGAAGCAAAAGCATTGAAGGAGGAAGTCCACAGCTTAACACTTCATCAGTAGTGGTAAGTCATTCGGATAATCAGGAGTCTTAACCCATGAAAAGATTACTGATACTTTTTGGGATTGCAAGGGCTTATTCAATTTCCCCTCTGAGGGAGAGAACTGACCCTCCTTTGAGGACCACTGAGGGTATTGGTGAACAATCTCAAGTTCAGGCTGACTTGGTTTCTCTTGGAGAAGAGCCAATGTCTATTCCCAGTATCCCTCCTACTTCTACTACAAGAAGAGAAGATCCTTCTTCTGGTAAGTTACCAATGCTTCATAAAACGTAGAATAAACATCAACTAACTTCCATTCTGTGATACTTTAGGCTCAAACCCTACACTGGAGCTTTTGGGGGCTATTGCAACTGATGCCGCTATTTTATCTGAAGAAGATATCTAGGGTTAGAGGCCGTAGAATGAAGGTTTCCAAGAAGACTTATCGAATTCTCCCACTTGTGAGATTAACCAGGATTCTGAGATTACATTGGATGAAATGATGGGACTTGGCGCATCGTTTGAAGAATTTTTAGATCATGTTAAATTACCATGTAATTTAGAAGACTATGGACATGAGTTTTATCCTTCATCCTATTAAAATTAACTTCTTATTACATCAATAATCATGATTGGTTAAAATGTGCAGTTCTATCTGAGCACGCTGCTGAAATTCCAATGCCTGAAGGGGGTACAATAAACTCTACTATTGCAGATACATTAGCTCATATGGAGCTTAACCTGGCAGAGCTTCCTTAAACTTGTCTTGAAAATCCTTTTGAAGCTAGGAAAGATGATGAGGATCCTTCTCAAGTTACCGATCTACAGTTGGGTAAGAGATAAAACTTTATGCGACTGTACTGAATTTACAAGACAACCAATCGTATTTTTTTTATCCTTTGAAACTAATAAAGATTTTAATTAATTATGCAGGGCCATCAATTTTAGTGGCTAGATCTGGAGGTGAAGCCTCAGCTTACACCCCAATGGGAATAGAGAGTGAAGAAACACGAGTCAGGGGGGAAGGAGAAAAATATGGAACTTTCCTTAGTGCATTAATCCCGAATTATATTCCCCCCTAACAGTGATGTTGAGTCAGACCCAGAGATAAAAAAGGTGCTCCAATTTTCACGACGCAAGGCATTAAAGAACATATAGAAGATCATATCTGAAGTGCCTATAGAAGATCTTTCATCGTGGATTCCCCAACTGTCATCAATGTTCGTCATGTTTGGACTTGGTGGTTTTGGATTTCAAAAGATCCATGCTGCGGTGAAACATGTCATCTTAAGGAGGGAGCATGAGCAAAAGTGCCATCAAGATTTGACCAGGGTGGGGTTTTCAGCCAATATCGGAAAATTTGAGGTTGTGGTATCCTGATGTGAGGCTAATCATGATGCCAAGTTGAGGGAGCTGAAGTATAAGATCAAGGAGAAGGTTTTCCAGAAAATCCACCTTCATCAACAGTTAGATGCTGTTACTGGGGAACTTGACCAACTGAACAATTAACTTGAAGGAGTTCAAACAAATGGTATGAAATCCATTGCAGATGCCAAGAAAGCACTCCATCAAGCTGAAAAGAGTGAAGTTGGTTGAGTGAATGAGCTTCAAGTGGCTGATGATGATGCTCATGATGCTATAAATCAAATGAAGATTTATGTTGACATCCTTTTTTAATTCTTGGAAACGAGAAGAGACTCTAGTCTTTGGATTCCCTTCTAACTTTTGTGCATCAAATGAAAAACACTTTCATCCTCAATCAATTGTTCATACCTTATTTCTCTACCTGCTTTAAATTTTTACCTATGACAATGGGCCTATAAAGCATAGTTTGATTTTATTGATAAGATTATTATAAATAACCCTACAAACATTGAATCTTTTAATTGCTCAATATTACCTAAACCATAAGAAATGTATGTTTAGTGATCGGGGACTTCACTTTTGTTCAGAGTTCCCTTGTATTTTTTTAGGGAGTTTAAATTCATGCACGTAAGACATAAAAAGTCTAATGTTTAAGGTCGAAATAGATTTGACCGAATGGATTAACATTGACTCAATTCATTGATAATTTATCTGAAAACATATTACCTTGTTCAAGTATGAGGGAAAATTTTTAAATGATGATTTAAGAAATTTTGAATCTGAGGAATGATATGAAAAATGAGTATAAGTAATTAGAAAAATTAGTTCCCAAGAATGAAGTTACCACTATAAAACAAACCCATTAGGGAGTTGAATTATGCTGGGGCACCTAGGGGAATTGGCTGCATAGTCAAATAATAACATCTTTTGGCTGACAGGTCCGTTATGTAGACTACTTATGCAAGGCCGCCTAAGGGAACATGCTGAATATTTAGGCAAAAGAACTCTCAGAAATTTAATTTTCTATTGCTAAAAAAGACAATGGAATTTTATGGGGATTCAAATTTTCCACAACATAGAGTTTGCTTTATGGAGATAGGTACTTGAATATGGAGAAGATATTTCCAAACAGGATTGTCTAAGAACAGGATGAATGTCACTCCTATTAAGGTCTGACCCAAATGTAGAGAAGGGAAATATAAACCATAGACATGAATACTTTTAGATCATGAAAAAAATTATGGGGCAAATATGTTAAGGATGTCTATTCTTTACAGATCCCTACATACTGTCGTTAAGAAAACTAAAGACAAAAGAGGTTTTCCTAACAATAATGATGTTACCATTATTTGAAACACCCGTTAGGGGGTTGAATTTTTTATGGGCACCTAAGGGAATTGGTTGCATAGTCAAATAATAGCATCTTTTGGATGAAAGGTCCATTATGTAGACTACTTATGCAAGGACACCTAAGGGCACGTGCTGCATAGTCAGGCAAAAGAACTCTTAAGTATCAAACATTTTGTGACCAGAAGTCAAGAAAAGGGTTATGGAGATCTGGAAGTATTTAAGGTTAGGAACATGAAACATGAAAATGAATACTATAAAATTCATGTAGAGATACGGAGACCAATGCTAACCATATTCATGTTGTGGCTGGATTCTGAACTGAGATGTTGGACTTCACTACATATCTCATTAGAATGAGAATCAAGCCAAATGTAGTTCTTAAAATACAGTTTAAAATCATGTGGGATGAAAGTATGGGATATCTTAGCTTAGGGTTATAGATCTTGGACCATTATAATGAATACACAGTGTGTGTTTTCACATGGACTCTTCAGCCAGGGGACTGAAAGTGGAATTTGGCGTAAGGCCCAAAAGACACAGGGCTGGATTAGAGGGATAATCAAACATTCCTATGTATCCCATAAGGATGGGAATCAAGCCCACGTAGTTCTATAAATACACTCTATACAGATTTGGTTCATAGAAATTAATTGTGAAAAGGGGACTTTAGTGCAATGATGGTTTGACCCAATATAAAAGTTTCAGGCATTACCATGTGTGCACGTAGTATTTGGAATATAACATGATTGGATATCAATGTAAATAATTATTTCCTCTGAGGTGAGGGTATCAAAGAATATTGTAGTTTATTGTCGTACAAGACAAAAGTGTTATACATTTTAATGACATATAGAAAGGATAAAGGTGAACCAATGCAAGGATATTGGTTTGGGGGGTGGCTTCATGAATCAACATCGTATGAGATGGAGGTGAACTGATGTGAAGAGATTGGGTTTGAACTTTAACCTCAGGAGATTTCCTACATGCCTAGCCTAGAAGGAAAGGATCAAAGTCAGCGTAGTTGAATTGAAGAATGAATTGGCGATCATGTAGTTTTTTGAGGACAACGACCTAAAAATGATGCTATGACTTACACGTGGTTAGTGGCCCAGAGAGGGTATTATGGTTGATGTTTAACCTAAGCTCACATGAGTCATACTCAGTTTGAGAAACAAGAGGTAGCAACAACCTTAACGATTCATAGTTTAATGTCATGTAGGACATATGAAGGGACCGTGCGGTTTAAAGTCTTTCAATGAGGACTATTGGTGCCGCACAGTTTAGTGTCATGTAGTAGGAAAAAATACAGTTTAACCTCATGTAGGACGTATTAAGGGACTTCTGTACAGTTTAGCGTCATGAAGCAAGGACGATGGGGACAATACAATTTAACGTCATGTTGGACGAAAGGAGGACTCTGCAGTTTAATGTCATATAGTAAGGATAAAAGAGGACAAAGTTTAATGACATGTTGGATATATTAAGGAATTTTTCACAGTTTAACGTCATGTTGAATGTATGGTGTGAATAGTTTAAGGTCATATGCATGGACCGAGGATGGTGTAGTTTAACGTCTTGCTAGACGTAAGGGACTATGATGTTTAAAGTCTTGCAGCAAGGAAAACATAGTTTAACATCATATTGGATGATAAGGGTGAAAATACTTTAAGGTCATATGCATTGACTGTGGATGGTGTATTTTGTGTTTATACAAAATACTTCTTCATAAATCTGGCATTGGTTGGAGTAGTGATGAGTTCTCCATCCATTGTGATTAAAGAATAAGCTCCGTTGGAGTAGACCTTATGTATTGAATAAGGTCCTTCCCATTTTGTCTCAAGCTTGGGTGGTTTCTTTCATGGTATCATTGGAGTTCTGAGAACTAATCCAATTCTCCCTGAACAAATGAACAAAGATGAATTTTTTTGTTGAAATCTTGTGCTATTCGATTCTGATAGACTTCTAAGTGGGGCAGGGTGAAAAATCTTCTCTCATATAACTGTTCCAATTCATCCAATCGCTTTTGATATTGTTCATCTTTAGATGACTGATCAAAAAGGGATACTATGAGCGAGGGTAGTTGAACCTAAATGGTAATGACTTCTTCCATTCCATATACCAATGAATATGGAGTTGACCGCGTTGTAGTGTGGTTGGTGGTCCCATAAGCCCATAAAGCATGAAAGAGTTTATCAGGCCATGATTTATTATCTTTATCCACCATCTTTTGTAGTATGTTTGAAAGAGTCTTGTTGAAAGATTCTATCTGGCCATTGGCCGCATCATGATACCGAGATGAATGATTGGATTTGAAGTTGTATTCTTGATACAACTTCCTCACCTTGGATGAATAGAAGTTGGTGCCATTGTTTGACAATATGGTATGAGGGACACCAAATCTGGTAATGATGTAAGACTTGATGAAGCTAGCAATGAATTTAGAACTAACATCTTTGAGGGGTACTTCCTCTGACCATTTGGAAAAGAAGTTAGTAGCAGTAAGAATATACTTAAACTACTTGGATGTAGCCAAAGGATAAGGTCCCACTACATCCATTCCCTATGTGGCAAATGGCCACGAGTATTTAGATGTATGAAGCAACTATGAGGGTTGATGAATGAAGTTGGCGTGTAGTTGGCAAGAATTACACTTATTTGTGAGATCAACACAATCATGTATCATTGAAGGCCAAAAGTATCCAAGCCTTTGAATTTTATCAGATATTCTGTGTCCAGACTGATGGGAACCACAAACTCTGGCATGCACTTCTTTCATGATAGCCATTGTCTCTTCACCATCAATGCATCTGAAGAGAACTCCATCGAAAACTATTTTGTAGTGAATTTTCTCAAGGTGATCCGGGCTATCATAAAGAGTAAAATTGACCACACATCTCCTGATTTGTTCTTTCCCAGCTCTATCTGGTATAAGTGTTCCATTTTGAAGGTATTCCCTGATAGTGTCATCCATCCTGTAGTATGACCATATGGTTTAGGAATGGGACGACTTTCTTTGATTTTCTATGTTCTAGTTTGAACATATGATGAAATTTTATGATGGTGGGAAATATTGATGCTTTCCTAGTCCCAATTTGGATCTTCCAGAGCTGTGGCTATATTATCTAGTGCATCAGCTTGGGAATTTTGTGATCTCGGGACATAAGAAAATGTCGGTTCTAAAGAAAATTCTGTCATTGTCTCTCTGACATAATCATACAAAGGGATTATTTCTTCTTTTCAGATTACATAATCCCCATTGAATTTTTTGATTACCAGGTCTGAATCACCTTTCACCTTTAAGTGAATCTCTTGTGCTTGAAGCTCCAACTCCAATCCTGCAATAAGAGCTTGGTATTCTGCTTCATTATTTGTACCGCCTCCCAACAATGAGAAGGAATAAGGCCTCACTACCTTTTCTAGGGAAATGATTACAATTCATAACCCAACTTTTTTGAACTTAGGATCTTCTATTTTCTTCCCTTTTGGAATTCTGGAAGCACTATCAAAGTACATTTCCCATGTTTGAAGACTATCTTGAATAGAAAAGACTTCCTCATCAGGAAGTTCAATATCTAAAGATTTATCTTCTACAGAAGGATGTTTAGAAAGGAAATCATCTAGAGCTTGGCCCTTTATTTCCTTTTGAGACACATTCTAAAAATCAAATTGCTGCAAAATAACTGCCCACCTTGCCAGATGTCCTGTAAGCATTGGACGACTAAGGATTAATTTGAGCGGGTTATTGCGAGATACCAATTGGACCTTGTGATGTTGCAGGTAGTGTCTAAAATTCTGAGCTACAAAGATTAATTCTAGGCATCACTTCTCAATATTTTATTATAGGGTTTCTGCTTCAAGCATTGTCCGACTGAGATAGTAGAGGCTGTTTTCATTCCTAGCATCATTCTTCTAAGCAAGAAAGGCACCCAATGATAACTCTAAAGCTGTCACATAGAGGATAAGTGGTCTTCCTTCAATAGGTGGCATTAACACCGGTGGAATCACGAGATATTTATTGAGAATATTGAATTCTTCTTGACATTCTTCAATCCACTGGTAAGTGACTCCCTTCTTCATCAATTTGGTGAAGGGTAAAATTTTTCCTTCCAAATTGGTGATGAAACGCCGAATATAGGCTAAGTGTCCTTGAATTCCTCTCAATTATTTCAAATTCAAAGGAGGTGACATACCAAGGATTGCATTTTTCTTCTCAGGATCGACTTCGATACCACGATGGCGTACATCAAAGCTGGGAAATTTTCCTGAGGTTACCAAAAAAGCACATTTTAAGGGGTTCATCTTCAAATTATGTTACCGATGTTTGTGGAATATGACTTCCAAATCAGCCAAGTGATTAGATAATTTATTGAATTTAACCACCAAATCGTCCACATAACATTCTACAAACTTCCCTAAAAATGGTTTGAAGATATGATGCATGGCACACTGATATGTTGCGCCTGCATTTTTCAGGCCAAAGGGCATTACCTGATAGCAAAACACACCTTGAGGGGCACTGAAGGCTGTAGATTCCTCATCTTCTGGAGCCATTCGGATATGATTATATCTAGAATATCCATCCATGAAGGAAAGTGCTTCATAGCCCGTTGTTGCATCAATTAAGAGTTATGTAATCAGAACTGGAAAATCATCCTTACGACAATTCTGAATAAGATCTCTAAAATCAATGCAAACTCCAATTTGTCTGTTATTCTTTTTCACAGGGACAATATTAACCAACCACTTGGGATATTTAACTTCTATGAATAAGTTATCATTGATAATACTATCCACTCTAGCATCAATTTTGGAAGCATAGGTTGGGTGTGTTCTTCTTGCGGCTTACTTAAATCCTCGATGTTCTTATGGTAAACCCAAACGATGAGTAGAAACAATAGGATCAAGCTGTGGTATCTCTGTATAGTTGCAAGAAAATATTTCTCTATTTTTCATTAAAAATGAAATATACATCTCTTTCTCTTCAAGAGTCATGGCCGCACTAATTAAAGTGGGGTGTGGATCTTCTTTTGTACCCACATTTATTTCTTTGAGTTTATCCACAGTGGTAGAGATAAACTCCTCAAATGCTGGAGGAGCATCCCTGATATCTTCCTCTTTTTCTTCAACATGTGTTATTTATTCTGTTTCTACTTTCATAGTAGATGATGAAGTAGAATTTCCATGATCAGAAGAGATGTTAAAATTTGAACATCCACCATTTCCGACCCAATTGATGATGAAGGGTCTTCCTTGGGTAATAAAGAAGAGATGATTGATTGAGAATAGACATCATCATTCACCTTTAAAATTGCTATAACTTCGTCTAGCCTTGTTGGTGAAGTATAGACTTGATGTATTTTTGAAAATGAAATGAAGACATCCCCATTTGAGATTTCATCATTGCTTGGTGAATCACCAATTTCTTCTATGCTATCGGGCATAATTATCGTGATTGACATTATCGAGGTTTCCATAAGAGTATTTTGATTTGGGTCTATCATGACAATTTGACTGATAGGCAACACATAATCTGTACTCACATGTGTAAATGGATTTACAGGAATCTTTTCCAAGCCAAATGGATCATTAACCTTGGTAATATCCCTTGCTGTGGATTTCTCCTTACCCTTCATGTGATATAATTCCGCCTCAATTTATTGAGATTCACATGTTTTGAATGGGGCTTTATCACCATAAAATGTCCCAATTTGACCATCGAAACAATATTTGAGACATTGATGGTATGATGAAGGGATATTTGAATGTTGATGTAGCCAAGGTCTTCCAAGAAAGATGTTGAAGGCTATGTCATGATCAACAACCATGAAATTTGAATTGGATACAAGATCTCCAAACCGAGTTCTGAGTGTAATCTGGCCCAGTGGTTCTTGTTCATTTTAATCATTTCTTTGTAAAATCAAAGTAGAAGGAGATAAATCGGATTCTGTGAGGCCCAATCGACGAAGTGTATGAATGGGGATGAGGTTGACTCCTAAACCATTATCAATGAAATCTCTTTGGATGTCTACACCATTGACCTTGTCTGATAAGTATAAAGGTCTAATATGTCCATGCACGACATCATCTTCATCTTCATCTGTGAAAGATATCACTGCATGACATTATGTTGGATTATTCTCTACATGGTAGACTTCAACTGCATCAATTTCATTTTCAAACTCATGAGGACTTGTCAAAGCCTCATTGAGTTCCTTCCCGATGATATTTTGATAAATTCAAGGCATCTAGAATTGATAACTTGGCCGGTACTTGGGCCATGTGGTCAATACATCATACTTTTGATCCAAAGGTCTGTGTTTCCCAATAGGAACATGTGGTTTTGTAGGTACCTTAGAAGTTGATTCTTTGGAAGTAGATGCATCTTGTATCAGGGCAGGAGTTGGAAATACTCATGGTTTTGGAATATTAGACCGAATAGTTCTATTTACTTACTAAGTGGAAGAAGGTAGAATCTCTAACCGATCCTCCAAAATAATTGTGCCAGGACTGAGTCTACTATTGGTGGAAGAATTTTATTATTCTTGTTGAGCGCATTGAAGGGCTCTACCATGAGTTTCTACTGCATACACAGTTCTAGCAGGGGTAGAATTGGAATAGTGGCTTCTGGGACATCCATGTCTTCCTCTGTATCCCAGAACTTATGAACTCCCTCTAATTGCTCTGTTTGATATAGGGAATTCAGGCTCATCAAAATCCAAACTGAAACTGGAATAAGGATCTATTAAATAAATCATATCAACAGAACCAAAGATAAACTCTTCTTTTGATGAATATTCTGCCTGATTAGCCAATTTAGGTTGTTCCATTTGATGGGGCGGTGCCCATGGCTTTGAAGTAGATGGCATAAAATCTGCCAGTGTCAAAGAAAATTTGGGCTTTGACATGATCTCATCTTCTTCTGAATTCTCTTCTTTCTTTGAATTATGCCTTTTCTTGGAGGATTTTCCCTCTGATTAAGAGGTTTTTTCTAGGGAATGTATAGCAGAAGACACAATTGGTTTCTTCAATTGTGTTCGCAAAATGGCATGAGTTCGTTTGATCGTTTTTCTTACCATACAATCATCATATTTTTGCACAATTTTGTTATTGACTTCCTTCCATTCCCCATCTTCCTCTGGATTTGTAGCAGTAACACATGCTACCTGAGCTGAAGAACCTTTCAATTTGACTTGTCTGAAGTCAACCATTTTTACAAGAGGTCATTGAAGACAAAACACTCCTGAATGGGATTCCCCAACATCTGATGAAATGAGAAATAGTTGGGATGGTCTTCATCTCCTTCCTTTTTCGGCTTCTTGGGCCTTAGCAATTGAACCAAATTATTTTCCAGATCCAAAATGAAGTTACCAAGAACTTGTTCATTTCAGAAAGAGTAAACGTTTCTTTTCGGATCCTCAAATTGTTTCCGTCTTTGATCTCTTTGATCATCTTGATGAAACGATGTATGTTATTGATGCTCAGGAGGTGGAAACCTTTGAGAAGATGAATGTTTTGAGGTGAAAGAAGGTACAGGTGCTTGTTTAAGCATAACTGTAGTAGTCTCTGCTTTACACATTCTTCTTGCTGGAGTTGATGGAATTACATGAGTTTTATCCTTAGTTTTGTAAGAGAGTCTTCAATCTATTGAGCGATCGAAGTATGGTATCAAAATCCTCCTGTGTATTTTACATGGATCAACGGTGTGCACATCTCATCATGCAAATTTTCTACACAGTTTAGCAACAATTTTTCTTAAGGGAGTGCTAAGCTCATGGAATTTATTAATCCCTCCCAGCGAGCAATGAAATATGAAACCCTTTCACTCTCCCTTTTGTTACAGTTTGTAAGATCAAAAACAGTTTTCTTTGGAAACGTTGAGCTGATTTGAAGAAGGAATCGTTGACGGAGATCCTCCCATCTGGTAATTGACCGGGATTGTAAGATTTTATACCAAACAAAAGATGTTCCTTGTAATGACTGTACAAAAAAGCTGAGCTTAACTGCTTCCTGTTGCTGAGGGGTTCCCATCATAGGATCCCAATGAGAAAAAAATGTGTTAAGTGTTGCTCTAGGTCTCCCGAACCATTAAATATTGGTAATTTGGTAGTTGTAAAATTTGATGGGGGAGGAATTTTATCAACCCATTAAGGGTAAGCTCTCTTTTCTGGTTGAATTTGAGCTTGTTTCCCCTCCATAGCTTCCAACCAAGCTGTTAATGGATCAATAGTAGTTATTAACATTTGATAAACATCCTGTTGAGATTGGACCTGAACCGGTGCAATAACTGGAGTTTGGACAGATGTGGTGGATGGTACTGCAAATGATGATAACACCACTGGTTGTTGCTCCACCTGACCAATAGGATTAGACCTATAAGGGTGTACTGATAATGGAGGATATTCTTGATCCATATCAGTAGCCACAACAAATTCCCTTGGCTGAATGACTCCAGCATGCTTAGGAGGAAGACTACCTTGAAGTAGTTCTGCATTCAACATCCTTAACTCCTTTATTTATTCCTCTTATTTTTCGAATCTCTGCTCTAATGAGAGTTGTTGGACTTCTCCAGAGGAAGGGTATGTAAACTGATTATTTACTTTCCCCTTATTGGAAACATTTCGGTGAGGGGGAATTGGGTTACTTGAAGGATTACCTAGATACTGTGTAATCGTTTGATTTCATGTATGCACACCTTCTTCATTTGTGCATGTGCATACAACCTCTTGAGCAGGAGTTTCCTCATCTAATCCCTCTGACTGAGCCTCATTTGAGGGATCAACAAAAACGACACTGATGACATTGATTGATGCATAATGCATTGCATCTCTTCTATCAGCATTTCTGCGATATTGTCTTCTTCCATGTCCTTGATAAGAGATTTACTGTTGTTGATTGAATCCCTCATGAACTTCTTGACGAACTGTAATGTGGATGGAATCTCTTGATAATTCAGCTCTTCATTCCCCTTGTGGATTCTTCCCTAATCGAGAGAATACTGAATTTCTCTAAGGGAGAGATTGAGGATTTGAAAAAGTCCCCAGTCCTATGGACAGGGACTGTTCCTACTGTTTCTACTCAACTCCTCAAATACTATTTGTTGATTCTAAGGGTTGGTTTAAAAGAGTCCCCAGCTTGGCAATATAGGTTGGTTCTTGAGCTTCTACATCTGAGACTTTCTTGAAATATCTCCTGATCTTTTGGACTACAGTCCCGAAATTGGATGGATGCATCGACCTACACCCACTCTTATCACCCGGCACAAAAGGCTGTTGGATGATTTTTGACACTTCTGTCACTTGATGATGTGCACTCTCCAAACGAGAAGCCTGTTCAGTATTCTCATTCTATTGATACAGGAGTAATTCAACAACTTGGTCTCTATATGCTTCATTTTGAGAGGAACTAGTTGAGGCATGTTCTTGAGTGAGCCTTTGATTACAAACAAATCCAATTGGTTGTGGCTGGACAGGTGCAATAACATTTCAGGAGACTATTTTCGACGAGATTTTATGACTGGAGAGTAAAATGAAATGTAGTGCCCCATGAACACCCCATCCCCTGATATGAATACAAGATGGGTCATTGGAAATTAACTGGCGCAATATTCATAGTACGCCAAGGCATGAATACTGAAGGGATCTCTGTTGCTTTTTAGCCTTTGGATATCAAGAAACTAGGAGATATTCCAAGTCAATTTGGCATTGTAACCCTTCTATTATATTGACATGATTTTCATTTTCATCATAAGATTATATTTTATTTTTCAACTAAAAAAGAGTATTCCATATTTTGAGACGAATATCATGAATTCCATCTTCCGTCAACATCTCTGGAATGTCATACTGAGAGTCAGCCAAAGGCCAAAACATAACTAGCACTTCGCCTTTCACCTGTTGGTTTCTCATATTTAGTAATTTCTCTTTATCATTCAAGGAAGATTATTCTACCTGATTAGACCAATGTTGGTGCTTTCTTTCTGCTTCATCAGAGTCAACAAGATCAGTTGAGAATTCACTGATCAAAATAGAAGATGAATGACCCAGAGGTGTTTCAGAGAATGACATACACCCCGGGTTATCTTCTGATTGAGAAAGTATTTCACCTGCTAGTGGTAAAGCATCAGAAATGAATGACTTCACATTTGAATGTGCCTCAAGATAAGAGGGCTTTCTTATCACTACATTGTCCATTGGAGCTTTTTCCAGGCAATGTGAATTACTACTGCGGAGAGGACTTTCGTAGCTAAATTCATCATCATGGGGAGGACCACCATGGTAGGTTAAATCAAAAGATGAAACATTTTTCTCCTTGGTCTTCTGGCCACACAGAGGGTTCTTGTGGATCTCATCTGAAGATGAAAATTCGAGATCGACCACATTTTCAAGAAGCAAGACTTCATGAGGAAGTGTCTGAGGAAGACCTTTAGAATTAAAGGTCCCACAATTGGGAACTAAAAGAGTATAATCATGAGTTGCAACAGATAATTGTCTGAGTGCATCAAGAACTCCAGCATCAAGCAAGGCCTTGTTACAAATTGGCCCTTGATTTATTGAAAGTTCTGGGTGGGTATTCTTCTTAGACACCTTCTAACTCACTTTAGGACCCACTTTTTGATGAAAGTGGTCATTATGGGCAGGTTTATGTGCCTTCTCAGGAGAAATGATAAGGTTAGGATGATTATCTCCACTCAAATCAGGTGTTTGTGCCTGACTTGGTTGTCCGTATGGTATTGGGGAGTATGCCCCACAACCATCTTGGACTGGAACAGAGGTGTGTGTCTGTTTCGGAGTGAACTGTTGATGTTTCACTCCACTGGTAGGGATATATTTGCTTTTCCTTCCCTATGATGTTTCTGAAGCTGTTATAATATTCTGGCAGGCATCCAGAATATGAGCAGAGATTTTCTTATGCTCTTTCACCATTGACATAATATTCTTGGTGACTTTAAGTGCCGGAATAGGGATATACATCCATTCCATGCTTGGAGTAGGTGTGTGTTCTTGATCCTATCCTCCTTTTTCTATTAGTGAATTATGACAGTACTCAAGTGTGGGGGTAGAGAGTTGACTCTGCCTCCTATTTGTCAGTGGGGATTTACAATTGACTTATACGAGTGCTACCAAATGAGACTGTTGGTAGGCTTGATCAATACAAGTAGGTGTATGTGCCTTCTGATTGCACTCTGCTGAACGTGGTTGACGAGCTTCCTTCAATACTGACAAACGAGACTGCTGGCAGGATTGATGAGTGTAAGCAGGTGTATGTGTCTGTTTACAAGTTGTCAACCCATTGGTATGGCGGGCTTCATCGTATGTAGTCAGAAGAGTCTGCTAACTAGATAATGACTTATAAACAGGTGTATGTTCCTTTCTAGAGTACTCCACTGGAATTTCCTGGCAGTATTGGCGTGCTGCTGCCAGACGAGTCTGCTAGATAACAGAATTAAAATGGACAGGTGTGTGTGCCCGCTCGTTGCTTGCCACCAAGTTAGGTTGGTGGACTTCTTCTGAGATGAAAGAGATAGGGATCTCCTCACTGTTGACTAGATTTCACCTATGTTGGTTCATCTTTCCCACTCGGGTTCGAGGAACCTGAGTTGAACGCCTAGAGATGATACCTTCATCATGTTGAGGGCGCACTGCCACACGAGTCTGGTGGGGATTGTTGATGGGAGCCCTCAGAAAGGACTCCTGTCTCTTTGAATTAAGTTCCTGAGGGACCTTCTAATTCACATCCCCAGAATATGGGAGGAACATGTGATTGCATTCTAGGGATAACGACCCGAAATGGTTGGAAACGTTGGTTGGCACCACCTGCTTCTTGATCACTGGTCATCGCTGTCCAAACGACCAGGGTGGATTATTGACTTGTAAGGCATGTCGAGTGGCCTATAGAGTTGGAATAGTACCGTTTTGATAGTATTCCTTAACCAGCGCATTTGATACCCAGCGTTGAAGACACTAAGGTGGTGATGTCATCCTCAGAGCAGACGAAGATCCAGTAGGAGTAGCCGCAGAGGCATTCACATCAGAGGTATTCAAAGGCATGAACTTTAGAGAAGCCATTTCTGTAACGCGGAAGATCTTAACCAAGAGTGCATGTTTGATATAACTGACATAATCAAGATATGTTTAGCCACATCATCTTTTGGATGAGCACATATGTTATCGATTGTTTTGTTCGAACTCTCATTGATTTTAAATAGGGGCCTAACAAAATAAGTAAAACATCATTTTAACTTGTTTAAGGTTTCATGTTGGGTTCACCATTTTTTATTTCCTCTAGAAATGGGAATGAACACAATGATTTAAGGTACAAACATTCCATGCATTTTCTAATGGGTTTGTTCGTAGAACCCGAAACATCCAATGATTCCATATCCATTAGGACCTACTTTCCAAAGTTAGGTGCTCACTAGTTATGAACTGATGAGTTTTAAGAATTTGAATTGGTCGGGAGGATGGGAGGTCGGACTCATCACGCCCTTTTGGGGGGAATTATTGTCTACTCTAGGACTCTCTTTATATATTTACGTTATGTTGGTGAAACCCTATTACACTACCAAGTATGAAAATGATCTTTCCTTTAGATCTGATAATCAATGATTAATATTTATGAGATTTAGAGAATCTTTTATATGTATTAGAGGTTCTTCATAGATAGAGAACCATCTGTATTTATTAGAGATTCTTAGTCAATGGCATCATTTGACACATTATATAGAAATCTCTTGGTCATTATGATAACTATACTGGTTTTAAAGTCACTCAGTGGGTCACATGATGTTTATCATCTTTCAGAAGTACATAGATTATTTCAGAGTTGGGATCATACCCGTAGATGGGATACCTATGTATCCTTTGTTTTGGAAAAGGAATCAGAACCCACATAGTTCAAATAAGGGAGTATGAATTTTATACATGATTTTTGGATCAATGAAATATGTCATAATTACTTTTACACTCTAAGCTCACATGAGTCATACTCGGTGTGAGAAACATGAGGTATTGGTAAAACCAGACAATTGTGCCATGAAAGATGCAATTATAAGAAATGATGTGGGGCTTATGTATGTATGACTACCTAGATTAATGAATATTAGAATTTACTTCTGGGAAGAGACCCGAGAACATGGTCCATAAAGGTATATGTGCTTTTGTGGTGATTTGGATACTTAACGTAGGACTTAATCCTGATAAGGATGCCCAAATAAGAGGGGACTTATGATTGAGTTTTACTTTTGAGAAGGAATCCCAAATTAAAATTAAATTAAGACAGGATAATAGAAATTATGACTGTGGATTTTTCATGAGAAGGAGGCCCAGGTTTAGAGGGATTTGAAAACTGGGGATGATTCCGGAGAAGGAGGCCCAGGTTAAGAGGGATTTGAAAACTGGGGATTATTCCTGATAAGGAAGCCCAGGAAGAGGGGAATTATAATTGGGGATTACTCCAAAATAGAAGGCCCAGGTTAGGGGACTTGGGGCTTACTCCTAAGGAGGATTCCCATTGAATTGGGAATTTTGACTGGTGTTTACTCCTGAAAGGAGGCCCAAGTTAAAGATCCTCTCATCTTAAAAGGATGAGGTTGAATGAATGAAATCTCTAACCTTAGTGACATAAAGATATGTAAATCACTATGTTTTGAGAGATGTTCAACATAATTTATTTCAGATAAGGAAGCCAACCAAGAAATCATGCCATGAATGGCTTTGAAGAGGGTTCTGAAGGCTTAACCATGAAGAGGAGAGGGGGATTTGAATATGATAGGTGAATAGGAACGAGGGGCACCCAAAAAGAGTAAGGCACGTAAGACCTGCATGGGAGCACAAGTTCTGGTTGTGCAAGTATACTTGCGCGACACATGGGTACTTGTGTGATGGTCAACCCTTAGGGTAATACTTGGTCCATAGTTGGCTCAAGACCTTAGTACTATAACTAAAGTCTTCCAAAATAGTGGCGCGCAATTTTGGTTGAAGGGATAAGGCGGCGTGCAAGTGTGGACATTTCCCTTAAGGGCTGGCCACTTAGGCGCACAGGTGTTGATGAGTTTCAACACTTAGGCCTTGTTTCCCCTGTTTAGAGCTTCCATTCTAGGTATGAAATTAACTTAAAAGTATTTAGAAGACTTCCAGAAGAGACTAGGGTGATAGGAGCTCGAATATGAGTTTTGGAATTTTTCCATCTCAAATTGGGGGCCCACCAGGGGTATTTATAAGCTGATGAAGACCCCGATCAAGAATCAAAGAGGGAACGAAAGTCACCTGTGCATCCACTATGCGGTGTGCAAGTATACTTGCGCGACCTTGGGGAAACTTGCGTGGCCCAAGTGGGAAGAAATACTTTTTTATGCATTTTTCGATTTTTGGTGTTTCTTCAAAGGATGAATCAATTTGGACTAAGGTATTTCCCTTTTTCAGTCATTAGACTCTGTGACAGAAAGGAGTATCAATACATATCCTTTAGCATCCTTACAAATTATGGGGTACTAGAGGAAGCCCTACTTATAGAGAGATTTTTGGCGGAGCAGACACCGATAGTTGGAGCTACCATCGGGTTTTATGTAGCTGAATCTTTTGCAGTAGGTATCCAGTAGCTCACGTAGGGATGATGGTGGATTATATAGTTCAGGGGTTGACCCCAGGACACATGGTCAAAAGTTTGAGGCTACTAGGGCAGAGAGAGTCCACCGAAGGAGAGGCTATGTTACTCTTGCGGTGGTTGGGGACATCAAGATAGAGATTGTATGACCCATTGTATGACCAACTAGGAGATGGTAAAGGGGGCAAATTGGAAAAGGAGAATTCAAGAATACGGTGCTCGACTAGGTGTCAGATGTGGAAGACGATTTGGGCATGTAGTAGGAGGTGGGAAGAGGTTTGAAGTACAACCACCACCACCCCTTGGTGGTCCACCACGGGCTCAGGGTGCTAGTGGATAGGGATGTGTCCACCCTTTGGTGATGGATGATTATGAACTCGATGCTACAAAGATGATTAGAGTTATGATATATGTATTTTCAACCTAATAAAAAGTTTTTATAGAAAAAAGTGTCATTCACACATATCTCTTTAGGACCCTTGTTCAAGACATAGAGATTCTTGTTGAACAATGGACTTAATCCATATGCTTAAAGACTCCCATGAGAGGAGATTAGATGAACAAAAACTAGTTATGATAGTGTTCCCTTACACCTGGGGGTGAGAGTTTCAGTTGGGATGTCTTGTTGGAAGTGTCAAGGAATTAAAACATCATCCTTGGTAGGGGTAGGATATCCAAAGTCCATGCATAGATTGACTATTTTAGGCACATAGTGTGGTGTGTCTATAAATATGGGAACATGTTTTACATTGTTGGTGAAATGGAAACCCATGTAGAATAGAATAAACTCACACGTAGGAGGGTGAAGGTGATCACACATTATTTTTCTAGCATGACCCTCAATGCAGCGGATGAGATTATTACTAAGTTTCCTGTAGTGGTGGAAATGTGTGAGGATGTCTTTATAGAAGATGTTACATGATTACCTACTCATATGGAGGAGGATTTATACGTTGCTATATACCCTGGGATGGAACTAATATCTACACCTACATATCGGATGGCTCCCGCATAGCTTCATGAGTTAAGGGTACAGCTGGAGGACGTTCAAAGGAATGGATTCATGAGTCCCTGGGTTTCACCCAGGGATGCCCATATTTTGTTTTCCAAGAAAGAATATGGGATATTGAGATTACTTGTGGACTTCTGGTGCCCGAACTAGGTGACTGGGAAGAACAAGTATCCACTACCAAGGATTTATGAGCTCTTCGATCATCTAAAGGGAGCGAGTTGGTTCTCAAAGATGGACCTAAGATCTGGTTGTCACCATGATGGAGTACAAGATGAGGACATCGTAAAGAATTTATTTAGATGTTAATATGTCCAATATGAGTATGTAGTCATACTGTTTGGCATGCATAATTCCCCAACGTTGTTTTTGGGACTCATGAGCTGGATCTTTTAGCCTTACTTTGACCGATTCATCATGGTGTTCATTGATGTCATCCTGGTGTAATCGATGTCTGAGGAGGAGCATGTGATATATATGAGGATGTTACAGGACACATTATGAAAGAATCATCTTTAAAAAATGTTCTTGATGTTTTAGTTTTGGATATGAGAGGTCCACATTATGGGACACATCATTTCAGTGGTTGGAGTTACAGTAGACTCGGTGAATATTGAAGTTTTTCTTACTTGGGAGCCACCCAAGAGCATTACTGAGCTGCAGAGTTTCCTATTTTTTCTAGATACTGTCAGAGGTTTGTTCCTGAAATTTTTAAGTCATAAGAACCCTTGACAACCTTGAAACAGGAGGGGCACGATTTTGTGTGGAAATATACGTTCCCACAATGATTTTAGTGGATGAGGAAAAGGTTGATGAGTTCTCCCATCTTGATTTTAATGGAGGAGGGTGTTGAGTATGTGGTGTTTTGTGATGCATCAGAAAGTAGGAATAGTTTTTTCATGATGCAGGGTAATGTGGTGATTTCCTATGGTTCACACCAGTTGAGTATATATGGGAAGAACTACACAACCCATGATCTGGAGTTGGAAACACGAGACTTTACATAGAATATATAGCAACACAAACTGAAGAGAGAGTGGTTTACCATCTACTGTGACCATAGGAGTCTCTAGTAAATATTCTATCAAAAGTATTTGAACTTGAGATTGATGAATGGTCTAGAGTTACTCATGTAATATGACTTTGAGATAGTCTATAGTCTTGAGAAGGGGAACAATGTAGAAGATGCTCTCAAATGTTTATCAAGTCCACAACAACTGAATAAGGCATTACAGTAGATGAAAGTTACCCCTATACTATTATAGTAATTCAAGGAGGCATAGCCTAGAGATACTGACTGTGAGACTACAAGTTCTCATATGACCATGGGGCATGGCCCTGATGGATATTTGCGAGGTGTAGAGCACATAATTATATTCTAAGGTTGAAAAATAGTTCCAGTGACGTTGCAGGATTAGGTATTGAGGGATTTCCATAAATCCCCTTTAGTGTTACATATAAAAGTGTAAAATATGTATCTAGAACTCTGACATAAATTATGGTGGCTAGGAATGGATAAGGAGGTGGAAATGTTTGTTTCTCGATGCCTCACTTTTCAGTAAGTGAATGATGAGAAGTGGGATCAACCGGTTTCACTCAACCCCTTGAGGTGCCAAAGTGGAAGTGGGATGAGATATGAATTGAATTCATGATGGGTTTACCACACATTTTCATCGATGATGATTCCATTTGGGTGATCATTGAATGACTCACCATGTCTCCCCACTTCCTGTCGATCCTTGAGCAGAGCTTAGTAGAAATATTGGAATGCCTCTACATGGAGGGGATAGTTTTTCTTCATGGAGTAACATCAATGATCATATCGAATTGTGATTCTCACTTTATATACTGACTCTAGAAGGGATTTTAGGAGGTGTTTGGGATTCAGTTGCACATGAGCACGACGTTTCATCCCTAGACTGGTGGTGAGATGGAGAGGACCATATAGGTTCTAGAGGACATGCTATATGTTTTAATCCTCATCATTGGCCGCAATTGGTAGGACCACCTACCTATGGTGGAGTTTTCATATAAAAACATCTAATACTCCACTATTGGAATGGAACCATTCTAGTCCTTATACCGAGGATAGTCAACACTCATGGGTCCAGAGTTGGTACGGGCTACCACTAAGAAGGTGTAGATCATCCTAGATCAGGTGAGGACTACTTAGATCCGGATGAATTTATATGCTGATAGGAGGAATAGGCCTATCGAGTTTGATTATGGATACCATATGTTTCTTTTAGGTCTCTCAATAACATGTATTTTGGAGTTTTGGACGGGGTGGAAAGTTATCTCTGAGATATATCATCCCTTTTCAAATTCTGAGTGGAGTTGGTGAGGTGGAATACCACCTAACTCAACCCCATAGTTGCATCAAGTGAATGATGTCTTCAATGTGTCGCAACTGAGGAGTTATGTGCATGATCAATCACATGTAATAAAATATGCCAATCTAGACATTGACGATTCGATGAATTCTACGGAGTACCCGATTGAGATCATTGATCGATAGTAGCAGATCTTTCATGGGTTGTCGATTCCTCGGGTGCATATTCTGTGGCAGGATAATAATCTCTAGGAGACAACTCGGGAGTGGGAGGCTCAGATTCATGCTTATTACCCTCACCTTTTTGTTGAGTATCCCTTGTTTTGGATTTCTAGGACATAGATCCCTAAGGTGAGAAGAATGTAATGAATCTGATTATCTTAATTCTTTTTATAAATTATTTTCAAAAATTCCAAGTCCATGCACTGAGACGACGCAAAATTTTGAGGCCCGAGGACCCCACAATGATGGTTTGAAAATTATTATGTTTTTAATAGACCACGTTCATGAATTTTATGAAAATTTGAAATAATTCATATACAAGTGCCCCAATTAAAAATTTGAGGGCACCGTTGAGCTCAAAGTAGTGGTTTTTCCCTAGCTGTGACCTAACATTGGTCGATGCAGGTCATCTGTATAAAAGGTCATTAGGGGAGTTACCTATATAAAATAATTAAATTAAAATTATTTTATTTTGAAACCCTAATAGCTCATAAATGTTAAATCAAATTATAAATATGAAACCATCGTTGAGTTCACTAGGGCGTGTTTCCCCTAGGCGGGGCCTAACCTTGACCGACATGGGTTGAGGGTGAATGATAGCTTTTGGACATAGACATCATTCAGATATCTAAAAAAAATATTTTATTGAATGTTATGTTTTGATGGAGAATAAATTTACCGTTTTAATAAGCCATGACTGAGGAATTCAGGGTGATTTCCATTACCGTGTAATTAATTTGAGGAAAAGAGAAGGGAGATATCTCTCAACGATGAATGCTAGATAATTAGGGATCGATGCCAACAAAGACCTCCATTATTCTTCATGAACCAATCCAATCATTGAGGTAGGGTTTTGATCTCTTTTTGATTATTCCCTTCTTATAATGAAATAATGAATGCAGACAAAACCGATAACATGTTGATCTACAATTTGATCATTCCTGTGGGAGGGATAATTGATGTGGGATTAAAGGGAATATATCTTAGGTATCAGTATACAATTAGTTACTTTGTGATAGATCTAACATGAATGGATCAAGACTTACTGAATAAGGACAAGACCCATTGATTAGGTTTTCATGTGCTTATTATATCCTCCATAAATTTATCTCATTCTTCGTGCGTTCTTCACCCTTTAAAACCCTTTGAGAATGATTTATCATTGCACCCGCGGTCCTTGGTGGAATGATCTAAGACCAAAGGATTACATCCGTGAAAGAAATGTAGAGGTGCTACAGGAGTACATTAGGTAGGCGATGACTCACGACAGAGGGTGTGATGAATGGTGGGACTTTGGATGGGTGGCTGGTGGCGAGGGCTGCGCAGGGTCCGACAGGAGACCGAGTTATAGTGGGGAACACAATCACTATCCATTGGGGAAATTCCAGAGGAAGAGACCATGGTGGTGCATGCCACTGGTGGCAGACAAGAGCCACAATAGGACGACGATGCAGTGGCTGTGGTGGGACGTGACTTGGAGACTGCGTTAGAGGAGGACCCTTCGGCAGTAGGTCCATTGGACCACATGCAATGACAAATGGTTCCATATTCATTGAATGGAGTGACCATGTTTACCAAGAGTGCATAGTTCGCATGCGGTAGGTCAGGCCAGTCTGGCAGCCTTGCTACCTAACGGGCCAGGCCGGGTCAGACCTGAACCAGACTAGACACTTTTTACTAATTTTCCTTTATTATTCAAACCATGTGTCCGTTTGACAAGAAGTTGGTAGTATTGGGACCATTGAGGTGATATGGTTCTATTGGTATAATCTAATTGATTTTTTTGGATTTTTTATACAACATAATGTCTTGAGAAGTATGTTCTCCCTAAATAGGCACACTATGAGGGGAATCTTCCGGCTGGCTGTGACTATGTGATCCTGGTGACTATGTGACTTGGGGGATGCATGAACCATCGAAACTTCATGCGCCATCAATTCTCCATGGGAAATCGACAATCCATGTGCCATCAACACACCGTGTTCCATCAATGATCCTTATGCCAGCAGCGCTCCGTGCTCCATTGATTTCCCGTGAACCATCACTACTCTAGGGGCCACTAATACTCAATGTTACACTAATTCTCCATGCACCACTGATGCACAATGCTCCCATGACTCTCCATGCGCCATCGTTGATCCATGTTCCAATGACTCTTCATTCTCCATAGATGATCCATGCATCGTCAAAACTTTTAGTGTCAAAGATACTCGATGATCTATAGAATATAACTAGAAATCCTTCTACTCAAGATTTAGACTTATACCTTTGTGAGAATTCTATATTGACTATACTTCGTGTTTTTCCTTTCTGTTGTACTCCGTGTGTTTCCATTATGGCCGTGTTCATGTTTTTTTATTTCAGTACACTTCATGTATTTCACAGTGGAATTTCCCTTTATGGTTTGGGGGTCCGTACTGAGTATTGTTTTACTCAACCCTACATGGGCTATGCCCGCACAAGTCATGCCTTGTGCAGATGAACGACTCCTTTAATGATTCCTTAGAGGATCATGGTAAGGTGGTTTTTAGAGAGAGGCCCAACAGATGAGGTATTCTTTAGAAACATCAAATAGATATTTCTAAACATACCCTTTAGGAACGGTTTTTTTCGAACGAATTTCAAGAGATTTTACTTTTCTTTTTGGTTGGGCTTTTATTCTAGACCATTTTACTTTTCTATTTTGTACTATTGTACCCTATTTTTGGAATCTTATAGGAATTTATGGGTTTTTAATCAGTTTATTAGTTCATTACTATTTCTTGGAGACATGTGCGTGTGTATAGGGACTTAGGAAAATGCCTCCCATTTTTGGAATATGCCTATTCAGTGCTAGTCTCCATCCCAGGATTATTGGAGGAGGGATTTGGGTAGTCACAACATGGGCCCCGGGGGACAGTTCAAGACATGGAACACAATGTTGAAGTTTTTACTCGAGGGTACATATATTCTAGATCCATGTCCAATTGTAGTATCCAGACATGGATGTATTTTCTTGATAAACCACTTACTCTGAACTTACCTAAATTTAGGTATGTTTTCTTATACATTGCCTTATCCCTAAGTTTCTTTTTAAAGATATCTATTATTAATCTCCGAAAATAACTATACCTTTATCTAATACCAAATATAACAAACCTAACCTTTTACACATAATATTACATGATTTTTAGCATAATTTACTATCAAATTGAAAACCTAGGATCTTAATGGCTAGTTTATTTGAAAGACTAGTTACATAAATAAATATCATTAAATAAAAACTTATTTATTTATTCTTCATAATTATATCCTAAATTTCATTAAATGTTTACATATTAATAGGATAAACTGGGGAATGAATGAAAAAAAATAGATGAACTAAAAATCTCATTAAGGAAATTAGCATAAGATTATAAGATAGCATATCAGATTAAAAATCTCAGAGTACATATCAGGGTGACATAAAAGGAAAGGTACATGAATATGCATATGGAAGATTAAAATATATAGAATGGGAACATATAATTATGGAATCAGATGAATATGGAAGAAAAATATAACATTTCATAAATATGACTCTACACTAACTTCTAGAACTATATAACATGGTGGATAAAGATCGATAATGGAATCAGGATTACTCCCTATCACTACATAATGTCTCATGAGACTAAACATCCCCCAGCGCATTGGACCAATATTTGGGTGCACCCATCATAAAATTTTCATGAATATATGTGCCACATGAAAAATCATACATAAGGAATAAAAAATAACACAAGGGTTACCCATGGATGGAAATCAGTATCGTAATCATGCCATACGACATTAAAAATGTTCATATCATAAATGTTTCCATGAAATAATGGATTTAAAAACCTACATGGACATTCATTTGGTAAGATATGAATATTTCGTGATAATTTATGACCAATTGAAGTGGAAACATGTATACGGGGTGTTTAAGAAACTTTATAACTGAGACATTTTAGTACGGTTTAAGGAAAACATTAAAGATCATATAAAACATAATAGGGAATTATCATTTATATAAAACCAAAAATGAATGAGGAAGGAATTAATAAAGAAATTAGCCATTTTATAAAAATAATTATTTCATAAAAATATATTATAATGTTCACTTGAGAATGGGTAAAATTGCAATTCTCCAACCCCAATTACCCATAGTTGGTGCATTATTGCATAATATTGGTATGATACAAGGAATAATTTCCCTAAAGACTGATCAGTTTTGTAGACTTGGAAGTACTAGATACATAAAAAAGTTTTAAATTAAATTATGAAATAATTAAACAACATTTTTTCCTAGTTGAACACTCTCATATCCCTTATCCAATTCTTGCAGTTTAATCATAATATACTTCTTCACATCCTAGGAAAAATAAAACATAAGAAATGGGTGAGCTCAGATTCTCAATAAGGATAAAAATATAGTAGAATCTATCATAATTAAGGATAAACATTTAAGGAAATGTATAACACTAAAATACAATCCTTTTAAACATAAAATTCAACATAATATGGAAAATATAAATCAAATAATTCCATTTACTTATTCACATGGATATTCTACTAGTCGAATAATAACATGTAATATCATTATCCAATTTCATAATGATGGAATGCATAATGATGGACATCATCAAGACAAATTAAAGGCATCATTTCAAGAATATAAATAACATTTTGTAAAGGCCTTGTCCCAAGACAATGGTTTGTCTCATGATACCTAACGATGCATCGATGATCTATAACATGATTCAACCGTCACATACTAAGTCCAATGCATTCTTCATATAAAATGGTAGGAAAATAACATAAACATTCGTATTAAAACTAGAATACAAAATGTTAATACTTTAACCATATTCCATGAATGGTATAAAAATAACACATCCACAGTCATACAGATCTCATAACCCTCAACACAATATGGATGATTGTATGATAATAAATCAACTTCAAAAAAAAAATGTAAAATCCATAAAAAAATGATGACATAGATGAAATCCAAAATATTTGACTGAAATATCTCTTTCTATTTTGAAATCATTTAAAAGTAACATAATTATGAAGAAAAATTTTATTTTGAAAATGTTCTTATATGATTATAATGTAAGCTTCTATGGTGTTATAATGACGGAAAATAGCCGCACTCACCGTATAATTTAAAAACATTCTTTCTATAATTTTGTTGAAAAGGGTCATAAATGTACTTGTTTGGAAAACAATAGAATGATTACTTTATAAAAATATCATAAAAATTAAAAAAATGGTATATATGACATTAACCCATAGTCTAGGAAATAGTAAAAATGTTTTGAAATACATTTTTAAGAAACAAGGATGTGGATGATAAAGAGGTACCAATAGCTACTCATGTATAAAAAACCTCAGATAATGAAGAGATTTTAAAATTAACCCTTACATGTAATATTAACCAAGAAAATTAGTGAAATTCCTCATAAGTCTCAATTTACATTTATTAGGATATTTTTAATATCAATTATTTTAATCTTTCATCAATAAGGTAATTACTACATCATCACTGTATCAAAAATAATTTTAATAATTTAATATCAAAAAATTATAAATAAGATACCATTATGTAGAAAATCTTTTTACATTTCTAATGAATATTTATAGTTGAATTTATCTTATGTATAACCCTATATTAAAAATGGTTTAATTATTAAACATTGAATTTAACACTTTAAACTATTCTTTAAATAAAATAATAATAAATGTCCTAATCTAATCAAAGTGGACCAAAAGGATCATATTTTATTCCTAAGTATTATCATGGTCTAAATAAACTTATCAAATAGGATTAGGATATGTGTTAGGGTAGTTATAATATCATTTTTACCTTTAAATATCCTATTTTACTTTTAACCGCCGTAAATAAAAGTCAAAGGTTACTATTCACAAAAAATTATTTTCATCTTATTGAACAACATTTTACTTAATGATGTCAACTATGTCTCTCTGATTTTTTAAATTCAATTCACAGAAGCTGTAAAATTATGTTTTATTCAAATTTGAAAATGCATCTAGAAGGTGGGTAAAAGATGGTAAAAATTCAATAAAATTTTATATATCTAATATTATTATAAAATTACTCCAATTAATTACATTGAACATATATAGGTATTATGTATTGATTCTTACCTAATATAAATTTAAATAAAATAACTAATTGTTTAAATAAAAAGTCGGTTTTAAACAATAATGTAGTGTTTTTCACTATTCATAAAAAATTTAATGGTTTCATAAAAATAATAAAAATTCACCCTAAGATAATTTTGATGTTCCGAATCCAAAAATGAAGTCCATTTCGAAAAATATAATTTATTAAATTTTAAAAATTGGGTATTACTATTCATAACGGCTGGTTTGATTGGTCGTGGTGTGTTAAAGCACCATGTTGCGTACAACGCAAACTATTGCATTATTCAGAGGGAAATGTACCATGGAAGCTTGGGGTGTTACATTGTACCCTACTTCAAATAATTCCATCCCCAAAATTTCTAGAATATTACTGCATAAAAAGATTTAGGTGGTTCTTCATCATAAGTTCCTTGGTTTCTAACATTGCCTCTTCCATCTTATGATTTCTCTATAGAACTTTCACCACATGAGTCGTTATATATTTTCTTATAGAACGAAAATGTGCTTACTTGGTAATACGATCAACAATGACCCATATTGCATCATTCTTTCTAGGAGTCCTTGGTAGTCCCATATCAAATTACATCATAATATCATCCATTTCATCTCAGGTATGGGAAGAGGTTGCATGACTCCTCTAGGATTTTGTCTTCCTGCCTTCACCTATTGAAAAACCATATATCTTGACAGATAATCAGAAATCTCCCTCTTCATGATGTCCCTCCAAAAATTTTCCTTCAAACCACTATAAAACATAATTCTACCATGGTATATCGAGGAATTGGAGCTATGTGAATCATCTAACAGTTCTCCTTTCAGATCGGGTATGTCAAGAACACAAATTCTCTTCCCAAATTCCAAAATTCCATCTTCATATACGAAGTCGATCAATCTCCCATCGTTCACAGCTTTAATTTTCATTAGAAACTCCTCATCACCAGTCTGATAACTTTTTACCCATTATAGTAAAAATGTTTTAGCAACCATTTGAAAATTATTGATGTTTCAGCTCTCATGATTATTACCATATACATATTTACTAGATCCATGAATATATAATCCCTTTTAACACCAATCTTGTTCAAAACTCCCTGATCCTTTCTATTCAAAGAATCTGCAACCTTATTTTCCTTCCTCGGGTGGTAGTGTATAGTGAAATCATAATCTTTGAGTAGTTCAAGACATCTTCTTTTCCTCATGTTGAGTTATTTCTGTGAAAAAATATACTTCAAACTCTAGTGATCAGTATATATCTCACATTTTCACCATAGAGATTATGTCTCCATATCTTCAAAGAAAAGATTATTGATGCTAACTCAAGATCATAAGTGGGATAGTTTTGTTAAGGATTTTTTAGATGTCGTGGTGCATAGGCAATACCTCTATCATTGTTCATAAGGATACATCCAAGTCCTTTCTATGAAGAATCACTCTAAATAAAAAACCCATAATTCCCCGATGGTTGAGTCAAGATAGGATCATTGACTAATATTCTCTTTAGTTCTTCAAAACATTCTTCACACTCTTTTGTCCAAACAAGTTTAACCCCTTTACGTGTGAGTAAGGTTAAAGGGTTATCCAATCAGACAAAAATTTGGACTAAACATCGACAATAACCTTCTAAACTAATAAAATTGTGTACCTCAGTTATACTTGTCGGTGCTGTCCATTCTGGTATTGCTCTTGTCTTAGAAGGATCAACAAAGATTACATCCTGAGAGAAAATATGGCCAAGAAAAAAAAATTCATGAAGCTAGAATTCACACATTCTAAACATCCCATATAATTCATTTATTTTGATGGTTTTCAAAATAGTGCGCAAGTGATTTTGATGATCTTCATAGATTTTGGAGTAAACCAAGATATCATCAATAAATATCACTATAAATACATCAAGATATTCCTTGAAAAATCTATTCATTATATCCATGAAAACAAAGGGTGCATTAGTCGGTCCAAAATGAATTACTGCAAACTCGTAATGCCCATACCTAGATTGATATGTTATTTTCAGAATGTATTACTTATTCATAGACAACCGATGATATCCATATCGAAGGCCAATATTTGAAAAATATTGATCTCCAAGAATTTGATCAAATAAATAATCAATGTGATGTAGGGGATACTTGTTCTTTATTGTTATAGAATTGATCTTCCTATATTCAATGCACAACCTCATAGATCCATTATTCTTCTTAACAAAAAGAACATGAGATCCCCATAGAGAAACACTCAGGTTAACAAATACTTTATTACTCAATTCCTCTAGTTGTTTATTTAGTTCTACTAATTCCACAGTGTACACTCTATAAGGGGTCTTTGATATAGGACTTGAACCAGGAATTAAATCAATGGATAAATCAATTTCTCTTTCCCGAGGATATCTAGGAAAATCCATTGGAAACCCATCAACATATTCTTTCACAATAGTTACATCCTCTATTTGAACATTACGTTACTCACCCATAGTTATTTCATTCTCTTCCTCCCCAATAATGGAATTCAGTTGAGATATTGGGGGTAGATCTTGATAAGAATCAGGTGGTGATGTTTCTACTCTAAAGATAATGTACTTCTTATCACCATAAAAAATTGTAACCTCCTTCTTATTAAAATAAATTTTTGCAACATGGTACGAAATATCATCCATAATGAGGATAATATCAAATTCGATCATGGGTATGATGATGAGATCAGTAGATAATGAACATTTATATACCCAAATGGGGACTGATTCACAAAACTTTATTGCAATGATACTTCCCTTAGGAGTTTCAGATGACATCTTCCTTATAAAATCAAATAGGAAATATCTAATTTTCATAGTAAAATGTGAATATATTTAACAATGTGATGATCCAAAATCAAGTAAAGTATTATGTAGATTTGAGGAAACAATTAAATTACCTACCACCATGTCATTCGGAGAATCAACCTAAGAAGTAGTGATCACATAAGCTTGGCCTAGCTCCCTTGTCATTTTTGGAGGTAAGTTTCCTTGTCTCTTAAGGAAATAATTTTCATAATGCCCCATTTCTCTACAATTTTAGCATTCAACATTGAAAACCTCTTTCATTCCGTTACAATCATGAGCTTGGGGGCCCTTTTCACCACAGTTGTAACAGACTCCTATTCTCTTCACACAAGTACTGGAGTGTTACTTCCCACATTTACCGCAGGATGGAAATTTAACATTTCCCATCCTACCCTTATTTTCATTTACAGAGTGTTCATTAGATCTCTTCATCTCTTGATTTTCTTTAAATTCATAAGACTTAGAGAATTCCTTTTCTATCTTGATATCACATGAGACAATATCTTCGTATGATGAGAAGGATTGTGAGACTATTTCCTGACAGAGAAATGTTTTTAACCCACAAAAGAATCTGTAAATCATACTGCTTGTGTTACATATATAATCTACTAAATCCTTTTCTAAACTTCTAAAGTTATCCGCATACTTTGCAAAATTATCATCCTCCTTTTGCCTAAGACTCAGAAATTCTTTTTCCAAATCCGCTTGATGGTCACAAGGAAGTTATTATTATAAGAAAATCTCTTTAAACTACCTCCATTCTATATTTTATATTTATTCATCTTCCTTTGTGTTTTGAATTAATCACCACCGTTGATATGCATCTCCTGTGAGGCGATAAACTACCATGACAACTTTATCATTTTCCCTAATCCCCAAAGAAAGAAATATTTTCTCTAAGGAATGTATCAATTTCTCAGCCACAAATGGATTTTTAGTCCCAATGAATATTGATGTTTTTTGCGTCATGTAGCGGTCTAACATTGATCCTCCATGTTTTGGATCAGGGTGCTCTTTACAGGAAAGGTTATAATTCATAACCTTAGTGAGTTGTACCAGTATGGTGATAAGCTGTTCAACACCAGTTGCATCACCAGTTACACTATAACTATCTAGAGTAGGAGGGTAATCCCTAGATGGATTACATGTGTTGATACAGTTTCCATTAATTCTACTAGGTAACATTTCTAAACAATGGCAAACACTAAATGAGTTTATGAATCACAATACATAATTCCAAACTTGTAAAACACATAGAAAAAATTGAATAGTTTATCAATATAATCCATAATCAAAAAAATGTTTTTTTGAGGAGGTATATACTCATAAATAATTCATAATGGTTTTTAAAGAAAATATGAATTATCCTAAGCATATCCCCGGGAGTGTTGTAACCAAGAGTGCAGCAAGGCCCATTGTCGTGTACTAAGATACCCTAGGTCAATCTCGAAACTCTTTGTCGGAGTATTCACTCCTAGGTACATCTGTTCTAGAGCCACCACTACCTGATCATATCCATACAATGATGCATTTCTTGGAAAACTAACAAAATCTCTACATTACCAAAATTCTTTGAATTTCGTCTATACTAATCCTCAAAGTCTATCTTAGGGTAATGCTATATAATCAACATTTTTCTAAATCTATCTTCCAAGGATTGTACTAAACTTCCTCTGATACAAACTATAATTCCCCGAACCTAGTTACCTAGAGTCGGTACATTAGTACATAACATTGGCATGATACATGGAATCATGTCCCGAAATACCAATCATTTTAGTAGCCTTCAAAGTTCTAGATACATACATGAGTTATACATTACATCATAAAATAAAATTAACATCATTGTGACCCATTTGAAAAATATCAAATCCTTTATCCAATTCATGCAGGTTAATCGTAATATACTTCTTTGCATCCTAGGAAAAATAAAACATAAGAAAGGGGTGAGCTCAAATGCTAAGTAAGGATAACAATATAGTGGAAAATATCATAATTAATCATAAACCATTAAGGAAATGTATAAGACTAAAATCAAATAATTCTAAACTTAATATTTAGTATAATATAGAAAATATAAATCAAATAATTCCATTTACTTATTTGCATGGATATTCTACTAGTCGAATAATCAAATGTAATATCAATAGCCAATTTCATAATGATGGATTGCATAATGCCGGACATCATAACCACATTGTCAAGGCCTTGTGTGAGGACTAAAAATATGATTTTATCAAGGCCTTTTTCCAAGACACTAGGTTGTCTCATGAGACTAACCTATGCATCGAGGATCTATAGCAGCTCCACCAGTCACTTACTAAGTCCAATGCATTCCTCAAATGAAAATTTTGAAACATAACATGAATATTCGTATTAAAACTAAAACAAAAATGTTAATACATAAACTATAAACCATGAATGATATAAAAATAGCACATCCATAGTCAAAAAGATCACAAAACATTCAATACAATATGGAATATTGTATCATAATAAATCAACTTCAAACAGGTGTAAAATACATCAAAGGATGTTGACATATATGAAATAAAACCAATTATAGTGAAATAAGAATTTATATTTTGAAATCATTTAAAATTACCATAATTATAAAAGAAAAAATTTATTTTGAAAATATTCTTATAAGCTTTTAAGGGAAGCTTTGAAGGTGTTATAACGGCGAAAAATAGCCTCACTCGCCATAGATGTTAAAATAACATTATTTCCTTAATTTTGTTGAAATGGGCCAAAAGGACATTGTTTAGAAAATGATGGAAACATTCCTTTATAAAAATCTCATAAAAAGTAAAATAAGGGTATATATGAATTTAACCCATAGTCTAGGATATAGTAAAATTGTTTTCAAATACATTTTTAAGAAACACTGATGTGGATGATAAAGAGGTCCCAATAGATACTCACATATAAACAACCTCCGATAATGAAGAGATTTTAAAATTAACCCTTATATTTCATATTAACCTACAAAATTAGTAGAATTCACCAAAACTCTCAATTTAAATTTATTTGGATATTTAAAATATGAATTATTTTAATCACTCAATAATAAGGTAATTAGTGCATCATCATTATATCATAAATAAATTTAAATATATAATGTCTAACAATTATAAATAAAATACCATTATTTAGGAAATCTAATTAGAATTCTAAGGAATATTTATAGTCGAATTTATCTTATGTATAACCCAATATTAAAAATGGTCTAGTTATTAAACATTAAATTTAACACTTTTATCTCTTCTTTAAATAAAATAATAATAAATGTCCTAATATAATCCAAGTGGAACAAAAGGATAATATTTTATTCCTAAGGTTGATTTTGGTAGAAATAAACTTATCCAATAGAATTAATACATGTGTTTGGGTAATTTTAATATCATTTTTTAACTTTAATTACCCTATTTACTTTTAACCATGGTAAATAAAAGTCAAACGTTTCTATTCAACAAAAAATATTTTTATCTTAGTGAACCAAATTTTACCTACTAATGTCAACTGTGTCTCTCATAGTTTTTAAATTCAATTCACAGAAGGAGTAAAATTACATTTTACGCAAATTTGCAAATGCACCTTGAAGGTTGGTAAAAGATGGTAAAAAGTTCAATAAAATTTTATATATCAAATATTATTATAAAATGACTCCAATGAATTTCTTTGAACATATATAGGTATTATGTATATATTTTTACATGATACTAAATTAAATAAAATTACTAATTATTTAAATAAAAATTTGTTTTTAAAAAATAACGTAATGTTTTTCACTATTCATCAAAAAATTGAAAGTTTTTAGAAAAATACAAAAATTCACTGTAATCTAATTTTGATATTCCGAATCCAAAAATGAAGTCCATTTTAAAAAAATAAAATTAATAAAATTTCAAAATGTGGGTATATCTATTCATAACAGCTGGTTTGATTGGTCGTGGTGTGTTAAAACTCTAAGTTTCATACAATGCAAACTATTTCATTATTCAAAGGGAAACATACTGTGGAAGCTTAGGGTGTTACAAAAATTTGGGAACTTACCTTAAATCGGGCTTGCTTATTAGGAAGAATTGAGTTGGGAACCATTTAAAAACATGTATATCATAGAAAAAGATGGATAAAATGACATCGATACATGATTTTTGATCATAAAAACGCCATTTAGTATATATACAAAAAAATAAATTAGTCTTTCATTTGTGTGAAAAGAGAGAAAGAGTAAACCAAATGAATGATGGAAGTTATGGTAGAATCCCATACCTTATGTTCGAACGTGTTCTTAACATGATTTTAATTTCTTGAATAATAATACTAGATTCATTAATTAATATATACAAAACCCTTTATACATGTATTTTATATATTATTACTTTAATAAGTTCATTTATGGAATTTCTATGGGTTAATAAATTAAATTTCATCCTTTAGATCAGTAGTTTTCTGGGTCTTTATGATTTATTTACTTGTACAACTATGTGAAATTTTTTTGTAGAATGAGTATTGTTGTCTAGAAATTAACATATATGACATTAATGTTCTAAAATTGTTTTAAAATATCAAATTTTTTTCATAATTGGGTATTATTATTTAGATAAATCATTAATTATAATCATCTATATTAATGTAATGTTTTTTATAACAACAAACTAATTTTGTTCTATAATTTAATATAATGTGTAAAAATTAATTTTGTAACATTAAATGTGGTATAAAAAATATAATATAATATTTTTTAACCTTAAAAATGCTTTAATGACTAGACATTAATGTGTAATTGAAAGATGAAATCACATTGTCCATGAAGGAGCTAAATCCGCACAATATTAACGATGTTTTCATTCTTAATGTAAAAGAGATAGGACAATAAATTTATGTTGAATTATTCCATAAACATGATAAAATTACTGTATATTTATGATAATGGTGGTTTAATTAAATTTTTATGATGGTATGTGGGGGTAGAAAAATAAAATAATGGAACTTGAAATGAAATTGAATGAAAATGGAAGAGGGTTTTACCTCTTGGTTCCATCTTCTAGAGAACCTCTTTAAGGGATTGGTTTTGGTCATTTGTTAATACTAGAATCTCTTGGAAATGGGGGAGAGGATTGGAAAGTGTATTGCAATGAATATTGGAAAGGATAAAGGCTTCTAAGGTGTGAGGATATGAGGTTGTGGGTGGTTGTTTTTATAATGTAGGGGGGGGGGGGTTCTCATTATTTAATTCATAAATTTATTATTTTTTTCTCAAGAAAATAAATAGTTCTAGTTCATTAGACTAAAAAAAGTAACTAGGTCATGTGAGATCTAAAAAATTGTTCTTACATCATCCATGATTCAATGAATAGTGTTTTTAACTTATAATGTATATATACCATAAATTACTGTAGTTTAATATTCACAAAAAAATCTAGTTTTTCAGAAAAATCCAAAAACTTCACCCAAAACATTCGTTGTTGTATTGAATCAAAAAATGAACTCCATTTTATGAAAATAATTTTCTAAATATTAGAAATTTAATTTTTTATTAAAATTACAATTTACTAAAATAATACATATTTTATAATTATATATGATTTTATATCACATTGAAAAAATAAAAATGGTCTAATAAAATTCTCTTCTAATCATAAGGCTTAAATAATATTAAAATATGAATACATTTTATGAAAATAAATTTTATTTTAAATTATTAATTTATTCATAAAATTGTAATTAAATATTAATGAGTTAGAAAAATACTAACCCTTAATTATTAGTTTTTAGTATATTGATTTAGTTATACTATGATATAATTATATCATATTGTCACTTATAATATTGATAAATTTTATTGATACATTCATTGGTGAGGTTATTATTCAATTGGCAAGTTTACTATTCATATGGGTCAAATTACTATTTCAATAGTCAAGTTACTATTTCATCTGTAAGAGTTCCTTATCTTCTAGAAACACTTTTTATATCACTCATTCATCATTTATAAAGCTTGTATTGTGTTGTATAATGTGTTTATATTTTATGATATAATTTTAAGAAACAAATTTCTATAGATAAAACATTATTTCATTATAATATGCTCCTATATAAGGTACTCAATGTGTGTAGATATGTGATAATAATAGTTTTCATTTTATTTGTAGTGGGAGTGGAAACCATGTTAGTAACCTTAATATTAAAATATTATGAAGTCAAATTCTTTTTAATTGAAACCAAATAATTATTATTTTATTGATAATGTGATGGAATGTTGAAATCCAAACAACTAATCCAAAAATTATATTTTTTTGGTGATTTTAGAAGCGTTATCCCATAGTATAACCCCTTTTAATCAATTTTAACATTCATCATGATAGCTTAAAATTATTCAATGATAACTTTTTTTACCAAAAATGAAATTGAACATAAAAACAAAATTTTATGCAATTATTCCAAATATTGAATATATTTTATTAGATTTAATTTATAATGATATAAGAAATAAAATCTAGCATCAATATACAAAAGGGAAAAACCATTTTAGAAAAAGGTATTTTACAGAAATGAAATTATATAATTCTCATTCCATGAATAGTTAAAACAATTGTTTGAAATGAAATTTATATTATTGTATATATTAGTTAAAAATTTCAAAAAAAATAATTTATAAATTGTGATTAATTAAATATATATTGATAAAATACAATGAAAACATAAAATTTATTTTTTAAGAAAATATATTTTTACCTAGAAATGATTTTATATTCATTTATAGCCATTTTTAAATGAATCTATGAATGATCAATAATTTATAAAAAATAACTATATAGATGTTTATATTCTAAATAAGGTGAATTTAATCTTATATAAAACATATATAATAAGATAATGTTTATAAACTACCCAATTCTATTTAACCCGAAAATTTTGGGCTAGTATACCTCATTATTACATAACAATTTCATGGATGTATTAAATTTATTTTTATAATTATTACATTATTTTATTAATAAATTTTATTAATATAATTTTTCAAAATTATTTAATTTTTTTAAAAAATTATCATTCAAATATATATAAATATATATATATATTCCCAATAAATAAGGGAATTTCCTTGAGTGAATTTGACCATTTTTACAAAGTAGTTTATATTAGTAATTAAAAATAAATATTTAATAATTTTATTATTTTTATAAATTAAAAAATCATTATTCACTGAATTTTTGTTGTGTTTTTATTGCATGATATCGAGAATAAAAATGTTAATAAAAATAATATTTTCTAAAATATGTGTGTGTTGCATTCTTCTTCCATTATAGTATTTTTCCTTCAATATTATGTTATTATAATTGAAATAGATCTGCATAGTTTTGCCTTATTATTTCCTTAGGTTTACATTTATCTAACACAAAAATTTTATTTCACAACAAAACATTGACTAGGTGAGTGTTGTTATTCTGCAACACATTATCACTTTGATCCAAATATCTATAGTTTTATCCTCATATGAAAAACCATTGTTAATATTTATAAAAATTGAGTTCAGTATATGTGAATAGTTGGGTATGTACATCCGTGAAAGTAATACATAGAACACAGTTTCTAGATGAAGGTGGCTCAATGGAATCTCCGAGTGTTAAGATATCATCCTAATATGATAAAGAATATTATAGGGAATGATATATATGTTTATTATCTTTCCCTTTATTCCAAAAATCATAACATTATTCTGTGGTGATGATCATAGGTATACTGTATCACTAAATTAAAACTATATATCTCCTTATCCATTGTTTGTATAAATTTTCTACCAACTATGAGAAAATATTATGTGCTACTAAATGGATCAAACAACCTCTAACATTTCCTCACCTAGCTCAGGTCCTAATATATTTTTTATCTTTCATCATTTCATCATATTTGAGTTTTACACATCTTTCCATAGAGGGATTCATAAGGTCCATCTAAATGATAGAGTGGAAAATACTATTGATTGAAAATGTCACTAGAGTAAGGTATTAACCCCAATAAACATTGAAATCCATATAGTAAGATCTATGAATATCTTCTTGGGTTTTAATTTTCATCTCCAACAGACCTTTTATTTGAGGATAATAAGTAGTACTAAATATGAGCTCGATAATCACATGTTAATAAATAATTATCAAAAATATCAAGGTAAACATAGAAAACTAATTGGATTCAATTAAGAGTGGTACTCTATAAATCTTTTCCACTGACTTAATGTTTATTGGGTAATTTTGATTAAGTGATAAATCTTCCTTAATAGTAATAAAATTTTCATACTTTGTATGGTGATTGAATATAAATCAAATGGGATTTATAAATTTGGGGGAATACTATAAAAAAATCCTTGGATTTTTTTTCTATTTCCAAATATGTATGGTTAAGGTTTGTTTCATCCCCCTAAACATTTGATTTTTATCCTTATTTTTATGACATACCATGAGTCAAGATACATACATCACAGTGTCCCATTTCATTTTATCCCACCGAAAAATATATTTTCAATATCTATACGTATTTTTAGTTCTATACTAGATGGATAATGATTATCTATGTGATTTATACAACATCCCATTTGTTAATTATTTTATTATTGGGTCTCATATCAAATTAATAGTTTTAATCATTCCACCATAATCATGTTTTAACTTTGTAACATTCCATTAAATTTTATAGCTCCAAATCTTCTTAATCGAAAAAATTAATATTAACATTGATATATGGTTTAACATTAATTTTAGTGAGGTAATATTTCTCCCCTTGCCTTTGGATTTCATGGTCCACCCATTGCAATTAAATAATTATTATTTCACTATAAATCATCATCATTGAAAAACTAGCATATTTCTTTAGACTAGGAACATCATCCATATTTTTCACCTTTCAATGGTGGTATTATATGGACCAGTTGTAATCCTTAATAAACTATAACCACACCCTTTAGTGAATATTCAACTCTTTTTGTGTAAATATATACTACAATATTTGTTTTTTTAAAATATTTTCCACATCATTCAACATAAATATAACACCTCCATATTTTCAATGAAAAATTTATTTCCTCCATCTCCAAATCATGGTTGAGGAAATGTTTCCCCTGAACATTTGATATTTGAAAATAATATGATACTATAATTTGATTTTTCATGACAAAACACCTAGGATCATTATTTGATGCATCAACATATATCACAAGCCCTTCTCCAATGCAGGGTGTTATAATCACCTTCACATTAGCAAACCTTCTATTAATCTCCATGGTATTTTATTCACATTCACATAACTAAATTAACATACAACCCTTACTCATTAAATAACATTGTGAATCTGTTAGACCTGATAAATTTTTAAAATAGAATCGATATTATCATATCTCTTTAGGAAATTGAAGGATCCCCGTAAGAGTGGTTAGTCTGGTCAATTTCTAAATAACCTCCATCTCTCATGGATCCACCATTATAACCTCAATTATAATTAAATAACATTGGAATGATAATTTTTATATCTAGAATCTGCACTATATAAATTTTCAATAAAAAATATCCTTATTCAAATTATTTAACACAATTCTTAGTTGATCTTCATTATCTACCTTTCCCTTGGAAGACATGATAATATAAATTTAAAAGGAAACCAGAAACTAACCAAAGTAATCTATAATGACATCATTAATTAGATATGATGAGATAGCATGTGAATTGGTATGTCTAAAAAGAATCACTATAAATTAATACTCTCCATACAATATAAAAAAGGTTATCTTGGATTTATTGTACCTTTTAACCCATAACTAGTGAAATATATATTGAATATCTATCTTCAAAATGTATTATGTTCCACACAGTTGATCAAATATCGTAAATACGAAGTAAAGGATAATTTTTACTAATAGTAATACTATTAAGTTCACAATAATCTTGGATAATTTTTAATGACACATAATTCTTTATATAAAAATGAACTGGGACACCCCATTATGCCACAAATGTTTATGTAGATCCCATATCTAGATTCTCATATAGTTTATTCTTTAATTCATATAACTCAATTGGGTTTATTCCAAAAGGAATAGTTTAAATAAGAAGATCATTGTGTATGAGTTCTTTTAAAAAAATAACCTTTATGATTCTGGGGAAGATTAGTAAACTCTTCGGAAAACACATCATAGTATTCTACAATAATAGTAACATCTCAAATGATCAGTTTCCCCATCGATTTCAAATAAATACCCATCACGAATAGGAACTAAGAACCAAATAAGCTAACAATTTTTTATCAAAAGTTAATGTTCATCCTTTTACGGATAAATGATCATATGTAGATCCAGGATATCAAATGTCACTTCTCACTTTGATGATTTATATGGTGTCAGTATATAGAGACGTAATCTATGGACAAAATTACACCAAATTTGAATTTATTGAGAATGAGATGATTTTAAAACAATACATTCCCTTGAAATTATATCATATATGAGTTATATTAATGATATTAAATCATTGTACAGTTATGATAATTCATGGATAAACTAATTTCTAATAGTTGATGTGGTGGTGTTATACCCATGTAAATTTCATCATATATAAACAAGTTTGTAGAACCTTATAAAAATAAGATATTTAATGTTCTTGAATATATAATAAGTGTAACTTTACCAATTTTATTCAGGTTTTCATTATTTTATAACACCAAAATAGCAAGTGATAGTATCAATTAACATTTATACGAGTAAGTAATCATATGGTAATTAAAATATTTCCAAATATTTATGAAATTATGACACCTTCTAATCAACTTTTGATGCTTAATGTCCATTTTATATCACTTTGACTAATAATATATTTTTATAGGTTATATCATCTCATTATTCATATATAAAACTCTAAAAATAACAATACCCTATATTGATACCAATTTTGGTGACTCAAGCATCACTTACATAAATATTACATCTTGTTAGCTGAATATTGAGTACATCTCACAATAATATACACATGGGAATCATTAAGGTTATGGGTATTTGCAGACTATATAGATAATAGTTTTTTTCATGAATTATAATCAATATCTAAAATAATTTTCTTCTCATAGATTACACTTTTTTTGAATATCCGTCTTGAAAAACTTTCACCATAACCCTGTGAAATGAAAAAAAATAAAGGGCGAGTTCAGATGATCAATAATGGTAAACATGGGACCTATAGATTATTAATCTTTTGTGTGAATAAGATAATAATGATGTTATGATAAAAATACCATAACACACTAAAAACAAAAAATGATTCGTTAATAATAAATGAGAAGTAATGTCATGTGTCTTTGTCATAAAAACATAAATGATTCATTAGAGTGCATAATCATGAAAAATCAATAATGATCAATGAGATCCTATAGTAATCATAAGAAATATGTTTTTTTAATACACATAACAATATAATTCATATGTAAAGGCTACCCACCAAAACATTCATCACATAATAGGATTAAGTTAACCACCTATGTACACTCTGGGGCTATACTAACAACTTATGTACCACCATGGGCTAGGAAAAACTACCAGTATACCCTCGTGGGTCCGAGAAAACCTCCATTGTACCATTTAATCCCATGATATATTAAAAAATAACCCCAATAATTTGAGGTATATAACAGACCAATCTATAACATAATGAAAATCCACTAATATGTATTCCATATGATCACAAAAACATTCATCATTTCATCATAACATGAATAACATTTGGGAAATGAAAAAATTTGATGAAAACATCACTAAAAAAACATTACCATAATCTACCCTAGGAATGTATGTGGATGGAATAATAATATCATATCCCCAATGGAACATAAACATTAATAGTGTCATTTTAGTTAGATGAAAAATACGTTTATAAGAGCATTAGAAAGAATCAATGAAATATATGATGAAACATATTTTTCTTTTATATGCTTTTAAAAAAATAGAATTAATCCAAAATGTGAATAATATTTTCTTTTACAATTATTGGAAACATTTTATTTAATAATTGTGATGTAGAAATTACTTGATAATGGGAAAATACCACAAAATATAAATAGTTAAAAAAATTCATTTTCACACATTTAAAATAAAATTTAAAAATGACCTGTTCAGAAAGGGATTAGAAGATTCCATTGAAACATTTGTAATAAATCTTACTATAGTTGAAAGATAAATTTCAAAAATATTTTAAAAGTATATATACACATTAGTAAATCTATTTTTGAGTACTTAGATATAGAGGAGAACAAATATTGACAAAAAATGAGAAATAATTTTGGTTTTTCTTAAAAAAAATATTTTGGTCATCTTGTATACCAATGATGTGCCTTAGACCAACACTCCCTAATCTATTGTATAAAACACATACATAAAATTTAGGATTTTATACCATGTGAGATGAACGAAGACAAACATATATTTAATTTACATCATTAATATAACATGAATATTACATATCACAAATAAAAAGACAAAACCAAGAACTAAAGGTTTAATGTATTTGAAATCCACAAACAAAATTAACACATTTTACAACACAAGATAATAATTCTATATATTTGAGAAACATTATTATCCCTTATTGTCTTATCATACATTTTATTCATCTTCATAACCAAGGGAATATAAAAATAAGAAATGAGTGAGCTCAAATACTCAGTATGAAAAAACATAAAAAACCATCCTCAACGGTTATATCATATGAATATGTGAAAATGCAAAAAAGGTAAAAATAAAATATTAAAATAACAAAAATAATTTAACGGTGTCCATAAGTCCTAATATAATGACAGGAAATAACAAATAATCAAATAGGTACCATGGAATAAGAGGTAAGATAATAAACATTAGATATTGAACTTTTAATATGCATAAATATTTGGAATGAATTGGAAAAATAATATAATAAGGAATTATGGAAAATTAAAAATGATGGGTAATTTATAATAATGTGAAAAAATATCCATGCTTCCTGCCGTGAACAAAAAGAATTTTTTTACTTCATTTTGTGAAAAATATTCCAAGGCTTAATATCCTTATCGAATGACATATATATATATATATATATCCTTAAACAGTTAATTGGATGACTATATATAACCCAACCAATAATTAATCTATATATATATTTTTCCACATGAAATCAATCACTCAAGATATCATAATGAACCCATAGTAAGAATATGATTTTTAAATCATTTTAAAATGGAATCCCATAAATTGAATTAACAGATTAGATAACTTATTTCCAATATTTATCTGCCAAAACGAGTATTACACAATAGAATTTATAGGGCTATTAATAGAACAAAAATCCATAGGATCGACATATTTTAAATATTAAAAATAAGTAAAACTATTAAAAATATTTGTTTTGAAATCATTCCTTACCATTTTCTTAATAATAAAAAATCACATATCACATTCAAAAATAATTTTCAACAATGTTACTTGATTTTTCATTAAAATTATATTTTAAAATAAATCCAAATAATGGAGCCTTGAAATAGACATTAATTTATTTTTCCAAATAAGATGTCGAGTGGATGATAAAAATATAAACATGAAAGTGATTTTTTTAATATTTTGAGAATACATTTAATGAAACTAAGATCATAATGTGGTGAGTAAATCATTAATTATAAATGGTGTAAAGATAAATTTTAATATTATATAAAAATAAAAAAATATTTGGATATCAAGAAATTAATGGTTTACAATAGCATGATAATTAAATATGGACAAAAAATAAAAAGAACTCATTTGGAATGAATGAAAATTATTCACTATATCATAATATTTTATGAAGAAAGAAGTTCATAAATTTTGTAATATAGAAAATGTTAAACTATATATTTACAATATAATCATAGAACATAATAAAAACATATTCTAATTACTATAGTAAATAAGGAAACATTATGACACATGAAATTAAGTCATTCCTGGAAAACCCCCTTAAATTAAGTCCTTATTTGATGAAAATTATCTAACCACGTGTATAAAAAAACTATTTTAGTCCTCTATCTAATACAATATTCATACCTATAACCATACACAAACATCATTTATAATAATTTATTTGAAATATATTGGTTAGTTATATTTTATTTTTATCATTGAATGTTATTATCTTCCATTATTTGTTCAGTATGAGTTTTGTAAGTGAGGTTGTCATTCTTCTTTAAATATTCAATGTTTATAATGAATAAATCATTAAAGGTACTGTAATAGATGCTTTATAATAATTTATAATTCTCTAAATTTATTTTATATGAATTTTACTTATTATTTGGGGCAATGAAGTCTTTGATGAACTTGTTTCAATAATTGTAATGAATGTGGAGTGGTATATTAATAAAATGTTAGTTATTACGATCTCCATTTTAGAAGATTTTTTTATTTACTTATTTTTTATTAAATAGTAATTATTTTTTTTCATATTTATCTATGATAGAAATTTTTATAATTTGTTCGTGTAGGTTATTAAACTGACCCAAACAAAAAACCCGACATAACAGAATGGTTAGCATGGTTGAAAAAAGAGATAATTTAAGAATAATATCATTATACTATAAGTATAATGTTATTATTTATACATTATGATTTTAAATATATTCTAAATGATTTTTATACATAAAAATACTAATGTTAGAAACCAAATATATCACTGTCATGGTAGAGGTAGTCAATATATTTGCTTGAAAGACACATAAATTGTCCCAAGATTAGGTTGAAGGTATGTAATCATTAATAATTTAATAATAATAATATTTTACACATCATATTAATCCATTAAATATAATATCCTTACTCACCATGTAAGGTGGGGATGAAAAATCAAGAAACTAGTTCATGGAGGTGGTAGTTTGCACACATGCATGACGAAGTCTTCATTTTTCGATTAGTTTTGGATGAAGGTTGAAAATTGAAATTAAATTAGTGTAATAACATTTCACCATATTATTAATTATGATGTTATCAATATTTCATGGATAGAATTGATTTAGGGGAATAATAGGAAATTAAATATGATAACACTTCTTAGAACAATACATATCCCTTTAGATGTTCTCCCTTGTTTAAATCCTTAAGTCTCAATAGCATGATTTATGGGAAAGAAAAAGGTACTTATACCATGTGTATAGAGTGGATTAAATACTATGTTTGTTTTTCTTAAATATAATTCTTTATAATGAGTTTATAAATGGGTTTCATGTGAGATCATTTTATATGTGAAGGGAATTTAATTTCTGTAACTGCTACTTCTTAAAATAAAGAGAGAACATGTTTTAGGAGTCCTGAAAATATTAATTGGACAATAATGGTTTGGAGGAAGATCTATAGTCAATAATAATCCAACCAATAATTTTTACACATTTTTTATGTATTATACATTTATATTTAAACATTTACCATTTTTGGTTTCAAATGTTGTAATTAATTTCAACCAAATAAATTAAAATTTCAAAAGAAAAAATAAATGGACCTTTTTAGATTATTTAGAAATATTTTTAAATTTGAAATAAGGGGTTTAAAATAAAATTTCAATGTATTAAAATTAAATTTTTACATTCCCTCATGTAACACATAAAAACATTTATTTAGAAAACGTTTACTTTTATGAATAAATGTTATGTTCTAGAAAAAATTTCAATGTTGTTGAACTTAATGATATTAATCAGTTATTTATTTAATGAAATTGAATTATGTGACTTTAAATTAACTCCAAGAAATGGATATAGTGGATCATATATAAGCTATGAAGAAACATTAATCAATGGAATCCTTGTTCCTTTATTTGAATTTCAGAAATGGATCTTCATCATTTTGATCAAATCTCAGGTTCATCATGGATTTATTACACCCTCAATGGGAGGTCTTATTCAAGGATGTGGTTTAAGATCCTCCCATGGACATGAAATATAAATTGAATAACCTAAATGACTTTGAATAATTGAGATCTGTTAAGGAAAAAGTGATTTATTTTTCAGACACCCTCCCTGGCGCAAATATGTTGAAGGTTGAATTCCCCAAGCCTTCTGCTTTCTATAAAACTAAGGATGGTGACTTCTCAGTTGTTATGGATCAGATTCCCATAGATAGTGTCTTAATTTACTTATTATCTCCATCCATGGATATAGTATCAATCCAACAGCCCGAGAGCCTTCAAATTTTTTATTTTGATAAAACCCACATTTAAGTGAAGAATGAGGGAGGCTGCATAGACTTCATGGACATAAGACAAATCACACCTGAAGGACAAGAAAGTTAAACCAAATTAAAAACGTAAATATTCCCATCCCCAGCATTTAATCACGATGAAGCTCTAAACCATTGCAAGGAAGTTCATCAAGCAAGTATCCTATGTCAAATCACAAGCCTAATATGATGGAAAATTCCATACCCTCTCAAAAAAACAAATCCTTAATGCTCTGAAAAGATGGACCGCCAGCACTAGATCCTCCTCTAGTTCCTGTTCTATGTGGTCAAATTCGGATGCACTATTGTCCCACCATCTGGATCATTGAAAAAATTACAAAACAAACTTCCCAAACCATTTCACCATTTAGTTGAAAACCTTAAACAACACATGACGAACCCTGCCACACACCACAAGACTCCTACCGTCACTGTCATTTCCAGAGAGGGAAAATGATAGTCCAATGAATGCGAATCCAAGCCATCGTCACCTAGGACTGGATGGCCCAACACCACTCCAAAGTAATATCACCAAAGAAGGGGTCTGGGTAGTTCTGAACATGAAACGCCACTCGAGGAATTTATCCACTCAGATTTGAGCCGCATACATACCGTCATCAAATTCTGACATAATCAAACCACAAATAGGGATAAAATCTAGGGAGTGATGGACTCAAACTAGCCGCCTCACATCATTACAGAAGAACCACCCTTCCAATAGAACCGCTATTCACCCCAAATAGAAAAAACATAGAAAACAACTAATTCAAACCAATATAAGAACCGCATGAACACCAAAAAGGGAACAAGAGCCCTCCCCCCTCCGCACCAATCAGAGGCCGACCCCGGTCCTAGGACCACTAGCGAGAGGCGGCAGGACCACGTTGAGTCTCCTCGAGCTCACAACCAGGGAAGACGAAGACGATACCTCGCAAGGCCGGCACCAAGCCAGGAAAAATCCAAATGTTCATCAATGGAGATGAATCTAAAAGACACCACACCTCTCAATACATGCTCTGAGATGAGTAGAAGCTGAAACATCATCCTTCACTAATCCGAGTTGACAGAGCCTTAATTTTGTAGATGAATATGGAAGATAGAGCCTCTCAAGGCCGACATTGAGCCATGTAGAAGCCATAGGCACTCTTATGCGTAAAATCCTGAACACACCACACCTTGCATGATGTTCCATGATGAGCAGATGTTGAAGCCTAGTCCTTCAATGATCCAGGTCACTGGATCCTCTCATGTGTAGATGAAGCCGAATGATTCCACACCATGCTGCACCAAAACCAAGCTGAAGGATGCAGACGTTGATCTGCACGAGCTGTGCCAGAGGAGGGGAGTTCAAGAAATTTGAGCGAAACCCTTACCCCATGGGTGCGAGAGTACGTTGTTGCTCCCAAGATCTTCCTTTCTCCATTATTTTCCTTGGATTTAGAATGTAATCTATGATATACACTAAAATAAATCTACCACCTTTTGAAATTTTACATGAATATAATTCCACTGATGAAGGAAAGGATATAATTTTGTCTACTTCAACTACTTCTACTGGAATTGGATAAGGCTATTGGTGGGAATTTTCAGTATAGAGAATTTTATTCTATTCAGAGCCAAATCCAAAAAAGGTGGTTAAAAATATAAATTAAGGCCCATGGAACTTTATTACTACTCATTATAACATCTCTCAGAATGATACTCCTATGGGAATTGGTGAAGGTAAATGCATGATTAATTCAAAACATAAGATTCATATAAAAATACATAACATATGGTGATATATATTAATAAAGGAACCCAAAATATTATCCTTGCTCAATATTCTTACTCCCTAAATGATACACTGACTAAGGTAATACCTCATGAAACATTAATTCTTGATGTAATAATGATAATTTTTAATGAAATTTATATGGATGATAAAAATTTAGAGGAAGAAAAAATGTATAGTGTTAAATGCAATCTGAAGATGAATCATGCCCAAAAATCCATCTACTAGAAGGATACACCTATGAGGAAACCCCACATGTTATTTCCTATTCGAATGTTAGCATATATTTTCTATCATATCTACAAAAGCATTCTAGGAATTTTTTTAGTTATTAGGGAATCACCACCCCTGCTATTATTGAATTTAGTGCTACTGGAGAAATATTATTGGAGGAAAGAAAAGGTCTAGTAGTGAAAAGAATTATTCTGCTACTCATTCATCTATAGATGTAAAACATGAAGGAAAACATGAAAAATCTATTACAAGTTCAGTTTCCCCCTTGGATGTAAGACCATAGGAAATGTGTCATGCTATAAATTTTTTCTTGGATAGATCTTGTGTATTGCGATCCAACAATGATCATATCTTAGGTATTGAAAAAACATTCAATAAAAGTAAGGATAATAAAAAATATATTTCAATAATGATATCAGTTAGGAAAAGGAACATTAGTTGCAATAAAAAGTGGTGACCGATCTAATAATATGTTTTAATGAACATTATGTTTTCAAACATCTAGGGTTTGGCCAACTCTGAAACAGTTAATTCTCTTAGGGACATTCTCATTCAATACATAACAATAATTTTCGGTCTTTCTAAGAACAAAATGGCATATTCAGACAAGTATACTATTATTTAAGAAAAGGGATATCAAATGGTATGTTCTAATAAATCCAGTCATGCTATCTAAATTGTTTTCTTTTCTTCTAATTTGAGACATTATGGATTCATCCTTTTATGTTATATAGAGTATATGGTCACATTAAGTTATAAATAGGTTGGATTGAAACAATTTTCTTCTGTAATATATGCTTAAAATGGTTTTTAAGAATGAATATATGTTTGGTATAATTTTTATACCCTTATATATACAATGTGGGGTTCATGGAATCTTCTTGGAGATTTCAATTCTATTTTCAACTCAGATGAGTTTATAGGCTTGTTAGATTACTCTACTTAGAGCAGTTACATTAGATATTGTATAGATAATTGTAGTCTGTATGAAGTCAATCTAGTTAGTTATAAATATATTTATTATAGAATGAATCATAATAATGTACTTTATAGTGGATTGGATAGGGATTTCATTAATGATGTCACCCTGCACGTTTTTACTTCCATTTCATGTTTCACTCTAGCTCGGTTTAATTCCGATCTTCATCCTATTATTAAAAAATCTTTTCACCGGAGTGAATAAACATCCTTTTACATTTAGATTTAATAATTCTTACAAATTAGAAATGGATTGTAAAAAAGTTGTTCATGACACATGTAATCCAATAAACTGTGAGGCTGAATCATTGTATAGTGTTCATAAAATTATAGACATTCAGAAGAGATTAAAAATTATAAGTTGAGATAACTTTAGCCACTTGGAGAAAATATTATTTTGCACAAATTTATGATTCATGTTATGATAGAAAGTGATGCAAGTGGTTTTTTTCTACAGGTATTAAGGAGGAAAATATGATGATAAATAATCTTAATATTCTTTCAAACTGTAAAGTGTGCATGAAAGGATTGGATATTAGGGTCTGATTGATCAAGGAGGGTGATTATAACACTAAAATTTTTAGTTCTCTTTTAAAACATAGGAAGATCAATATACTTTTGTCTATTATTAAGAATAATGCCTAATTTCATGAAAAGAGAGAGGATTTGGCTTCCCGTATTGGGTATTTTTACAAAACACACCACTTTTATGGACCCAATATTACTGTGGATATAATGGATTGTATTATTCCAATACTAGTTAGTGATATAGACAATTAAAATATTACTTCTCTTTTCCTGGATATTTTGATTAGGGAAGCTATTTTTGGTATAAACTCTTCAGGCTCCCTAGGTCTGGATGGTTTAAAAAATTCATTTTCAGACATTTTTAGAGACCTAAATTGTTGTTATTTGAAGGATTGTTAGTCATTTTTTCAATGGAAGAAATTAAACATAGAGAATTAATTTTCATTTAATTTCTCTCATTCTAGAAGTGGATAATGAAAATGATATCCATTTATTCATAATTTTTAATCTCATTAGCATTATTTATAAAATTATTGTAAAAATTATTTCAACCAAGAACTATATAATTATCAAAAAATTATGTATCAGAATTAGTTTGGGTAAATATTAAGCCTAACTATTCAGGACTATGTGATCACTGACTCTGAATGCATTAATCTTCCCATGAAAGGTACCATAGCTGTTAATATTAATATCAACCTTGATGATAAAAAATACATAGTCAATTTGGATAGGGGAATCATTATGTAGGTGTTAAAAAAATTTATATTGATTAAATCTTTATCAATTGGGAAAAAATTATTCTTATATCATCCAAAATTTTAGTTCCTATCAACAGATCACCTGAGGGCTATTTAACTTTATGTTGAGGTGTTAGGACATGTGACCCTCTTTCATATATTATGTTTAAAATTTATAATAATTAATTAAGTAGTCTCATACTTGGTATGGTTAAAAACAATAATTTATAGACAATCAATGTGGGAAAATTCCTTGCCTCTCCCTCTAATTTATTATTTTCTCATGATATTATTCTATTCACTTAAGGGGAAAAAAGAAATATTATGAATATCTAGTATTCTATCCTTAATTATAAGAAATTATGGGTGAATATGATCAGTTAGAATAAATATTTTTTTTATTATTGAAAAAGTTAACTACATCTAGAAATGTGGTTATTATTATAGAAAAACACATTTTGGAAATTTTTTCAAAATTTCTAGCCATGTCAGAAATCAATTGGCTTCCTAGAAAGGAATGTCTCTATAAATGGATTAAAGGGATAATATCCTCAAATCTATGATTGTATTAATATTTCCTACTTATTGGTGGTTTATATATGGTATATTTTAATCATTTATAGCATTAACAACTCTATTGATAAATTTTTCTAGAGTGGAATTATTCTTTAGAGAAAATTTTCAATTGTTCCTTGGTAATAGTTATGTAATCCAATTGATCAATGATGGATAAGAATTAAAAACCACTATAAAATAAATAATGATTTAAAAAAATGTTACGTGGAGACATTTTAATGGGAATTCAGAGTCTCTATCTTTTATAATATCATGATATTTAAATAGGGTCCAAGCCATGAATTTAAATTATGTGGATTCTTTTGTTTGGTCTGCCATTAAGAATTATTTCTCCACCATTTCAGTGAATTCACATTGACTGGATGATATTAGATCCTCCATGATTTTTTGTCTTGAAAAATGGATAGGTATGACTCTTATCATCCCACATATATCTCCTAATACATTATTCAACGCTAATGTATCAATTAATGTGAAACTTCATATTTATTTGGATGTTATTCCTACTAGTGTTAAGGAATTGATTTTAAATCATAATTTCTTCCGTGTATATGACACTATTCTTTAGGAAACTTATTCTAATGGGAGGATATCTTCAATTAATTTCTACCAAGAGGTTGTGCAAATAAATACCAACAGTTGGTCAAAGTCATTGAGAATAGACATTAATGTTCCTTCTAGATTCTCTTTTTCATGGAGAGTTGTTTACTATAAAGTACCCACTGATGCTTCTTTTTAGGGTGTTGGAATTGACATATGTTCTATATCTTCCATATGTTTTAAGTATAGGGATTAAATTTTTCATCTTTTCTTGGGCTGTGATACTACTTCAACACTATGTAATGCTATTTTGGATTTCATTGAAATTTCAATTCCATGGTCAGACCATATACGGGATCACCTGATTGTATGCATGCATTTCCACTTTCACAATAGCTTCTCAATATCATTATTATGTCTAGTTTGGAGGTTATTAATATTATATGGTCTAGCCAAAATAAATGGGTTCATAAAGAAACTTCTGTCAATATAAAGTCAGCATTATCACATGTTTTTTCCGGTTGTTAAATATTAATATGGTCTCTTAAAGGGATATTGTGGAAAATAGATTCGTGATAATACTATTTTTATGAATCATGTTATTTTAGATATATATAATCCTTCGTATGTAATCTTAGATGTTATGTGGTTACCTCTATTTTTGGGTTGGATCATATGCAAAATGGATGCTGCTTCAATGGGAATCTGGACCCTTCTCATTATGGATCGATTTTTGGAAATAATCATGGGAAAACTATGGGATGACTCTTCGACCCTTGTGTTTTAACTAAATATATTAAGGATCTAATGGTTGTTATTATTAATTTTGTGTACATTTATAAATAATTAGGCTCTTTCAATTTATGGGTTGAATGTAACACAACCAGTGTGGTTCAAGCTATTAGAAGTGGTACAATTCATCTTTCATGGAAGGTGACTACTATATAGAGTATCTTCATGGATTTTATTTAATCAATGATATATATCATTATTCAAAACTACTATGAGATATATCATTTTTATAACAGGACTACTAATAAAGGGGCTACTTTTCCTATGTTGATTGGGTGTAATTATCTTCATGACGAGACTTTCTCGTTTTAGAATCAAAAAATTTTTAAGAAATATTTTTTTAGGATTTTTTATATTTTATTCAATAAAGGATAATTTTCTATTTTGGAAAGATATCAATCTATAAAAAACTAATCCCCTAATGTAATTTCACCTAAAATATCTTTCTATAAAGGGAATGACAAAAAATTGTAATTTATTCTATAAAAAATGATTAATTTTAAAAATATTACACACATTTTTTCTTAATTGAAAAGTTTTTAAAATGAATAATTTCACTCCATAAATGAACTTAATTTCCTAAAACAATATTTTAAAAGTTTTCAAGTTATAATTTCCTCTGGATATAGATTTACGAGATAATGTTTTAAAAAAATTTACTCTTCGCTATTCACCTAAAAATCATTTATTACAAAAAAATCGCAATTGGGATAATTTTAATAATTTGAATTATAAAATTATGTTAAAATTTTTAATATTAAAATTATAAATGATATATAAAATAATTTATCATAATAACACATAACATTGGGGGAAGTATTTTTTATCATAAAATGACAATTGTTTTATTATACCTTTTCTAAAAAGTTTTTTATAATGTTGTTAAAACTATTTATAACTAATTATTTAATGGGTATATTATATAATTTTATTATATTACGATGTTGTCATTTTAATTTTTTGTTTCATCTAAAATGGGATAAACAACATTACAATTATTTAATAAAAAAAAATAATTTCTAAAACCATGGGTCATTATATTCTATCCTTCGAAAAGAATTTCATAAATGTCATTTTATTAAATTTATGGAAATAGGTGGGGAATATGTTATGACATTAAAACTTAATGTTCCTATATAGATCCCTCAAAATTTTTATTACACAATAGAACTTACACCACACATGTGGTCTTATTCCACAACACATTATCTCTATGATCAACAGTCTTCATAGGTTGTTCCTCATATGAGAAATTATATTTAGGCTTCAATGAATTTGAGTCTATAAAATTTTATTGAAATGATATATACTTAGAAAAAATTCATGAAACTCATTGTGTAATTTTGATAGTTATTTATGGGGTGCTTTGTGATAAAGTACAACAAAAAAAGATCTTGGATCTCTAACGTATAAATTTTTCAAGGGCTCGATATCTATTTCCCCCCAAATTTGATAACCCGTTCTCAATGAGATATATAGAGGAAACAAATTTCACTGAATTTAAATTATATATATATATATATTCCCAGGTTATCATTATAACTCTTTTATTAACTTTGTTACACTTGTATATATAGATGAATGGACTAAAACATCACCACCATTTCATAGAAAACGTCTGGTCCTATCATCTTCCACTCTCCAAATTCAACCAATCATGTTGGAGCCTGATATCACATTCATGACTCGTCCCCCGAGGCCCGTGCCGTGACTTCCCCAAGCCCATCTTCCATAGGCTTGAGGTTGGCAACTAGCACTAGAAAGGAATTTCCCTAAAATTGGGATGACATTGCCTTTAAGCATAAAAACACACAAACCAAGAACACGAAAAGATGAGAACCACGTAGTAAAAGTGTGTACTGAATGTAAAGGGGGACGGAATACACACCCAACCAAAAGATACAACTATAACAGAAAATACTTCCTGAGATTGTCCATCAAGGATCCTTCCTAAATGGTAGGTATAACTCATTGCCATAGCTCTCCATGCCAACTAGTCACCACCGTGTACCGCCTGGTCCTGGATCTCTATTGGCTTAGCCAAGTTTCTCATCTTTTTCAGAAGACACGACAAGGTGCGACCGAAGCCCAGACAGGGGTTAGTATAAAAATACCCAGTAGGGACCCCGAGACCCCCGAAGGTCTCTCAGAATTCCACAAAGTAACAAACACAATGTATAATCTGAATAAAAATCACAAGAGAAGACTCATCTCAAACAAGGTATACAACTCAGAGATTAGGAATAAATATGATTAGTCTTAAGCTATATTATTTTATTTTGTTAGGAAGTTCCACAACTAAATCATGATGAAGATGTTCCATTATCTTTCCACACAGGGTCATGTTTCATTGATCCATAATGGGATGCTCTGAGGTTGGTCCACATTGGGTCAGGCACTGCTGATCCACCCAGGGTTGCTAGGATGTTGATCCACAAAGGTCTCTATGATGCTAATCCACACATGGTCTCTATGATGCTGATCCACACAGGGTCGCTATGATGCTGATCCAAACAGGGTCTCTATGATGCTGATCCACACAGGGTCGCTATGATTCTAATCCACACAGGGTCACTATGATTCTGATCCATAGATGGTCGCTATGATGCTGATCTACACATGGTCATTGTGATTCTGATCCATACAAGGTTTCTATGATGCTGATCCGCAGAGGGACCATTTTCAATTGATAGCCAACCAAAAGATTTCCCACACTCAATGAGCATGAGTTCTAAAAAATCATACTCTCGAGATATCATTCATGCCTCAACATCCTTGAAGTTCAACAAATGATTAACCTAGAGGATCTAAATGTCAAAAGTGTCCCAACACGATAGACGACAAGTTAATCGAACGCCTAGTCTGTGAGTTATAAGTATTTTAGTACCGAGGGCCCGATTGGATTCGGGTTTGATCCAACCTAGGTGTACTCCAAATTTTCCCAAAACATATGTGGAATATCTCAAAAGTCCATTCTTGTTACAAGAATTCTAGCATCGTAGATGGTTTTTCAAAAAGATGTCTAGTTTGTAAGATACTCAATTTTTAAGTGAAATAGGGTCGAAAAGGGTCAGGGTTCGGGTCGACCCGATCGGACAGACCCATCCCGACCCGACTTGGGATGACCCGACCTAGCCTGGCCCAAAATGGACAGACCATGGGCTCAACCCGATGTTTCCCGGACCGACCATGCCAGCCGTGGATGGGTGTCCGCCATTGGGTTGCGCGGGAGTCGGCTCCCCTTCCCAAAAAGACAATTTGTCTCTTCGTGTTGCAATGGCGGTGCAATGTGGTGCCACCCCCTCTATCCATGGGACCCATGGGGTGCGGGTCCCCATTATCCTTGGGACCCAAAAGAAGAGGGTCCCCCTTCTCTATAGCTCAAGGACGTGGCCTTGATCTGTGGCATGTGACGGCGCGCCACCTGCTACCAAAGAGGCCATCCAAGGGACGATCAACCCTATAATCCGCCACTGCGCCTTCAGGTGCCACCTTCATCTCCGCCATTGAGAGTCGGCCACCGCTGTCACCCACAGGCACTGGTCACCAGTGCTTCCATACCAGAAGGACTTCTGTGGGCCATCAGGTGAGCTCTGGTGCTCGTTTTTCCTTTCCAATTGTGCCTAGAGGCCTCCTAGGATGCTGCTGTCACTACGTGGTCCCAGATTCATGTTGCTATCAAGTTAAAATTTCTCCTTTGAAAGCCATGGAAAATCTGACATAGGTGGAGGGTCCGGGCCTTGTTCGGTTGGCTCGAACCCTCAGCGTTAGAAATTTAACAAGGGTGTGGTAAACAAATCGTCAAAAGATAAATTAAAACCCTATTAAAAAATCTGGCAACGACCACCCACAATTTTATAGAAATCACAAATTAACTTATTTTGGTTAATCATCATTTGTCACGTTTTTCAAGGATGATAGGTTTAATAAAATCACATGAATTTTAAAAAATACCCCTACCATGGATTCTTAGGAGATGTTGTGGTTGTAGGAGAAGAATCTATGTTCGTTAACGCCTCCCGCATTCGTCTATCCCGGGTCATTTTCCCCATCAATGTCTTCCAAGTCTCCATTCATCATTGGAAGGGTTGATCATTTAAAAATTGTTTTAATTCTCCCACAGTATATCCTCACCCTATCCCTTTTCCAATGTTTAAAAAAACAAAGTAAGACTTACGAGATTAATTCTCCTTTCAAATAATGGTTCATTAATTGGTGTAATTAATTAACCTTATTAATTGTAAGAGGGGTACTTACAAAAAATATTTGTAACTAATCATTTAATTTCATTATTTAAATGGACAAACACCTTTTTTACCTTCCACCATCACTCAAGAATTGGTAGAAAAATAAAATAACATATTTATGTTATTTTATTATTGTTTCAAAAAGATAGAAAAACTATCTTTTATACCTGCCCTTATGTGGTGAATATTTTACCTCCATTAAGAAAATACTGGTGTTGAAAGTTCAAAGATGACATCATATTTCAATTCCTAGCAACAGTTTAAAAGATGGGAAATTCCGCCCATATGTTTACTGAATGTACCATTAAACATTTCAAAATTCCATTCCGGGCACACCAGGCCTCAGAATCGTGTGCTGTCAATTTTGGCAGACTCTTAATCATGCAAAATATTTTAAGAAAACATTATATGGAATTTCCAGGTTTTTAAATTCATCTTCCTTTAGGTCTTTTCATCCCTGAAATTTATAAAAAACTAGGGAAATAAATAGGGGTATTGAGCACACATCTGAGCCTCCCGCTCCCAAGTTCTCTTCTAAGGGTTCCTATGCTACCACAAAACTCTCGCCATAGTAATCAACCTCCCATGAAGGACCCACTCCTATAGAACCGCTATCTCCACTAGGAAATTCGCAAACACCACCCTATCATCAATGTCCAGCTCAACCCAGTCGATAATGTGTGATGGATCACACACATACCTCCTCAACTGCGACATGTGGGAAACATTATGAACTCGGTGAATCTGTGGGAGAAGTGTTAGATAGTACGCCACCTTGACTACTCTTTTGAGGATTTGGGAAGGTCCGATGAACCTCAAGGATGGATTTTTGCCTTAGAAAAAGCATTGTAATCCTTTCCAGGTGAGACCCATAGGAATACATGGTCTCCCTCCTCAAACTCCAAGGGTCTATATATCCTTTCAGCATAATAATTCTACCAGCTTTGTTCAGTCTTCATTATTTCCTAGATGATCTTCACCTTTTCCATGAAATCCTGTACCAACTCTAGACCCATAAGTACTGACTCCACTAGGTCTATCCAACATAGTGGTGATCAGTAATGTCACCCATACAAGGCCTCAAATGGAGCCCTGCCAATGGTGGAGTGATAACTGCTGTTTGTATGCAGACTCCACCAGTGAAAGGTGGTCTTCCCAACTGCGGCCAAAATAAAGGACCCAAGCATGAAGCATGTCCTCGAGTGTCTATATGGTTTAATCCATTTTACCATCTGTCTAAAGACGAAAGGTAGTGCTCAATGTAGTTGAGTCCCAAACACCTGTAATCCCTTCAACTAGAGGGATGTAAAACAAGTGCCGCGATCTGAGACAATCATTGATGGCACCCCGTGAAGTCATATGATCTCCTGTATGTATAGTCTTCCCAAGATCTCTATTGATCCATGCTCTCAAATGGGTTGGAATTGGTTCGACTTGGTGAGTTGGTTAATGATCACCCAAATGGAATCGTGGCCTCTGGATGTATGCTTTATCCCTGTCACAAATTCCACAGATATACCATCCCACATTTATTTCGGAACCTCAGGTGGTTGAGCTAAGCCTGCTAGTACATGATGCTCGACCTTCACTTACAGAAAAGTGAGGCACCGTGATACAAAATCCACCACCACTTTTTTCATACCTGGTCACAAGTACTAAGACCAGAGGTCCTGGTATATCTTTGACACTCCAGGACGTACCACTAAAGGGGATGCGTGGAACTCCCTCAAAAACTGTTCTTATAGCGTCACTAGTTCTTTTGTGCATCTTCTTAAGAGGATGCCATGCTTTCAACCTTCAATTTTTTTTTGGAGACTATCATAAGGATATATGAGCGTGTGAGGCATTGCAGTCAATGACCCTAAGATGAGCCTCCCAAACTCATAGAAGGAGTGGGGGAGTGACAGTTATAGACTAGAGGTAGGCCGCTCCATCTATATCCACGAAGGATATCTACAACATGGTTAGATGCTCTATCATCACACTCAATAACTATAGACCAGACCTCCTACTAAGTGTGTCTACTACTACGTTCCCCTTCCCAGGAGTGTAGAATATCTAAAATTCGTAGTCCTAGAGGAACTAAAATCATCACCACTCTCTATTGTTCTGGTCCTTATAGGAGAAGATATACCTGAGACTCTTGTGATCAGAGTAAATAGTTAAACGTTCAACCATTAATTAGTGCCACTACATATTCAGTGTAATGGACACTACTTCTAACTCTAGGTCATGGGTAGCATAGTTTGTCTTGTGATCTATCAAATTCCCTAATCCATAGGTGAACAATTCTCACTCCTGCATCTGGAAACAACCCAATATGGTCCCTGATGTGTTTAAGTAGACTACATACTCAACGTCCTCTTCTGGTAGCCTCATGATGGGGGCACCCTTCTGTATCCCCCTCATCTCCTGGAAACTCTACTGACACATCTCCATCCCCAAGAAAGGTTGACCCTTCTTCGTTAATGCAAACAAGGGCGCCGTTACTCTATAGAAGTCAGGTACAGATCTCTAGTAGTACCTAGCCAATCCTAGGAAACTCTGCACCTCGGTCACACTCATGAGTGGCTCCAAAGAGATAACTGCCTCAATCTTCGCCAAATCCACTACAACCCCAGCCTCCTAGATAACGTGTCCCAAAAATTAGACCTCTCATTTACCAAACTGGAACATCGAGAGCTTACCATAAATATGGAGATCTCAGTGTGTATCCAGAACTATCTTAAGGTGAGTGGCATTCTCCTCCTCCATCGTTTAGTGAACCCAGATATCATCAATGAAGACCCCCATGAAGCGATCACTGTAAGGCTATAAGATTTTGTTCATGAGTCCCATGAACTCTACTGGGGTGTTGGTAATGAAAAAAGGAATTACCAAGAACTGATAGTGGTCTTACCGGTTTCTAAAGGTCATCTTATATACATCCCCCTCTTGTACCCTAAGCTCATGATAGCCAGATCTAAGCTCTATCTTCCAAAACCATCAAACTCCCTTCAGTTGGTCGAAGTGATCGTCAATCATTGAGAGTGGATACTTGTTCTTAGTGGTCACCATTTTGAGGTTCCAATAGTCCATGCAATACCTCAGACTCCCACCGGCCTTCTTAACGATCAAAATTGGGGATGCCCATGGAGAAACACTGGGACTTATGAACCCCTTCCTCTGCATATCCTCCTGTTGTACCCGCAACTCACGAAGCTCCACAGGATCCATCCAATATGATGGAGTAGATATTAGTACAGTCCTAGGGTACTGGTCGATGTAGAAGTCTACCTCTCTATGGGGAGGTAGTCCAAGAACATCCTCAAAAAAGACATCAGCATACTCATCCACCACTATAGGATTTCTTGGACTCTTATTTTTAATTGATCTGAGGGTATGGATAGCCAACTAATGTGTGACTGACTACACTATGCTCTGGGAAACTTGATGTTGAGCTGTAGAGGTTCCCTTCCCACCGGTGAAGGAAAACCTGTTCCCATCCTTGAAGACACACCACATTTTGCACCTAAAACAGTCAATCAGAGAATGGACCATGGATAAATAGTCCATACCCAAGATGAAATTGTAAGGCCTCGACGCTACTACTAGGAGATCCCATCCAATGCTCTCACCTCCTAGAGTAAGCTCACACTGTCAGCACTAGTGTGTAATCATCGAATCCCGTCCCTTAGGTGTCTCTAATCATAAGGATCGAGCTAATGGATCTACCAGAATCTCTGAGCTCCAAAAGAGAGTTATGGAAATGAAAGAGTGAATGGCACCTATGTATATAAGTACGATATCTAGGGTGGAGTAGACACAGATAGTACCTCAAATAATCTCTAGAACACCATGGTCACTATCCTGAGTTTCCTCAAGATAAGCTCATCTCTGTCCCACTACTCCCTGAGGTCAGGGTGGATGACCTGGTGGTGGTGGAAATAGAACCTTAAATCACCGCCCACCAAATACCTCACGGCTTGCTCCCCTTCCACGTTCAACTCCCTACATAACTCCTCACTTGAATCTTTACTTCTGCCTTTGTGGTCCCTCGACCATCTGCTGATCATCAGTACATTATGTTGGGACGTCGCGGGACATGTGGCCCTACCCACCTCATGTGAAGTACATAATGATCCTCTACTGTCCTTCTCTACCTCATGAGCACCAAACATCCAACCCTACGTCCTAGGGTCATACTCCAGAATGTCTGACCCGCTTAGAACACTACATCATCTACCTACTTCCAGCAATAGATCACTCAGCTACATGTCATCTGGTGGTGGATCTCACCATCGGTTCCTGCTTAGATAAGAATCTTTCCACTAATAAATCTTGCTCGAGTACTCCAGCCTGCGTCAGGATATTAAGTGATATCATCGACACTATGATCTCCCACCAAAGACCTTGCTAAAAGGTCAGAGCCCTAAAGAAAGCGTGTCGTACCATTTCAGCAAAGTAGCGAGAGAGGTCAGTGAATCCCACTGAGTACTGGGCCACTATATGGTTGCCTTGTTGTAAGTGTATGATCTCCTGAATAAACAAAGAGCATAGTGTTATTGGAATGAACTCCCCCCTGAAGGGATCTCGAAATCCGTCCAGGTGAGGGTCACCTCATCGTGTAACTAGAGCGTCAGGATCAACCATCTCCCTACCATTACCTAGAAGATTCTAGCATATAGGATCACCATCTGCTCTTCTGGTGTCCAAACTAGGCAGAAAAATATAGACATAGCCTCCAGTCAGTCCTCAACTTCCTGTGGATCCATCTCGGCTCGAAATCTCAAATGCCTCTACATTTGGAACTCATGCAACACACTCAGTTGGCATTCACCATTCACAAGTGGGGATGGTGGAAACTGCTTCCCAATTGGTAGTGGCGATTTTGGGGCACCACCTGAAGTTGTTATCTCTGTATGAGGGCCCTCCACATAAGACTCATCACTAGGTGGGACGTCATCATGAACTCTCTCTATAATCATGGTTGGATGTCTACGTAGAGGCATACTAAAAATTAATAGGTTTTCCACAGTCAACAAGAAATACCTGGTGAGATAACTCAAAAGAAATAAAAAGTAAAACATTTCCAAAACACACGCAATCCGTTTTTTGAGCATCGAGTCAAAAATCAGAATTCGGGATCCGGGTATATGGATACATTAGACACCTCACCAACACTGGACTCCCAAAACTGAAAAACACACTCAAAACACTTAGCACTATTGTTATATTGGAAAGATCAGAGACCTATTTCTCCTATAGAACATACTCCTCTAATACCACTCTATCACAAACTGTCCCCTGGGGCCCATGCCATGACTACCCCAAGCCCACCTTCCCTAGGGAAGTGGTGGGAGACTGGCAGTAGAGAGGCATTTCCCAAAAGATGGGAAGGCATTGCCATTAAGCCTAAAAAAACAAATCAAGAACACAACATGATGCAAACCACATAGTAAAACTATAGTAGTAAAAGTTTGTATTGAAAGTAAAGGGGGATGGAAGAAAATCCCAGCTGAATGATACAACTACAATAGAAATAGCTCCTGAGATCATCCACCAAGTATCTTATCTGAAGGGTTGGTATAGATTGTCACCCCATCTCTTCACATCAACCAGTCACCTCTATGTACCGCCTGGTCCTAGATCCCTAAAGTCTCAGCCAAGCTGCTCATTGTCTTCCCAAGAAATGACAAGGTGTGGGAGAAGCCCATGTAGGGGTGAGTATAAAAATACCCAGTAGAGACCCTATAATCCTCAATGGTCTCTCAGAATTCCATAAAGGAGAAACACAAAGTATGATCTCAATCAAAAATCAAAAGAAAAGGCTCAACTCATACCAGGTATATAACACAGAGATCAAGAATAAAGGTGATTAGTCTTAAGCTATATATTTTTATCCTATTAGGATGTTCCACAACTAAACCACATAGAATTTCTTCCATTATTGATCCACACAGGGTTCTATGTTGCTGATTCCCAGTAGGTCGCTCTAAGAGAGGACCTCGTCGGGTCGCACACTGCTGATCCACACAGGGTCACTAAGATGCGGATCCACATAGGGTCTCTATGATGTAGATCCACACATGGTTTCTAGGATGCTGATCCACAAATGGTCTCTAGGATACTGATGCATATAGGGTCTCTATGATTCAGATCCACACAGGGTCACTATGATGTTGATATACTAAAGGTCGTTATGATGCTGATCCACATAGGGTCACTATGATGCAGATCTACAGAGGGTCGGTATGATGTGGATCCACACAGGGTTTCTATGATGAAGATCTACACATGCTCTTTTTGATGTTGATACATAGAAGGTCACTTGGATGCTAATCTAAACAGGGTCACTATTATGCTGATCCACACAGGGTATCTCTTCAACTGACAGCTAGCCACAAGATTTTCCAAACTTGGTGCGCTAGAGTTCTATAGAATCTTATCCTCAAGATATCGGTCATGATAAAAATTACATGATGTTCCACAAAGGAGTAGCCCAAAGCACCGCCATGTTGTAAGGGTGCCAACATGATAGACAACGCTTTAATCAGACACTCGTTCAGTGATTTATAAGCGTTATAGTACTATGGGTCTGGTTGGATCTAGGTTTGATTCATCCCAGACATACTACAACATTCAACAAAACTTAGAGTATCTCCAAAGGGCCACCTTTTTCAAATAATTCCAGCACCGCAGACGGTTCGTCAAATAGAGGTCTGCTTTGTAAGATACTGCATTTTTTAGTGATGTTAGGCCAAAAATGGTCTGGGTCCGGTCCGACCCGATCAGACCAACCTGACCCACCCTAACCTCCACTGACACAACCTAGTCCTAGTCCAACCTGGACCGACTAGAACCGGCTAGGCCAGCCCAACCGATTTGGGTCATAGACCAACCTAACGCGCCTTGGCTAGGTGTGACATGCTTTGCCGCGTGGGGGTAGGCTCCCCTTCCCGAACAGATAATTTTTCTGTTCAGTTTTCAACGGCGGTGAAACATGGCACCACCCCCTCTCTTAGAGGGACCAATAGGGTGTGGGTCCCCCTTCACCGTGGCTCGAAGCCAGGGCCTCCCTCTACGGCATGAGACTGCGCGCTACCCGCTGCCGATGGGGCCGACCATGGGTCGGCCGCTTCCATCGTCGTCGCCCACCACCATCACCTACTGGCACAAGAAGCTAGCGATTCCATGCCAGTGCCGCAATGGCAAGACTTCAAGAACCACCGGATGAGTGCTGGTGGTCCGTTTTCCATTCCGATTGGGCCTACTGGCCTCCCGGGATGCTGTAATCACTACGTGGCTCCCAGATTCAAGTTGTCGTCGAGTTCAAATTTCTCCCATGAAAAACACAACAAATCCGAAATCCAGGGAGGGTTTGATATTTTTTCAGTTTTCCCACTCCCTCCACATTAGCAAGTGAACAAGGGTGTGGTAAAAAATCGTTAAAAGATAAATTAAAACCCTATTAAAAAATCCCGCAACAACCACCCACAATTTCGTACGAATTGAAGATTATCCTATTCTGGTTAATCCACATTCATCATGTTTTTCAAGTATGATAGATTGAAACAAAATCAAATGAATTTATACAGAAACTCCTACCTTAGATTTGTAGGTGTTGTCATAGTTGTGGGAGAAGAATCTACAATCGTTGAAGTCGCCGATGTTCGTCAATCCTAGATCATTTTCTCCAATTTTGTTGTAAAAGCCTCTATTCTTCATTTGAAGGGTTGATCATTAAAACTTAATCAGAGTTATCTCACAATATCAACTCACCTTCTCCCTTTTCAAATGTTCTTAAAGAAAAGGAAGAGTTAAGAGATTAATTATCCTTTAAAATAACGGTTCATTAATTACTATAATTAATGAACCTTATTAATTATATGAGGCGCGGTTACACAACCTATGTGTAACCGGGCATTTAATGTCCCTATCTAAATGCCCAAACACCTCCATGATCCCTTCCACCATCACTCAAGAGGTGGTATAAAAATAAAATAACATGTTACTGTTATTTTTTTATTCTATCCAAAAGTCCAAAAAACAATCTTTTACACACGACCTTCTACAGTCGAAGTTAAGCCTCTCTTAAGCGAATGTCCGCTCTGCGAGTGTAGTGGTTCCCTCAGATTTCAATTCCAAGGGTCGATTCAAAAGATAGGAAACACCACACATACATTTACTGAACGTACCGTAAAAAAGTTCCAAGATCTATTCCAGGCACACCAAGCCTTAAAATCATGCACCATTGATTTTTGCAGACTCGTAATAATCCGAAATAATGTTAAAAAACATTATATGGAATTTCATGGTCTTTAAAATCTCTCCCCATATAGAGCCTCATATGGTAAAATATGAATGATATAATGGATATTGTTCATATATGAGAACTCATCTAGGGAACAGTGTTAATCAAGATATCCTTAGACATTCATTAAATATAATATTAGAACATACTGAAGAGTTTGGTTGTTTCTCTTAGATAAACCATTTGTGTGTGTATGAAAATCTAGCCTACTTAATAGTTCTATCTCTAATTATATTATAATAATTCCCTTTAACCTCATGGTAAACCAAAAATATAAATCTATTTTATTATAGTGTAACTCTATGCAGCCTTACCACTTCCCTTATTTATTACTCTATGAGTTATTAATCATGATATCTTATTTTGTGGACTTAAAATGTGCTAGAATTATATAGATATTGACTACAACCCAACTAGAATTATGAAATTTATAATTTCTAGGGAGTATATTTATTATATCCACGATGGCGGTTTTCTATTTCCATATAGGAATGGGTAGTGGTTTCATCATTCTTTTCGACTTCTATCATTGTACCATAATTGTATATTGTTGAAATCACAAAGATACATATTCCAAAATATCCATCTTTATGTTATATCTAAATATGTTTTTAATTATATAAATATATATCATTGTTCATACAATATGAAAATATAATAATGAAAAATGTACCACATCTAAACATTCACTCTTCATGTATATTTTTAACGGGACACATATTCTTGTTCCAAAACATACAAGTCCCTCTTTATCAAGGGTAAACATCAGAATCTTATCTACCTTTCTCTGTATCATATCATCAACATTATAGGATTCAAGGATATTTATATTGGTGGATTATTGAGAAATAATTTTGAAATTACATGATTTATCCCCCACCCTTATAAATCCAATATTAATCTTTTGTAGTACCTTGAGTCTTGCTTCTTTATCAACCATGATCATATATAAGGTAGAATGATGTTTTTTACTCATATCATCATCCACATTGTTTTTCTTCTTTGGGTGGTAATTTATTGAGTAGCATTAATCTTTGACCAATTCCAACCATATCATTTATTACATGTTTTACTATTTTTGTGTGAATATATATTTTTGTCTTATTTTGTTAGTATATTTGTACTAATTTTCTCAGTAGAGATAATTTCTTGAAATCATTAATGAAAAGTTCACAACAAAAAGCTCTAAATCATGTATCGAGTATGTTTTATCATGAGTTTTTAATTGATATGAGACATAATAAATTACCCTATCATTATGAATTAGGTTAAAACCCAATTCTATTAATTAACTATCACATTATATTAAAATACCTTTCCCTAAATAGTTTAATTTAACTACAAGTATAGTGAAAAAAACCTTCTTTACTTAAATGAAACATTTATTGCATTATATTATATAAGGAAACTAAACTGCCTCCATTTTAAACATGGATTGTGTATTTTATTGAATTGGGATTTTTCTTAATATGCATTTATAGTTTCCAATAAATCTTGGAAAACAATAGATCCATGTTACTATAGTTTACCTGGGCCATTTTGAGATGACTTCTATCATTGGTGGATCTAATCATATTCTATTTCATGTTATTACATGACCCATTAATGACACATTTTTTATCATAAATTCATATGTTCTTAAATTATGAATTTTTTTTCATTCTTATGGTCTCTAGCCCAATTCAAAAATGATCTTCATTGCCTTACTTTCTCCAGGAATATATGAGAATATAATTTATAAAGACAATAAAAAATTGATCATGGTAGTCTAAAAATACTAAGTTTATTAGATACAAGATGATGGAGATAGAATTCTTCATCCCAAAAAACATCACTATAAATTGATTTTGTTTATAACAAATTTATAAATCTATCTAAGAAATATCATCTCTTTTGACCCATAAACCCTGATGTACAAATCGAAAGTCAATCATTGGGAATTATTGAGGTTCATTGAGTTTATAAAACTGAACACCAATATAGATTATAGGATACATGCTCTTGATCATTATTTTATTAAGACAATGATAATAAATTAAAAGACACATTTTATACATCATTATTTTTGATAAATAGTTCTTTTCACCCCATAGAGAAGCACTTTGGAATTTAAAACACTTGTATGGGTTCTCCTCTTGATTCTTATTTAACAATTATCTCTTAAAATTTTCCATTTTATAAGAAATACATAATTTCAACATTGATCATTGAATGATTTCACTTGAAAACTCAACTAAATTATATGGATTAGAACTATGAATATTTTCTAGAAATACTTCAGTATATTCCCATAAAAAAATAATATCAACACTGTTTAATTCCACCCAAATAATTTAAGAAAAAATTCCCAATTTAATGAGGATCAAGACCCATATTGATGAATTTAATCTCTATAAATTATTATTATCATACTAACATTTATATTTGAAAAAAAATATGATAATGGTTAAGAAATTATATTTCTTTATCGTTAATTTAATATGTTTTTATGAAGGGAAACAAAATAAATAGCCAATATAATTAAAAATTAAATGATGGGAGAAACAAATAAATCCAAAAGAAGTATATTCCTTGAATATTCAATTTTATAAATGTTATTATATCATATATTACATCATCAATTCATTATATGTTTTCATAGTTTTTTTAATATGAAACGATTGATTTGGTGAATCAATATTCTTGAAAAAATAGTTATTGATATATAAAAATCCACATAACCAAAATAAAATAATTTATTCATTATTATAGAGTAGATAATGAGTGTACCATGTATTAATTCACTATCATGATCTAATTTAGTGATTGTGATAAAATAAACTCTTACTTTCACCCATCGTTTAAAAGTTTTTGGTTCCTATTATCTTAATTAGCTATATGGTCAGAGCATTGATTTGTGTAAAACCTAAACTACTTGTATTTTAAAAATTGAATTAAGGGGACATCATTAGGTGGGAGATTAATTTCATATGTTTGTTTAGATTTTCTCTTCATTCCCTTGCAGCATATATTATATTTTTGACTTTTCAACAAAATTTTTAAACACATCTTTGCTACATGGAGGTAATTTCCCTTGCATTTACTCCCACATTTTTGGAATGTAGGTAGTTGAAAATTATTTCCTAGATTTAAATTTTGATCAGAATATCTATGATATACTACATTATTTTTTATCTCTCCGAAATAATGAGGGTTCATAGTTTCTATCTCTATTTTTTGCAGACTTCAAAAATTTTCATTGTACATTGAAAACTATCCTTTGAATAGTTACTTTTTATGATATGTCCTTCAGATACTCATTTAATGATTGATTTTCTTATTTATGATAGAGATAAAACCAAAGACTTAACTTGATAGGACCAGGAATGCTTCATTGTATATACCACTTGATTTGTCTTCCTTCTATTTCAACTCAAAGAATACTCTATCAAACTTCATGTGAAGAGTACACAAAAAATATTTAGTTAATAATAAATTATTGAATTCATACCTCTCAATAGACTCTACATTCTCCTTTTCTATTATATTCATAATTAGAATCCACTTTTGGTTGGTCCTAACATACAAATGATAAATAACCAAGACAACCTACTCCTTTTTTGAGAACGAAAGAACATTAAATATATTTTCCACCACAATGATCCATTGGTTTGCAATTAGTGTATTAGAAGATTCATTTATGGAATGTTGGTGGTGCCACATTATATTCATGATTTAAATATGTTAGTTCCATGGTTCAATTTGGAAATAAATATATTTTACATTATCCTTCATAGTCTGGGATTGTTGATAGATAATCTTTACACGATTCTGTACTCATGTTCCCATCCTATTAGGTCTCTCACTAAGAAAATCATTAATTCTTCCATTACACATATTTTTAACATAATTTCTATTTTCTCAATACATTTTAGAAATAAAAAAATAATATTATGAATATTTAATATAAAAAGGAAAATTTAAGGGGATTAATCATAAATGGAATCAATTTCATTGTTTCAATCTTGGATGTGCATTGTCAATGTCTCATTATTTTCTCTATGATACCACACTAATGTGGTAAAATAATTTTTAGTGGAATTTAAAAAGAATATGAAAACAAAACTAATATCCTTCATGAGTGTTCAACAATGTATATAGTCATATGCCCACTCATTATACACTATGTGAATACATAGTTGATACTAAACTAGCCTTTTGAGGTGATTACCCTAAGGTGAATTTGTTACATAACAACATCCAAATTCCTGTATCTATAAAATAATGTAAGTTATATGGATATCACACACTATAAACATTACCAAAACAACAAGATATAATCCAATATATGAAATAATTGATTGGGTCTTCACTAAAGTTATCCTAAACTTTTCCCTATAAAAAAACTAAAATAATCCATAAAAATAACTAATAAAAAATCATATATCAATTGAGGCAACCCAAACCTATACTCCTTAGTTTAATGCTAAAAACTCAAACATTACACAGAATATTTAATACGAGTTGAGATGACCATGAAACCTTTTTCATTATTTTCCATCCTTACCATAAGTTAAAACATACATCTCATAATTAATCAAACAATCCCATGAAAAAAAAAAGTTTAATGAATTTAGAATCAAGATCCAAAAGTAACTTATATTACAACACTTTTGAAAATTTATATATAATTGAGCCACAATAGACTCCCATCAATAATTTTTATATGTTATACTCGCCTTCATAACATAGTGAATGGAAAAATAATAAAGGGGGGATGTCAAATGATTTGTAAGGGAAAACCAATAAACATTTCATCAAGGGATATATAAAAAATATTTGGGAAAAAATAGTAAGGGAGAAATATATTATTAAAAGACCATGTAGAATTTAGGGTTGTGCATAAGTCATGATGGAAGGACATTTGATCCCAAAGGAACAAACATGTACAATTAAATATGAGTTTGAGATAATAAACTTGATCTATAGAGATTACTCATAGGAATAAATATTTTCATTATCATGAAAACATAACATAACACAAAATTTTGTAAGAAACATAATTATTGGGAAATTATAACAATTTGATAAAATATCCATGCTTCATGTTGTAAACCGTCACGCCCCGACTTTGTAAAATACTTTATTTGAATCTTTTATTGATCTTTTATCCATTGGATGTGGTTTTGGGTGAGTCTTGGTTTGAATTTTTGTAGTTTTTTTTAAACTGATGTTTTGGGATTTATAGCAAGGGGCACATGGGTTACACATAGTTTGGGGAAATCATATATCTTCAACTGGGTAACAATGTGGCTTGATTATGTAACATGGGGCTTGGGTCATTGGGTTCTGATGGACAGGTAAACCATGTGGCAAGAATGTGGTTTAGTTCTGGATTTAGATTGTGGCATATTACACAGTTGGAACACATTTTCTTAAATCATGAGGCCAAACCATGATAATTAATAAGATTATCAAAAGTGAGTAATTCCAATCATACCCCTTAGTTTTTAATCCCATTATGGGGTTTTTATCCCTTACATGGCCTATGTGAACCAAGTGGTCCTCCAAGATTCTCCTCCATTTTCCATTCCATTTTGGAATCCCTTTGATGGTTCTAAGATGAGTTCGTTTGAGATTTTAGATGATTTCCTATTCTCCTCTCTCTCCTCTATTGAGATCATGGGCTCCCATGGTAAGGTTTCCCTTCTAGTTGAACAATATAAATTAGGGTTATTGTATGATTCAATTTTTTAGATGTTAGGGTGTGATTATTTTGTATTGGGCTTGGATCTTCCATCTAAAAAGTTTTGGTTGCGTCCACACCACATTGGGGTAGGTGTTTCCATTGATTTAATTTTTGGTACATTTCATTTGATGATTAATCCTTCCTAAATAATTTACAAAATTGGTTTAGTTTCTTTTGATGTGTTAGAGTGAGTTGATTTGGTATTTTGATAACAAAAAATGGTTGAAAATGGTTTTCAAAGGGATTATTTTACTATGTTTGGGTTTTATGAACATAAGGTGTTCGATAAAATGAAAATTGAGTTTTTAAGTTAAAATTGATTACATTGACTAGTTCTTACCCATTTTTATATTTTTTAATGTCATTAGATTGCGTGTCGAGTTATGTATGTGTGAAATGGTGAATTGTATGGCATGAAACTTGTGCGTGGCTTGTTGTTTTGACTTATTATGCAATATTTCATTGAATGGTATTTTTTGAAGTTTTCTAAACATGTGTATGTGTTGGATGTTGGCTTCTTAAATATATTGATTGTTTTTCAAGTGTTACTCTATGTTGTGGTTTTTAAATGAGTCCTTGAAATGTTAATGTGTTGTAAAACATGTTATAATGTTTTTTTAATGTGAATTTTAATTTGAAAAGGGACATTCCCATGGAAACGTTTGGTTTTTACATGTTTCCTTATTGATGTAATTTATAAGGGCTTTCATAAAATTTTAATGAGTTGTGAAGTTCTATTTGGATTTTTCTACATTGTTTCATGTTTTCCCCTTAGCTTCATAATGATATTTTATTTGAGAAATGAAGACCTGTGTGGCATTTTGAATTTTGAAAGTGGTGTTTTCCTCATGGGATTGTTATACATTGGATGTGTTTGTGAATTTTATTATTTTCATTACATGAGAAATAGAAATTTAGAATAAATGGGAAAAGTAATTATCTTGGTGGAAAACTAGAAATAGTACACTAGTGATTCAAGAAGTGGAAATCATGGATTCTTTTAGTGGATTGATGCTAGTTTACTTAGAAATGGAAATTCCTAGATTCAATTAGATTGATTTTGGATGACAACATTTAAAGAATTATGATAATGATTATATACCTTTAGATCAATGTATGGACTCCTCTCTAGTTTCATGTTCATGGGCATTCTATGAGTTGTGGTTTCTATACCACATTTCTCTTAGGTAAGAGGAAATTAGTGTCCCACTTATGCTAGTTACCCATTGGGATTTCCCATGGTGCTCTCTTGTTAAATAATATTTACATGATGTTATGCTAGGAATCAGATATGGTAAACCTTATATACATTTTTTGGTCAATTCAAGTTCATTTGATAAACGTGTTTCCATAGAATTTCATCATATAAATGTCGAGAAAATGCTTATGTTTGGCTTTCAGTACGTTATATTTTATTTCTGCTATATGTTGGTTGTTGTCTTTTCTAGTTGTACCTAGTTTTCTTGTTTACCTTATATTTTTGACAACCCTCTGATGTCATTTTTATTATATTTTTTATTGTGTTTGGGTTTTTAAGTGGGTTGTGTTAAGTGAAATTCATTTCAAAAAGAAAAGATGTGTAATTTTTATTATAAACGGGAAAAATTTGAAAATTGTGTTTGGATTATTAAAATTAATAAGGTACTATTTTCCTAAATGGGTTTCAAACTAGTGATTGTATAATATTTCAGGAATGTAAGTACATGTAATCTATCTCTGGTGGTTTCCTACTGAGTTTTTAAGTTCCCACCTTAGTTGTACCACTAGGCCTTCATAGACACGACCTATTTTGAATGTGAGGGTTTCTATTTCAGTTACTCTTAGAGTGGGTTGGCCTTTTGGTTGGCGGTGACCAAGAGGTCACGTGGAGATTCTGGCAACATGGTTCTTTCTCACTTTTTTTGTCAGTTCTGTTTGTTTCCCAATTGATGTATTAGGATCTGATTTTATATTTATTGATATTTAGTTATCATTTTTTATTTGAGCATTTAGTTTGTTTATTTGATCCAGGTTTATTTGGGTTAAATCCTTACCATAGTTTTTACTTTTATTCCTTACACTTGCTGAACACCTGTGGGGATTGGGGATTCCCTTCATTTAGGATTTAGATTTAGTGAAAGAGTGGGATGGGTAGTTTCGAACATTGATTATTTCCATTATCAAGGATTAATCTGAGAAAAAGCAATGACGAATTTCATGGTGAACATATTTGAATCAATGAACATAAAACGATTATTTACCTAGAACCATGACAGAGGAGATCAAAACATGTTTTTAATAATAAATTTTATTAAATAAGAATTTCCTTCAAGGTTATTCTTTCTTTGTTGATGTTTTCGACAATAGATATGTAGTGAGACACTATTGAATTATATAATCCAAGCATAAGATTACGCTAGTGGTGATCCACACATTCTCCAGGAATCTCTAGATGTCACCGAAGGAGTCTCTGGTTACTATCATTGAAGATCCATGTGCTTGTGATATCTAACTTCGATCATCTTTATAATCTCTTCCAAAGCATTCCCTGTGATTCGTTGAAGGAGAATTTATCTCATTCTTGAGAGCGTTCTTGAGAGGGATTAACTCTTTATGCTTGAGGTATTTTCTCCAATATTATGTGCACAACAATTTTCTTTGCTAAGGTTCTGAGAAAATAATCGTAATTGCATATTTATATCACTTGGGTTAAAATAACATAATTTCACAAGTACCCTAATTTATTTTATTAATCCCAGAAAACCCCATGTTAAATAATAATTGTGTTATTTTTATTGTTTCTTGATTCAATTCTAACTTGTGAATTATAATTAAATATTAATTAATAAAATAGTATTAAACATTATTATTTCTCACCACACCCTTAAACATGGTCTTCCAATCATCCACCATAATTATTAGACCTTGAATAATTAAATTTTATTTAAAAAATAAATATCATTGCATTATTCCACAATAAATATATAAATATTATATTCATTAAATAGAAAATAAATAGTTGTTGAATATTTCACCCACAATATATTATTTCGAATAACAAGTGTTAAAATAAATTAGATCATACATCCATGAAAAATTATTAAACCAAAATTGAGAATAATATTTATTCAACAAGTTTAATATTAAACAATATATATTATTTAGCTGAGATAGTGGATACACATAGTGTGTGACCCTGTAGTCATTTTTTCTCAGTGAATTAGGCAGAGCATCCTAAAGTACAGGGTTAGTGTTTAGAAACATTCCATGACACCAATATAGAATCATTTAAATACCGGAATTATATGTGACCACATATGAATTCTTACCCTGAATTATAATCTCTTAGTCTTGAGATCTCAAATCAAGTGGGTTGCATGTCAGTGTCATCAACCCATGTGCTCGATTTATCTTTCTTGGACCTCATAGAAATTGAAATTTCCAATATAACACCATGAACATGGATTTATATATGATATATAATCTCCATAAAAGGTCATAAGACCTCAACTTCTGTTACATAACAGATGGGACAAATCCTAACTTGTATTATTTAGTAATGCAATATTACGTGTGACACACCGAACATATCCTACCTCACCAAAAAGGTATGTCATCATGTTTTTCATCAAAGCATAAATTTTCATGAATCATAATAATTATTATTAATAATTTTAATGTCCAATTACCAACACCAACATCCTTATTTTGGAACATCAAATGGCTCATAGAAATGTGGATTTCCTACTGGCTGGTCTTGTTCACAATATTACCCCTAGACATTACCAATGGTGTACAACATAATATGCTGACTAAAAATCTAACAAGTCTCCAAAATTGAAATCTTGTATCATTTTTGTCCCTCTAATGATATTGGTCTTTCCAAAATTTACCTAAGATTTTTTGGTTAGGAGGTCTCTTGTAGTTTAGCTTGGGTTGTCGAAACCTCAGAGACATAAGAAGTAACCTACAGACCCATACATTCTATGGAATGTTTGTGGCATTGAACTAGCTAACATGGGTTGATTTTATATTGGTTTATGTGAACACTAATATACTTAAGTGAACAAAAATTAATAGAATGAGTTGATCCAAGGTTAACACTTAGGGAGAAATTGATGCATTCCTTTTACAACTAGTTCGATTTTTTATATTTGACGAGGGTTCATTTAATAAGATCAAAAAACATCACCACTTCTTGGTTTAATACCTAAAAAAATTAAATTTTATCACCTATACACTTGGGGGAACATTTTTTTTATCACTCCAAGTAATGGTTCGTATTAGCACTTGAAATGTGTAGCCATAAAATTCAAAAAGAATGAAGAAGTTTTAAAATCATTAGATGAAATTCTCAATTAATAGAATTTCTTATAAATTAATATAGTAACAAATAACATCCAATACAACCCATTTATACTACCTATTATCAACCCATAAGAGGGTTATCCCTCCATTTATAAAATGGTTTCAATGGATGTGGGAGGTAGACTCATGAGTGAGGAATTGAAGAAGTAAAAAAACAATAAAAAGAAAACAATCACTCCGCCAATGTGTGAATAATTTCACAAGGTTTGGTATGAATAAATTCATACAATGAGAGAATGGTATCAATGTGATATGAATAATAATTTAATAATAGGAGAATAATATCATTTATTGAGAAACTAAAATGAGTTAGAACAACTTACATGTGAAAGACAAACATGAGAAAACAAAAAACATCGCATAACATTACAATGAACGAAAGAACAAAAGATCATAAAATCCTTCAATAACACTACCTTAATTAATAATTTTGAAGCCTTGGGTAAAGCCTATGATATTGGAAGTCACCTTAATTAATTGAGGTGGGCCTAGGTGGGTGGAAAGTAAAGGGAGAGTGGACTTTTCCACCCTTGAAAATCAATCAGAGCCAACTTGCACACACTAAATAGAGGTACAAAAATGAGCATCTATTTGGATGAATTTTTGTGTCCATATATTAAAAAAATTATTCTTATGATGTACCTAGAGTGTTTGTAAAATTTTAGACAAAATGAATATTTCATTTTCGAGATATGTGTAAAATGCTGGGCAGTTTTTCAGGGTCTCAGAATTCGGGCCAGAACCTTGTATCTAAATTGGGTCATAGGAAACTTCCTTTAACACACATAATTAGCTCTTGTAACTATTGGATGAAATGTTCCTATTGATTTAATCTATCTTAATATCAATTTATTGAATTATTGGGCTTGGATCATGGCCGATTTAATCTCATTATGGGGATGTTGTCCATTTTACTTTTCCCCGAATGTTGTTGTTTCAAAGCGAACTATGTTTTTCTTCTAATGTGAATCATCATGTGCTCAAAAATCATGAATTTTTCTTTATATCATGTGATAACATAAAATTAAATATGAAAATATAGTCAAGAACATTTTGTGTTTTAGGTGGTGTTCAAATATGTACCCTATAATAGTGAACTTTAACAAAGAATTACAATCATAATGTGAAAGGATGTTCAAAGTGTAAAATAAACTAAAATGATGTTTATGAATAATGAATAACCTCAATATTATATATTTTAGCAATGAATATTATCTTTATTCAGTGGCTAATCACACCTCCCAACTTGAGTTTTTCTAATCTAGAGTAAAATATATGAAATTCAAATTCCCTTTTCAAAAGAAGACATTTTAATACACAATGATCACCAAAAAACCTTTTATCTAACAACTACGAAACCCATAACAATATTTTAATAAAATATAGTATCATAATCAAATTCCAATCCCCAGAACATTCATTTTTTCAAATTCATCACCTTATTTCATCCAATATCTATTAACCGTGATGATGTGTTGTGAATCGCAATAGACATGGGGGTTTATCATTATTCAAGGGGGGAAATGATGGAATCTCTAGGTGGAATTAAATTTCAATATTAAGATGAGTAATCATTTTTTTATTTTTTATTTTTATTTTTTTTTTGAATTTTTACATGGTAATTTTAATTGAACTCAACATAGTCAACCCATGTAGCGAGACATTGTTGATGACTTCCAGGCTGAAAGAACATAGGGAACCTTGTGAATCCCACATACTTGGGCAATATCTCGAGTTAACTCAGTTGAACACAATGTCAAATTACTACAAATATAGATAAAATTACTAACTCTGGGCCACACAACTATAGATTCGCAATCCCCAAGTCTTGAATGCCACACATTAGGTTATTTCATTTCTCTACATGGAAATTGTTTATTATTTTTTTGGTTTTTTATTGAATACTCATATTAAAACTAATGTGATCACCAAACCTATGCTATTTATTTGTGGGACCCCATGAACTAAAAATAATACCCCAAAATCTGGAGAACTTTTATTGTGTTTCCTTGTTATTAAATGGATGAAAATAAAAACAGTGACAAATCAAATCAGAAAACCGCACTTTCCAAAAACTATGAACATGAACTTAAACGTGAATTAAAATCAGAATCAAGGAATGAAAGATTATTTAATATTCAATTTCAATGTGAGTGATGTTTATTACCATGTTCAAGTTTAAAGGAACCTTTCCTTCCATTTAGGAACACATTTATTTCAGCTAATTCTTTTCACACAAAAGCAATTTTTTAATTTCATCTCCCACAACATAAAATAATACTCTCCCTAGTGTTTAAGGAATGGAAAATTTAGATGGTGGTAGAGGAAGAGAAATGGTGTTAAAAAAGGTAATTGAAAATGAGGATCATGGAATGAAGTCACTTAGGGGTTTAAGTTAATGTTCATGCTACTCTAATTTAGTCCATTAATATCCATGTCACTTGTAGAGTTCCCCTATGTAAAAAGGAAAAAACAAAAACAAACAAACAAAACAATATATATGTATATTATATAAAAATTAAAATATTAGTATATATAAAAAAATTGTAGAGTAAGGAAGCACTATAATCCATAGGTCTGTGGTGAGCATGTTCCCCTATCTCCCTTCAGTTTCAGGTTCGAGTTCACATGGATTCGCTGGTTGTGATGGGGGTTTCCCCATGACCTACGACATTTCCTTTATATTTTTTAAATTATTATTATATTTTCTATATTGTTATTTTATCCTACAAACCAATAAAAAAACTAATGATACATTGTCTTATTTTTAAATTTCAGGGTAAGGAAATACTCAAGGATCACACCATGTGACATGGATGAATATGGCGCTCCCCTTTTATACCCATCCATAATCATAATATAAGAATATTTCAAATGTCTATGGTACTATCATATTCAGGGTTAAGTGTTTTTTAATATAAAATTGATTACAGAATACCATCAAAAAAATAAAGATGGTTCAAAATGATTGGAACCATGAAAACCATGGGTTTCCTCCCATGTAATGATTTTGTTTAATGTCGTTTTCCCAACATGGATCCTAAATCTATCAATTTTTTCCTGGCTCATAGGATGACTCAGTTAACTCAAACTCTATTTCTTATTTATTGAATGATTCAATGAATTGTTTTAACCTAAGACCATTGACCTTGAAAATGTGACCACTTGTGGGATACTGAATCTCTACTGCCCCATGGGGGTACAAATGGTGCACTACGAAGGCACCTGGCCATATAGACCATAACATTCCCCAGTTTAAATGATGTTCTGAATTATACAAGAGAACAGATTTTCATGATTCAAAGTGTTTATATTTGAGATTTCTATATTGGTAGGCATGAACTCTAGATTTATTTATCCTTGAATTTTGATAAGCCTCTATCCAATGTTCCTTATGTCCATTAAGATCAAATTTCCGCTTTGCTTCGGCCAATGAAATGTCAAGGTTCATTTTTTTGATTTCTCAAAAGGCCTTATGCTCAATTTCAACGGGTAAATGGAATGCTTTACTGTAAACCAACCTATATGGTGACATTCCTAGGATGGGTTTGAATAATTTAAAATATTACAAAAGGAAATTTATGAGTTTCTCAGGCCAATCTTTCATAGAAGGATAGATAGTTTTTCATCAATTTGATTAATCTCCATATTCGCTAACTCGGAATGACCATTGGTTTGAGGATTGTATGTAGTGGAATATTTATGAGAGATCTAATACATAGAAATGACTGAAAACAATGGCCAGCTGCAGAAATGGGTTCCTCGATCAATGTTCATTGCCCTAGGAATTCCCAATTGAGAAAATATGTGCTCTTTCAGAAATAAGATCACAACATGATGGTCATTGGAATTGGTGGGAATGGCCTCAACCCATTTCGATACATAATCAATAGAAAAAAAACTTATTGGTATCCCAAATAGTTTTTGAAGGGACCCATGAAATCAAGTCCCCAAAAATCAAATATTTCGACAACAAGATTGAGAATGAGGGGAATTTGATTACTTTTGGTAATGGATCTTAATTATTGACATTCAGGACAATTTTTGCAGATTTTGAAGGAATAAATAGTGAGGTTAGGCCAGTAGAAACCACATTGGAGGACCATTGAAGAGTTTTATTTTGGGAAAAGGGGCCTCCTCATTCCTCTCTAGGACAAAATATTAGAATGGAATCTTGATCAGACCTAGGAACACATCTCTTAATGATTTTATTCGGACAAATATCAAAGAGGCATGGATCATCAAACACACAGTGTTTGACATCTGAAAGGAATTTGCTCTTATCATGGGTCCCTAGGAATTTTGGAATGTAACCCTTCACCAAATTATTTTCTATGTTCGCATAGCATGGTAAATCACTCAAATAATATAGGTGCTCATTTGGAAATACTTCAGACATAGAAAGGTGATGTGAGTTGTATTATAATTATTTTCTAGAGAGGTGATCAGCTAAAACATTTTCAACACACTTTTAATCATTATTGGATAAATCAAACTCTTGAAGAAGTAGAAACCACATAATCAATCTAGCATTGACATATTTTTTGGAAAGGTATTTCCGGGCTGAATGGTTAGTGAAGACAATGATGGGTGATATTAAGAGATAGGACCTGAATTTCTCTAAGAAAAATAACTGAAAGAAACTCATTCTTAGTGGTGGTGTAGTTGATTTGTTCATCATTTAATGATTTTCTTTCATAAGTAATGACACATGGAGATTTCATACACTGTTTTCCTAAGAATGCTCCTACAACAATTTGACTCTTATCGCACATGAGCTCAAAAGGATTTTTTCAATTTGGAGATTGCATGATAGGGGGGAGATAAGAGCTGACTAGAGTATAGAGAATTATTCCTAACAGGTTTCTATTCGTAAAAATGGAGCACCATTCCCCAATAGAGAACAAAGTGGTCTATAAAAAGAGGTAAAATTTCAATTGAAAAATCTATATAAACCAACATGTTCTAAGAAGGACCTCACTTCCATAACAGTTTTATTAGAGGGAAGGCGTTGAATGATGCTGACCATAGAATTATCAACTTTAATCCCTCTAACATAGACCAGATGGCCTAGAATAATTCCTTCCTGTACTATGAAATTCCATTTTTCCAAATTTAGGATGATATTCTTATCCTCTCATATTGAAAAAACCCTTCCAACATTTAGAAGGCATATCTCAAAAGTATCCCCAAATATAGACATGTCTTCCATGAGGACCTCTAAAAAATCTCCCACTATGTTTGAGATGATTCCAATCATGCACCGCTGTAAGGTACTAAGGGAATTACATAACCCAAAGGGAACGTACTTGAAGGAAAATGTGACGAATGAATAGGAAAAGGTAGTTTTTCCTTGATCCTCTAAGGATACCTCGATTTGATTATACAATGAGAATCCATCTAGGATACAATATAATTTATAACACACCACTCACACGAGGACTTGATCAATAAAGGTAAAGTGGAAATGGTATTTCTTGGTACAATAGTTGAGCATCATATAGTCAATATAGACACTCCATCCACTACTAACCCTTGTGGGGAAAAGGTCACCATCCTCAATGGTGATCATAGTAATTCCATCTTTCATTGGGACAACATCAATATGGATTACCCACTTACTCTCAGTAATGGGGTAGGTGATATCCACTTTTAACAACTTAATAATTTATTTTCTTACCACATCCATAAGATTTGGATTGAATATCTGTCGAGGTTGACAACATGGTTTTGGATTCAAATTCAATAACATTCTTATGAGTTCTAATGAGTGGGATAATCCAAGGTATATCAGAAAGGGTCCATCCAAATAATTTTTTATTCTTTCTTAGGACATCTAGAATAATCCTATCTTGATTGTATTCAAGAGAGGAAAAAATGACAACAATAAAGGCTCAAATTTCCCCTATGAATTCATACTTGACTGATGAAGGTAGGAACTTAAATTTGTGATCATATTGGTTGTAACTTTCCAATGAAGGATGGGACTTTGTATTGAAATTGGTTTCTTTTTCTAGATTTCTCGATAGAATTCGTCCCTTTTGAACATAATTTTCAGCCAATAAATTGGAAATATTAGTGTCAAGAATGTGTTTGGACTCAATTTTATTGATCTCACCAATGGTTTCATTGATTGGTGATTCAATAAAATCATCCATAGAGCTATCCAAAATATATTAAGCCATGTATAAAAATATATCTCATGTGAACAACAAAAATCAATCTCTTCTTGACTTAAACATCCTTTAATAATCCCTTGATGTTCATCTTGTTCACTATCAACACTGCAAATCCAATTAAGCTCATGGATCTATTCATTATCCTCATTTTTTAGAGTTTTCATTATAGATGTTCATGTCTTGACTCATGTTTCCAAAGGTGATGATCATGTTCCCATTTCAGACTCGGATGACTGAGTTGATTGTTACTAAGAATGGACGACCAAGAATGTTGGGGGATTTCTCCCTAGTACCTATGGTTGGGTTATTTTCAAGGAAATTTAAGTCAACTGGGTAACTAAAATTTTCATCTATGACCAAAATATCTTTTAAAATCCCCTTTAGAACTCAAACACTACGACCAACAAGTTGAAGAGTGACAAATGTGGGTTAGAGTTTTTAGAGTCCTAATTGACAATACATGACATACGGAATGAGGTTCACACTAGCTCCCATATCAATAAATTATTTGATAAATGTGTTCTCCTCTATATCGGCATTGATGTATGCACATCCTAGATATTTTATCGTTGGAGTAATGATCCCTTAAATGGTGGTACTCACATTATCATCTCGAAGGAATTTATTTTTATGTGATAATTTCATTTTAATAGTGAAGAAATAACTGTGGTAATTTGAGTAGGTAGTAATGGTTGGTATTGCATCAATAATGTGGATGTTCAACTGAACCTGATAGAATATTTCCCTCAAAGTCTCATTCAGTTCTGGTTTCTTTTTCTTCTCATGTTTTGAGGGAAAAGAGATGGTTGTTTGATTGTTTGGTGTGGTTTTAGTTCCTTCACATTCTCCTTGGGGTTTTTAGAATCAATGGGTGGGTAATAATCATTTTCATGAATTGCTGAAGCTTTTAATGCTTCTGGAATGTCTTGTTTAGGTTTCACAATGAATTTCCTGCTTCTTAAAATAGTAATTTCTTTGAGTTGTTATGAGAAGTTTGTGTGTAACAAGATTCTCTCATTAATATTGAGGATGGTACCACCTAAGTAGGCATGGATGCCTTCCCAATTTTAATGGTTTGTATTTGATGTTTCAGGGATGATAATTCTGAGTTCATTTTCCCCATTTCATTAAAAAAATTCTCCTGGATTGGAAGATATATGGATTGAGTAGTGGCTTGTGCTGGTTTGTTTATCCTAGTAGGACAGTTTGATTATTGGATTGGTTAATGCATGGGTTTCTGGATGGGTTGTTTGTATTGTATATGAGGTTTTTGGTATTAGACTTGGTGTGCTTGTAACTAGTTATGGTTTTAAAAATTTAGTGTAGGATATGAGTTTTGCCTTTGGGGCTAACTAGGTTGTTGGATTAGTTGCTGGTTATCATTCCAATAGAATCTGGGATGTTCATTGTACCTTGGATTGAAAGTGTTTTGGTATTGTGGATTTGGAATGTTCAGAGAATTAACGTGCACTGGTGGTCCTCCCAGAAGAACATCATTAATGGAACAAATATTTGGGCTATTGTCAGTCTTTTGGTCATGTTTGTCCCAAATTTTGGAAACGTGGTCAATAGTTTGAATTTCATGGACCTTCCTAACTTCGATCTCCTCGACCTTCTTAGTGAGTGCTGCAAGTTTAGACCTAAGTATTTCCTCCTCCCTAATTGTGTTAATTCAACCAGATTTGGGTGGATTCTCATAATAAAGTGATGTTACCCATGTTTGGTTTTGTACAGACAATACTTCTAGATATTCACAAGCATCATTTGGGGAATTGTTTTTAGAGGTTCTATTACACATCATGTCATTGAATTGTTTGTTTCCTGGACCCACCCCTTCATAAAAAACTCAAACATATTTTGGGATTGAAAATCTATGATGAGGTAGCATGTTTAGTGTGTCTTTGATCTTTTCCCAGGTTTCATAAAATGACTCTCCTTCTTTTTCAAAAACGTTTTGGATGCTCTTTTTAAGTGTAATTGTATTATTATGGGGGAAGTATGTTTTGTAGAATTATATATTCAATTGGTCCCAGGAGGGGATTGATGTGTGTATTATATTGTTTTAAAAAATATTTTCTAAATACTTATGTGAGAAATGAAAGAGCTTCATCTTAGCTAACTCATGTTGATGTGCAGGGCACATCGTTTCAACAATGTCGTTGAACCATTTGACATGATGGTATGCCATTTCTGACTCCATTCCATGGATGTTTGGAAGGTGGATTTGGACATGGGGTTTGAAAACATAGTCGTATTCTATTAGAGAATTATTCCTAATGAAAGAGGGTACATTGGTCCAGGTAGGTGTGAGGTAGTCATTCATGGTTTGATCGACTGCATTTCCAAAGTTTGGAGCTACCTCATTTGGATTTCCATTTTGGTTCCCACTCGGATTTGTTCACTAATTTCTTTGAAGAACCACCATTGAGATTGGGTAAAATTTTTAATCTATAGTATTAGTAATATTTGAATCTAATGGGAAGAGACCCCTAGTTTTGGTTGACTCCCCAACCCTAGGACTTTCCACCCTAACTAATCTGTTTGAGTTATCGCGAGTATAGGAGGACATGCACCAAATGAAACAAAATGAGAAAGGGAAAAGATAATAGAATTTGGGGTGAGAAAATAGAAATGGTAGATAATAGAATGGGTGTTGATATGAATTACTTGGGTCCCTATAAACGGCACCAAAATTTGGTATCGCCCAAATTTAGCCAAGATTTTAGGGTTAAGTGGTCGCTTGTAGTTTATCTTGGGTTGTCGAATCCTTATAGAGTTAAGAAGCATCCTACTTACAAATACATTCTATGGATTGTTTTTGTCTTTTAATGGGCCAACATGGGTTGATTTTAGATGGTTTTATGTGAAATATAATAGACTTATGTGAATTAAAATTAATGGAATGAGTTGATCCTAGGTTATCACTTGTGGTGGATTTTTTGCAATCCTTTTTCAACTATTTCAATTTCATATATTTGAGATGGGATCATTTAATAAGATCAGAAAACATCTTCAGTTCTTGGTTTAATACCTAAACATCCTAATACTAATCTTTAACACACACGGAGGATCAATTTTTTTAACACCCCAAGGTAAAGGTTCTTATTATCACTTTTAGCATGTGACCTTAAAATTATAAAAAGGACGAAGATGTTTTAAAATCTTCAAATGAAATTCTCAATTAAAATAATTGATTAGATTTAAATAGAGTAATAAATAACATCCAATCAAGACCCTTTCTAGTTCCTTGGATCAACCCATAAAAGTATTCTCCCTCCATTGATTCTATGGTTTCAATGAAAGCGGGAAGTTGACTCACGGGGGAGGAATTGAAGAAGTAAAATAACAATAAAAAGAAAACAATCACTCCACCATTGTGTAAATAATTTCACAAGGTTTGGTGTGAATAAATTAACATCTTGTTCAAATGGTATAAACATGATATGAATAATAACATAATAAGAGTAAAATACGAACTTTTATTAAGATACAAAGATGAATTATAACAACTTACATGTGAAAGACAAACACGAGACAACAAAAAACGCATCATAACATTACAGTGAATGAAATCATCAAAGATACCAAAATCCTTCAACAAAAATGCTTTAAATAGACATTTTTGAGGCCTTGGTTTGAGCCTATAATAGTTTATGTCACCTAAATTAATGGTGGTGGTCCTAGGTTAGTGTAATGTTAAGGGAGAGTGGACTTTTCAACCCTTGACAATCAATCCAAGCCATCTTGGATCCACTAAATAGAGGTGTAGAAAGAAGTAAATAGATGGACGACCTTTGGTGGGACATAGAAGAAACAAATTAATATACTGATGTCCCCTAAGTGTCTTTAAAATTTCTTAAAAAATGGATTTTTTTAGATATGTGTAAAATGTTGGGATGTTTTTCTGGATAAAAGAATATGGACTAGAATTTTTTCTCCAAATTGAGCCACATGAATCTCCATTAAATGATTCTAATCAGATCTTATAACTGTTGGATGAAATGTTCTCCTTGAGTTCCTTTATCTTTAGTTCAATTTTTATAATTATTGGTCTTGGATCATGGCTGCTATAGTCACATTATTGGGATGTTGACTAGTTTACATTGACCAGAATGTTGTTGGTTCAAGGCGATCTTTGGTGGACTTCTAATGTGAATCTCTATGTGCTACAAAAGCATGAATTGTTTCTTATAGCATGGGAGACATAAAAATAAAATATTAAAATATAATGAATAATGTTTTGTGTTGTAGGAGGTGTTCAAAAATGTTCCAAGTATCAGTTCACTTTCACAAATAATTACAATCAGAATGTGAAATTATGTTCAAAGTGTAAAATGCACAAAAATGGTGTTGATAAATAATGAAGCACATGAATATTATATATATTAAAAATGTATATTATCCCCATTCAGTGGATAATCAGATATCATTGTCCTATATAACATATTTTCAATAATAGGGTCATATCACTTATGGGTTTTCATTAGAGAACAAATTCGTTTTGACCTTTTAGTGTGCTAGCTACTCTTAGGACATTATCACATACAATTTCATACTGAAGAAAAATCATGATGTTATAAGGAATTTATTCACTTTCAAAATTGTGATTATAAGTTAAAGCAAATCAAAAAATAAATTGGTTCTCGTGCACCAACTCCAATAGAATCCCACATTCACTAGAGCCAATTGCTAAAAATCGTCAATCCTATATCTATCACATGATATTCATACTTCTGCTGAGATATGCCTTTAGTGAAGGGGTCCACCAAGTTCTCTTCCATGGGTAATCTGGTCAATGTAGCCTCACTCCTTTGATTAAAATCCCTCAAGAGGTGATAAATCTAAAGTATGTTCTTTATTCGTTGATGTGAACATGGATCTTTTGAAAGATCCACCAATTTAGTATTATCAAAATACACTATGGTAGGGTATTTATTTTTTGGTACCACATCAGGATATTGTACAATGATTCAAATTTAGAATGATTACTTAGATGTATCAAAAGATTTTATATACTTGGAATCCATTGTAGAATCAGTTACATCTAGCTTTTTTGAACTCTTCCAACTCACAACTCCTCCATTGAGATAGAAAACATATTTTGATTATGACTTTAGATCATTCTGATTCGTCTGAAAACCGACATCGACATACCCTGTCATGATAAGATCCTCATCTCCACCATACACTAGGAACATACTCATAGTCATTCTCTATTATGTATCGATAGTCTCACCAGCATTCCAATGTTGTTATCTTGGATTCTTTTAATGTCCTCCTTCCATGATCAATGTATAAGAAACATAAATTCTAATATATATCATGGAATACATGATTGATCCTATCAAAAAATCCCATGTGATCATACTGATTCTATATTTATCTTGTTGTGTATGGGTATACATTTTCCTAGAATGATGTAACCCATGCGACACTGGAACCAATCCCCTACTTGATTTTTCCATTTAAAATATATTTAGTATCTAGTAAATATATGTACTATAACTTAGTTAAAAAATACAATGATATCTATCTCAAATGATCTTGGTCCCTAGAATATAGGTGGATTTTTCTATGTCCTTTATGTAGATGAACGTTTTCAACAAGTCCTTAACTGACTGTAAGACCAGTATGTCATTTCAAATAAGTATTATGTCATCGACATACAGTATTAGGATAATGACTACATTTCCATTAAACCTTTTGTAAACACATGTCTCAAATTCATTCTTAATGAAACCAAATAATCTTTTGGCTTCATCGAATAGAATATTTGATGAACTAGATGATTTCTTCAATCCATATATTTATCTATGGAACTTGAAAACCCTTTTAGTATCAGATGGTGTTACAAACCCTTCTTGTTGTGTCATATATAAAGCATCCTGAAGGTTCCCATTAAGCAATGCAGTTTTGAAATCCACCTCCAGATCTCATTGTAATGGTAAGCATCTTAGTAAAGCATGATTCTTAAGAAATTAAACATGAAAACTAATGAAATGGTTTAATTATAGTCAATTCCATGATGTTGTTTAAAACCATTATCCACTATCCTTTCTATATAGGTACTTCTTGACCTTCCATGTCCCGTTTTCTCTTTAATACCCATTTACACCCATAATTATTTACGTAAACTAAAAAATCGACCAGTACTAAAACATGTTTATGATATATGGAATCCATATGAGAATTCATAGCTTCTATCAATCTCTCAGGTTCTGAGATATCTACTGCCTCCTTGTAGGAGAGTGTTTCATCATTGTCCAACAATAACGAGTCACCATCCCTGGTGAAAAGTACCCAATATCAATTTGGTTCCCATAATTCTCTTACAATCCTATGGAGTATATGTGTTTTAGGTTATACATATTCCGTGGGGACTCGTGGAACTTGTTTCTATGACAACTCATGTGAATCATGTGGATCAAATTTATCAAAGACAATCTTTCTCGTACTATACTTTTTGAGGATGTTCTCAATCTTAAGGAAGAAAGATTACCTAACGACATTCAAATTATTGTCTGAGGGTTGTATAGGTAGTATCCCTTTGCTTCCTTAGTATAATCTATAAAGATACACCTCATACCTTAGGGTTCTTGTTTTTTTTTCTTAAGAAATCATTACCAAAAGCTGCACAACCCCACACACATGTATGTGAAAAAGGATTTTCATTTCACTCCATAGCTTAAAGGGAATTCCATTTTCCTCTTTAATTGGAAATAATATTAACGTGTATGTTTTAGTTTGTAATTCATATCCAAAAAAGGATAATAGAATATCTGTATGAATCATCATTGACCTAACCATTTCCAACAATTTATTGTTCCTAATTTCACTAACACCATTCCACTGTGGTGTATATGAAGAAGTGAGTTTATATCAAACCCTATAATCCTTTATAAATTTTATGAACTCTTGTTTATGATATTATCCATATCGATACGAGAGAAGCTTATTTATCTTCTTATTAAGACGATTCACTTCTTCATTCATGAATTCCTTGAATTTCTAAAAGTAATCATACTTATACCTTTTCATAAAAATGTAGTCTTATCTACTCCAGGAATTAGTAAACGTAATGATGTAAGAATATCCACCTCTAGATTCTATAGGAAATGGCATAAAAATACAAGTGTGTACTAATCCTCGAATCATTGTGGCCATTTCAACATATCCATCAAAAGGTGGTTTGGTCACTTTTCCTTGAAAACAAGCATGAAATATATCTATTTGTTTTAGATCAGAAGATTCTAAATAGATATATTGATAGATATTTTTCAAATGTTTCTCATTTATATGACCATGATGGTGATGCCAATGATGGGTGTTATACGATTCTTGTGAACTAGTTTTTTTTATCAACAACCAACACATTATTTTCATAATTTAGTACATAAAGACCGTTATCTAAATGTTCCATTCCATAACATATGTTGTCCTTATAAAAGAAACAAAATTTATTTCAAAACATGAATAAAACCCATCAGTATCTATACAAGATACATAAATTATGATTTTCATAATATTAGGTGCATAATTAAAATCACGTAAAACCAAAATAATTACTATTGTCAATGAAAGTTGGTAGTCAAAAATGACCAGAGCAATGATTCATACATCATTGGTAGCTCACAGATCCACCTATTCTCTAGGAATCTTCGGGATTCTATGTGGTTCCTATATTTGGATATGTACCTAAGCACCACAAGCATTATCTAACACCCTGTGTATTGATATTTAAATATTTCACTCGATAACAGAGACACCTTTTTCATCCCCAATATTTTGGGTGAAGTTCTTTTTCCAGTGGATTTTCATTCCACATGCCAAACACCATACCTCCTTTTTCTTGCAATGCATATAGATTTTCCCATTCATGGAAGGATGGTGCTTGATAAATTTAAACTGTTTAAAGGAATTTGTCCCCTTTTACTTGTTATTCCTTTTATTATTCACTAGAAAGACTATGGTCCATTCATGCCCCATGTCCTTATCCACTTAGAAAAAAAGGTAATAATTTCTAGTAGACTCTTCTCATTATTTACCATATTATATTTCACAATAAAACTATAGAATTTTTGGGGTAGTGATGAATGTCTGCGAACTCTATGCAACTCATATGATAATTTAATCCCTAAGATATATTAGCATTCAATGTGGCCAATAATCTTGTCTACATGAGTCCCACCTAGTGTAGAATCTCCAAGATTAGTAGTGAAAAAAGATTTGGAGATCTCAATAATATCTTATATCACATTATCATAGTAGAGATCCCGAAGGAGAGACATCATGCTATAGGAATCCATATCTTCATGTTTCGTCAAGAGCTCATTATACATAGATGATATCATGAAGAACAAAAAAACAGTAGCATTATTAATATGCTTCTTAGAGAGAGATAGTTCTTCATCACTTTCCTCATTTTTAGGCGCAACTAATAAAGGTTCTTCCCACACATATAATTTCATTTCATGGTGAAGGATGACACATGAACACCTCTTCCATTCTAGGAAATTTGTTCAAGTGATAAGGGATTTCTTCTTGAATATGGATGAGAGTGAAATGATTGATGCCATTTTTAATTATGTTTCTACAAGTAATATAAGTAGATATTTAGTATATTATAGGATTAATTTATAAAAATAATTAAATATAATATTTATTAGTCACCCACTATTTTATCGAAACCATATATCCCTCACCACATGATTTGGAATATTGTGTTTCTTGGACATTCAAGTTTCAAAAACCCTTATTCCACTTCTCATGACCCAAACATTGGTTTGTCAAGAAACTTGAAAGGTTTTTGGTAGGCATTCCAAATTCTAACTACATTAACTCACTGTTCCTTGATCTATTGAGTGGGCTCCACATTCCTGAAATCCATTAACTGTATTTTCTCAACATTTTACTCTCAGATAAAACAAATTCTTTTTTGGAAGTAAATTGCTGATGCGAACCATGTCAAGTCAACTAAAATCATCATTTTAGGATTCCCTGATAATTGAATGCACCTCAGCTTTGGCTGGTCAATAACATTGAACTATGTTTTGATTCTAATAGAAGTAATGGAAGTATATACTAACATAATATTTAATTAAAGGATTTTATCCTTTATGTTTAAATTTCCAAATATTATCACTATCACATACTTAATAATACTGTGTGGGATTAATTAAGTGATTAACCATGTATTTAGATATCATTTAAACATATCATTGTTTATTTTATTTCCATATACCATGCTTGTTAATTAATTAATTGATTGATTGAGACAGTATATCCCTAATAAATAACCATGAAACTGATAGAAATAAAATAATGGGTATGATCATGAGTATGTTTTAATGTTTTTTTATCATGTGGTTGATATACTAATTGTTGACTTATGGGAGAAACACCTTGAACAAATATGAGGTTTGTGTTTAAATATTTATCATTTAACCGTTGTATCTTCTTTTTATTGGTTTCTCCTAGGATCCTAACTTGAACTGGATCAACTAGCTTCAGAGGGCCATCCATTACATAACCATTTATTCACACAGATTTGAGGGGTAAAAGGGGGATTACATAAATGAACCCATGGGAATGTAGGCCCTACATATTAATGAGGGGAGAAGTATCAGAAGCCATAAATTTAATTTAATAATAAATTAAAATTAAACCAATCACATAAAATGGTCTGGTCTAGCTCATGATCATCCACATTCATGCTACGAATTACACAATTAATAAAACTATCATTCATTTATTAATTATTCTTGTATAAGATTAATCATTATTGAATCAATAAATTATTAACTTCAAATAACCTATCCTTTTATCTTAATCCTTATCAAAATTTACATGAGATTCTAATCCATTATTTTTAAAAAAAAAATTAATTTAAAACTAATTATGTACATAACTTGTACCTTGTAGGTAACTTGGGGAAGACTTTTTTGATCCTTCCCAATATCTATTATACTCATATACTGTTTTACTCATGAGACATATAGAATAATAATGTATTATGCACTTCCATGAAGTGTACTTGATGGATGATTATACGAATTACATGATTGTTTTGTCACATGTTATGCTTAAACGCATGTATAGTAAGAACTTGTAATATAACTAATACATAATATGAAGATCATAACATTACAAATATATTAATTAAAAATTTAAACATTTATGTATATTAAAACCTATCACATGTACTGTCCTATATTTATGAACATAGAAAAGTACACGTATCACGAATTAAATAGTAAAATAAATTAATTTTAAATATGTGTAATCTGGAAAAAGTACATGGTGGGTTGATACTAACTAGATGAACTCTAAAACCTTTACTGTCTATCCGATGTGAATTCCTAGGGACTCACCATGTGAAGCTTGAATAAAAAATATTAGTGTACATGACATGTCCAGTGGGCCACACACCTTGTTGAATTCATGTTACACGGTCACTGAACAAGTAGGAGATGTATGGAATACAAGGCCTGACCCTGACCTAAAGGGAATACATGCAATGTCGAATGGGTAAGACAGTGTGTACTCAGGATGACCATGTTCCAGTTACTCCTAGTCAAGACACAATGCATTAATGGATTAATTAGTTTCCTAATCAATTAAAAATCTCAAATTGATCTCTAAATCAATCTTGATGTATTGAACATGCCTGCAAGATGTGTAATGAAGATTACACAAGGTGTAGTCTGGTGTTTTATGGCTAGGGTCCTTGGCACCTCTAAATGAGTTCCTTGATTTTTTATTTATCATACATATAATCGTTTATATTAGATCTGTGAGAAATGATGGAGGAAGAAGTAGATCTCTTAATTCAGATTAAAATAATGATAAAACATGAATTAAAAAAATAAATATTGAATGCATAAATCACCAGTTAATCTAAATAAATATAAAAAACTATGTGCCCCCTAAAATACCACTTTTAGTTTTTTGGTGTAGGGGATGTGTGGGAAGGGCGGTGCCCAACTTTTCTTTATATCCATTTATCAATGATTAATCTCAGATCAAGTGACCATGAATACCATGATCAAAAAATTTCAATCAAATAACAAGATAGTCTTAGTAACCCAAAACCAATAGAGTAAAGATGAACACATGTTACATACAATTAATTTAATTAAATTAGAATTCACTCAAATGTTTTTTGTTGTTGATTTTTTGTCCATATATCTATAGTGCATGACATTTTCATTTTAGAATCCAACTATAAGATTCCTCTATAGATGATCCACACATTCTCCATGAATATCTAGACATCATTGAAGGAGTATCCCAGTGCTACCACCTAAGATCCTTGCGCTTGGGATGTCTGCCTTCGATCATATTGAGAATCGTTTCAAAATATTTCTCCATGATCTGATGGAGGAGGATCTCTATCATTATTGAGATCAGTCTTAGAGAGGGATGAACTCTGTAGGCTTGAGATATTTTCTCCAATCCGTTGTGCACAACAATTTTGTTGGCTAGTGTTTTGAGAAAATTATCATAATTGGCAATTTATATCACAAGGATTAAAATAATAAAATTTCACAGGTGCCCTTATTTATTTTATTAATCGTAATGAAACCCCATGTCATATAATAATAGTATTATTATTACTATTTCTTGACACGTGCATAACATGAGAATAATAATTAAATATTATTTAATAAAATAATATTAAACATCATTATTTTTCACCTGACCCTTGAACTTGGTCCTCCAATACTCCACCATATTTATTAGACCTTGAATAATGTCTATTTATTTATAAATAGTTATGAATATATTATTTTCCAATTAATATATAAATTCCATAATCACTAAATAGAAAGTCAATATTTATTTAATTAACTGCCCATAATATATTATCTCAAATAACTAGTGTAAGAATATGTGCGATCAGTCATTAAAAAAATACATTAAACCAAAACCAGGAAGAATCTTTATTTAACTTGATAAATAATATAAAATATAAATTATTTTACAGAGATACTAGATAAAATTAGTGTGTTACCCTCTAGGACCCTTTCTCAGTGGCATTAGGAAAATCATCCTAAATTCCAAGGATAACACTAGCAAGACACCAAGGTTCCCATAAAGAAAGAAATAAACGCCACAATGATAAGTCACCTCCTATGAATCCTTACCACATAATATAATTCATTTATCTCGATATCTATAATAAATTAAGTTTCATGCGAGTTTCATCAACCCATGTGATCGATTTCTCTTTCTTTGACATCTTGTAAATTGAAATTTCCAATAAAACACCAAGGACATGGATTTATTTGTGCTTTATCATATCCATAATAGGGCTTGAGATATCAAATTCAATTAAATAATTGAAGGTACAAATTCATTCTCTCATTATTCATTAATGAACTTTTACTTAAGACAAAACCAATATATCCTACTTCGATGTGAACATATGTCAACTTGGTTTTTATCAATACATCAAAGTGCACAAGTCATAATAATATTTAATATATAATCATAAAGTCTATATATCAATACCCACATCTGTAGATAGGAACATCCAATGACACATAGAAAAGTTGATTTCCTACTAGTGGGTCTCATTGTTATAATATCCTCCTAGACATTACCAAGGGTAAACACCATGATAACATTCCTCGAAGTCCTATCAGTCTCCACCCTTGATCATGTTTATATAGAAATATTGTTCTTTTTATTACCTTCATACATGATTTAATGACCTAAAATTACACCTAATACATCCCAAAATATTTATAAGTCTAGTGTTCTAGGAAATTAATAACATTTTATAAGAACATAAAACATGAAATACAACATAATAATTGAATACTTCCTTTACATTACCACAACATTCCTTCATATGTAAAAGTGCATTGGATAACCTAAGGATATTCATAATAAGAGGGTGAGAAATAAAGCCCAGTAAGGGAATAAAAATGAAAAAACATGAGGAAGACAATACATGTTAGAATATAGGCATATCAAAGAAGAATAAAAGAAACATGAACATAAAGGCATGATATGACAAGATAATAATCATATGGGAATGTGGAAAAAACATAAAACATAGAATCATAAACAAAAAGGAATCAGGTAAAACCCTATCACAACATGGTGGAAATAAGTCCCACAAAGAAACCAGGTGAACCCCTATCCCAACATGATGTATAATTATTGTTGGGACTAAGTTGGTTAGAGAAATATATAAGAAGAGTTAGTTGTTATAGATTGTTCTATTTTTTTGTCAAAGAATTAAATCAACTCACTTTGTAAAGGACTTGAAATTTATACGATTGTTGAGCTGATCCTATGTTAGAACAACGTGTATCAAAGGTGACACATTATCTACAATAATGAAAGATGGCAATAAACCAGACGATTAATTACTGACTTTTATTTTACAAATATCATAAATTAGGAGAACTTATGATGAAAGCCTTACGATGTAAAGGTGGAGTAAAGGTGCTGCCGGTCATATACAGTTTTCATTAGAAGGAAAGATGCTGGTGGAAGATAGGGAAGCTAATGTACTTCCCTTGGAAAATATGACAATGCTAAAGGTGTTTGATCAAAGACTATATGTCATGATAGATCTGGTTCGTGATGAAATTAGTTATTTGTTGAATACTACAAATGATAATGAAGCAACAATGTTGTTCTTTCCAATATATATTTTAAGGTGGCACCGTTTGTTAGTGTTTTCCAAATTTTTGGGGCTAAAAATCGAGAGATGGTGAAATGTGATTTTGTCAAAAAAGGATGCACACATGTTTGAAGATGGATTTTTATGTTGCACGCAAGTGGAGTTTCATGATTAGAACATCAAAATATGGTAATGGAGAGGCTTATGCGAAACATTGGTTTTTTCATGCAAGATCGAAGGGAGTTTGGAATGTCACGGACAGGGCATGATTTGAGATCAAAATAGATGAAAATGGAAAAGGAATGAAGTGAAAAATAATTTAGGATGTGTGTCAAATATCAGGTTGGTGCGAAAAAGACGTACGCGCCCAATGAGGCCTCAAATGGGGTTTTTCACGGTGCGTCAGGATCTTCTGTGACACATTTTCGTTTTTTCACGTGGGGGTCAATGAGGTCTATAAATAATAAGTGACCCATTAATGTTTGTAATGCTTGAAACATAGAGAAATCTTGAGCTCTGAGGCACAAAATAATTTTAAGTAATGGGGAGTGCACAAAAGAATTATATTTGCGTGCAAGAAGGGAGTTGCACACAATATTGATGTTGCACACTAGGAGTGTTTCATGAAAAAAGTCAAATATGGATCATGAGGCATTAAATTTATGTGCAAGAAACCCCAAAGAGTGCATAAAATATTTGGGTTCTTCACACGTATTCAGTTGTTCGTAAGATAGTTCGTACCATCTTTGGGGTAAGAAAGTGAAGATGTGTACTTTAGAGAATACACATGTACAATTGTAAAGATGCACTGAAATACTATAATTCTTTATTTGTGCTAAGAGGGTGAACAAACACATGAGGATTGTTTTCCAAGTGCTACATGAGTGTAAGGGTATATCCTACTCATTGGCTTCCACATAAAATGAATGTTTTCTAGTGTATTGTGTGGTACTGGATTGTTTCTGTACCATACCAAGGATGTAGCTACTCTTGTTGAGTAGTAAACCTTATAAATATTGTGTTCCAATGGATGTGTATGTTTAATAGGGAAGAAACTATTTAACATGAGTTGATGTTTAAAAAAAATAAGGAAACATAAAAAGAAAAAATATATCACTGATTCACCCCTACCTCTCTCATTATTACTTGGATCTTGACTGATAACTTTAATTAGTATAAGAGGGACATGTTCACTTCATTTGTTCTTTTTTGATGTTTTGAATAGAGTTTTTGATGTAGAATTTAAATTGTATGAATAGTAAGAGGATTCAGATATCTGATGGGAAGAATTATCATATCTAGGAAGATAGATTGATGCCTTATCTTATGTCTCTTGGATATAAAGTTCTTGAAACTATGATAGATGGATTTCCTAGTATTGATGACAAGTTTCTTCTTACTCTTGTTGATAAGAAGAATATTGAGAATTATGGAAGATCTAAAAATGTGTTACTCTAATCTCTTTCTAAGAGTGAATTTTAAAGAGTGAAAGGTGATGCTACAACCAAAGGAATCTTGGAAAAACTGAAAAACATCTATGAAGGAAATACAAACGTGAAGAAGCTTAAAATTAAAATCTGGAGGCTGAAGTATAAAGACTTAGATATGGGTAATCCAGAATAATTTGGGAACTTCTTTACCCTGATAAATGACATTGTCATTACAATCAGACATCTTAGTGAAATTTTTGAAGACTCTACAATTGTTTAAAAGATATTACGAACTCTTCACCTCAAATTTTATGATAAATTTTCATCACTGGAAGGCATAGATCCTGAAATGTTATTGTAGGAGGATTTGAATATAACTATAATAACTTATGAAATGATAAGGGGGAAGACTATTATGTGAAAAGGAAAAGCTAATAGAGAAATTTCTTTTTGGGACACAAAGAAAGTGAAGTCAAAGATATTTTTTATCAAAGATGAAGATGGAGAATCCAACTCTGAAAATGTGGTATGTCAAAATTTTGATGAAATATTGTCCTTGTTTTATGAAAATGTGAAAATAGGCATAGAGAAATACCAAGGGAAAGGCCATTTGAAATGTTTTTAATGTGGAGCTGTTGGCTACTTTGCGACTAATTTCACTCAAAAAGGAAAAGATGAAGATATTGATAAAGAAGACTGAAGACCAAGAAGATAATGGAAGAAACATGGTGGAAAAGGTAAGTATTCTTGAAAAAGTTAGGATACAACATTATTTAAATAAAAAATAAGAATATTTTTGTTAAAAAATGAAGAAGATGATGATAGGAAGACTGAATCTGAAAAATCTGTTGCGGAGAAATCTAGAGAGAGCACCTTTTTGAAATAATGATAATGATGATTATGAGAGAAGTAATACTAAAGAAGAATAAATAAACTTGAAAAGTATCTAAAATAATAACCAATTGAATGTTTGAGAAAGATTATAAGGCTTGAGAAGTAAAACATGAAGTTGAAAAATGAAAACTCTTCTTCAAGTGAAAAATAATGTTTTCTTGACAATATATAAAAATCTAAAAAGGGGATTGATGGTTTGAAAAATTATCTTAGGAGAGAAATGAATCATAACGATCATTTATAAGTAGAGTTTAAGGCAAAAAAATATGAGATTGAACTTTTCCAATATAATATTTCTAAAGCTGAATAAACAAACACATGGTTCAAAAATTCGGTTATAGATGTTGGTGAATGTTTTTCTAAGAATGATCCTAATAAGGATCAACAAATGTTGCCTTCAAAGGTTTAAACGAATGATCTAATAGGTACTGATAAGAGACATTTTATAAAAGATATGTATTTGATCAAAGTTATCTATACTAAAAAATAATAAGCATATAAAAATCATGACTCCAGAAAGATGTCTACCAGTTCTGGTTCCAGCAAGACTGAACTAAAATCTGAGCTGAAGAAGAATGTCAAATTGAAAATATGACGGCTGACAAACAAAAAAATTCTAGTAAGAAGCCTGTTGAGAAGAATTTTCACAACACTGGTCAGTATGGGTGCTTCCAAGGAAAATATTCACTGTATTTCTATTGCTTGTATTGTGGTGGATTTGCACAGATGGAAAATATGTGTTGGTTCAACCGACAACATTACAACTATTCCACAAGATTTGAAAGAAAAGGACTGAGGGGGAGTCAATCTATTACAAAGAGAAAATCTCTAAATAAATTTCCTATTAAATTTGAGAAGGTTGGTGTGAAAGTTGATAATAGGTTCCAATCACTGGAAACTATTTTTGAAAGATATGATCGTCCTGGACATCTTTCTAAGGGATGCCTTATTATGTTACCCGAGCAACAAAAGTATCCTAATAATCCTCAGAAGAAAAGTTTTTAAAAGCTAAAAGGGGCAGTCCTGATAAGTCTGAAAAGAAAGAGTGCATGGTTGTCTGGATAGAACACATTGACTAGGCTATGAAATTGGAGGAAGCACATCAAAAAGTGAAAGAAAAGGAAGAACACAATTATCTCATTGTCAAAATTGCTTTAAAAGTTACAGAAGGGGAACTTACATGGATTCCGGATAGTGGGTGTTCCACTCATATAATATGAGACTTAATGCTACTGAAAAATATGAAAGACTTCAAATAAGGAATAATGAAATTTGGAAACGATGAATCTCTAAGGATCAAAGGTGTTGGATCAACCATAATTGAAAAAGAAAAGGTGAAATCCAAGAAAAAGATATATGTTAATGGGCTGAAACATAAGCTACTATGTGTGTCACAACTCTGTGATGAGGGAAATAAATTTATCTTCAGAAAATATGGATTTTTTGTGAAAAGTGAAACTGATGGAAATATAGTTACAAGAGGCCAACGTATATGAGGGAATTTTTTTCAAGTTGGTGAAGTGAAGAACACTTGTTACATGGGTGTAGTGGATAAAAATCAGTTATGGAATAAAAGGCTAGGACATATGTGTCATAGAAATATTTTCAAGTTATCAATGCGAGATATTGTTTGAGATTATCATTATTTATCAAGACGAAGAGATTGGTGTTGCACTATTTTTGAGAAAGGGAAGATTACAAACTTTATGCATAAAAGAGTTGAAATTCACTCAAAAAGACCCTTGGAACTCGTGAACTCTAATATATGTAGACCAATGAGAAACCAATCTACATATGAAGATAATTACTTCATTAAATTAATTGAAAATTGTACTCACATTACTTGTGTTATGTACATGAGACATAAGTCATATGCTCTTATAATGTTTCAGTGTTTTAAGATGAAAACAGAGAAGGAATGTGAGTATTCAGTGAAGAAGTTGAGAACTGATAATGGTGGGGAGTATTATAATAAAGAGTTTGAAAGTTATCTTGAGAAGCATGGAATTCAGAAAGATCTTAGTTCACCATACACACCTTAACAAAATCGGGTTGTTGAACGAAATATTAGATGTCTGGTTGTAATGGGGAGAACATTGTTACTTGAACACAATGTTTCTCATTATTAATGGAGGCAGTCCATGAGAACAACAATGTATATTTTGAACCGATATTTATATAGTCCTAACTCATATATGACTCCATATGAAATGGTATGTGGAATGAATCCATGTGTTAAACACTTAAGAGTTTTTGGTATTCCATGTGTTATAAAGAAGAAAGGTGGAAAACATGGAATTCTTGAATAAAGAAGAGATGATGGAATTTTTCATGACACTGATCCCAGAGGAAGTTGATATAGATGTCTCAAAAATGAAATGAGAAGAATAATTGATTCATCAGATATAATTGTTGTTGAAAATGTTGAGAAATAAAAGAAGTAATATGCTGACATGGAAGTTGATCCGGATATAGAAGATTTGGTTAAAGATTCTAACAATGATTCAGACTGTGTTAATTCTACTCAAGAAGAGGAATCAGACTCAGCAATCTCAAGTGGCGAGGATGAAGTTCGAACAACTCATCCTAGGATAAGGAAACAAGTGGATTCTTAGAACATTATTAGAGATCAACGTCAGAGGATTCAAACAAGAAGAACAACAAATGCTATAACACACCTCTCTCAATTCTAAAGTTGAACCAAATGTTTTAAATAAAGAATTTGAGCATCCAGAATGGGTCCAAGCTATGAATGAAAAGAATGATCAGATAGATAAGAATTATACATGGGAACTTGTACCCAATCTGGATTACAAGAACATTATTGGTAAAAAGTGGGTTTTTCTGAAACAAGATGAATGAAGAAGGTGAAGCGATAAGAAAAAAAAGAAAGATTGGTTTTCAAAGGGTATTCACAAATCTAAGTATTGATTTTGCTGAAAATTTTTCTCTGGAGAAATGGATAGAAAAAATAAGAATATTTCTTGCTATTTCTACACAAAGAGGTTACAAAATCAATCAAATGGATGTAAAATCTGCATTCTTGAATGGTGACCTTGACAAGGAAGATTACATTGATCAACCTTGTGTATTTGTTATTGGTAATTATAAAAGTTATAGGTTTTGGTTGAAGAAGGATTTTTATGGGATAAAATAGGCTCTGAGGGCATGGTATTTTAAATTGGATACTTTCCTAAGGAATCTGAATTTAAAGAAAGGTTGAGTTGACAACAATCTTTATATCAAAGAATGTCATGATTTTTCAATGATCATAATTGTTTATGTCGATGACATTATCATTGTTGGGAATGATGAAAGATCATGTGAGATATTTTATGATGAGGTGAAGAAGTTATTTGAGATGTCTATGAAGGGATAAATGAAATACATTCATGGGCTACAAATTTCACAGAATAAGAATCACATTTTTCTATCTGATGAAAAGTATGCTATGGAACTTCTAAATCAGTTTGGCATGGAAAATTCAAAACTAGTGTCCACAACAATTTTAGTGGGAGACAAGTTGTCTAAAAATGGAGAAGTCAAGGAAGTTGACTAGAAAGAGTTTTGAAAGCTGATTAGAATTCTGTTATATTTGACTTCCTCAAGACTAGACATTGTCTATGTTGTCACATTATGTGCAAGATTTTAGAGTGCTCCTAAAGAATTAAATTTGATTTCTAGAAAAAGAATTCTCAAATATATCAAAGGCACACGAATTTCTGGAATCAGTTATGATTGCTTAAGAAATATTGATCTGTTTGGGTATTCAGATGCTGATTTGGCAGGAAATGTTGATGATTGAAGATCCACATCTTGTGGAGGTTTCTTTTTAGGGAAAAGTTGTGTTAGTTTTCATACCAAGAAATAGAATTCAGTAACTATTAACATAGATGAAACTGAGTATGTTTCTTCTACTCAATAGGTAACTCAACTAATGTGGATGAAGACTCATTTGGATGATATACTTGTTGAAGTAAAGATATCCTTGCTCTTGGGTTGTGATAATCAGAGTGCAATCAATCTTACAAGGAATATGGTATAACATTATCCTTCAAAACACAATGACATAAAGTTCCACTTCATCAAATAGTAGGTGGAGAATAATTAATTCAGTGTAGAGTATGTTCCTACATTGGAACAAGTTGCTGACATATTCACAAAACCATTACTGAAGGGACCATTTGCTAAATTGAGTCTGAACATGGGTGTCCAACCACCTTCTCATCAAGATTGAGGTACATGTGTCTGTACACTCTCTAATATTACCTTTGGATAGTGTTTTCAAGGGGGGATAATTGTATCATAAATATATCCTTATGGAAGTATTCATAAAGGGGGGTTGTGGGTAAGCTGTGAGTCTATCGTGTAAGTGTGTAAACTATTCTAACTGTTTGTTGCAGTGGTTGTAGGAAACAATGTCTTAGTATTCGAGGAAAGATATAGAAGTGAGGAATGCTGAGATAGAATATTGGAAGATTTTCTGAAGAAGGCTGAGGAGATATGATCATGAAATTTCATAGTCACTACTTTTGGGCCGCAAGGTTTCAGATGTCAATATTTCTTGTTTCCTACAATGAGTTAGCTCACGTAGGCTTAGATTTTTTGATAAGTAATCCATTTCTTGAGGTTAAAAAGTTCAATGATTTATGAATCTTGGTTGAAAACAAAATATGAATGGGGATATTATTGGGACCGAATTGGATGGAGATGAAAGTAAGAATATATAGTTTTTACAAAGTGTTTTCTTTTATTGTCAATTAACATAAATCAATTTACTTGAAAAGGACTTTAAATTTAGATGATTGTTGAACAGATCCTAGGTTCTACTCATGTTTATCAATGGTGATATATTTTCTTCAACAATGATGGATGGTGATAAAATAGATGATTATTTACTGATTTACATTTCACAAATATCCTAGTTTAGAAAAGTTATGATGCAATCCTTATGAAGGAAAGGGGGAGTAACGGTGCTACCATTCATATACAATTTTTATTGGAAGGAATTATACTGGTGGAAGACATGGAAGTTAAAGTACTTACCATTGGAAATACGATGATGCTAAAGGTGTTGGATGAAAGAATACATGTCACGATTGATATGGTTCATGATGAAAGTAGTTTTTGTTGAATACGCTAGATGTTAATGAAGTAGTATTGGTGTTCTTGTCGAAATAGATTTTAAGGTGGCACTGTTTCCCAGTGTTGGCCAAATTTTTGGGGTTGAAAATCAGGATATGGAGAAATGTGATTTTGGCGAAGGATTATGTGCGCATGTTTGAAGATGGCTTGGAATGTTGCGTGAAAGTGGACTTTCAAGTTCTGAACATCAATATATGGCATCAGAGAGGCTTGTGTTAAATGTCTGTTTTTGAGTACAATATCGAAGGGATTTTGGAGTGTTGTGTGCAAGGCATGATTCTAGGTAAAAACATCGAAAAATGGAAAAGGCATGAAGTGCGTGAATGATTAAATAAGTACGCAAAAGATCAGGTTGGTGGGAAAGAAATTTAGATAACCAATGCGAGGAAAAATGGTGTTTTGTGCGGCGTGTTAGTATCTTGTGTGAGACATCGGGTTTTTTTATGCACGGGGGTTGATGAGGTCTATAAATAAATGGTGACCCCTCAAATTTGAAATTATCTTCACATATAGAAATATGAAGCTCTAAGGCAAGAAATAATTTTATATAAATGGGAGTGCACGAAAGAAATAGAGTTCTGAGCAAGAAGTGACTTTTGCACAAGATTGAAGTTGTGCGAAAGAGGTGTTTCAAAAAAAAAGTCAAATATGGAGCGTGAGCCATTAAAGATGTGCAGTAGACACCCAAAAGGCTATAATAAAGATTTGGGTTCTTTGTACATATTCAATCGGGTGTAATACATTTCTAACCAGATTCTGGTTAAGAAAGTCAAGATTTTTTCTTTAGAGAATACAAATGTTAAATTTTAAAGAAGCACTAAAATACATTAATTCCATGTTTGTGCTTATGGGGTGCACTCACACTTTCTGATTGTTTTCCAAGTGCTACATGAGTTTAAGGGTATATCCTACACATTTTATTCCACATAAAAGGATTTTTATCTAGTGGATTTTTTGGTACTGTATTTTTTTCGTACCATAACTAGGATGTAGTTACTCTTATTGAGTATTGAACCTTGTAAATCTTGTGTTCATGTGCTTGTGTGTGTTTAGCTAGAAAGAAACAATTTAACATGAGGTGAATGTTTTTCAAAAAGAGGGAAAAGGAAAAAGAAAAAGAAATAACTGGTTCACCCCTCCCCTTCTCAATGATACATGGATCCTGATTGGGAACTTTAATGATACTAAATATTACCCAATGCATTGGAGCACTATTAGGGTGCACCCTTCCAAATCATATCAATATCATACCTAAGTGTGCCATATAGATCATATAACATGGATTCATTCAACATAATAATTTATTCAATGATAAATGAAAGTGGAATACATACATGAATGTCACCAATGAACATGTATATGTTCATAAAGTCTAATACCCTTGATAGGGAAATGGGTATGATATTCACTACATGATGATTTTGGCATGGAAAATAACTGTGCAATTTCCAGAGCATGATGAAGTTATATGAAAATTCATAAAATAGGTTGATGTGGTAGAAAGGGGTATCTTATAATTTATACATGAAATGAATATTAAGGGGATTAATGAACATAATATCCCAACAAATTACAATGAATAGTATAAAATAATTGCTTTAATGGGAATGAGGAGTGAGAAATCTCTTACGGAATTTTAGTATGGTAACAGGTGTATATAAAGGATCATGAATTACTTAATGAGAGTGAAAGGAAGATCACATTATTTATAAATAAAATGGATAGTATATAGATTATTTATGATCACATCTGAACATATTAAATTGAAATTAAATGGCATATCACAAAAGGAGTTCTTGATAAAAGAGAAGACTTGAAGACAACTTAATTGAGTGTGTGACTTCAAAAGTATGAGGAGGGGATTATTAATAACATGGGGTGCCTTGGGAGGATTCTATAGAGGGATTTGTAGAGAAAAAATGTGCTCCAAGGATTATGAGTGAATAGAAGTGGGATATTGTGTGGGTTTATATTGGAAATGATAGCATAATCATTTTATACTTCCCAAACTGTGGTTTTGGAATCTATATAAGTAAATATAAAAAACCACAAACCTTCTCGTGAGTTTTTACCCTGATTTTTTCCAAAGTGGATGGGAAAAAATTATTTTATAAGGCTATGGGATGAATATATTAAAATATTATACTTTCTTAAGGGGGTGAGTCACATTATTAAAGAAATGAACTTAAAATCATTAAACATATTAGATATTTTGTAGGTTTCACTAAGGCTTTAGAAAACAAGTACAAAAGATCTAAAATAAAAATATTTTAAAGGTAAAATTTATTTTTGGATGAAGATACCATTTATAGTGTTTATTTCATCACTATTTGGCCATTATGATGTCATAAAACACACTATATATTTATATGGTATTTAATTTTTATCAAAAAATTCAATTATCTCAGAAATTTATGAAAAATTAACCATTTTATAGTTTTGAAACAATGATTCCAAAAATAATATTATTTTTATCAAAATAATTTTAAAAATATGTCAATTTTTTCTATTAAAATTTAAACTGATATTTATTGAAATATTGACGGGTTTTAACAAAAAACATTTTTAAACCTTAATAAAAATTACATTTGGCCTCAAAAATTTTTTAAGAAAATTTATATTTAATAAAAGTTATATAACAATAATATTTTATTAAAATATTATATATTAATTCAAAAAAATAGATTTCTCAATTTCATATCATTATTAACCAAAAAATACCATTTTTTTACTTTAAAAAAAATAATAAAATGAAAGTTTATTCATCATTATATACCAAAATAATTTACATAATCCTAATCATAGGGTCTTGATACATATCCCTTTATTACATGAGAATATTCCCTATGATTTAGGTGTGTGATGGTGGGGATTTCATGGGGCCATTCGGTGAACAAGGTTTGAGCCGTGATCTTGATGATCATGAACTTCTCCTATAAACGGTTTAGATCATGATTATGTTTTTGGATTTCATCTTGGGATTGGTCTAGAGAATGGCCTAGAAATGCTATCTCTTTCAGAATCTCTGATAAATGGGATTCATATGGAACAATCCAAATGGTTGAGGCCATCACCTCCTTTATCTAGGTCAAAAGGATTTTTTAAAACGCTATACTTATACTAGTCATGTGATCACTATTCAATAACTATATTATCCATTTTAGTCATACATAATATAAATTTAAACCGATTGGATATAATAAATCAAAAAAAGAAAATGTCTTTTATATATCGATTTAAAAATTAAGACATTTAATTAAATCCAATGGGAAATTTCACTTAAAATAGTTCAGGTTGTTACATTCTCCCCCCATTAAAAAATTTCACCCTTGAAATTTTTATATCCCACAAAAAATAGATGAGGGTAACTATTTTTTATCTCGTTCTTTGATTCCCACCTTCCTTCTTCAAACATGTGTTTTTTCACAACAATGTAACCAGGTGTGTTGTCTCTATGATCTAAGAGATTCATTGGATTCACCTCATAAGATAGGTCGTTCTACAATGGTACCAACTCTATATTAAGTACATGAGAGGGGTTTGGTATGAACTTTCTCAAGAGGGATACATGGAATACATAATGTACTTGAGATAGGGTTGTTTGGAGTGCTAGTTGATAGGCCACAACTCTAATATGATCAAGGGTCTTAAAAGGGATGATGTACCTTGGACTAAGATTCCCCTTCTTCCCAAATATCATTAATATATTCCATTGAGATATATGGAGGAATAAAATGTATCCAAAATCAAACTCTATGTTAGGTAGATAGTTTCAATCATAGCTTTTCTATTGAATCTGATTGGCCTTAATGTGATACAGAATTGACTTAACCTTCTCCGCCATTTCCTCGTCCATTTCAGGACTTATCAGTTTCCACTCCCCAACATTATCCCAACTTTTAGGTGTTCTACACCACTTCCCATAAAGGGCATCAGATGGAGAAATTTTGTTACTTTAGTGGAAACTGTTGTTAGAAGAGAACCCAACTAGTGGAAGATGTTGATCCCATCCTCCTTTGAAGTTCATTGACCAAGCTCTCAACATTTCCTCAAGTGTCTGGATTGTTTTCTTTAATTGGACATCAGTTTGTGGGTGCTAAGACATGATGAAGTTCAACTCAGTATTTATATCATGTTGAAGACTCTTCTAGAATGTAGAGGTGAATCGTGGATCTTGATTGGATACAATCGATAGTGGAACACCATGCACCCTCACCACTTTTCTGGTGTATATCCCTACAAGTCGATCCAATGAAAAATCCTCCCGAATCGTAATAAAGCGTCCAGTCATTGTAATACAACCCACTAAAACCTAGATAGTATTATATATATTAGATTTATTAGGAATACTGGTGATTAAGTCAATTTGTGATGTTTTCCCATTTCCATGTAGGTATGGGTAATGGTTGCTTCATCCCCTTAGAGTTTTTCCTTTCCCCCTTCAGTTACTGACATACGATACATTATTGGGTATATTATGTGATTTCCTTCTTCATATTGTCCCACCAAAAGTGTTCCTAGATATCTCGATAAATCTTTGTGTTTCAAGGGTGGATAGAGAATTTTAATCTGTGTGCATATTCCAACAACTCCTTCTTTAAATTAGTATTTGATTGTACAAATAGTCATGATCCAAATCTTACAACCCCTTCTTCATTAACAATGATCTGCAAGGATTTACCTTTTATAATAGCTTCCACTTTCATCTAAATTCCCACATCATCTCTTTGAGAATTCTTTAACCTCTATAAAAGAGACTTTGGAGCAATAATTTGTGAAATAATTGATGATTTTCCATCCTTTATGATTCTCATGTGCATCCACTTCATGTATAAAAGGATTGTATCCTTTTAAATTATCATCAATGAAAGAGTTGTCAGATACTTTCTACTTAGACAATATTATACTTTATTCTATTTCCCTATATGGTAGTGAATTGATCAGTCATAGTCTTTTATCAACTCTAACGATCATCATTGAAACATTTTCAATTTTCTCTATGAATATATACTTGAGGTTTTTGGGATATGTATATCTTTATCACTCCTACCCCAAGAGGTAATGTCACCAAATTTTGAAAGTGAAGATCACTACAACCAACTCTAGATTAAGTGTTTGATAGTTCTTCTCATGGACATTCAACTACCTTGATTCATTGGTAATGAAATTTTCATTTTTCATCATCACACAACCTAGAACCTTCTTTGATGCATTACTGAATTCCATGAAAAGCTCTCCACTTGTGGGTAGTGTGCACATATGGGTAGTGATAAGCCTCCATTGGAACTCATTGAAGCTCTCTTCTCAATCATCATTCCATAATAACATGACTCCCTTCATATTTATCTTGGTTATAGGATTTGAAAATTAAAAGTAATTCCTCACATATCAACGATAATACCCAACTAATAAAATAAAATACGGATATCTATCACAAATGTTGGCCTCGTCCATCCTTCAACTGCCTCAGTATTTGAAGGGACCATAGATATCTCATTACATGTGATGATATTCTATGTGAAAGATACTTCCTTCTTCTAGAACTCACATTTTCTATATTTGGATTAAATATTTTCCTTTCTAATGGTCTTTATAAACATACATAAATGATCCTTATGCTCCTTCTTAGTTTTGGAATATATTATAATATTATCAATATGACTACCCCAAATTTTTCAAGGTAATCTCTAAATACACTATTCATCAGGTCCAAGATGATTTTTTTGAGAATTAGTGAATTTGAATGGAATCACTAGGAAATCATAATGTCCACACCTTTTATGAAAAGTAGTTTTGGGGATATCCTTTTTCATCACCCTTACATGGTAATATTCCAACCAAATATCCACCTTGGAGAAGTATTGTTATCTATGTAGCTGATTGAACATGTCGTCGATTCATGGAAAAGGATACAAATTCTTTATAGTGATTTTGTTGAGCTTACAATAAACAATGCAAAGGCACATTGACCCATCCTTCTTCTTGACCAAGAGCATTAGTGAACCCCTTGGTGAAGTATTGGGTCGTATAAATACTTTATCTAGATTATCATGTATTTGTTTCATTAGCTCCTCATGTTCCAAAATATCCATTCTATATAGAGTCATAGATATTGACAATGATCTAGGTATAAGATCAATCGATAATTCAACACCTCTACTAGTAGGAAGTTGAAGAAATTCCTTTGGAAAGACATCAATGAATTCACTCACAAAAGGGATGTCTTCATGGATGGTTCATTCTATATAATACATTATCTGATCAAGATACCTGTACTGATATGGAATTAATAAACATTATTGGGATGATGGTTCTAAATAAGATTCCTCATCCTCCTTACATATGTATAAAATTAGGGGTTGATTTTCCATATGGAGAGTGATTTCCCTCTTATAAAAATTTATGTGGGATCAATGTTGGGAAATCCAATCCCTACAAATAATTTCATAAAATTCCACAAATGAAAGTATGATAAGGTTCTCTGGGATGTTCAATGAACAAGTTGTGATAGTGGAGGAGTTATATAGATGAGATGCAATAATTTCCTCACATTCTGTTTTCACCGACATCTCTACTTCCATTCTTTTGGTGTTTGGATTATTCTAATAAACATTTGAAATATAGAAAATTCATAGAACCAGAATCAAATTATATGTTATTTATTCTTGAATGGACAACTAGTGTACTGGTCAACACTACATTGTTGAGATTCACTTTGGTAGTTGCGATGGAAAAAGCTCTCCCTTATTTCCATGGAGGTTGCTGGTTTCCTAAAAAAACCCATGGAATAGTGCACTAGTTTGAGAAAATCCATGGTTAATTGAATTTGTAGCAAAAAACCATGTATTGAGGGACCATCAGAACATTTCTCTCACCCATTTCAATTGTGGGTTTTCATTCCAATAATCACTTGATAGGTTTCCTTCCTCCCCACACCTAGAGAATTTCCTCACCCCCTTTTTGAAATTTCTAGGGTGCTTCTTTCTGCACTATGGGAAAGTGGGATATTGAAATTTCATGGCACCACTAGATCACTCTATCAAACTGTTAGAATTTGAGTGCACCTTCCCCTTCAGATCCTTGTGATACCCATAAGACTCACTAATATCTTGTTCAACATTGATGGAACATTATAAAATTTCCTTATAGCTGTCAAAGTCACGGATCACCTGGGATTTTTGTAGTCTAGGTATTATCCCACCAAATAAGTGCTCAACCATAAATTTGGGGGTAACGAAAAAGATAGAGGAATATCATGCAAGACTTATGAGGTTTTACTCATATGATCTGATGGATTTGTTGTATTTTTTCTTGATGGAAAATAAGTCCATTTACATTATAATTATGAGGGTGCGAGGAAAATATTTATCATTTTTTTTAGAAATCCATCTATCACATTGGTTTGATATCTTCCATACTATTTTTATTTTTGATCAATGTACAACATTTATTACCTTCACCCTCCATAAAATAAGAATCCATATGAATATTTTCTTTTTCGTAGCATTGGAGGATGGAGAAGATCATCTCAATGTTATTGATCCATTATTTGTAAATTAAGGGATCATATGATAAATTGAAAGTTGGAGGCCTTTTCTCCCATGAAGTTCTCAATTTCAACTTGTTATTTCTTGGGGTGGGGTGGGGGATATTGGATGTTCATATTGATTAAGTAATCTATTCAAAACATGACTTAAATAAGAGAGTATCATGACAATGTTTTTGATTCCTTGTCCCATCGGATTGGGCGCCTCATTAGTATAGTCATTACATTGATCTTCGCATTGGTTGTCTGCTGGAATCCTCCTATTACGAGCCATTGGCTTGTATAAAAGGAAAAAATAGGGGTATGAATTTTAAAATATTAATCACATAAATTATAATACAATTATATTAATGGCATAATATATAAATTACATTTATTTCCATAACTAATGAATTTCCAAGATTTAGTCTATGTTATCCATGATCTATTTCCTAAAGTATATTATAATGGGATTTGTTTGTTCCCTTAATAAATGTTCTTACTAATATTATGAATTTATCAAATCATATCCCTTGGGAGTGTCAAACCAGGAGTGCAGCAAGACCCATTGTAATGAAAATCCCAATTTTATCTGGTTTTACCCATAGAAACATCTCTGGAAGACCCACATCCACTTGTTTGTGTCCAGAAAGGGATATATTTTTTTTTGATAAAAAACATACTCTGTAATCACCAAGATTTAAGGATGTTTTTATAATAACTAGTCAGATGCCTAAATATTTAGCTAGAGTTTTGTAATAATATTACGAAAAATAACTAATTTTTTTTGGATGCCCATTATAAACTAACATTTATTTTTATTATATAGAAACATGATTTAATGGAATAAAATTAAACTTAATAAAACACAAATGATCAAGAATTATCATTTCTTGGGAAATTAGGAATATTACACAACAAATTAAAACCCAAAATACTCTATCATTTTTGAAAACATCCATTATATGAAAACAACATTCCTTTGTACTTAATATTGTATGGGGTAAAGTAAGGAAATACATAAGAATGGGGTGAGCTATAAAGCCTAGTAATAGAATAAACAATGAATAAAATGGGGAATAAAATATATTTTAATAAATAGTAATATCAATTGATGATAAAATTAACTTGAACATAAAGTCTTGATTTAGATTGATAATCCTAACATGGAAATGTGTAAGCAACATAAAACACGGAATCATAAACAAAAAGGAATGTGATAAACCCCTATCCCAACATGGTGTACATAAGTCCCATAAAAGAATCAGGTATAAAACTACCCCAAATTAATTTTTCATGATACTAAACATTACCCAATTCATTGAAGCGCTATCAGGGCACACACTTTATATTCATTTCAATCTCATGCTTAAGAGTGCCACATAGATCATATAAAATGGATTCATTCAACATCATAATTTATTCAATGATCAAGTAATGTTGAATACATAAATTAATGTACGCAATAAAAAAGTATTTGTGCGTAAAGGTGAATACCATTGATAGAGGAATGTGTATGGTATTCACTATATGATGACTTTGGAACGGAAAATCATAGTGCAATTTTGGTAGCATAAAGACGCCATATGAAAATTCATAGAATGGGTTGATGAGAGAAAAAGCGTTCACTCATTATTTATACATGAAATTGAAAGAAATGGGATCACGTAACATAATATTCCATCATATAAGGAATTTATGATGCATTGAATACGTGAATTTCTATAATGGGAATGATGAGAGAGAAACCCCTTACAGTATTTTGGGATGGTAACATGTGTATATAATAGATCGTGAATAGATTAATGATAGTTAAAGGAATATATAATTATTTATAAATAAAATGGACAGTAATGGGAGTATGTATGAACGTATCCTTTCATATGTAAGATGAAATTAAAAGGCATGTCACAAAAGGAGTTCTTGATAAAAGAGGAGAGTTGAAGATCCCTTACATTAGTGTGTGACTTGAAAAGATTTAATAGGGTCTTATTGATAGATTGGGGTGCCTTGGGAGGTTTACATAGAATGGAGAAATGATTAAGTTCATTTTACAAGGATTTTTAGTGAAGATAAGTGGGATTTTGGGTGGGTTTATATAGGACAGGAGAGGGGAATTCTTTAATATTTCACAAACAATGGTTTAGGAATCTATATGATTAAATATTCAAAACCACAATCATTACAATGTTTTTTACCATGTTTTTTTATCCTAATAATAGTGGTAAAAATTATTTTTTAAGGTTGTGGTCTGATGATATTTAAATATTTGACTTTCTTATGTGGAGTCGAGTTAGATTATTAAATAAATGATCTTAAATTCATAAAATATAGTATTCATTTTGGAGGATTCACAAAGTCATTATAAAATAAGTAAAAAAATTATAAAATCACATTATTTTAAAGGTAAAGTATATAGTTGTATGAATATAAATTTTATAGTGTTTATTACATCACTATTGAGAAATTATGATGTCGTAAACCACACTATATATTGTTATGGTATTTGATTTTCACCTAAAAATAAAAATGTCTTAGAAAATTATGAAAAATTATCCACTGGATAACTTTGATATCTTGATTCCAAATATAATATTCATTTTATCCAACTAAGTTTATAAATATTTCAATTTTTAATTTTAAAATTAAAGTCGACGTTTATTAAAGATTGTCAGGTTTGGACAAAAATAGTTTTTAAACCTTAATAAAAATTACATTTGGAATCATAAAAATCATATGATAATTTATATTTAATAAAATTAATTTAACAATAATATTTTGTTAAAATATTATTTATTAATTAATCAAAAAAGATTTCATTTTTCAATTTGAATATTAACCCAAAATATTATATTTTCTTTAAAAACAATACTAAAATGAAATAACATTTGTTTCTCTATACCAAAATAATGTACAAAATCCTAATGCTAGGGTATTGATACATATAACTTTATTACACCAGAATATTCCCTAAGTGTAAGGTGTGCAATGATGGTACTTTCATGGGGTCGTTTAGTAAACAGGGTTTGGGTCATTATATTGATAAGCCTGAACATATCCCATAAATAGTATCACTCATTTTTAATTTGTTGTACATCAGCTTGGGGTAGGCCTAGGGAAAATCCAATAAATGCAATCTCCCTCAGAGGCTCTGATAAATGGGCTTCATAGGGAACAATCCTACTAGTTCAGGACAAAACCTCCTTCGTCTGTGTCGAAAGGATTTGTGAAAACATTATATTTATACTAGTAATTTTATCAATATTAAACGACTATATTAACTCTGGTAATGATACTTAATGGTCCTTTAAATTCAATCAGAAATAATAAAACAAGGAGAGTGCATGTTTTTTCTATATCCTTTTTACATTAAAAAACATTTAATTAAATCAAAATGGAAATTTAAATTATAATAGTTTGGGTTGTTACATTGTATCATTTGTGACCCTCAAATGATATCAATCGACAATAGAACATTTATTAAAAAATTGTGTCATAACACTTTAGGTTCTCAATATAGTAGGGATCTCTTATGAACTTTTGGTGTGACAACCACTCTAAGGATATTATCACATACAATGTCACATATAAGAACTATCTTGATGTGATAAGGAATTTGTTAATATTCAAAACCATGAATATATGTTATCAAAAAGTAAAAAATATATTGGTGATAAGGCACTAACTCCAACACTTATGGACATGTATTGGATCTGGTTGGATGTCATGTTGGATGACACCTAAACCTAGTTTAGGACAAAATAGTATCTTGACAATCCATAATAATTTGGGGTCTCTTGTATTGGAGATTATGTTTTCTGGGACTCTGATGATTGGTATGGGATGGACATCATTAATTGTTTCTAACGATGATCCCTGAGTTTCCATGGGTAGTATTGCTTTTGATTCCTTTTAATTGGGTTTTTGGTTTTTTGGATGATTAAGGAAAATGGAGGTGAGCCAGTGTTTTGTCATGATCTCACATGGATTAGTGACCCATGTAGAGTACATGGTTCAAGCTTTACATAGTTTCTAATTCTTAGTAGGGGCATAACCCACTAACCATGTCACTGAGTTAGGAATGAACACCAGTTATAAACTCTTGTATTTTGGAGTGATTATTCTTTTGTTACAATATCAATTTATGTGAGGTAGCTTTTATAATTGAAGTTGCTTTTATATGGAAATGAGTTCATTTAAGTGGTCTTGTAATAAAAAATAATGGGTCTTAATTTAGTGTGTTTTGGATTGAAAATTAGTTGAATTCTTAGATTTCATAATAAAATGGCATGGCTGACCATTGGTATTCCTCATGCACATTATAATATGTGTGGTTATGTATTTAATGTTCTCATTTTCAAGTGTTTGTGGATGACATATGTAGATATGTGATAAGAAGATATTTTACAGTTCTTTGAATCTGATCGATGTGTGTTTGAATTCAAAGGTCTGTGTCAGTTTTTCTGAAAAAAAAATTGAAATGGAAAATGATTCTAGGGTTAGGATTTTTTTAAAAGATGGGTTTTTTTGTGAAATTTGGATTTTGGAATTCAAAAATGTCATTGGAAGAAGGTAGTTTTGAAATTCAAATGAAATGGTGGTTTTTGAAAGGAGTATTTGTTTCTTTTATATTTTTGGATTGTGAGAAATTTTCTCAAGCTTGAGGTGTTATTTTCGATTGTTATTTGGTCTCATGATGTATTTGGATTCATGTTCATTTATTCATTTAAAATATTTCACCTAGAAATGTTCCCAAAACTCGCACTAGGTCTTTATAGTGTCAGATTGTTCTTAGTTTTTTCATGTCGTTTATGGAGATTTAGGTCCGTTTGAGGTAGTGTAATGGCTTGTGGATGTTGATAGTGTTTTCAGATACTTGGGAACACCTGAAGCTATTATATTGTCTGTTCTAGGTTTGTTTGAGGGTCCATCTTTGGTCTAGTGAACGGTAATCTCCCCATCACCTATTCAAGTTTGGATGACATGAGATGTTTTTAGAACACATTCATTTGATGGTTTATACATAAAGAGATGAAGGTGAAGAAATTTGATGATATTCTATATATTTATAATGGTAAATGGGTAGTGATAGAATGTTCTACACATTTCATGGTGCTGGTATATTTCTCTTCGAATATAGAGTCACCAAACAAGATGAAGGATCTTCCTTTCATTTAGGATTTTTTTCTAGAGAAAAAAGAGTGATTCCTTCAATCTAGTAGATTTCAATTACAAAATCTGGTAGATGGATCATTTTAGGTGAGTTAGTTATTGGGGTGCAGTCAGTGGTAGGTGGTTCTCATCAAGGATCTTCATCTAGAAAGGGGTGAATACTAGAGTAATCAATTCATGATAATTCTCTATCAATTTTCATGGTATCTTATTTTTCATACTATTCACCCATCTGCTTTTAGTGTGATCGGTTTGAGAAATTGAAGCCATCTTGTAAAAATCCTACAAATACTTGTCATAATTAGGGATATTTGGGACATCCTGAGATGTTTAATAGGATGAATTTCCCAAATATGAAGTGCTGATTTAATGATGTCAGTTCCTGAATATGAGGATTTGGATGCTTTATCTGTCAGGGTTATATCCATAGGCCTCAGAGTGAAGCTTTTGCATAGTTAGGAATCATTGAGGTCGTGGAAAACATGGACAATCTTTTTTTCCCTGTTTAGTGATGGAGAGAGTTTATGTTTTCTTCATAGTTTATTTCTCAATATAAACTTCTATTTTTTTTGTAAGAGGATCATTGGTATTTTTTCTTGTAATACCATTTCTATGCCTTTTATGTTGATCTTTAATGGTGGTTCACTTCATGAAACTCTATAAAATTTTTGTATTCTCTTTTTTGGATATATATTTTTGAGTAAAAATATGTTTGTAGTTTGTTTTAATGTTCCCTATTAGTTTTGAGTTTCCTTTATGTGGTTTTACATTATTATGGAGGTTTTTGACTCTGTTTTGAGTTCTTAGATATTTCGGGAGTGTTTTTTAGTTGTTCTAGATAATTTTTAAGATCTTGTTTTTGGAGTTCTAGCACTAGTGACAATGAGGTGAAGTTGTTTGGGGTTTCAATTCTAGTCCAGTTTGTCAAGTTATTATAGTGAGTATAAACCATTCATTTTATCCTATTGTTTAAACTAATATGGTGATTAGCCACTAAATTAGGCTAATATTCATTGTTAATATACTTAATTTTCATGTTCTTTGTTATTCATAAACACCATTGTAGTGCATTTTACACTTTGAACACCATTTCACATTATGATTGTAATACCTTCTTAAAATGCACTATTATGTGGTACATTTTTGAACATCATTTAAAGTACCCAATGATTCATCTGATTTTAAGGAATATAATTTTTCATATTTTAATTTGATATTTTTCGAAATTGATCTACACTTAAATATGAACATGTTTGATTCAGGGATCAATGGAGAATTCATGGAGGATGATGAAGATATTTGGCAATGAAAGGAAGCAATTCTGGAGAAGGCAGATTGGACACCAGCCCACTGATGAGACTGTGGGGCCCAACATACAGGCCCAAGTAATCCCAAATTTCGTGGGATTATAGAAGACCTGTACAGGAACAAATCACTCTTCAGGAGTTAATTCTAATTCGGCCTCAATGTTGGTCATTTAGGCGGCCCAAGTTAGAGATAAAATTCTGGTCCAGATTCTGCGGCCCAGAAAAACAGTCCACCATTTTGATCATATCTCGGAATACACAACTCCAAATGGGCCCAAATATTACAGGCGGTTAGAAGCCATCCGGATCTACATTTTCTTCTTCTATGGCCCACCCTGATTCGGCCATCTAGAAGGTCATCCAAACGCGTCTGTTCTTTGGATGAAATCTGGCTGCCACCTCGGGTCAAATGTGGAAAATTCCAAATTCCACAAACTTTCCACCACCCTAGGCCTACCATACTCAAGTGGGATGACTTGTACTGTTGAAGGCTCGACCCAAGGCTCCAAAAATGCCTATTTAAGGCAGTGTTGGTGAAGGAGTTTAAAATCTTGGATTCTTTGTTCAATTGTAATGTTATGCTGCATTTTTGTTGCCTCAATTTTGTCTTTCACATGTAAGTTGTTCAATTCACTTTAGTTTCTTAATAAAAGTTCTTCTTCTACTCTTATTATGTTGTTTTTAATATCACTTTGATACCATTGGATTAAGGTGTGAATTTATTCACACCAACCCCTGTGAAATTATTCACACAACGGTGGAATGATCATTTTATTTTTGTTGTTTTCTTTACTTCTCCATTTCCTCCCTTATGAGTCTATTTTCCGCTTCCATTGAAACCATGGGATCAATGGAGGGCTAACCCACTTATGGGTTGATCCAAGGGAGTAGCAAGGGGCTGTATTGGATGTTATTTATCACCTAATTAATGTATAATCACTTCTTAAATTGGGATTTATATTTGATGATTTTTAAACTCCATCATCCTTGTTGAATTTAACGCCACACACTTCAAGTACTAATACGATCCTTTACCTTGAAGTGCTCAAAACATTGATCCTTCAAGTGTATAGGTGATTAGTATTAGAGGGTTTAGGCATTAAACCAGTAAGTGATGATGTTGTTTTATCTCCTTAAATGAACCCATCTCAAATTTAAGAAATTGAAATCATTAAAAAGAAAATACGTCCAATCCACCCCGAGTGATAACCTAGGATCAACTCATTCTTTTAAATTGAATCCACTTAAATATTTTAGATATCTTTAAAACCCATCCAAAATCAATCCAAGTTGGCCACTTCATAGCCAAAAATCCATCCCTTAGTTTGTGTATCTTAGGTATCTTCTTAGGTCTCTATGGAATCGACAACCCAAGCTACACTACAAGGACCGTTCTACCCTTCTTCTCTTGGGTAAATTTGGGCGTGAACCAAATTTTGGCGCCGTTTCCGGGGACCAAGTAAGTACCTTAGATAAAAAAAACCTTCTTTCCTCATCTCCATTCTTCTACTCTCACCCAAGATCTCTTATCTTGTCCCTTTCTCGCTTTTTTTTGGCGCATGTCCGCCTACACCCGCGATTTCTCAAACAGACTAGTTAGGGTGGAAAGTCCTAGGATAGGGGAGTCAAGTGCACCTAAGGGATTGTTTAAATCAGATTCAAATATTCTTGAAACCCCAAAGTCAGAACTTGAAACAAGTCCAATGGAGGGTCATCCACAAAATCAAATTGTAAACCCTGGGGGGAATCAAATGGGAAACCAAAACCAAGAAGCTCCAAACTTAGGGAATGTAGTTGATCAAACCATGAACGACTACCTCACTCCAGCTTGGACCAATGCCCCCTCATGCATTAGACACAATTCCATAGGAGAGACCAACTACATATTCAAACCCCATGTCCTAAACCACCTTCCAACCTTTCATGGGATGGAGTCAGAAATGCCATACCTTCATGTCAAAGAGTTCAACGACATTGTTGAAACCATGTGTCCCCCACATCAACTAGAATCTGCTAAGATGAGGCTATTTCTTTTTTCATTAAAGGATCGAGCTAAAAATTGGCTAAACAACTTGAGACCTGCATCAATCCACTCTTGGGACCAACTGCAAAGAGAATTCTACAAAAAATACTTCCCTCATCACAAAACAATTGCACTTAAAAAGAGCATCCAAAACTTTTTTGAAAAAGAGGGAGAGTCATTTTATGAAACATGGGAGAGGTTCAAAGACACCCTAAACATGGTTCCACACCATGGGTTTTCCATACCTGAACAAGTGATAATTTTCTATGAAGGGTTTGGTCCGGGTAATAAACAGTTCATTGACATGATGTGTAATGGAACCTTTAAAAACAAGGCCCCAAATGATGCTTACGAGTATCTCGAAAGTCTGGCTGAACAAAACCAAACTTGGGGAACTTCACCTTATTCTGAAAAGACACAAAGAACCACTGGAATTCATACACTTAGAGAAGAGGAAAGCCTTAGGGCTAAACTCGCAGCACTCTCTAGGAAGGTTGAAGAGATAGACCTTAGGAAAGTCCATGAAATCCAAAATGTAGACCTTGTTTGCACATTTTGTGACAAACATGACCAACCATTCCATCCATAAAACAGACAACTGCCCAACCATTCCATCCATCAAGGATGTTCTTCTAGGAGGACCCCCAGTGGAAGTCAATGCCCTAAACTTTCAAAAGCCCCAATACCAAAACACCTTCAATCCAAGGTACAATGACCACCCAGGCTTCCGCTGGAAAGATAACCAACAACCTAGCCAACCATAGGGACAAAATCCTTACCCCCATCAGAACTACCAAAACCATAACCAGTTCCAAACCCAACCTATCCAATACCAACAACCACCAGTCCATTTTCAACAAACCATACCACCTCCAAAATATCCCCCTGGGATAAACCAACCTACTCAAGCACCCACCCAAACTGTTCCACAAAGCCTACTAGAACAACTGTGCAAACAAATAAAGAGGATGAACTCGGAGGTATCTTCCCTAAAACAAGAACATCAAACCATCAAAACTGGAAAGGCACCCATGCCTACTCAGGCGGTGCCATCCTCAACTTCAAGGGGAGAGTCAAGTTGTGCTCAAACAACTCATGAACAACTAAAGGCTGTGACTGTTTTAAGAAGTGGGAAATCAATTGAGAAACCTGAACAACTAATTCAGAACCCACCTGAAGATTCAAACTTGGATGAGAATTCAAGTGAACCACAAGATCAAACTGAGGAAACTGATAACAATGTGAAAGAAACAACTCTTCAACAAACAACCCCACAACCTGCACCATTTCCCCAACGCATGAGGGGGAAATCCAAGCCTGAACTGAGTGAAACATTGAGGGAAATATTCTCACAAGTCAAGTTGAAAATTCCTCTTCTCGATGCAATCCAAACCATACCTTCCTACTCAATGTACCTTAAGGACTTGTGCACTTTTAAAAGAAAATTTTCACATAAAAACCAAGTCCTTTTGGCTGCTAATGTGAGTACCACCATTCAAGGGACCATTCCTCCTAAGTTGAAAGACCCAGGTTGCCCTTACATCAATGTTGAACTAGGAGAAAGCAAAGTTGTCAAGGCCTTGTGTGACCTAGGTGCTAGTGTCAATCTCATCCCATATGCTGTGTACTGCCAGTTAGGCCTAGAAGAGCTCCAACCCACATCTGTCACACTTCAGCTTGCTGATCGTAGCATTAGGGTTCCCAAGGGGATTTTAAAGGATGTTCTGGTAAAGGTTGAAAACTTCATCTACCCTGCTGATTTCATTGTACTTGACAACCATCCAAATTTAGGAAATAAGGAACAAACCCCAATCATCCTTGGTCGTCCTTTCCTTGCAACAATCAACTCTGTTATCCGAGTCCGAAATGGGAACATGACCATCACCTTTGGGAACATGAGTCTAGACTTGAACATCTATAATGCAAGCTCACAAATAGGGGATGACGAGGATATTCATGAAGTAAACATGATAGGAAGCATTGATAATGAATCCATGGAACATCAAGGAATATTTGATGAATGTTTAAGTCAGAATGAGATTGATTTCCTTTGTTCACATGAAGGAAGTTTATCTCCTTGGCTCGAATCATTTTCAAATTGCTCCTATAATGATGTCTTAGGACCAACAATCAATGAAACCTTTCAGGAAAACACATTCATGGAGACAACTCAAACTCCCTTCCCTAACCCAGGTCAATACAATCTTGTGGCTGAAACTTCTACACATGGGGAATCAATTCAATCTGAAAATCTAGGAAAAAAATTTGATCTTGATCCAATGCCCCAATATTCTGCTGAAATTATGAACCAACCAGATCTTGAATTGAAGGAACTTCCTACTTCCCTCAAGTATGCCTTCCTAGGGGAAAATCAAACACATCCTATAGTCATACCTTCTTCTCTTGAAGCCAATCAGGAGGGGATTCTTCTAGATGTCCTTAGGAAACACAAGAAATCCATTGGTTGGACCCTGTCTGATATTCCTGGGATTAGCCCACTTATTGGAACTCATAGGATTACTCTTGAATCTGAATCCAAACCATGTCGTCAACCTCAGAGGAGACTCAATCCAAATCTTATGTATGTGGTAAGGAAAGAACTTCTTAAGTTGTTGAAAGCTGGTATCATCTACCCCATAGCTGAGAGTGAGTGGGTAAGCCCAATTCAAGTTGTCCCAAAGAAAGATGGAATCACTGTGATCACTAATAAGGATGGGGAAATTCTTCCAACTAGGGTGAGTAGTGGCTGGAGAGTCTGTATTGACTATAGGAAGCTCAACTCTTGTACCAGGAAGGACCATTTTCCCTTGCCCTTTATTGATCAAGTCCTCGAGCGAGTGGCGGGTCATCAATTCTATTGCTTCCTAGATGGGTACTCAGGTTACAATCAAATTGAGGTCTCCCTAGAGGATCAAGGGAAGACTACATTCACATGTCCTTTCGGTACCTTTGCCTTTAAACGCATGTCGTTCGGGTTATGCAATGCCCCTGGAACCTTCCAGCGGTGCATGATGGGAATCTTCTCAGACATGGTAGGGGATTTTCTTGAGGTCTTCATGGATGACTTCTCTGTGTTTGGGGATACCTTTGAGGGATGTCTGCAGAATGTGGAGAGAGTCTTGTCAAGATGTGAAGAAAAAAATCTGGTCCTAAACTGGGAAAAATTCCATTTCATGGTTAAAGAGGGACTTGTTCTAGGCCATCTGGTCTCGAGTAGGGGGATTGAAGTTGATAAAGCAAAGGTTGACATCATTCGTCACCTTCCATCACCCAGAACTGTTAAGGAAGTGAGGTCCTTCTTAGGACATGCTGGTTTCTATAGAAGATTCATTAAGGACTTTAGTTCAATCTCTCGCCCTCTTTGTGCTCTCCTAGTAAAGGATGCTCCATTTGTTTGGACAGAAAGCTGTGAGGGTTCATTTTCAACCCTTAAATCCGCTCTCACCTCTCCTCCCATTATGAAATCTCCAAACTGGGACCTTCCTTTCAAACTCATGTGTGATTCCAGTGACTTTGCTGTAGGAGCTGTGTTAGGACAACGGTGTGATAAAACTCCATATGTCATTTCTTATGCAAGCAAATCCTTAAATGATGCCCAAATCAATTACACCACCACCGAAAAGGAGTTACTTGCTGTTGTGTTTTCCTTAGAGAAATTTAGGTCCTACCTCTTAGGATCACCCATCATTGTATTCACCGACCATTCAGCTCTAAAATATCTCTTCCAAAAACAAGATGCAAAGGCTAGATTGATTAGGTGGGTCCTTCTTCTTCAAGAGTTCGATTTAACCATTAAGGATAAAAAAGGTGTCGAGAATGTTGTAGCTGATCACCTCTCTAGGTTGGAATTCAAGGACAAATCACATCACCTTTCTGTGTCTGATTCATTTCCTAATGAGAACCTCTATTCTGTGAGTGATTGCCCTTGGTATGCTGACATAGCCAACTTCTTAGTTTCAGGGGTCATTCCAAAATTCTTAGGGACCCAAGCTAGAAGAAAATTTCTTTCTGATGTCAAGCATTATGTGTTTGATGATCCATACCTATATAAGTTCTGTCCTGACCAAGTTATTAGGAGGTGTGTGCCAGAATCCGAACAAGAGTCCATCCTAATGTTCTGTCATAGTGAGGCTTGTGGAGGTCACTTTTCCTCTAAGAAAACTTCTGCCAAGGTTCTTTAATGTGGTCTCTTTTGGACCACCCTCTCAAGGGACTCCTACACATTTTGTCAAAGCTGTCCTAGGTGTCAACAAGTAGGGTCCATCACAAAAAGGAATCAAATGCCTCTCACTCCAATATTAGTGGTTGAAATCTTTGACTGTTGGGGAATTGATTTCATGGGTCCCTTCCAAAACTCTTGGGGATATCTTTACATTCTCTTGGCTGTCGATTATGTCTCAAAATTGGTTGAGGCCATTCCTACAAAATCCAATGTCCATCAAACTGTGATTAGATTCCTTAAAGAAAACATCTTCTCTAGATTTGGGATTCCTAGGGCTATCATTAGTGATCGTGGAACTCATTTCTGCAATCGCCCATTCTCATCGCTCATGGAGAAGTATGGAATTTCTCACAAAGTGTCCACCTCTTACCACCCACAAACCAATGGTCAAGCTGAGTTAGCCAATCGAGAAATCAAACAAATTCTTGAGAAAACTGTTAATCCATCTAGGAAAGATTGGTCGAGCAAACTCTTAGATGCTCTTTGGGCATATCGAACAGCATTTAAAACTATCCTAGGAATGTCCCCATATAGGTTGGTTTATGGTAAAGCATGCCATTTGCCAGTGGAGATTGAGCATAAGGCCTTTTGGGCAATCAAAAAAATGAACTTTGACATTTCTTTGGCCGGAATAAAGAGGAAATTGGATCTAAACGAGCTTGAGGAACTTAGGATGGAGGCTTATAAAAATTCAAGGATCAATAAAGCTAGAGTTCAAGCCTACCAGTCTAGGAATCTTAAAACTAAACACATGGAACCAGGGAAACCTATGCTTTTGTATAGTTCTAAACTTCATTTGCACCCAGGAAAGTTGAGGTCTAGATGGTCTGGTCCATACATAGTGCATAAGGTGTACCCCCATGGGGCTGTTGAAATTCAAGATCCCACCAATGGTCAAATATTTAAAGTTAATGGTCATAGAGTCAAACCATTCATAGAACCATTCCAAAAACATAAAGTTGATGAAGACCTGAGTGAACCTACCTTTGATGAAAAAAAAACAACAATTAATCAATAAGGGGTTTAAGTCGAGCTAACGACGTTAAACAAAGCGCTGCACGGGAGGCAACCCGTGGTTTTTATGTTTCTAATATTTCTGAATCATCTTTATTTTTCAAATAAGATTACTTAATCATTTTTATATTTAAAAATAAAAAAAATAGACTTTTGACCTGTTCTTCTATTATGAGTATGGATGGGTACGAAAGAGGAGCACCATATTCATCCGTGTCACGTGGTGTGATGCTTGAGTAATACCTTACCCAGAAATTTAAAAAGAAGACAATGTATCATCAGTTTATTTTGTTTTTATTATTCAATGGGTTAAAAAAATATATAATAATACAAAAAAAAAGTCCACGCCATAGGCCGTGGGGAAAACCCCGTCACAACCGGCGAAGCCGCGGGGACTCGAACCCGGGACCGAAGGGAGACAGGGGCGCGCGCTTACCACTGACCTGCAGCTTCTTGTGCTACCTTATTCTATAATATTTATATATATTCTTATATTTTACTTCCATTATTATATAAATATATATATATATATATTGGTTGTTTTTGTTTGTTTTGTTTGTTTGTTTTGTTTTTTCCTTTTTCCACTAGGGAACTTTGCAAGCGACATGGATATCAAAGGAATAAATTCGAGCGGCAAGAACTTCAAACTTCAACCACCAGGTGACTTCATTCCATAATCCTCATTTTCAATTTCCTTTTTAAATTTTTATTCCCTGCCTCTACTCCTAATTTTTCATTTCTTCAAACACTGGGGACAGTGTTGTTTTATGTTGGGGGGGAGATAAAATTAAAAAAAATGCTTTTGTGTCAAAAAAAAAATGAATGATTTGAAAAAATAATTAAATGGAAGGAAAAATTCCTTTAACTTTGAACATGGTAATATGCATTCCACACTTTGAAACTGTATATCAAATAATTTAGCATGCCCTGATTCTGATTTTAATCCTTGTATAATCTCATGAGCATAGATTTTGGAAAGTGTGGCTGTCCAATGTGATATTTCATCATTTATATTTTCATCCAAATAAAAAAAATGCCACAATGCACGTCCTCTAGACTGTGGGGTACTAATTTGAATTTTTGGGGTCCCATAATAAATAGCATAGGATGGTTTTATTTTTATGAATAATATGAGTACTCAAAAAAAAATTATTAAAAAATAAAAAAATAAAAAATAAAAATAAAAATTTGCGTGTAGAGCAATGGATTGATAAAATGCGAGGCTTTCGGCACTTGGGGATCGTGACTCCAGAGTTGTCTAGCCCTGAGTTTTTCAATATATCTCTATTTATGGTAATATGACTTTGTTTTTTATTAAGTTAACTCGAGACGATGCCCGAGTATGTGGGCTTCACTTGGTGCCCTAAGGCCTTTGAGTCTGGGAGTCATCGGCAAAGTCTTGCTAAATGGGTTAATTTGATTAATTGCAATCTCAATTACTATAGCAATATTGCAAAAAAAAATGAATGAAGAATACTCATATTAGGATTAAATGTGATTCCACCTAGCGCTTCCATGATTTCCCCCTTGAATGAAAATGAACCCCCATATCTATTGTGTTCACAACACATCATTACACCTAATTGAGTTGGATGAAGTATGATGATGGATTTGATCAAAGGAATGGGCTTGGTATTGGGATCTGCTTATGAAACTATCTCGTATTAAAATATTTTGATGGGTTTCATGATTGTTTGGTATAAGGTTTTTTGGTGATCATTGTGTATTAAAATGTTTTTGGAAAAGGGAATTCGAATTTCATTTTTGATGAGATATATTTTTCTCGGGACTAGCAAAACTCAAGTTGGGGGGTGTGATTAGCCACTAAATGAGGCTAATATTCATTGTTAATATACTTAATTTTCATGTTCTTTGTTATTCATAAACACCATTTTAGTGCATTTTACACTTTGAACACCATTTCACATTATGATTGTAATACCTTCTTAAAATGCACTATTATGTGGTACATTTTTGAACATCATTTAAAGTACCCAATGATTCATCTGATTTTAAGGAATTTAATTTTACATATTTTAAATTTGATATTTTTGGAAATTGATCTACACTTAAATATGAACATGTTTGATTCAGGGATCAATGGAGAATTCATGGAGGATGATGGAGACATTTGGCAATGAAAGGAAGCAATTCTGGAGAAGGCAGATTGGACACCATCCCACTGATGAGACTGTGGGGCCCAACATACAGGCCCAATTAATCCCAAATTTCGTGGGTTTATAGAAGACACGTACAGGAACAAATCACTCTTCAGGAGTTAATTCTAATTCGGCCTCAATGTTGGTCATTTAGGCGGCCCAATTTAGAGATAAAATTCTGGGTCAGATTCTGCGGCCCAGAAAAACAGTCCACCATTTTGATCATATCTAGAAATAAAAAACTCCAAATGGGCCCCAATTTTACAGGAGGTTAGAAGACATCCGGAGCTCCATTTTCTTCGTCTATGGCCTACCCTTATTCGGCCATCTAGAAGGTCATCCAAACGCGTCTGTTCGGTGGATGAAATATGGCTGCCACCTCGGGTCAAATGTGGAAAATTCCAAATTCCACAAACTTTCCACCACCCTAGGCCTACCATACTCAAGTGGTATGACTTGTACTGTTGAAGGCTCGACCCAAGGCTCCAAAAATGCCTATTTAAGGCAATGGTGGTGAAGGAGTTGAAAATCTTGGATGCTTTGTTCAATTTTAATGTTATGCTGCATTTTTGTTGCCTCAATTTTGTCTTTCACATGTAAGTTGTTCAATTCACTTTAGTTTCTTAATAAAAGATTTTCTTCTACTCTTATTCTGTTGTTTTTAATATCACTTTGATACCATTGGATTAAGGTGTGAATTTATTCACACCAACCCTTGTGAAATTATTCACACAACGGTGGAGTGATCATTTTATTTTTGTTGTTTTCTTTACTTCTCCATTTCCTCCCTTATGAGTCTACTTTCCGCTTCCATTGAAACCATGGGATCAATGGAGGGATAACCCATTTATGGGTTGATCCAAGGGAGTAGCAAGGGGCTGGATTGGATGTTATTTATCACCTAATTAATGTATAATCACTTCTTAAATTGGGATTTATATTTGATGATTTTTAAACTCCATCATCCTTGTTGAATTTAACGCCACACACTTCAAGTACTAATACGATCCTTTACCTTGAAGTGCTCAAAACAGTGATCCTTCAAGTGTATAGGTGATTAGTATTATAGGGTTTAGGCATTAAACCAGTAAGTGATGATGTTGTTTTATCTCCTTAAATGAACTCATCTCAAATTTAAGAAATTGAAATCATTAAAAAGAAAATACGTCCAATCCACCCCGAGTGATAACCTAGGATCAACTCATTCTTTTAAATTTAATCCACTTAAATATTTTAGATATCTTTAAAACCCATCCAAAATCAATCCAAGTTGGCCACTTCATAGCCAAAAATCCATCCCTTAGTTTGTGTATCTTAGGTATCTTCTTAGGTCTCTGTGGAATCGACAACCCAAGCTACACTACAAGGACCGTTCTACCCTTCTTCTCTTGGGTAAATTTGGGCGTGAACCATATGGTTTTTTAGAATTGGTCAAGTGTGACTTCTGAAGTGAAAGGTAACCTTGAGATTTTTATTTTTGTTTTTATTTATTTATATTTTTAGTAATTTTTTTGTTTATATTTCGTCTGGGGTGATTTCTTGGGAGAAGAGTATTTTTGTGGTTGGGAGAATTGTCACACCCAAACCCTATAAATACCATTATTTTATTCTTCTCATTATATTGGATACTTTGGTTTACATTCATGTTGATCATTTTTTATAATTTTTTAGTTATTTTTGAAAAATGGAAGTTTTGGTCTATGTTGCATGGGGTGCATTGGTAGAACATGGTTAGGTTAAACCATGTGGACTCTCTTAGGTAACTGTCTAGATTGACTCTTTTTAATTAGACTTGGAACAAAACCTATAAATGATTTGGGAATCTATGCGGAAGGTGTGTAGTTCAATTTTTGACTCCGGTAGTGGCATATCGTGTGATATTTGAACTATTTGTCAAACTGTGAGACCAAAACATAGAGATTACCTATATAATTGAAATTTTGATTTTAAAATCATCACACTCTATTTTTTAAACCCCAATTCAGTATTTTTAATTCTTTCTCAACCTAGGTGCACTAGGTGTCCCTCCAACATTCTCATCCCTTGTTTGCCTTCAAATTTTGAAATCCTTTTAAGGTTCTATGGAGTGTTCATTTAGGTTTTGGGTAGTTTTATTCTTCCCCTATCCACCTCTCTTGAGATATTAGTATCTCTTGGTGCGGTTTACTTCTTTTATGAAACTTAAGGGTTATGTTTGGTGTATGATTCAATTTCTCGGATGCTTGGGTGTGCAGATTGTGTCTCAGTCATGGATATTCCATCTCTTGATGTCTAGTGGTGCCGAAACATAATTGAGGTTGGGGTTTCCACCTATTTCATTTCCAAAAAATTTCATTGGATGATTGAGATTTCAAAAATGATTTATAAATGTGATTACCTATCTTTTTATGTGTTATTATTAATTGATTTCATACTTTGATACATAAAAATGGTTCCAAATTGTTTTCAAATGGCTTCATTGACTATGTTTTTGTTTACATTCCCTTATGTTTTTTTGATAAAATTTCAAATGTGTTTTAAGGTGAAATTTGGTTATTTACATATTGTTTTCCATGGTTATATTTTTATTATGTTGTTATATTATGAGTTGGATGTTGTATGTGGGAAGTGGTTACTTTTATGGTGTGAGACTTCTGTTTTTCTTACTATTATTCCTTAAAAGTAAGTGTGGTTTCTTTGAAAAGGTGTTTTGAAATATTATTTGAACTTGTGTAGGTGTTGGAAGTTTTTTTCTAAAAGATATTTATTTTTATAATATGTTCCCCTATTTTTTCTTTGCAAATGACTCTTTGAAATGTGTATGTTATGTGAAACATGTTATAAGGTGGGTTTTAATGTGAATATGAATTTCAAAAAGGAATTTCCCTTGGAAAAAAATGGTTTCCATGTTTTTAATTATTTTTTGTGTTTTTAAATGGATTTATAACACTATGTATGGGTTGTAATGGCCCGTTTTGATGATTTATTATTTTTTCATGTTCTTACTTTATCTTGGGAATGATTTATGATTTTTGATTTAAAGATCCATTGGGATTTGTTAATTGGGAAAGTGTTTTTTCTTCATGTTCATGTTATGATTAGCATATTTATGTGAAAGTGATGATTTATGTGACATGATAAATGAAAAATTATAATAAAGGGAAACATAGATATCTAGGGGGTAAACTAGAACAAGTATACTGGTGATTCAATAGTTCTATACTCTATTCTCCTAGTAGAACTATGATTGTTGACTCAGAAGTGGAAAGGCCTCAATTCATATTTCATGATTTACAATTACAATACTAACTAAATTATGATAATGAATGGATACAACTAGAACATTGTATGGATTCATCTTTAGTGGCCCAAGCATTGGGACACTATGGGTTGTGGTTGTTATACCACATTTCACTAATGTACATGCTTCTTAGTGTCCTACTTATATGAGTTTCCCAAAGGGATTTACCATGGTGCTATCTTGTGAAACAATCCTTATGTAATGCAGTGATAACCATCATTATATAGTAGATCTTTACTAAATAATATTTTCAAAGAATGCTCATTTGAGAATTGTGTTTCCTGGGAGTGTCTTCTTTGAAATGTTTATAAAATTCTTACTTTTGGAATTGTGTTTTTTCTATTTTATTTCTGATGCATGTTTGTTGTTGGATTATCCATTTGTGTCTGCCTAGTTTCCCTTACATTGTTCACATCCCTATATAGTTATATTCCTTGGATTTGTACAAAATTATTTTTTTCCAAATGGTTTATGGAATGTAAATCTGTTTATAAAAGGGAATACTGTGTTCATAGAATCAATAACTTTTTTAAAACTTTGTTTTTTTATTAAAAGGATTAATATCAGATTTTCCTAAATTTTTTAAAACTGGTGTTTATAGAATATTTCATGAATAGAAAATCATGGCCAATCTCCATGACGGGTTCTTACTATGATGTTTAAGCTCACAACCTACTTGTGACACTCGATATCGGTAGACGAAATATGTTTTACATGTGCATGTTTGAATTTTGGTTCATATTTTGTTGATTTGATTTTGTGGCTGGTCATGGAAAAGACAAAATGTGTAGATCTTGGAAGCATGGTTCAATGACAAATTTTTCTTCAGTTTTGTATGTTTATAAATTGTTGTATTGGGACTAGATTGTATATTATTTGATATTTAGTTATTATTGTTTATATGTGCATATAGTTTATTTAGTTGATCATAGTTTTTCTATCTTAAATCATTTCTATAGTGCTATATTTGATTACAGGAACTATCTTGTAGCCCTTGGGGATTGAGAATTCCCTTCGGGCCACATCTTGGATTAGGTCGTATGTTGGGTTGGATAGAATCCAAGCCTAGTACGTGACATGAACAAACAAAAAATTCACATTTGAAGTCGTTAACAAACAAAATATCCATGATTAAAACTGAAATATCATTAGATATAAATCTATAAACTATGAATTAGAGGGGTATATAATACCCCACCCATCAATAATCCATATATATTAATTCCTCTAGAAATGAACCATTCAATATATCATAAATAACTCATTGAAAGAATATATATTTCATATAATTTTAGGATGAAGGTTGTTAATAAATGTAATTCAACATAAAATAAGAAGGAAATAAAATATAATATCACTAGAGAGTTTAATAATTCCATCCTATAAATACCTTTTCAAATAAGTAACCATTATAACTCGTTGAAATATGTTGAGTCAAGAAAAAACCTATTGCTAATATCCCACTAACATGATAATTATATAATGAACAATGTAACAAACAATAAATATCATAATAATTTATTTAATAGCCTTATTTATATCTATAAAATTTTCTAATAATCATTTATAATCTTTTATTAAAAAGATATTCTTTATTTTTATTTTCATCATCATATATTAATATCTTCAATTAATTTTTTTGTACTAGTTTATAAATGTAAGTGCAAATTATTATTTATAGATTCAAAATTACTGTTTTTTATATCATTATATTTAGTATAATACATATTATATAATGAGTTTTATTTTTCAAATTTCAATTCATAAGTATTTTATTTATGATATGCGATGAAAGAGAGTGTTCTGGTAATTTTAATGAATGATGGGTGTAATATTAGTAATAGTTCATATATTTATATTAATATTACTAAAAAAATATGATTATTTAATTTTTTAATATCTCGTGTAACTAGTATTTTTTAGTTGTCCAAGATATAAATTTCGAGAATTATTCATGTTGGTGGTTAAATTGACCCTAACAAAAACATGCTATAATTGAATATGAAAGATATTCATTTATAATACAATCGTTATAGTATAATTGTAATGATATAATTTATATTTTATTAAATTAATGAAATTTATTTGATCTTATATATACATACAAAAATACTTTGCATCACTTTCATGGAGGTTGTGGTCCGTATATAAGTAATGGGGACATGTTTGTTGTGTAAATATCCAGATGAGGATAGGGAATGGATTACAATTAAATAATATTAATAATTTTTTAAACATAATATTAATTAATTAAGTAGTATTTTATATCCATCCACATCAAGCAGTGAAGAAAAATAAAACACACTATTCATAGAGGTAGTAGTCAGCACGTATGAATGATGACATTTTTTTCAATCAACTCTGAGAAATGTACAAAATGGATATTGAATTATTATAATAATATTTCATAATTTTAATAATATTTGTTTTATAAAAAATTAATGTATATAATTAGTTTAAGGGTGAATAGAAATATAATAATTAAGAGAGTTTGGTTGAGAACATTTCCTCTCCCTTTCGATGTTATCGCTAAGGTAACCCCTTTTGGATCCTTACCTTGGTCTTTTGGTAAGAAAAATGATTAATCGAATAGGAAATTATTTCCTGAGATACTAGGAATGTTTTTTGTAGATATACTGCTTTAAAATTATTATAGGAATGGTTTGTTGGTGAGTTCCGTTTATAGTTTCCATGAACTCAATTTTTCAAAATACAACTTTTTAATGTAAAGAGAGAACATGGATCAAAGTGTTTGTGGATCCAGAGTGGACAGTAATGTATTGGGATAAGATTTAAGTTATATAATCCCTTATTTACTCATAATAAAACATTTTTAACATGTTTTTATGTATTCTAGACTTATATTTTCTGGTTTTCACTGTGGAAATTAATTTATACCTAAATAAAATAAAATAATTTCTGAAAAATGAAATTAGCCTTATTAAATAAGTTTCAAAACTTATACAATTTATGAAATCATTTTTTTCCAATAATATTTTTATTTGTATGTAAAAGTATTTTTTACAATCGCTTATGTAACATGTAAAAAATACATTTCGAGGAGAATTATATTTTGAATCATATTTGTAATATTTGGGATAATTTTTTTAAAATTAATGTCATTAATTGGTTTATTATTAACTAATGGAGTTTTATTCGACTTAAAAGGTGCATTGAAACCAAATTTCACCTAAAAATTTATTATTTAAAAGAGAAAAACTAAAAAATGTATTTTATTTTTAAAAAATATTTATTAATTTACAAAATGAAAGATATGATTTTTTTAAATTCAAAATATTCTATTTATATACATTATTTTGGTAAATAAATTCCGTTTGATTTTGAAAATTGTATTGAATTAATATAATTTATAGTTACTTATGGATATAATCATAAACGCTATGCCTTCTGTAAAAAAATTATTTTTCCTTATTCAACTAAATGTCAATTATTTCTGAAAAAACCAAAAAAAAATATTAGTATAATTTTAATATGTTGAATTAGAAAAAAAAAATTAATAGAAATTAAAATTTTAAATTAAATTTAAATTTGTTTTGAATATGGACACATAACATAGGAAAAAGTACTTATAATCAAAAAAAATCATTACATTTATTATACTATTTCAAATAGTTTTTATTACATGTTAAATACAATTAATACTTGTTTTTATATTGAGAATATTATATAATTTCGTTATATTATCATGATTTTCAATTTATTTTATTTTTTCGTTTGAAATTAGCTACACAACAAGTTATTTAATTAAGGAAGAAAAAATACACTAAATTAATGGTTCACTATAACCGAAGAGAGGAAGAGATGAATGAATATAAGAAAACAAAAAAAATAACCATAGGATAAGAAAATAAATTATGTCTATGTGAAATGGAATATACAATTTCACACAATCTAAATTCAAACATAAACAAATTTGACAAATAGTGATATAGTAACATGAACCATTACCTAAAGTCTTGACGTTCTATGTATGTTCTCTAACATCGTGAAAAATAAATTCATATTAATTATAAATAAATTCCAAAGCCTTATTCATAGTTATATTCATATTTATTATTCCCATATTATTTCTTATTACATACTTAATAATAATTCCTCATTTAATTCTATATTAATGTGTCAATTGTTTGACATTCCCTGAATGTTTTGACAGAGAGAATATTTCTTAGAAACATGTCTATGGTTTCATAAAGTTCATACTGTTAATAATTTTATAAATATAATATTTTTTAGTTATATTAAATTTTACAACCATTTATTTAATGTAGTGATGAAAATTGAATTTCAACACTTCGTGGAGGCAGTAGTCTTCATATATTCAAAAAATTTATTTTCTTTATTCAATGGATGTAAAAAAATTTAAGTGAAAATATAATTTATCCCACCAGAATCATATTTATATAATAATTTTCATCTATATTCATTTTATCCATATATATAACCTTCCATGGGAGGTGGTGAAGAGAAATGAAATGCATCTCTTCATGGAGGGGGTAGTTCACATTTAAGCATGAGTGACACTTCTATTTTCCATTAGATGGATGATAAGTAGATCATGAATTTTAAATAAATATAATAACATTTATGAATATTTATTATAATTATATAATAAAATTATGATGTATATTATTTATTTTTAGGTAGTGTAAAAAGAAATAATCACAAACGAATTATGTTTTGAAAATCACATCTTCTGTAGGTATCAACCTTTTCCTGTCACCTTAAGAAATATTGATATGGTAATTTAGTGATATAAGATCTATTATAACATATGGAGGATAATTTTAAAGGTATTTGGGAAGTTATTGGTAGATATATAGTGCTTTATCTGTGTCCAAAATCGAGGATACAATATTTCCTTTCATAAGTGAGTGGAGTTAAACCCTTACAAATACCCTTAACTCTAAAATAATGAATGTTAACATTCATGGGAAAGTTAAACATTATAATAATAATTAAAATTTTATATTTATTAAAATTTTAAATATAATAAATAAATATAATATTTATTTTGTCTTGGTTATATTATAATCCGAATCTCTTATTTTAACCCTCTTTTAACACATTTTAACATTTCACATGATTGATTAAATTTTTTAACAAGGTAAATTATTTTTAATAAGAAAAATATAATTTACCATATAATAAAAATCGAAAATTATTTTTACAATTATGGAATCCATTTCATTTCATTCAATTTTTAATAGGGGTATAAATTAATTCTAATATTCAAGTACAAAATGTAAAAAAAAATATTTTCTTTTATTAAAAATATATCTTGAAGAAGACAAATGATTTTATTCTCATTATTTTCAAAGTAATAAGCATTGGTTGAGTTTGAATTTATTTTATTTAAAATAATTCCTAAAAAATCTCTTATAATCCTATATATAGTTATTAATTTAATTTATTAAGGTAAATTAAATTAGACCTATAAAAAATGTTTTCTAAAATATATCACTTTTTACCTTCAGATGATTTTTTCATATATTATATCAAGCTAAAAATAAATTTATCAATGAAAATTAATTTTTATACACGAATTAAAATTAATCATACATAATTTTAATTTTGAGAATAAGGGTGATTAACTTTTAAATATAACATACATAATAAGATAGTGGTTGTAATGAAAACATTTCTATTTGACAAATAATTGTCAAAGTAGTTTTAATTAACATTAATTAACCATTAACTGGATGTAATTAATTGATTTTATTAATTATTACTTAAAATATTTCAGTAGAATCAATTTTTACACTACCTAGAAGGTATTACATTTAACGAAAAATCATAATTCAACATAATAGTGTAGACAGTTTCTCAAGAATTCTTGTTTTTTCATTATGTGAAGTTGTCCCTTCCTAAAAAGACATTATATTTAAAATTTCATTAAATTATTTAATATTTTCCATAATATTATATTTTTATAAAGGATTAGTAATAAAATATATGGTTTTTTGAATCACAGGATCTCTAACACATCATATTTATAAAAAATAAAATATAATAAAATCTTCTAGTGTTATAGGTCAAGTGCGCGACATAGTTTCTTTGACATATAATGTTGAATTGATTGAAAATGTTGAGAAAGTATCATCATTTATGAATCACTTACAATGTTTCGGATTGTATACTCCTTAAACATTGAGAATATATCTTAATTGATTCAATTATATCTCCCTATAGTATTCTCCTAAAAGGGATTATAAAAGATCCCTATATTAAAAAATGTCCATAATTCAACTCTAATGGTCAATATATTCTTATTTCCCCTAGTACGTTACCATATTAGTCTAAATATATTATTCTTCAATACAATGGAAAGATACAATCATGAAGTAACGACCAACACTACTTAGGTATATGCCTATACATATACCTAAGTCATCAATCCAGTTCGGCTCCAATATCCGAGCCCAAGTTCATTCAGGTCAACATAGGAGTACAACCCAATCCACATAAGATAACACAACCCAATCCACATAGGAAAGCAAGTCAATCATATCGAAGATATTTATTGAAAGTCAAGACTCAGATCACACAGGTATACTTCTTCGTAAGGTGATAGAGATGATCAGATATAACCACTCATTCAGCTAAGCTGGGACCCACGTAGGATGCTAAACCAGATAGGCTGTCAGACCCACATAGGATACAGACCAGCTACACTGCCAGACCCAAGTAGGATAGCAAGAGCAGAGTCATCGCCATCGAACCCATGGAGGATTTCAGTACAGACTTCATTGTTGCCGAACCCATGGAGGATTTCAGTGTAGTCTTCATTGTCGTCGAACCCACAGAAGATTTCAGTATGTTCTTCATAAATGACGAACCCACAGAGGATTTCAATGCAGTCTTCATTACCATCAAAACCAAGGAGGATTTCAGTACGGTCTTCATCACTGCTGAACCCACGGAGGATTTTAGTGCAGTCATCATCGCCGTCGAGCCCGTGAAAGGATTTCAGTATGGTCTCCATCGTCGTAGCCAGCTCTAGGGTTCCCGCACACAGCATGATCGATTCCAGGAGGGTCTGCTCCACGAGCCAAGGGGGTCGATTCCTCAACTAACACGTAATCCAGCGTTGATGTGTCCCAAAGATCCGTCTTGTCAAGAGAAACTCAACGTGACAGACGACGCATCAATTGGATTCCCGGTCTGAGGGTTATTGGCTTTTTCGTTCCAAGGGCCCGGTTGGTTTTTAAGTCAAAGCCAACCCGACCGCAATCCAACAGCATCCAAACCTCGAGCGGAGTAATCCAAAAGGTCCGTCTCACTAATAGGAATCCAAAAAAGTTGACCGCACGTCAATCAGACATCAGGAGCTCAAGTTATAACCGTTTCTGCTCCGAGGGCCTGGTTGGTTTCGTGTTCTACCCAACCCGGCCGTACCCAAAGTTCTCCAAAACCTTGAGTGTAATTTGCCTAAACGACCGTCTCGATCCAAGGATCGCATCTCAACTGACAGTGCATCGATCGGAGGTTTGTATCCCATGATATTGGCAAAATAATGAACCTGTCCAGTTTTAGGGGGTTTTGGCCCGGGACCGACCTGACCCAAGACCCCCTGGGTCGGCACGAACCGGGTCAACCCGACACACAGTCACAAGCTCCCATCCGCCTTCTTGGCGAACAAAATCGGGGAAGCCCAGGGGGAAACACTAGGTCAGATGAATCCCTTGCCCTGCAAGTCCTCCAGCTGTACCCGTAGCTCTCGAAGCTCAGCGAGAGCTATACGATATGCTGGAGTGGATATCGGGGCTGTCCCGGGGTACAGGTCAATATAAAAGTCTACCTCTCTTCGAGGAGGTAGTCCTGGAACACCATCAGGGAAAACACCCCCATACTAATCCACCACTGTAGGAAAACTCGTACTCCGCACGTCAACTTCTCCTAGGATTAGGCTTGCCAACTGATGAGTGATGGGCTTTCCTCTCCTCTACGTGAGTCCATCCTGCACTGCAAAAGCTCCCTTATCGCTGGTGAAGGTGAACCTGCTCCCGTCGGTGCGTATAAACTGCACCTTGTGCCTGATACAGTCGATCTGAGCATGGACTGTAGATAACCAATCCATTCCCAAGATGGCGTTGTAAGGCCTCGACGCCTCTACAAGAAGATCCCAGCTGAAGCTCTCACCTCTTAGAGTAAGCTCACACTACCGACACCAATGTGAAATCGTCGAGTCTGCTCCAGTAGGAGTCTCTAGCTCTAAGGATCGAGCTAACGGGCCTGTCGGAATCTCCGAGATACGAACAAGGGCAGCAGAAATAAAAAATGACTCGCTCATGTGTCTATAAGAACTGCAGCAAGGGTGGAGTAGACACAGATAGTACCTTAGATCATCTCTGGCGCACCGTGGTTGTAGGACTCTATTGCCTGAAGCTGAGCATGTCTCTACCTGCCAGGTCCCTGTGGTCGGGGTGGGCCTCCTCGTGGTGGTGGTGGTAAAGCCTCAAAGCGTCACCCACCACCTGCTGCTCGTCCAGATCCCCTACCTCGTCCACCTACTCTTGGCGGACAGCCACGGTCGACCCTCTACCTGGGTGGCCCTTCAACCGTCTGCTACTCCGCTGCACAGCGGGTTGGGCAATCACGAGCCATGTGGCCCTGCCCGCTGCATGCGTAGCACCATCTGCTCCTCGGAAGGCTGGATCTGTGTCGAGTTCCCTACACCTCTGAGCCAGTGTCATGTGGTCATACGCCTGATGGTATGGTCTACATGGACCACTGTGACGTCCGTCGACTGCCAGCTACAGACGACTCTGCTACGTGCTGCCTTGCGGTAGGTCCTGCTGCTGGCGTAGGTCCACCTCGAACACAGGGATTTGGCGGGCAGAGATAGGCTCAGCTTCAGGCAGTGGAGGCCTACGACCACGGCACGCCAGAGATGATTCAAGGCACTATCTGTGTCAACTCCACCCTTGTTGCAGTTCTTATTGACACAAGAGTGAGTCATTCTTTTATTGTCGTTGCCCTTGTTCGGAGCTCAGAGATTCCGATAGAGCCGTTGGCTCGATCCTTACAGCTAGAGACTCCTACGGGAGAAGACTCGACGATTACACACTGGTGTCGGCAGTGTGAGCTTACTCTAGGAGGCGAGTGCTTCAGCTGTGATCTTCTTGTAGCGGCGTCGAGGCCTTACGACATCATCTTGGGCATGGATTGGTTATCGACAGTCCATACTCAGATCGACTGTATTAGGCGCAAGGTACGATGTATACACACCGACGGGAGTAGGTTCACCTTCACCGGCGAGAAGGGATCCCTTGCAGCGTAGGATGGACTCACACAAAGGAGAGGACAGCCCATCACTCATCAGTTGGCAAGCCTCATCCTAGGAGTAGTTGACGTGTGGAGTCCAAGTTTTCTTGCAGTGGTGGATAAGTATGCATACGTTTTCCCTGATGACATTCCAGGACTACCTCCTCGTAGAGAGGTAGACTTTTATATTGACCTATACCTCGGGATAGCCCCGATATCCACTCCAGCATATCAGATGGCTCCCGCTATTCTTTGAGTGCTATGGGTATAGCTGGAGGACTTCCAGGACAAGGGATTCATCCGAACCAGTGTTTCAACCTGGGCTTCCCCGATATTGTTCGCCAAGAAGGCGGACGAGAGCTTCCGACTGTGTGTCGACTATCGTCGCCTGAACCAGGTGACCATGAGGAACAAGTATCTGCTACCGAGGATTGACTACCTCTTCGATTAGCTCAACGGAGCACGATGGTTCTCGAACTTAGACCTTAGATTAGGCTATCATCAGCTCAGAGTTCGAGATGAGGACGTGCAGAAGACGACCTTCATATGTCGGTATGGTGAATATGAGTTCTTGGTTATGCCTTTCGGCATAAACAATACTCTAGAAGTGTTCATGGGTCTCATGAACAGGATCTTTCAGCCATACCTCGATCGATTTGTCGTGGTCATCATCGACGACATATTGATATACTCGACCACTGAGGAGGAGCACACCTACCACTTGCGGGTTGTATTGGACACACTCCGAGAGCACCAGCTTTATGGAAGGCTCTCAAAGTGTCAGTTCTAGATACATGACGTCCACTTCTTGGGACACGTCATCTCTTAGGCGGGAGTTGTGGGGGATCCTGCGAAGATCAAGGTAGTGCTAGCTTGTGAGCCACCCAGTAGCATGACAGAGGTGCGGAGTTTCTTGGGGATAGCTGGGTACTTCCGGAGGTTTGTGCCAGACTTCTCCAGAGTTGCAGCACCACTCTCACCTTTGACGAAGAAGGGGAAACCCTTCGTGTGGTCAGACAGATGTCGGCAGAGCTTCCAGGAGCTGAGACAGAGATTGACCAGCGCACCTATCTTGAGTCTACCAGAGGAGGGAGTAGGGTACGTAGTATACTGCGATGCATCAGGGACCAAACTTGGATGTGTCCTCATGTAGGAGCGGGTTGTGATCACTTATGGATCACGTTAGTTGAGGTAGCATGAGCAGAACTACGCTACCCATGAATTGGAGTTAGCAGAAATAGTCATTGCTCCGAAGATGTGGTGACACTATCTGATTGGCGAGCACTTTACAGTCTACTCTGACCACCAGAGTCTCAGGTACATGTTCTCGTAGAAGGACCTGAATCTGAGATAGTGGAGATGGCTCGAGTTCCTCTAGGACTATGACTTTGAGATAGTCTATACACCTGGGAAGGGGAATGTAGTAGCTGATGCTCTCAATAGGAGGATGGGAATTCATCTACTTGGGGAGGCGACATAGAAGCTAGCCACTTTGCAGAAATACTTCATTCATAGATACATAAGATACTTTCTTCAGTCACTCACAGTCACTCCTCCACTACTGCAGCGGGTCAGAGAGGCACAGCGAGGGGACTCTGACTGTGAGATGCAACATGCACATATATCCTCAGGACAGGCACCTGATGGATTCTCTATGGGAGGAGAGCACTTCCTTCTTTTCAGAGGACGCACCATGGTACCAGTTGCTTTACAGGAGGAGGTTTTGAGACAGTTTCACACGTCCCCTTTAGCGGTATATCCACGAGTGGAGAAGTTGTACCAGTATCTCAGACGTCAGCACTGGTGGCTGGGCATGAAGAAGGTTATAGCTGAGTTCGTTTCTCGATGCCTCCCCTGTAAGCAGGTGAAGGCGGGGCACCAGGTAACAGCAGGCATTTCACAACCCTTGGAGGTCCCGGAGTGGAAGTGGGACGAGATATCTATGGATTTCGTGACTGGACTTCCACACACTTCCAAATGTCACGACTGCATTTGGGTGATTGTCGACCGACTCACCAAGTCGGCCCACTTCTCTCCCATCAGAGAGCAGGGCTCAGTAGAGAGCATGGGACGTCTCTATATTCAAGAGACTGTACGAATTCATGGTGTGAAATCATCTATCATCTCCGATCAAGATGCTCGCTTTACTTCCCAGATTTGGAAGGGGTTGTAGGAGGCATTCGGGACGCATCTACGTCTGAGCACCACCTTTCACCCTCAAAAGGATGGTCAGACGGAGAGGACCATTCAGAATCCCAAGGACATGCTCCGTGCATGTGTCCTCGACTTTGGTCGCTGCTGGGAGGACCACCTACCCTTGGTGGAGTTTGTATAAAACAATAGTTACCACTCCACCATCGGGATGGAACCATATGAGGCATTGTACGGCCGACCTTGTAGATCACTTCTGTGCTGGACAGACCCTGGGGAGTCAGCACTTGTGAGACCAGATATGGTCCAGGCCATGATAGAGAAGGTCGAGGTCATCCAGGAGCAGATGGGGATAGCTCAGAGCCGGCATAAGTCTTATGCTGACAGGAGGTGGATGCCACTACAGTTCGAGGATGGTGACCACGTTTTTTTGCGGGTCTCACCTCGACGTGGATTACTGAGATTTGTCCGAGGCGGCAAGTTATCTCCATTCTTCATTGGAACATTCCAGGTCCACAGCAGGGTAGGCGAGGTGGCTTACCGCCTGGCTCTACCACCTCAGTTGCACCGGGTGCCCAACGTCTTCCACATATCTCAGCTGGGGAGATACGTGCACGACCCGACGCATATCAACGACCATGGGGATCTGGACACTGATGATGGGGAGACTTTTGCGGAGGTCCTGGTGGAGATCGAGGATCTTCAGGAGTAGGTCCTACGTGGGTGGTCGATTGCTTTAGTGCACATCAGATGGCTGCACAAGAACCTCTAGGAGAGCACTTGGGAGCGGGAGGATCTAATGCGTGCACAGTACCCACATTTGTTCCCCTAGTTTATGATGTATTTTTACGGGGACGTAAATCCCTGAGGTGGGAGTAATGTAAAGACCCGTAGAATTCAAGGTGAATTTTTTTCTTAATTTTCTTTGGGATTTTACAAGAATGCTGTTTCTTACGGCACCTGATTCCGAGGCCCAGTGTGCCAAGAATCAATTTCCAAAGTTTAGCTCGGGTACCTTCAGTAAACGAATGAGCAAGTTTTTCCTAAATTTCGAACCGGTGATTAGAATCAAAATCTGAGGGCACCGATGAAACCGTAGCGCCAGTAATTTTTAAGAACACCTTTTCCAGAGTTTCATTTTCTCGGGTGAGGTTTCTAATTAAATTGGTTAACTAAAGAATAAAATAAAATGTTGTGCTACAAATTTTATTTCTATTCTAGGTAGTTTAAAACTATTCTTGGAGGTTTGGGTAGTTACTAACTACCCTAGGTAGGATATTAGTACAGTGGGGGCCAAACTAGCCCTACCCCCTTCAAATTCCTTTTTACCTCCCACCTGCATTTAATATGTAACTCACCCGCACCCCTTTTGAATTCCATGTCAACCCTCAAAATTATTTTGGATATTAAACTCTCTTCAATTAAGTCAAATAATTGAATGAGTTTTTTTTTGAATTTTAAATTAATTGCATGCATGAGTGATAATAAAATAAGACATGACTTATATTATTGGGTTGTTTCATTGTTCAGAAACGAGAGGATTTGCTCAAGTCTTGAACTTCATCTTCCTCGTTGAAGAACGTGATGAACTCACCGTCGCCGACGAAGAATACCGGCCGGCGACGAAGGACGACGAAGAATGAAGAATCCTTGGAGATCGAAGACGCGAAGCCATGTACCGCGACGCCGACGATTCTCTTCTCCGCGACACCGACGACGCTTACAAATCCTTCTTCCGCGACGTTCTTTTTCCGTGACGAACCTCCGTTCAACAGAACCTTGAGGTAGGGGGTAATTGTTTTTTCCCGTGAATTGTTTCTTTTCCATTCATCAACTTCTATTTGGGCCACCTGTTATCATAATAACGGGAGGAGGTCTGACCACACGATCATGGACAACCCTCCTCCCCTTTGATGATTGTACCTGTTGCGGTACAAGCAAAGACAGCGCGGTGCAACGGCACCATGAGGAACCAATGAAGAACGGGCAAAAAACGCGGCGCCGTCGTGCCACGCCATTGAGGTCGAATAAAGCCAAGGCACCATCACGCCGCGCTGGTCAGAAAAGGCCACGGATCAAAGCCATGGCGGTGCAAGGCGGGGCATCCGGAACCGCCGGCCGCCGGCACATCGGATGGGCGGGACCGCGGCAGCAGCACCGGTCGGCCGACTTCTGAGAAATTGTGGGTCGTAACCCCGACTGGCGAGAGGAGCAGCCCCCACGTGGGGGGGGGGGCACAGTTCCAATCAAGGGGGGAAGCCACCCCCTTCTATTTGGCACGACGTGCACCGAGCTGGCCGCATGCGGGTCGCGCCCACGCCATCCAACAGGCCGCCCAGGCCGGACCGCCCAGGCGGGGCCGGGCCATGCCAGCCGGGCCGGGCCACGCCCGAATAGGCTGGACCCAGACTCAGGTCGGGTATACCCGGTTCGGGCCAATCCAGGGGGTCTCGGGCCGGGTCGGTCCGGGCCCAAAACCCCCTAAAACCGGACATGTTCGTTCTTTTGCCCATATCCTGGGCTACGGACATCTGATCAATGAAACGTCAGTTGAGATCCGATCGTTGGATCGATATGGTACTTTTGGTATATTACACTCAAGGTTTCTGGGAACATTTGGTATGGACAAGTTGGTTCGAACACGAAACCAATTGGGACCTCGGAGCAGAAACACTTATAACTTGAGCTCCTGACATCCGATTGACGTGTCGTCGACTTTATTGGATTATTCTTAATGAGACGGACCTTTTGGCTTACTCCGCTCATGGTTTGGACGTATTTGGAGTGTGGTTGGGTTGGTTTTGACTTAAAAACCAACCGGGCACAAGGAATGAAAAAGCCAATAACTCTCAGAACGAGCGTCCGATTAAAGCGTCGTCTCTCGCGTTGAGTTCCTTTTGTTGAGACAGAACTTTGGGATATATCAACTCCGGACTATGTGTAATTTGATGTATCGACCCCCTTGGCTAGTGGAGAGGATGCTCCCAAAATAGAGCATGCTATGTGCGGGAACCCTAGAGCTGGCTGCGACGATGAATACTGCACTGAAATCCTCCGTGGGTTCGGCAGTGATGACGACCATACTGAAATCCTCCATGGGTTCTACCGCGATAAAGACTGCACTGAAATCCTCTGTGGGTTTAACAGTGATAAATACCATACTGAAATCCTCTGTGGGTTTGACGACGATGTGGACTGCACTGAAATCCTCCGTGGGTTCGGCAGTGATGAAGACCGTACTGAATTCCTCTGTGGGTTTGACAGCGATGAAGACTGCACTAAAATCCTCCGTGGGTTTGGCTGCAATGAAGACCCTACTGAAATACTCAGTGGGTTCGATGGTGATGACTCTGTTCTTGCTATCCTACGTGGGTCTGGCAGAGTAGCTGGTCTGTATCCTATGTGGGTCCGACAGCTTAGCTAGTTTAGTATCCTACGTGGGTCCCAGCTTAGATGAATTAGTGGATATATCTGATCATCTCTATCACCTTACGAAGAAGTATACCTGTGTGAGCTGAGTCTTGACATTAAATAAATATCTTTGATATGAGTGACTTGCTTTCCTATGTGGATTGGGTTGTGTTATCCTGTGTTGATTGGATTATACTCCTTTGTGGACGTGAATGAACATGGGCTAGGATGTTGGAGCCGAACTGGATTGATGACTTAGGTATATGTATGGGAATATACCTAAGTAGTATTGGTTGTTACTTCATGATTGTATATTTCCTTTGTGGATTATCATTTGTAGATTATGGGAGACCTTCGAGGGTCTCGGGGTCCCTACAGAGTAGCGTATACTCACCCATGCATGGGCTATGCCCGCACTATGGTGTGTTGGTTGCAGACGACGGATAGCGCTGATCGTGGTTGAGGCTAGTGGAGCAGTCGGTACCTAGAGGTGGACCACTGGGTGGGACGTACACAGAGCGGACAGCTGGACCCGAGGAGCTGAGGTGGCTATCTGTACCCACCCTTCAGGTGGGACTTCCAGTGGATGGCTTGACGTTGCTGCTTTACTTTCAGTTGATGTACTTTCTTTCCAGTTTTACATTACTTTCAGTTTGGGTTTGTATTTCGGCCCATTTACTTTCGGTACTTACTTTTGTACCCAGTTTTACATAGTGTTACTTCTGCTTGCTTAATCTGTGGTGTTTGTTTACCTGATAAGGCAATGCCTTCCCCTTTTTATCGGTTTTACGCCTTGGTGCTAGTCGCTAGCCCCTGGCCTATGGGAGGTGGGCTTGGGGTAGTCATGGCACGGGTCCTGAGGACGGGTCGTGATAGATCAAACTACAATGTGAAATGGTAGAGTGGGATAAAGAAATTACTCAAATTGAATATCCTACTTTATCAATTAATAGGGCTTCCACTTTTTTAAATTCAATAAAAAATTTCACAACCATGATAAATTATCATTTATCCATTAATCAATCCTCTTTACCAATTACTATAACATTTCTGTGAATCAAAACATAAAACTCAAAATATTTTTCTCATTAATAACATATCATCATCCTTACATTAATTTCATTAAAAAAATTATTGGTCTCTATAATAATGTTGAAGTTTAGAAAACATAGGTTTAATACGAATAATAATTAAATTTTTAAATATAATATAACACAACTAATGTACAATTTAATCAATCTATGGATAATTATATCTCAAACTTCATCTACAAAAATAAATCCTTATAGATATTATTCTTATTAGCTTCCACACTGTAGAACTTTATCATCTTCTACTCTCCTCAACTTTTAATATTATGGACTTTGGAACAATATCTTCTAAATCCGTTTCAATGATTAAATAACGATTAATAATATTGGGTAGTAATGTTACACTTACATAGATTTGAATCCTATAGATTTATTCTAAAAATTTATGTATCATTCATATTCTAATTCATCTTCCACTGTAATGAATATAGAATATCATGTATATTTGTTATTACCTATAATAATTATCTAGAACAATTGACTTTTACAATGTCTTCCACTTTTATATTTCAACATCGTCCCATTCAATAAATGTTATCATTCTTAACAAATTTTCACACTCAACTTCCAGAAAATTATTGTTCAACATTGTCCCCAATAATCTAATACATATATGTTATAGATCATATTTAATGTAATTATTTCATATTCATCAATATTATTATTATTCTTCTTTATAAATTTCATTTTTGGGGGTTTTCAATTTTCTTTAAACTCATGACTTCTTAATTTTTTTTCTAACATATAACATATTTACTATTATATAATAATTTAAACCATTATTTTGTATATTATAATACATTTTCAATTCTCATCCTTCTTCAGACTTGTATTTTCATTCTTTTCAACTAGTTCCACATGTGAACTTATGAAACAATATATATTTGGAACAACCTTATTTAACTTTATTTTCATTAACATTTTTTTCTCAAAATAAAAATTATCCCTCAACATGTATTTGTATTTCATAATATTATAAGAACCTTTTAATCTAGTTAGACCATATTTTTCCTCTTCCAAATATGGTTCATTTATAATTATAGTGTAGATCCATATACTTAGTCAATTGTTATTTAACTTCATTATGCGTAATTTTTTTTAGTTTTTAGAATATTTAATATAACTCCTTTAATATTTTTGAAGTGTTGTTCATCAATCAACCTTAGTTTTTATTATTCATTAGAAAAGGTTATTTTTTCATAAACTCTTCAAGTAATATGATTTACTTGATCTATAACTAATAATAAACACATATCATTGATTAACATTATGTTCATTTCAATAATAATCAGATATGATAAGATGCTTCCATTTATGTATGGTATCAATGAAAAATATTATACCCTTTAAATATTTTCATTTAATACATAATAATAGACTTCTAATATTTTTCTAGATCTCTATAAACATACATAATCGTAGTCAACATGGAAACTATATGAGTCAACTAAAACTATATCTCAATGGATTCTTTAATAATTCACTTTCAATGAGGTACATAATCATTCCTGGTCTACATTCATAACCTTACCCATTTTCCAGATATTTCAAATGAAATAATTATATATTAAAATTAATATAATTTGAAACAAATATAAAAAATTTCCTCATAATAAAATGGTTTCTTATATTCTCTCTCTTCCCCTTATTCATTGGTTATAATATATTTTAAATTCACGTATCTCAGTACTCAAAAATTTTACTCCATCTCAAAAGTGAATGGGTGTTAGGGAGTTTCTATTCCACCACAGAAAAGGGATACCTATGTATCCATGTGAATTGAATAATAACTTTTATTGCTGGGTTAATTTTAATAATACAATCCATATATTTTATGATCATGGCATTCATACTATTATATTTCCATTTATGGTTATGAAATAATCCTCAATGAAATTACATTTTTAGTTATGTGTCATAGTATAATGATGTTTCTTTTAAGGCAGTGATCCCATGGCCATAATATTATATAGTTGTAGGTCAACTGATAAGGGAAAATTCAATTTCATTTAATATTACATGTAATGTACTACTATGTGAAAGGGGGGTAAAAATGGTTTATTATTGAATTATAAATGAGAATACATTTGTTTCTTATCATTATAGATTCATTAGGTAATGAAATGTTTGGGGACTACTTGGATTTTTAGGCTTATTAATCAGCATGGATCATTCAATAGACTAGAATATATGACTAAAAGATTTACTATGAACTTGGAAATGTTGATAAAAATAAACAACTATATTAAATGAGTTGAGAGGGAAATGGAATATATATTCCCACTAATCCTCAAAAAGTTAGATTCCCGAATTTGTATAAACTACAGTATTCATTGCCTCCTTAAACTCTTATCATTCATGGAGGAAAAATAAGGGATATTTTTTAGGTTTTCTATTTCCCATCGTCAAAGGAATACACAATTTAACTGGAGTACCCTATTATGCACAAAATAATCATGTATATCAAGCTGTTTTGGAGATATACATAAGTGGGTGAGGCTAAATAAATAGTTTGGTTTGTGATGAGGTATGTTGGTATAAATATTTTAAAAATTGTATTAGAATAAGAAAATGGTAATTTCTAATGGTTTTTCTAGTTGTACTTCTTGATTAATAAGTATATCAAATTATGCACAACCTTAATTGGTTCAAGAACTGATGGATTAGTTCCATGGTATGGTGTCCTGGTAATAGTAGAACCACAACAATCTTTTTATGGTTCCCAAGGATAATTTGAATGCTATTATCTAATTCTAGGTATCCTTTTTTAATTAGTGTCTTATTACATCATTTTCTGGAGTTATGGGTGAATATATTCTCTAATAGGACACTTATGGAAGACATGGGAAGGTGGAAGACTAGTAAGCCTCTTCTGGTGGCTTGGTTAAAGTGTGTGTAATATCATAAGTTGTAGATAAGTGAAATTTCAAAAGTATCTAGATGTTTATGTTTGGTTTATGAGATAATTGATAAAATAAACATTAAAATTAATTTTTGATAATTCTAAAACATTAAGTGTCATATTAGATTGGCTTTATGTAAAGAGTTTTGGGGAATGTGTTTTAGTGAATTATTCGATCATTTGTTTTTGAGGACTCACTTTATGGAAGAATTAGTGAGGGGAACAGTATTTTATTAAACCATGTGACCCTCTAATAGAAACCATGGATACCTTTATATGAGAGATGATAGTGTTGTATGGTTTTTAACCATGTGAGGGGAGGTTCATGACCATACGAAGGTTTCATGGGAAATTGAAAAGGTTGATATTGGGTTGTTCATGTTTTAGCCAAATAGTGCACCTAGTCCACACCCATAGTTCCACATAGGTAGTGTTATCACATGGATGGATCATGGATAGCCAAATAGTGTGTAAAAACATTTGGTTAATTAATGGGTGTAATTTTATAAATTTTACCCTTTATTAGATAAGGGTTTTACTACCCTTTATTCCCGTACTTCATTGTTGTACGTCCATCACACGAGTCCTCCCATTGGTTCTCTTCTAGGAATCCATCGATCTCCCATGACTAGAATCAAAATCATGCACTACTCGTCTCATTTGATATATATTGAAAATATATCAATTACAATTGATTCTTATTATATATTCCCTAGAAAAATATAATTCTAAAACCATGAGAAGTTGTTTTCCATGTTTTCTTATAAAATATTATGATTTAATAGAATTATGTCAAACTAATTGGAATAAATTCCTAATATTGTATTAGGGGATATTTCTAAGAATAATTTAGGTGGTGTGATGGTTTTCCCACAAACATTACAATATTTTATAATTAAACCATTATTTCAAGATAAATATTATTTGTGAATCACACCTTTAATGTGAAATTATTTATGTAGAACATAATTCCATTTATTGAATAGCCCTTGTGAATCTAATTGATCTATTTGATCGGTTTTACACCAACATGAACCAGACCCTTGGGGTGAGATTCTTATATTAAAAGAACCATAATCCTTATAATTTTAATTAAATTGGTATTCTTAATGACATTATTAATGACCTCGAGTTATATGGTATTCTTATAGACATGGATTTACTTTTTAATTATAATTGATTTGTGATTAGGATTGGACTCATGTACGTTATTGTTTCATCAAAATAATTAAGCACACCTTGAGAGACACTCAAGTTCCTTTTTACAGAATCCCTTGAAAGGTATCATAGGATATTTGGTACTATATGTACTATGATAGATAATTATATCATCATTTCTGAATAATTTGGATGATATAGTATGTTACTTGAATTATTTTACTCCTTAATTAATATGTAGGTTTCATTTTTATAGAATTCATTGGATGAGCTCATAAGGAATATTATTTTCTTCAACATTTATTAATACTCAGGTTTCCTTTTTATGAAACTCCTTAGAATGGATCATATGGTAATTGGAAGTTATGATCAATGATTAGGGTCCCTATTTATGGAACACCATGGATGGTCTTATATAATAAAAAGAATTAAATTACTTTCTTGAGTGATACATGTGTTCTAATATAAGGAATTTCATTGACAGGATCATAGTACAAACAAAATATATCATGATTTGTTATACATATTACTATCTTTATCTCCTTATTTTTATTTCTATATCCAGTTGCCTTGGAATATTCCTAGGGACCCTGAAAAACTAATGGTCTTGTGTATATATACATGTGACTACCAAAAATTTCATTATGGTTATGAGACACACATTATGCATGGACATCTTGGGTTTACCCTGAGTCCTTTATAACTATTTTACTACTATTACAATAGTTATGTTCCCTTGATAGGATGTCTTGAATTATTTTATTAATTAAATAAATGATCATTGTCCTCCTATGAGTGCATTCCTTCGATTTCGGCCTCATGTCCTATTTGGTGAATTTATACTTCTACATATATCTATTTAAATATATGATTATATATAAAAGAGGAAATTTTAAAAGATATTTAGTCATAGGATGAAGTAGGTATGGATGGATAGGTTTCCTTATGGAACTTGAGTCTGACCTCTTTATATTTATTTATTTACTACATCATTGAAATTCCTATAAAACTATCCATTTTATAATCATAAATTGGATTGCATTAGATATCATTTGTGGTGGCCTACAGAGGATAAATCACTCAATTTTTTTAAAATCAATCAAATGTGGTACCTAAATAGGTCTCATGGTATTTAGATATGGTTCACTGATAATGCTTGTGTTGTTACATTTGTACATGGGAGAATATGGTCACATGATTGAGAAGAATATTAAGATACTTGTAGAGAATGAATATATGGATTATTTATTTCTATTTTTTTCAATAATATACTACTTTATTTCTTTCTTCATCTTGAATATTTTATATTCATATGGACATGCATGGTCCGGTATTTCTCATTATCCATTTCATTAGTTATTATTATCTCCCACTAACTTTCAATTATAATACTTACATTTTCGAATATTTTTTTTATTATACAACTATTCCACTCTGATGATGATTGTATATTCTCCAAAAAAAACCATTTTTTGGAACTTAAAACAATTATATAATGTACATCATATGTGAAGGAATGATTGAGTCTATATGACCCTCTATCTTGAGGAATTATTTCTGTGTGTCGTGGGTCAGTATATTATAATATGGGATTAGATATGTTTTTCCATTGACTAACTGTTTTGCAATGGTATACATTGGACTAGAAATGCATGAAGATTTGGTAAATAGATGCTTCTTAGAGTTATTTTCCCATGCACATGGAAAATAAAAAGTGTAAAGGGATGGTACTATTATTAATATTTTCCATTATTATAGTTTATTAATAATTCATCATGAGGGTTTGATGTACATTCTATTTTTGAAAAATTTATGTGATATACGATATTTTACCATTGGCCTATTATGGTGAGGATGTATTGATAGATTCATAATTATAGGCACATAGTAATTCACACGCCATGCATATGATAAACCATGAAGGATGAATTTTATGATTTATAGATACATGTCAGTTTTGACGTGTGTGATTAAGTACCACACCTAGATTTATTATATTTTAGGTGATTAGTTTCCAGGATCACACACACACACACACACACACATATATATATATATATCTATGATATAAAACCTTAATATAGTTTTGATAAATTAGTTGTTATTAAAGTGGATTTATCAACCTATGTGATGTTTAAATTTATATCTCGATGGTGGAACCTTAAATAACCAACCACTACATTATTGATCCATGGACTACTAATCACATGGGATGAAAAATGATTTATTTTTGTCAAATGGGTTGCAATAATTGTTCATATATTTTATGGCCCCTTAAAAATTGGAATGGTAGAAAATATATTTAAACTAGTGCAATATAAGCATGGTATATTCTAACATGAGAGGTAAACCTTGGTTGAATCTACTTGACAATAACTTTTAGTTTATAATGGAATGTATCCTCATAACACAGGAATCGTAATTCATCTAACAAAACCAAAATCCTTATATATATGCTAAATTTTAATTAATATCATAATTGGATTCATTATAAAGTATTTTATGTATATTACATGGTCATGAATACCCATGTTAATTAATAAAAAAAATAAAAAAATAGATCTATATATGATAGGTGGGGCATGTTTCTTATAAGATAAACCCATTAATAGTGGTTTGAATGTCTAATAACATGACTACTGGGGGTTTCACTCAACTGAACCTAGTTTAGATTGGTGGAACCCATATATAAAGCCTTTATTGTGATATTCCATACTATATAACCCCATTTGGGAACACATGATATAAATAAGGGATTGTATTAAAGGTGTCAAAATCCACTTGTATAGTGTTACGTAAAACTGCTGGTGGTATCTCACTAAAATGTTTCACATTAAAATGATAGAATAACATTTTTATTATTTTTAGATTTATGATTATGAGGATTTAGTTAATTACAATCTCAATCACAACCTAAATGGAATTTTCCACTATATATTCAAATTTACATTTTCATTAACTTCTACAAATCATGATAATATTTCTAGATAAATAAAATTGATAAAATTATTTTTTGAGATAAATTTACTGTTATTATGAAAACATGTAATCTAAATATTTAATTCTTTAATGGATGTTTGATACAACTTACCTATGTTTCATTTTTGAATTATATAATTATTAACTTAGTACTATTGTCATTTTTAATTAATACTAGATTATCATAAAACTAAGCCTTTGAAAATTTTAATTATAAAATATGAATTTGTGAAATAGATTAAATTAGTCATCAAATATGTGTTTTAAGTTTAAGAATCATATAATGGTAGTTAACTTCATTCTATAATTTATATAATAGATTGGAATATGTACACTTTTAATAGGTATCAATTTAACTTTTATTAAATGATGAACTTATTGGATAGTCTAGTAAGCCTATCGACATTATTATTGTGACCCATTCATAGAGACAACACATTTTTTTAATATGGGAAATCCTAGTAGAAGTAGATCCCTCAAAATGGAAAATCATTTCAACATGATGATGATGAGTTTTGACATTGTATTCATTTTCCATTCCACCCATGTTCGAAAAATATATTTTAAAATGACACCCATGTTGGATGAGTGGTCATACGTTAAATTGAACCCTATTAAATGAGGGATCATCTTGTAATTATTTATTTTTGGGTGTTAGGTTTTCCAAGGGAATGTCTAGATTTATAATAGTTCATGAGACCCTTATTCTTCTTTAGTCATGGAAGACATGGGAGGTAATAAGATGAGTTAGTATTCTTATGGATAATGAAAATCAAGGATAAATTATTTTTACATTCCACGACATACTGGGATCATAGGGCGAAGAGTTCTTATAGACCTTATTAATGGGTGTAGTGCTAGATTGATAAAACCTCAAGGTAGTACACATCGATACTGAAGGTGCCTATAAAGTTGATAAAATGGTGCAATGAACCATTTGATATTAGTTGAAATAGTTAAATCCTTGATCTTTTATGATATGTTCTATGGATATCTCTAGAGTATACTGACCTACTTTCTTGAGAAAAAAAATAATGTTATCCCAGTTTTGGGGATGAAATTGTGAATTGATCAGTTGTTGTAACACTGCTTTTTGGTTTTCTTTTGAATTATCTATCAAATTATATCAACTATAATGCAAATGGTCAGGAAGGTTAGTCATTTATATAAATAAATATATATGAAATATTTCTATTTTTGGAAGGTGATTTCCCTCTATTTTCATATTGATGCTTTGTAAAAGTGTGTTGGCCACATCCTGAACCATGGTCAGTGGTTATTGGAGTGGATGTAGTGGCATGAGTTCCTTTCCATAGCAAATAGTTACTAAGAAACCTATAATGTGGTGAGAATTGTTTTAAATGACAATTAGAATTTACTTCCATGTTGATGGAATGCGAACAAAATTAACCAATTAGTAATGGTGAAGAAATCTTCTAGAAGATGGTAAAATCACGAAATTGTGACTTCGCATCTTGAATGTGATGATAATTTTAAAATATATAACTGAGCATGAAACATGTCTATTTACTATACTTAGGCTCTGTTATAATATGTGATCTAGTAATTTTATGGGTTAGTAACTCAATTATTATTTTGAGTTAGAATGATAATAAAATGTTTTGATATCTATGAAAATTTTAAAGACATCATTAGTTATTTACTATTTTGTTTTTTATATTTTAATGATAAAACAATGATTCATTAGTAAAGGAATAATTTTCATTTAATGATGGAAGGTTTGTAGGTGTATTCAAGATCTTTGAAAGAAGTTGTCCAATGGTTATTCCATAGTTTTTTCCTATTGGTAGTTTGATAAGAATAGTTGGAATATTTACATGACTCTTCATCATAGATTTTATGTGAAGTAGTATATCAGGCCTCACAAGTAATTCTTAATATCCAATTAGTGTACTCATATTCTAAATATGATCATGCAACATATCTTGACATAATCCATGGTACTCTAAGAGAGTTTTAGTTATACACCATTAAAGAGAGAGAAATTAAAAACCTTGTTTGTATAATAAATAGACACCCATAGTATGGCACTTTAATTTTTTTTAAAATATTAGAATCATAGAATGCACTAATTGAAACTGTTATCCCCAATAAGAAATTCCTTAGACACACTCATAGAAACTATCTGGTTCATTAACTCAACCTCTAAGAAAATACCTGTTGACGCTCCTTTCGTCACGGAATCTAAAGTTCGGAAAAGGGAATATCTGAGCTCAAAGTGATTAATCCTTTGAAGAAACATCAAAAATCGACAAAGGGATGAAAAAGGAGAACATTTCCCAGAGGTCGCGCAAGTTCCCTCTTGGTCGCGCAAGTATACTTGCGCGCCGCCTCAACACTTGCGCGACCCCTCATGGTCGTGCAAGGGACTTGCGCGACAGATCTGGTAACCGCCCAGTAACCGCCCGGGGTCTTCTTTTGCCTATAAATAGACCCTGTGGGCCCCCCATTCGAGAGGATCTCTTTCCAGAAACTCGGATCAAAGCTCCCGACGCTCAAGTCTCTTCTCAAAGCTTCCGGAACACTTCTAAGGTAATTTCTTACCTAGAATGGAAGATCTAAAGATAAGAAGGAAGGCCCAAGTGTTGAAACTTATCAAACACTTGCGCGCCAACTTAATTCCTTCAATATAACTTGCGCGTCCCTTCTCTGGAAGAACCTCAAGAGGATGGGAAAGGGTTTAATAAAGAGTCGCTCAAGTAATTCAACACTGGTTGAAAATCGCGCAAGTATCCCTCATGTCGCGCAAGTATACTTGCGCGACCAACACTTGCGCGCCGACGCAGGACTTGCGCGACCTTCAAGACTTGCGCGCCCCTAGATTTTTGGGTGCCCATCTTGCCCATTTTTACCCCTCTTAAGCCATTTCACCCTTCCTATTCAAGATTCAGTCTTCAAGATACTCTTCAAAAGCCATTTATGGCATGATATCTTGATTTGACATCCTTATCTGAAAGGAATTCTGTGAAATACCTCTCAAACACCCAGTGATTTAAACATCTTTATGTCACCAAAGATTGAGAGTTCATTCATTTCAACCTCATCCTTTAAGATGATAGAATCCTAACCTGGGTCTCCTTTTCAGGAATAAGACTCAGTCATAACCTTGGGGCTTCCTTTTTAGGAGTAAGCCCCAAGTCCCCTAACCTAGGCTTCCTTCTTAGGAATAAGTCATAGTCATAAATCTTGGGCATCTTTCTTAAGAATAAGCCCCAATCAAGTCCTTTAATCTTGGGCATCCTCCTCAGGAGTAATCCCCAAACCTTAATCCCTAACCTGGGTCTCCTTTTCAGGAATAAGACTCAGTCATAACCTTGGGGCTTCTTTTTTAGGAGTAAGCCCCAAGTCCCCTAACCTAGGCTTCCTTCTTAGGAATAAGTCCTAGTCATAAATCTTGGGCATCTTTCTTAAGAATAAGCCCCAATCAAGTCCTTTAATCTTGGGCATCCTCCTCAGGAGTAAGCCCCAAACCTTAATCCCTAACCTGGGTCTCCTTTTCAGGAATAAGACTCAGTCATAACCTTGGGCTTCCTTTTCAGGAGTAAGCCCCAAGTCCCCTAACCTGGGTCTCCTTTTCAGGAATAAGACTCAGTCATAATCTTGGGCATCCTTCTTAAGAGTAAGCCCCAAGTCTCTTAAAATTTCTCTTAACCAGTCATAAATTTCCTTTGATTTGGGTTTCCTCTTTAGGAATAAAACCCAATCATAAGTCCCCTCCTAACTTGGGCATCCTCCTTAGGAGTAAGCCCCAAGATTAGAGTATTCAAATCTCCATGAAGCACATATAACTTTGTGGACCCTATTCTTGGATTTTTTCCCTAAAAGTAAATCCTAAACTTTCGTCTATCTGGGCAGTCATCTATACATAATCCCCAAAACAAATTCTTATGATTGCATCTTTTATGGCACAATTGTCTGAATTTTACCAATACCTCTTGTTTCTCACACCGAGCATGACTCACGTGAGCTTAGAGTGTAAAAGTAATTATGACATTCATCTTTGAGCCATCAATCATAAAACATCATATCCCATTCCTCAAACTACGTGGGTTCTGATTCCTTTTTCAAAACAAAGGATACGTAGGTAGCCCATTTATGGGTTCGATCCCAACATTGAAATAATCTCTGTCCTTCTGAATGACGATAAACTTCAAGTGCCCCACTGAGTGGCTTTAAAACCAGCCTGGTCATCAAAATGACCAAGAGACTTTTATATAAATGTTTTGAAGGATACCATTGACCAAGAATCTATAAACAAATATAGATGATTCTATATTGATGAAGAACCTCAAATACATATAAAAGATTCTCTAAATTTCTTGCATATTTAATCATTGATTGTTAAAACTAAAGGAAAGCTCATTTTATACTTGGTAATGTAATAAGGATTCACGAACTTAACTTAAATCTATAAAGAGAGTCCCGGAGTAGACAATAATTCCCCTCAAAAAGGTGTGATGAGTCCGACCTCCCATCCTCTCGACCAATGCAAATTCCTAAGCCTCATTAGCCCACAAGCTAATGAGCGCCTTCCTTTGGAAAGTAGGTCCAAACGGATGTGGAATCATTGGATGTTTCTGGTTCTACGAACAAACCCGTTAGAAACCGATCGGAACGTTTGAATCTCCCGTCCAGGAGGTCATCCCCGGATTCCGCGCGAAACAAAAATGGTGAACCCGACGTGAATCCTTAACCAAATTAAAGTGATGTTCTTCTTATCTGTTAGGCCCTTTGGGCCAACAAGGCAATCATTGACATGTGCTCATCCAAAAGATGCAGTGGCCGGATTCATCTTGATTATGTCTGTTACATGGAACAGGCACTTTTTTTTTCAAGATCTTCTACAAAAATGGATTTCCTTAAATTCACCCCTGTGAATACTGCTGCTGGGAACACCTCTACTGTGAGGTCTGCTGCCGTGAAAACCAATACTGCTACTCCTGCTGGAACGTCATCCGCTCTGAGGATGACATCACCAACGCAGCGTCTTCAACGCTGTGTTTCTAATGCACTGGTTAAGGAGTACCGTCGCAACGGTACTATCCCAACTCTGGAGGCCGCTCGTCAAGCCCTCCAAGTTAACAATTCTACCTGGTCGTCCGGACAACGGCGACCAGCAATCAAGAAGCAGACGGTGCTGACTACCGTCTCCAACCGTTTCGGGTCGTTATCCCCGGAACGCAATTTCCATTCACTCCCTTATTCCGAGGAAGTGAATGAGCAGGTCCCGCAGGACCTTAAATCAATAAGACATGAGTCCTTCTCAAGGGCTCCCATCAACAATCGCCGCCAGACTCGTGCGGTAGTGCGCCCTCAACATGATGAGGGTACCGGCTCCAGGCATTCAGCTCAGGTTCCTCGAACCCGAGCAGGAAAGATGAATCGCCAGAGACGGAACCCGGTTAACAATAGGCAGGTTGTCATCCCTGTCATCTCCGGAGAAGTCCACCAACCTAACTTGGTGGAAAATAACGAGCAGGCATACACACCTGTTCGTTTTAATCCCGCTGTCCAGCAGACTCGTCTGGCAGCATCAAGCCGATCCCGCCAGGCAATTCCGGCGGAGTACCATAGGCAGGAACATACACCTGCTTATACATCAGCAGTTAGTCAGCAGGCTCGTCTGACTACATATGATGGATCTCGTCAACAGCGTTTGGCGAAGTGTAATCAGCAGGCACATACGCCTGCTAATACTAATCAAGCCTACCAACAGTCTCGTTTGGTAGCGCACGGAGAAGTCAGTCGGAAAGCCCCGACGACAAACAGGAGGCAGACTAAACTCTCTGCCTCCACACTTGAGTACTGTCAGGATTCACTGACAGGAAAAGGAGGACAGGAGCAGGCACATACACCTACTCCAAGCCCGGAATGGACGTATATCCCTGTTCCGGCGGCTGAAGTCACCAAACATATTTTGTCAATGGTGAAAGAGCAGAAGCAAATTCCTGCTCATATTCTGGATGCTTGCCAGGATATCATAACAGCTTCAGCATCATCTCAGGGACAGACACATAAATCTATCCCTAGCGGTGGAGTGACACATCAACAATTCACTCCGGAACAGACACACACATCTGTTCCAGTCCAAGAGGGTTGTGGGGCCTACTCCCCCATATCATATGGACAACCAAGTCAGGCACATACACCTGATTTGAGCGATGATCGTCAGCCTAACCTGACCATCTTTCCTGATCAGGCACATACACCTGCTCAGAGCAATCACTTTCGTCATCAAGTGATTTCTAAAGCGAGTAAGAAGGCATCTAAGAAAAAGATCCGCCCAGCACAGTCAGGAGATCAAATGCCAATCTACAACAAGGCCTTGCTCGATGCTGGAGTTCTTGAAGCCCTCAGACATTTATCTGTCGGAATTCAAGATTCTACTCCCTCAGTTCCCAATAACAGGAACATTAATCCCGAAGGACTTCAACAGACACTTCCTCATGAAGACTTGCTTCATGAAAATTCGGTCAATCTTGAAGTTTCTTCTTCAGATGAGAACCACAGGAACCCTCTGTGTGGTCAGAAGACCAAGGAGAAAGAGATCTCATCTTTTGCTGTAACCCATCATGAAGGTCCTCCTCATGGTGATGAACTTCGCTGCGAAAGTCCTCTCCGCAGTAGTGATTCACATTGTCTCGAAAATTCTTCAGAAGGCAATGTAGTGACGAGAAAGCCCTCCTATCTCGAGGCACTTGCAAACGTAAAACCAGTCATGTCTGAAGTTTTACTATCGGCAGGTGAAACTCTTTCTCCATCAGAAGATAGCTTGGGGTTCAGGTTATTCTCTGAACCTTCCCTGGGTCATTCATCTTCCAGCATGAATAGTGATTCCTCTACCAATCTTGTTGAATCCGATTAAGCAACAAGGAAACACCAACTCTGGTCCAAACAGGTAGAAGAATCTTCATTTAATGATAAAGAGGAAATGCTGAACATGAGGAAAAAACTGGCAAAAGGTGAAGTACCAGTCATGTTTTGGCCTTTGGCTGATTCACAGTATGACATTCCAAAGATGTTGACGGATGATGGAATCCATGATATTCGTCTTAACATATGGAAAACTCTTTGTCAATTAAAGAAGAAGGTATTATCTTACGATGAATATGAAAATCATCTTAAGATAATAGAAGGGTTACAACGCCAGATTGATTTGGCATCTCTATCAGTCTCTCGGTATCCGAAGGCTGAAAAGCAACAGAGAACCCTTCAACGTTCATGCCTTGGCGCACTAAGAATATTGCGTCAGTTAATTTCCAATGCTCCATCTAATGTTCATATCAGAGGATGGGGTATTCACGGAGCACTACATTTCACAGTGCTTTCCGGTCAGCAAAGCCCGCCGAAAATGGTCTCATGCAATGTTATTGCCCATGGCCGGCCACAGTCAATGGGCTTTGTTCATAATCAAAATCTTGCTCGAGATCAAGCTTCAACTAGTTCCTCTCAAAATCAAGTATATAGAGAACAGGTTGTTGAATTGCTCCTACATCAAGCAGGCGAGAATATTGCACAAGCCTCTCGTCTGGAGCAAACACGTCATCAAATGACAGAAGTTTCGGAAATCATCCAACGGTCTGTTGAACCAGGTGATAAAAGTTGGTACAGGTTAATGCATCCATCTAATTTCCGAACTAAGATTCGCAAGATCAAGAGAGATTTTAAAAAGATCTCAGACATAGCATGTCAAGAGACACCCCAGCTTGCCAGACTGGGGACTTCTCTAACCCAACCCTCAGAATCAACGAATGGGATTCGAGGAGTTGAGCAGAAGCAACAGGAACACCCCCAGTCCACCGGACTGGGGACTTTTTCAAATCTTCAATCCCTCCCTCAGAGAAAGTCAGTATTCTCTCGATTAGGGAATAAGCCTCAAGAGGAACGAAGAGCCAAGATGTCAGGAGATTCTCTCCAAGTGACGGTTCACAAAGAAATTCCTGAGGGGTCAAGTCAACGGAATGCCATGTCTTATCATGGACATAAAAGGAGACAATATCACAGAAATGCTGATAGAAAGGATTCCATGAAATATGCATCCATTAATGTCATCACTTCCGTTGCTGCTGATTCACCAGATGAGGCTCAATCAGAGGGATCAGATGAAGAGGTTCCTGCTCAAGAAGTTGCGCACACAGACCTAAATGAAGAAGGTGTGCGCACACGTAATCAAAGGCTTACCCAAAATTTGGGTATTCCTTCAAGTAACCCACTTCCCCCTCTCCGAAAAGGATCCAATAAGGGGAAAGGAAAGAATCAGGTTACTTCTCACCCTTCCTCTGAAGGAGGTCAATCGCTCTCATTAGAGCAAAGGCTTGCACAACAGGAGGAAGAAATGAAAGAATTAAGAAGGTTGAATGCAGAACTACTTCAGAGTAGTCTACTTCTTAAGAATGCTGAAGTCCGACAGCCGAAGGAATTTGTTGTAACTACTGAGATGGATCAGGAATATCCTCCTTTATCAGTACACCCACAGAGGTCTAATCCTACGGGTCAAACGCAACAACGGTTGGCAGCACTACCATTAGTTGCAGCACCAACCTCCACGGCTGTCCAAGCTCCATTCATTGCACCTACCCAAAACCAAGTTCAACCTGACATTTCTCAAAAGTTTATAACTACTATTGAGTCCTTAACAGCTCAGTTAGAAACTATGGAAGGGAAACGGGCGCAAGTTCAACCTGAAAAGAAAGTTTACCCTGAATGGGTAGATTCAATTTCTCCTCCATCCAGTTTTGGAAACCCTATTTTCCCTACTTTCAATGGATCAGGTGACCCTGAACAACATTTGACGCATTACGTGTCTTGTTGTGATCCTATGATGGGAACTCCAGAGCAACAAGAAGCAGTGAAACTCAGATGCTTCGTGCGAACCTTGCAAGGACCAGCTTTTGTCTGGTATACAAGCTTGAAATCCCGGTCAGTCATCGGATGGGAGGATATTCGTCAAAAATTCCTTCTTCAGTTCAGCTCAACTTTGCCAAAAACGACAGTTTTCGATCTTACAAACTACAAGCAATGGGAGAATGAAAGAGTCTCTGATTTCATTGCTCATTGGAAGGGATTAACGTATTCCTTGAGTTTATCACTCCCTCAGGAGGAATTATTGCCAATCTGTGTGGCAAATTTGCGTGACGAATTACGCACGCCATTGATCCCTGTGAAATACACAGGAGGGTTTCGAGACCTTACTTCAATCGCTCAACAGATTGAAGATTCCCTTATGCAGGCTAAGGTTAAATCTCGTGTAATTCCATCAGCTCCAGGAAGAAGAATGGGTAAAGCAGAAACTGCTACAGTTATGCTTAAACAGGTACCTGTACCTATTTCTACTTCAAAACCTTCATCTTCTCGAAGGGCTCCACCTCCTGAACGCCAACAACAAAGGCTGTTTCGTCCAAATGATCAAAAAGATCAACGACGAAAACAATTTGAGGATATGAAGAGTAAAACATACTCTTTCCGAAGTGAGCAAGTTCCTGGTTACTTCATTTCAGCTCTGGAGAATAATTTGGTTCAATTACCAGTGCCGAAGAGACCAAACAAGGAAGGAGATGAAGACCGTCCCAATTATTGTCCCTTTCATCAAATGTTGGGGCATCCCATCCAGGAGTGTTTTGTCTTTAAAGACCTCCTACAAAAGATGGTCGACTTGGGACAAGTCAAATTGAAGGGTTCTTCAGCTCATGTAGCGTGTATTACCGCTACAGATCCAGAGGAAGGAGGCGAGTGGCAGGAAGTCAAAAGCAAAACTGCGAAAAAATATGATGATTGGATGGTCAGAAAGACAATCAATCGGACCCATTCCATTTTGCGAACACAATTGAAGAAGCCAATTGTGTCTCCTACAAAAGCTGCAGTAAAGCCTCCATCAAAAGACAAATCCTCAAAAGGGCAGAGCAATTCAAAGAAGAAAGAGGAATCAGGAGAAGATGAGTATGTATCAAAGCCTAAATTGTCTTTGACTCTGGCAGATTTCATGCCATCTACTTCAAAGCAACGGGCACCGTCCCACCAAACGGCACAACCTAAACTGGCTAACTTGGCAGAGTCTTTATCAGACGAAGAATTGATCTTTGGTTCTGTTAATATGATTCAATTAACATATTCATATTCCAGTCTTGATGAGCCTGAATTCCCTATATCAAATAAAGGAACCCGAGGAAGTTCTAGAGGTTCAGGATATAGGGGAAGACGTGGATCTTTCCGAAGCCACTACTCTAATTCTACCCCTGCTAGCACTGTATATGCAGCAGAAACTCGTGGTAGAGCCCTTCAGCGAGCTCAAAATGAACAAGCAAGTTCTTCTGCCAATGGCCAACTCAGCTTCGGCACAGTTATTTTGGAAGACCGATTAAATGTTCCATCTTCTTTATCTCAGCAAGTAAATGGATCTAATCAGTCTAATTTTCCAAAACCAAAGATGTTGCCAACTTCAATACAAGAGGCATCAGCTTCCAAAGCATCTGCTTCCAAGATACCTGCTAAACCACATATTCCTATTGGGAAACGCAGGCCTCTAGATCAAAAGTATGATATATTGAAACACTTGGCCCAAGTACCAGCCAAATTATCAATTTTGGATGCTTTGAATCTATCAAAAGATCTTCGGAAAGCACTCATCGAAGCTTTGTCAAGTCCTCAGGAGTTTGAAGCTGAAATTGCTGCAGCTGAAATTTATCACATAGAGAATAATCCTGCAGAATGCCATGCAGTGATATCTTTTACTGATAAAGATGAAGATGATGTTGTGCATGGGCACATAAAACCTTTGTACCTATCTGGCAAAGTCAATGGTATAGATGTTCGAAGAGCTTTTATTGACAATGGTTCAGGATTCAACCTCATGCCCATTCGCACACTTCGTCGATTGGGCCTCACGGAATCTGATTTATCTCCTTCTACCATGATGTTGCAAGGATATGATAAAAATGAACAAGAACCACTGGGAGAAGTTACGCTCAGAACTCAGTTTGGAGATCTTGTTTCCAATTCAGATTTCATGATTGTTGATCAAGACTCAACTTTCAATATCTTGCTTGGAAGACCCTGGTTACATCAGCATGCAGCTATTCCGTCATCATACCATCAATGTCTCAAATACTGTTTCGATGGTCAAGTTGGAACATTATATGGTGATAAGGCCCCGTTCAAAACATGTGAGTCTCAATACATTGAGGCGGAATTTTATCACATGAAGGGAAGAGAAAAATCTACAATGAAGGAAATTACCAAAGTTAATGCTCCATATGGTTTGGAAAAAATTCCAATAAATCCATTTTCACATGTGAGTACGGATTATGTGTTACCTATCAGTCAAATTGACAATATAGGCCCAAATCAAAATACTCTTATGGAAAGATCCATAATGTCAATTACGGCAATCGAGCCAGACAACATGGGAGAAATTGGTAACTTACCAAGCAATGATGAAAGCATAAGTGGTGACGTTTTCATTTCATCTGCTGAAATCCAACAAGTCTATACTTCGCTAATCAGGCCAGAAGAAGTTATAGCAACACCAGAGGTGAATGTTGATGTCGATTCTCAATCCATCATCTCCTCTTTATTTCCCAAAGAAGACCCTTTTTCATCAATAGGGATGGAAATGGAAGCTTCTTCTTCAAAATGTGAAAATTTTGACATCTCTTATGATCATGAGAATTTCGTTTTTTCATCTACTTTGCAAGTAGAAACGGAAGATATAACACATGATGAAGAGGAAGAGGAAGATCTTAGAGATGCTCCTCCAGCATTTGAAGAGGGTATCTCTACCACTGTGGATGAACTCAGAGAAGTAAATCTGGGTACAGAGAAAGATCCACGCCCCACTTTAATTAGTGCGGCCATGACCCTTGAAGAACAAGAGATGTATATTTCTTTTCTAAAGCAAAATAAAGATATCTTTGCTTGGAATTATACAGAGATGCCTGGCCTTGATCCTGATGTTGCCACCCATCATTTGGGTTTGCCAAAAGAACATCGAGGATTCAAGCAAGCCGCGAGAAGAACACACCCAACCTATGCTTCCAAAATCGAGGCTGAAGTGGATAAGATTATCAAAGCTAACTTCGTCAGAGAAGTTCAATATCCCAAGTGGTTGGCTAATATTGTCCCAGTAAAGAAAAAGAACGGACAAATTAGGGTTTGCATCGATTTCAGAGATCTTAATCGGTATTGTCCCAAAGATGATTTTCCAGTTCCGATTACAGAACTCTTAATTGATGCGACGGCTGGCTATGAAGTACTTTCTTTCATGGATGGATATTCTGGATATAATCAGATCCGAATGGCCCCAGAAGATGAGGAATATACAGCCTTCAGAGCTCCTCAAGGTGTGTTTTGTTACCGGGTGATGCCCTTTGGTTTAAAGAATGCAGGTGCAACATATCAACGCGCCATGCATCGTATCTTCAAACATTTTCTAGGGAAATTTGTTGAATGCTATGTAGATGATTTGGTGGTTAAATCCAAACAACGTTTTGATCACTTGGCTGATTTGGAAATCATATTCCACAAGCTTCGACAACATAATTTGAAGATGAACCCCTTAAAATGTGCTTTTGGGGTAACCTCAGGAAAATTCCTCGGCTTTGTTGTACGCCATCGTGGTATTGAAGTCGATCCTGAGAAGACCAAATCAATCCTTGGTATGTCACCTCCTCAGAATTTGAAAGAATTAAGAGGACTTCAAGGACACTTAGCCTATATTCGGCGTTTCATCGCCAATTTGGCAGGCAAAAGTTTACCTTTTACCAAATTATTGAAGAAAGGAGTCACATACCAGTGGACTAAAGAATGTCAAGAAGTATTTGATGTTCTCAAGAAATACCTCTTAAGTCCACCAGTACTCATGCCACCTGTTGAGGGTAGACCTCTTATCCTCTATGTGACAGCTTTAGAGCGATCATTGGGTGCCTTTCTCGCTCAAAAGAATGATGCTGGGAATGAAAATAGTCTCTACTATCTCAGTAGAACTATGCTTGAAGCAGAAACCCGGTATTCGAGTATTGAAAAATGCTGCCTAGCATTAATCTTTGCAGTTCAGAAACTGAGACACTACCTGCAACATCACGAGGTCCAATTGGTATCTCGTAATAATCCACTCAAATTCATCCTTAGTCGTCCAATGCTTACAGGACGTCTGGCAAGGTGGGCGGTTATTCTACAGCAGTTCGACATTCAGTATGTGTCTCAAAAGGCAATTAAGGGCCAAGCTCTGGCTGATTTCCTGGCTGAACACCCTTCAGTGGAAGACACATATTCAGATATCGAACTCCCTGATGAGGAAGTTTTTTCTATTCAAGAGAATCCTCAAACATGGGAAATGTATTTTGATGGTGCTTCTAGAAGTCCAACAGGGAAGAAAATGGAAAATCCTAAATTCAACAAAGTTGGTTTAGGAATTGTGCTCATTTCTCCAGAAAAGGCAGTGTTACCTTATTCCTTTTTGTTGTGGGAAGGTGGTACCAATAATGAAGCTGAATACCAAGCTCTCATTGCAGGCTTGGAGTTAGCGCTTCAAGCACAAGTGAATCACTTAAAGGTAAAAGGTGATTCAGACCTGGTAATCAAACAAGTCAATGGGGATTATGCCATCAGAAAAGAAGAATTAATCCCTTTGTATGATTACGTCAGAGAGTTAATGTCGGAATTCCCTTCAGAACCGACATTTTCTTATGTCCCAAGATCACAAAATGCTCAAGCTGATGCACTGGCTAATATAGCCACAGCTTTAGCAGATCCAAATCGGGACGAGACAACCATCGGTATTGCCCACCGTCGTGCAATTTCACCTTATATTCAAGTCAGAACAGAGGAAATTAATGAAATTAGTCCCATTCCTGAACCATATGGTCATACTACAGGATGGATGTCACCTATCAGGGAATACCTTCAAAATGGAACACTTCCACCTGATAGAGCCGAGAGAGAACAAATTCGGCGACGTGTGGTCAATTTTACTCTTTATGATGGTCCAAACCACCTCGAGAAAATTCTCTACAAACGTGGTTTTGATGGAGTTCTCTTCAGATGTATTGATGGTGAAGAGACAATGGCTGTCATAAAAGAAGTGCATGCAGGAGTCTGTGGTGCCCACCAGTCTGGACATAGATTGTCTGATCAAATTCGAAGACTTGGATACTTCTGGCCTTCAATGATACAAGATTGTGTTAATTTCACAAAGAAGTGTCATTCATGCCAAGTATATGCCAATTTCATTCATCAACCTCCAGAGTTGCTTCATACAGCTAAATACTCATGGCCATTTTCCACATGGGGAATGGATGTGGTGGGACCTTACCCTTCAGCTACGGCCAAGCAGTTTAAGTACATTCTTACTGCTACTGATTTCTTTTCCAAATGGGCAGAGGCAGTACCTCTCAAAGAAGTCAGTTCTAAATGCATTGTTAGCTTCATCAAGTCTAACATCATTACTAGATTTGGTGTCCCTCATACCATATTGACAGACAACGGCACCAACTTCTGTTCTTCTGAGGTAAAGAGATTGTATCAAGAATACAACATTAAGTCCAACCATTCATCTCGATATCATGCAGCGGCTAATGGCCAGATAGAGGCCTTCAACAAGACTCTTTCAAATATACTGCAAAAGATGGTGGATAAAGATAAGAGGTCATGGCCTGATAAACTCTATCATGCTTTATGGGCTTATCGGACTACCACTCGCAATGCAACGCGGTCTACTCCATATTCATTGGTATATGGAACAGAAGCAGTCTTGCCAATTGAAGTTCAATTGCCCTCACTCAGAATAGCCATTTGTGATCAGTTATCAACAGATGAGCAATCCCAAAAGCATTTGAATGAATTGGAACAGTTAGATGAGAAAAGATTGTGCACTTTGAACCACTTGGAAATCTATCAGAATCGAATAGCACGAGCTTTTAACAAAAAAGTTCGTCTTCGTTCATTCATTCAGGGAGAATTGGTATTGGTTCTCAGAACACCAATGATACCAGGAAAGAAACCTCCCAAGCTTGAACCAAAATGGGAAGGACCTTATTCAGTACATAAGGTCTATTCCAATGGAGCGTATTCTCTGATTTCAATGGATGGAGAACACATCACGACTCCAACTAATGCCAGATTTCTAAAGAAGTATTTTGTATAAACACAAAATATTGTTCCCAGAACCAAGACTTACAATTGGTTCATACACCAAGGTCCGGTATGACCTTAAACTACACCAAGGTCCGGTATGACCTTAAACTACACCAAGGTCCGGTATGACCTTAAACTACACCAAGGTCCGGTATGACCTTAAACTACACCAAGGTCCGGTATGACCTTAAACTACACCAAGGTCCGGTATGACCTTAAACTACACCAAGGTCCGGTATGACCTTAAACTACACCAAGGTCCGGTATGACCTTAAACTACACCAAGGTCCGGTATGACCTTAAACTACACCAAGGTCCGGTATGACCTTAAACTACAACTTCGTCCAACATGACGTTAAACTGTGTCACCTTCAATGTCCGAGATGACATTAAACTAAATTTTGTCCCTGCAACATGACATTAAACTGTGCAGCACCAATAGTCCTAACTGCAAGACTTTAAACTGCATAGTCCCTGATTTTGTCCTACATGACAATAAACTGTATAGAAGTTCCTATATTTTGTCCGAGATGACATTAAACTATATTTTCTCCTAGCGACATGACATTAAACTGTGTGGCACTTTCATCGTCCAGCATGACGTTAAACTGTGTTAAGTCCCTTATTGTCCTACATGACACTAAACTGTATTCTGTCCGAGATGACATTAAACTATATTGTGTCCTAGCAACATGACATTAAACTGTGTGGCACTTCCAACGTCCAGCATGACGATAAACTGTAAAAAGATCAGAACTGATATCCTCATATTGATTCACCTTAGTCTTAGCTACATGACTTTAAACTGTACAGCATCAGTTCGTCCTTGCTATATGACGCTAAAACTATACAGCAATGGTCCAGTATGACTTTAAACTGCAACTTCGTCCCACACGACATTAAACTGTGAAAAAGTTCCATAAACAGTCCAGCATGACCTTAAAACTGCATCATTCCTGGTCCATGTATACGACCATAAACTATTTGCAAATATATACAGCAAGACGTTAAACTGTGACGTCCTAACTACATGACGCTAAACTGTATAAAAGTCCCTCACGTCCGGAAAGACGTTAAACTATATAATCATCAAAAGTCCAGCATGACATTAAAACTGCACAATCCCCCTTTCGTCCAATATGACGTTAAACTATATTGTCCCCATCGTCTTAACTACATGACGCTAAACTGTACAGAAAGTCCCTTTTTTATGTCCTACATGACATTAAACTGTACATCGTTAAGGTTGTTATTACCTCTTGTTTCTCACACCGAGTATGACTCACGTGATCTTAGAGCGAACATCAACCATAACACTCCCTTTGGGCCACTAACCATGTGTAAGTCCCAACAACATTTTTTTTAGATCATTGTCCACAAGAACAACTTGATCATTAATTCATTCTTTAATTGAACTACACAGACTTTGATCCTTGCCCTCCAGGCTGGGTATGTAGGCAACCTCCCAAAGGTTCAAGCCCAAAAACAATCTCTTCACATTGGTTCACCACAATCTCATATGATGATGATTTGTGAAACCACCCTTGGAATCAATATCTTTACATTGATTCACTTTCGTCCTTGTTATATGACGTTAAACTATACAACACTTTTGTCCAGTACGACAATAAACTACAATATTCTTTGATTTCCTCATTTGAGAAGGAACCATTATTAACATTGATTCTTTTTCAATCATGGTTTTCATTTTCAAAAAGACTACGTACATACATGGTAATGCCTAAACTTTTTATCTTAGGTTAAAACCATCATTGCACTAAAGTCCCTTTTCACCCTTCACATGTACGAACCAAATTTGTACAAAGGGTAGTTTCTAGAACTACGTGGACTTGATTCCCATCTTTATGGGATACGTAGGAACATTCGAGTGTCCCTCGAATCCAGTCCCAAGTCTTTTGGGCCTAACCCCAAATTTCACTTTCAGTCCCTTGGCTGAAAAGTCCTCATGAAAACACACACTGTGTATTCATTATTATGGTCCGAATTCTATGACCCCAAAAACTAAGATCACTCATCCTTTCGTCCTGCACGACGTTAAACTGCATTTCAAGAACTACGTATGGCTTGATTCTCATTCTTATGAGATACGTAGTGAAGTCCAAGTTTCAATTCAGGACCCAGCCACAACATGATTATGGTTTTCATTGACCTATGTATCTCTATATACATTGGAAAATACCCATCTTTATGTATTATAATCCTAACCTTATATATTTTCAGATCTTCATAACCCTTTTCATGACTTATGGTCACAAAAATGTCAAACTTCTGAGAATTCTTTTGCCTGACTATGCAGCACGTGCCCATAGGTGGCCTTGCATAAACAGTCCACATAACAGACTTGTCAGCCAAGAGATGCTATTTATTTGACCATGCAGCCAATGCCCATCGGTGGCCCTGCATGTTTTCAACCCCCTAACGGGTTTGTTAAATAATAGTAACTTCATTCTTGGGAAGAATGCCTCTTTTGTCCTTATTTGTCTTAAACGACAGTATGTAGGGATCCGCAAAAATAGCCATCCTTAACATATTTGTCCCATATCCTTTTTCATGATCTGAAAGTATTCAAGTCTATGGTTTATTCTTCTTCCCTACGTTTGGGTCAGACCTTCGTAGGAGTGATATTCATCCAGTTCTTCGATATTCTTGTTTGAAAATATCTTCTCCATATTCAAGTACCTCTTTCCATACAACAAACTCTATGCTTTAGAAAATTTGAATCTCCATAAACTTTCACTGGCTTTTAGCACTAGGAAAGTAAATTTCTGAGAGTTCTTTTGCCTAACTATGCAGCACGTGCCCATAGGTGGCCTTGCATAAACAGTCCACATAACAGACTTGTCAGCCAAAAGATGCTATTTTATTTGACTATGCAGCCAATGCCCATAGGTGGCCCTGCATATTTCAACCCCCTAACGGGTTTTGTTAAATAATAGTAACTTCATTCTTGAAAACTACTTCTTCTAATGCTATTTAGCTCTTTTTCATATCATTCCTCAGATTCAAATATTCTTAAGTCATAGTTTACATATTTTCTCTCATAATTGAGTATGGTAATTTGTTTTCAGATAAATTATCAAGGAATTGAATCCATTTTAATCCATTTTTTCGGTCAAAGCTATTTCGACCTTAAACATTAGCCTCTTTATGTCCGGCTTGCATGACTTTAAACTGCCCACACAAAAGACAAAGGAACTCTGAATAAAAGTCAAGTTCCAGCTCACTAAATATACATTTTTTTGTATGATTTAGGTAATATTGAGCAGTTAAAAGATTCAATGTTTGTAGGGTTATTTGTAATAATCCTAGTAAAAATCAAACTATGCTTACTAAGCCCATTGGCTTAAGTAAATTTGAAGCAGGTAATGGAAGAATGCAAGCACAAATGATTGAAGACAAAAGTGTTTTTCATTGATACACAAGAGTTAGAAGGACATCCACAGATTGGAATCTCTTCTCTTTTTCAAGAAATTACAGGAGATTGTCAACAAAAGTCTTCATTTGATGTATAGCATCCTGAGCCTTATCAACAGTTGCTTGAAGCTCGTGCACTTGACCAGCATCACTCTTTTCAGCTTGCTGAAATGCCTTCTTAGCATCTGCAATGGCTTTCATGCCATTTATATGAGTTTCATCCAATGATTCATTAAGCTGATCAAGTTCCCCAGTAACAGCATCTAACTGTTGCTGGAAGTTGCACCTGCTGGACGACCTTTTCTTTGATTTTTTGTTTCAGATCCTTCATCTTGACAACATAATCAGCTTCAGCCTGGGATATCGTAGCCTCAAATTCGCCTATGTTGACTGACAATTTCACTCTGGTCAAATCTTCGCGACTTGTCTGCATTTGCTCCCTCCTGAAGATAATCTGTTTCACTGCAGCATGGATCTTTTCATACCCAAAACCACCAAGTCCCATTATAACAAATTGGGATGACAATCGGGAAATTTTTGATGGTAGCTCTTCTAAGGGCACCCCCGATATGATGTTCCATATATTGTTCCACGCCTTACGTCGTGAAAAGCTGAACGCTTTGAGCATCTCTGGATCTGATTCAACATCTTCGTCAGAAGGGGAGGCTGAAGCCTCATCTCCGGATCTAGCCATTACAGTTGATGGCCCTACATGATCAATTGAAAGATTTTAGTTGAATCTTAAAGGATAACAAAAGAATGGATTGTCTTGCAAATAAAGTACAATCACAAATATTGTTATCCCTTACCCAATGGTGGTTCAGCAACATGAGAAGACTTCTCCCCATCTTTCCCGGTTTCAACAGGATTTTCAAGATGGGTCTCAGGAGAGTTTATTGGATTTAGCTCTACTTGAGATAATGTTTCTGCAATGATAGGGTTGACATCAGTGTCCACACCCTCTTCAGGAATTGGCAGTTCAGCAGCTTCTACGGAAGAAACTGCATATTATTTTACATCATGGTTAGAAATATTTTTCTTTTAAAAGAAAAATTTGGGCGAAGGGTAACACTCACGCCCAAGGTCTTCTAAATCACATGACAATCTAGCATGATCATAAAATTCTTCAAAAGTCATTCCTTGATTCATCATTTCATCCAATGATACTTCAGAATCTTGGTTAGTCTCACCAGTGGGAGCATTTGCTATGTCTTCTTGCTGACTTATGTCCTGCAACCCCTGACCCTGGACAGCATCTTCAGTAGTGGGAGGGATACTGGGAATGGATGGCAGCTCTTCTCCAGGAGCTACCAAGTCAGCTTGAGTTTGTGGTTGTTCTACAGCACCCTCCACGGCCTTTGAAGAAGGATCAGTCCCTTCCCTCAAGGGGGAAATTGAAGAAGCCCCTGCAATCCTCAGAAATATAAGTAACCATATGATTATGGGTATAAAATCATGATTGTTCGAAGGACTTACCACTGCTAATGAAACGTTTAGCTAAGGATTTCCTCCTTCGTTGCCTTGGCTTCTTTTGCTTTTTTGGAGTTTCAGCTGTCTCCTTTATTGGCACTTGGATTGGCGAATGAAAAGCTATGTCCAGTGCCTCATTCATGGCCTGCTGGCCTGGAGATATCTCGCCTGGTTCGCGAGGAGAATCAGCAGCAGCCCCAACAGCGGTACCACCAGGGCTATATTGTGGCGAAGGAACCCCGGTCCCTTTCTTTGCAAGCTGCAAGATGAAGAAAATAACTTCCTTAAGTAACAAAGCTTCAACTGAAATCAAGTTGCAAAGAAAATAAGGAAAGAAAACTTACATCTTCAGGAGCCACGTACTCTTGCCACTCCTCATCTCCAGAACCACTAGCCCCCTTAGTGGTGCCACGATCAATCATTTCCTTCACCCGCCTGGTGATAGGAACCGAATTATCAGTGGCATATATGAGCATTTCCAGCTCTCTGATGTAAGCCCGCACTTCATTGGGGTTATCTCCGTATTGAAGGTCTTTGGAAGCTAGAAGATATCCTATCCCAGGAAGTTGTAGACCCTCACACAAATCTAGCCAGGCGGTTTCAGTATCACAGTATAAGCTCTGCCATAGCTGAACAGCCTCTGGTCTTAGATATAAAGGCTGTGAGGAAGGTCCTACAATTTTTGATTTTAATTTCTTCCCAACTCCTACAACTACAGATAGAGAATAAGAAAGTGAGACTTATTACTTTATAAAGTAGCAGTGATTGAAGTTATTACAATCAAATAACTCACCAGGAGCTGATGGAGTGGGTCTTTTAACTCTGGCCGGAGGATTATATCGGGCACGAAACCGCTTTGCTGCCGGTTGTGCCTCATCATCCCCATCATGATGATCTGAGGAATCAGTTCTAGAGTAGGAGTCTGTTGAACCTATTTCAGGAGGAGAAGCATCACCTTCATGAGGAAGAGTTTCTTTCTCTACAATCCTCTTCCTCTTTCCCACTTGATATACAGGATGATTCAATATCCCTTTGGGGTATGATGCTATCCAGTGTTCGGCATAAAATGTAGTCAGATAATGTGCCACTTTTTCAACTGGTAGATCAAATACTGCCCCAGTCTTCTCTCTTGATGTCAGCAACCATAGTTGTCGAGCAACCATCGGATGTTGCTCTAACCTGACATGTACTGGAGGGGATACAACAATCTGTTGCAAACATTTGAATTGGCGTGCAAATCTATATGGAGCATAGGCCTCGCATATGATTTCTCCATCAATCCTGGCTACTAACACGCCATCCCTGCAAGCTAGCATGTATGCCCTCAAATCCAAAGGGGCTTTCCCATCATCAACAAACCGCCCAGATGGCGGACTTCCATAAGGAAAGAAGTTGAATTCCTTATACATGCTTAGTCTTACTTTTTTGTCATAACCATTGACATCTAATGGAGAAATTCCAGAGAATGCTTGCACTGACGGTCTGAAAGAGCTTCCAGGAATTTGTAATCCATTCTGTACATTGTAAGTCCTGAAGTGAGTGGCGATCCATCCCCACAAAACCTGGAATGGTCCCACTATTCTTAAAGGAGATTTACCCTGGAAGACGTGAAGTAAACTCCTGTGGATCTTTTCTAAAATGGGGGTGGCTAACCCAACCATTTTTCCCTCAGCTAACTTGGCCGCAATGACGAAGGTCCCTGGCCTAACGCCTCCCTTCGAATCCCTGACCGGAAAAAGGTAAATACTGAGCCACATTGCCAAGAAACCCGCCAGACGAGTTTTCTTTGGAATTCTTTGATTCACTTCATAGCCCCATTTTTCAAACTCTCCTGCTTCTAGAGTTGGCCAGAATGTGCCAGGAGCTCCTCTCTTTTCAGGTTTTGGGCAAGTGGTAGGACGTCTGGGCCGGGTATCCTTGGATTTCTTTTTCTTGGATCCTTTTTCCTTTGGCTCCATCCCTTTCTTCTCAGTAAGAAACACCTTCATCCATTCTTCCGGATGGATATCTTTTCTGAAATGAGTTAATGAGGTCTCTGAACTCTTGAGCTTGTGAAAGATTTTGAATAATTCTCGAGCCAAAGCAGGAGTCTTCTCTGGATCATTCCAAGTCACCTTGGGAGGAATGAATTCATCATACATGTCGCCCAAGATTGGAGCTCCTGAAATCTTGTGGACATCCCACAAACTGATACCTACTTCTCCATGAGTCAAGTGGAAAGAATTAGTCGCTGGACTACAGTGGCTGAGTATCTCTGGCACGAAGATATCATGTCTGTAAATATATGTCTGCCCAACCCAAACAGCTTCATATATTGCAGCTCTCTTCAGATCCTCAATAAACTCTGCGCAAGTCTGTCGCACCCAGTATGCCCACATCCAAGTTGGCTTCACACCTCCCCCAGGGCGGAAATCCCAACTTTTCTTCCAGCCTTTGGACTGATCCATCTGAGCATCTCGGAAGATTGAAGGATGACAATGTGGTTGAAGCTCAGGTGTATGTTTTTTCAGATCTGGTGTGCAAGGGCTATGATGCATCACATAAGCCTTCTCTACTGTTCCAGCAGTTTGAAATACTCCTCCGCCTGAGATATTTGCTGAAGCAAAATTGGTATAATTCTGAAACCAAGAAAATGGAAGATAATTCTTTACTTCTGGAATAATGACTTCTTGCAGATGACCATGACCATACAAAGGTAGATAAGTGCAGTGAGGAAAGTCGTAATGATATTTCTTCAGATACTTAGCCAAATCTGGAAGAGTGCTGTTTTTGACAGTATAGTAATCAGGGCCAATGATATTCATCATATCATCTATCCGCTTGCTAGCCAGTTCATCAAGCAATCCAGGTCTAAGAGCCATTGAATCTGCACAGGAGTTGAATAAATTAAACTCTTAAATGGGTTTTATTTTTCATAAAATTTGTGAAAGAATTTGAAAAAATGGCTAAGGCATTAAGGCGCGCAAGTATGGAGATGTCGCGCAAGTGGTACATGTGCCGCGCAAGTTTTGGTCGCGCAAGTATTACCGCGCAAGCCCTATTACCTTGAGAGAAGCGCGGCAGCGAAGAAACAGCGAAAACAAGAGACTTGCGCGACGAGGAAGACTTGCGCGGCGAGAGCTCGAGAAATCCGGAACTTCAGATGCCATCTACGGCCGGAAGCCGTGTATTTATAGGCCAGGAGGCCTATCTGCGCGCCGCATCCAGAGTGCTCAATGCCTGCGCGACGAAGACTTGCGCGCCGACTTCTGTGCATTTGAAGACTTGCGCGCCGCCCTTTTCCTTTAGAGGGATTCGATTTCCTCAGAGTCAAATCCTCATTTTTTCTCCGGATCCAACTCTGAGGGGGGACTTTTGTTGACGCTCCTTTCGTCATGGAATCTAAAGTTCGGAAAAGGGAATATCTGAGCTCAAAGTGATTAATCCTTTGAAGAAACATCAAAAATCGACAAAGGGATGAAAAAGGAGAACATTGCCCAGAGGTCGCGCAAGTTCCCTCTTGGTCGCGCAAGTATACTTGCGCGCCGCCTCAACACTTGCGCGACCCCTCATGGTCGTGCAAGGGACTTGCGCGACAGATCTGGTAACCGCCCAGTAACCGCCCGGGGTCTTCTTTTGCCTATAAATAGACCCTATGGGCCCCCCCATTCGAGAGGATCTCTTTCCAAAAACTCGGATCAAAGCTCCCGACGCTCAAGTCTCTTCTCAAAGCTTCCGGAACACTTCTAAGGTAATTTCTTACCTAGAATGGAAGATCTAAAGAGAAGAAGGAAGGCCCAAGTGTTGAAACTTATCAAACACTTGCGCGCCAACTTAATTCCTTCAATATAACTTGCGCGTCCATTCTCTGGAAGAACCTCAAGAGGATGGGAAAGGGTTTAATAAAGAGTCGCTCAAGTAATTCAACTCTGGTTGAAAATCGCGCAAGTATCCCTCATGTCGCGCAAGTATACTTGCGCGACCAACACTTGCGCGCCGACGCAGGACTTGCGCGACCTTCAAGACTTGCGCGCCCCTAGATTTTTGGGTGCCCATCTTGCCCATTTTTACCCCTCTTAAGCCATTTCACCCTTCCTATTCAAGATTCAGTCTTCAAGATACTCTTCAAAAGCCATTTATGGCATGATTTCTTGATTTGACATCCTTATCTGAAAGGAATTCTGTGAAATACCTCTCAAACACCCAGTGATTTAAACATCTTTATGTCACCAAAGATTGAGAGTTCATTCATTTCAACCTCATCCTTTAAGATGAGAGAATCCTAACCTGGGTCTCCTTTTCAGGAATAAGACTCAGTCAAAACCTTGGGGCTTCCTTTTTACGAGTAAGCCCCAAGTCCCCTAACCTAGGCTTCCTTCTTAGGAATAAGTCCTAGTCATAAATCTTGGGCATCTTTCTTAAGAATAAGCCCCAATCAAGTCCTTTAATCTTGGGCATCCTCCTCAGGAGTAAGCCCCAAACCTTAATCCCTAACCTGGGTCTCCTTTTCAGGAATAAGACTCAGTCATAACCTTGGGGCTTCCTTTTTAGGAGTAAGCCCCAAGTCCCCTAACCTAGGCTTCCTTCTTAGGAATAAGTCCTAGTCATAAATCTTGGGCATCTTTCTTAAGAATAAGCCCCAATCAAGTCCTTTAATCTTGGGCATCCTCCTCAGGAGTAAGCCCCAAACCTTAATCCCTAACCTGGGTCTCCTTTTCAGGAATAAGACTCAGTCATAACCTTGGGCTTCCTTTTCAGGAGTAAGCCCCAAGTCCCCTAACCTGGGTCTCCTTTTCAGGAATAAGACTCAGTCATAATCTTGGGCATCCTTCTTAAGAGTAAGCCCCAAGTCTCTTAAAATTTCTCTTAACCAGTCATAAATTTCCTTTGATTTGGGTTTCCTCTTTAGGAATAAAACCCAATCATAAGTCCCCTCCTAACTTGGGCATCCTCCTTAGGAGTAAGCCCCAAGATTAGAGTATTCAAATCTCCATGAAGCACATATAACTTTGTGGACCCTGTTCTTGGATTTTTTTCCCTAAAAGTAAATCCTAAACTTTCGTCTATCTGGGCAGTCATCTATACATAAGCCCCAAAACAAATTCTTATGATTGCATCTTTTATGGCACAATTGTCTGAATTTTACCAATACCTCTTGTTTCTCACACCGAGCATGACTCACGTGAGCTTAGAGTGTAAAAGTAATTATGACATTCATCTTTGAGCCATCAATCATAAAACATCATATCCCATTCCTCGAACTACGTGGGTTCTGATTCCTTTTTCAAAAAAAAGGATACGTAGGTAGCCCATTTATGGGTTCGATCCCAACATTGAAATAATCTCTGTCCTTCTGAATGATGATAAACTTCAAGTGCCCCACTGAGTGGCTTTAAAACCAGCCTGGTCATCAAAATGACCAAGAGACTTTTATATAAATGTTTTGAAGGATACCATTGACCAAGAATCTCTAAACAAATATAGATGATTCTATATTGATGAAGAACCTCAAATACATATAAAAGATTCTCTAAATTTCTTGCATATTTAATCATTGATTGTTAAAACTAAAGGAAAGCTCATTTTATACTTGGTAATGTAATAAGGATTCACGAACTTAACTTAAATCTATAAAGAGAGTCCCGGAGTAGACAATAATTCCCCTCAAAAAGGTGTGATGAGTCCGACCTCCCATCCTCTCGACCAATGCAAATTCCTAAGCCTCATTAGCCCACAAGCTAATGAGCGCCTGCCTTTGGAAAGTAGGTCCAAACGGATGTGGAATCATTGGATGTTTCCGGTTCTACGAACAAACCCGTTAGAAACCGATCGGAACGTTTGAATCTCCCGTCCAGGAGGTCATCCCCAGATTCCGCGCGAAACAATACCACTTGGGGCTCAATCATTGTTTTCATACAGTGATGTTTCAACTATGTATTAGTTTCTCACTTGTATACAATGGTGGATGGAATACCATGAATGATATCCTTATACTCTATTATATGATTATAATCATCCCACTTATAGGTTCTAGGACTCATTTTTTTTAATTAATGGATGATGATATGGTGATAATGGATCATGTATAAAGCCATTTCATGATTTGGCCAAAAAAAGATGATTCTTTAGCTAGAGATGTCACCTGGAAGAGGTAATGTGTATGAGTGTGAATGATCGGAGGAAACATATATCTTCATTTGGTTAAATAAATTGATATCTATATTTCTAAATTAATCGACCAAATGATATTATTACTTCAGAATATAATTTGGAAAAGTTAGATGAATATAATTTCTCTCAGCCATATTTCATATGGTTAACATGGATCAACATTTACCACAATATTGTTTTGAGATTGACATAGTGATATGGTTGGATGATGCATTTAGCAAAAAATTCTATATGACCAGGATAAATATTTATTGATTGGGAATAAAAGATTCCATCACGTAACGATAACATTCCAAGAGCTTCATTAGAATGTTAAAAACATGCTTAAATATGATGGTTAAATAAATAGATGACAATTTGATCATATCTCATGGTAGGTGGATTTTGGAAAGAATAGTCATTATGTTCAATTTTATATATGAGTTTTTTCATGAGTTTTAAAATCCAGTATTTCATATGAATAAAGGGATACTTGATGAATCATGTGGAAATTAAAATTAAACAGAACCATTTAATTGTAATCCTCACAAACCAAGTTAGATTGATGGCGTTGGTCATTTACCAAAGACATTTTGGGGATGATAATACCAATGGTGGGTAGGTTGTAATATATCATGTTTTTCTTTGGGTGGAGTTTACAATGGATATTTAAATGTTCATTTAGTAGACTAGCCAAATGTTAATCTACGATTTGAAATGGATTTCAAACTTTTTGAACTGTTCAATGTGTTGTTTTAAGTGGGGTTTATGTCCTAAGAGGCATCTTTAGGTTTTGGATGAGTTTTGGGAGTATTGAGCTATGTGGAATCAAATTTATGTTGAAGTAGGTAGGGGAACACAATTTTCTTAAACTATGTGAACCTCTATGAGAAGCAATGAAACCTGGTCTAGGGGGGATTAGGGTATCACATAGTTTGGACTAACTATGTGAGAGGTTGTGATAAACCATTAGAGAAGTATGTATAAGATTTTAGAGGTGTTTCATAGGTTGTGAATGGTTTGTTCAAACAATATTACCATCCCACACTATTTTTTCACATAGACATGTGAACTATAATTTTGGGGGATGATTAGGTAAATCATGTATCCAAACTATTCATTTCATTAATGGTGTTTACTTTACCTTTTTCCTCCTCTATTATATAAGGGGGTTTCCCTCTTCTATATTCTTTTACTTGTTCTGTGCATGAAATTCCCTCAAATCACCCCATGGGATCTCCTCTTAGATTCCATAGATCTCCCTTATTCAGAATCAGAATCATGCTTTATCAACATCCTTATATCACTATCTTTAAGCACTATGTTAATTGTAAATCTTACTTTTTCCCTCATATATGTGGAATGATAATTCCATGAGAGCTCTTTCCCCCTATTTTTACAATATATATTGATTTAATTGATTTATCTCAAAATATATTGAATCAATGCTTGATAATGCGAAAGTGACGCATCCTATGAATTTGGAAGGTGGTCTTATGATTTTATTTTATATTCTATGTTTTTATAAATAATTTGGTCTTGCTAAAAACCAAATTCTCTCCATAAATCCACTTTAATATGAAATAATATATGGATATCCGTATTCATTAAATTTAATAGACCTTTTTAATCTAATTGAATCGTTGTAGGGTTTTCAACTAAACTTGAACCACCCCTGTTGAGCGTAATTATTATATTCCTTGAACCATACGCCATAATATTATAATTAATGTCAACTATAGTGCTTGATTAAATTATTTTCCTAAAAATAAATTTTTATTGGAATCAAAATAATAATAAGTGGAGAATATGACTTCTTAGAAAATGATACTTTTTTAATATAAAATTCTAGTTCTATCCTTCATTAATGAAATAGATTATTAGAATCGAGTGGGATGGTTAATATAATGATTTAACATTGATCATTCCCAAATTATAATATCGAATGTTGGACCCCCTCCCACTTCAATGAAAAGTGAAGGAATAAATAAAATTAATTGATTTTTTTTAATTCTAAATCATTGATAATTATTTTTTATGATAAATGGAATGAACCATGTCTTGGATTTATTGACTACCTATAAATGAAATGATCCAATTATACTTCTAAAATTTGATATTACATTTGTATAGAGATGGTATTTATCATTAATTATTATTTTGTTGGGATATGTCCTAGACTCATGGCCATTTTTATATCATCAAATGAATTTTCCATTCCATGAGAGAAACTCTGGTTCAATTCTGTGGAATTCTATGGATGGATACATAGGAAATTTGAGATTATATGTACCATGAATGATACTGGTTTCATCATTATATAATTCCATGGACATGATCATTGGATACTTTAATTATATAACACCTTGATCAATACACGGTATTACTTTTTATATAATCCCCTGGACTGGATCATATGATAGATGATTATCCTCATTATATAAGTGATAATTTGATATCCTTTTTATAGAACACAGTAGAAATAATCAAATGAAAATTAGATGTCATGATTTTATTTGGGTTTCCTAATTGTGGAATCCCAAGTACAGAATCATCGAATAAACATAATTAAGTTACTAACTAGTCAATACATGGGTTCCTCATTATGGAATACCTTGGATACGCTCGTAGTAAAAAGGAAATACATCATTATTTTTTAATAAATATGACTAGTGGAACATCCTTATGAAAATTTCTAAAATAGTAAACATTGTATTGCACCACTATTCTGATATTTCTATTTCATCCATATATTTTTGAGTAGTTTAATGTGTTTTTAATGTATTTATTAGATCAACATTACAAATTTTGGATATAATTTAAGTTTTTTCTATTTTATGGTAGGAAATGGTGGATTTTTTAAAATGTAATTAAAAGGGGAAGAAATAAGAGCTGAAAGACCCTTCGTTCCATGAGTGAGGTGAAGTAGTGGGACATTGAATATTTGAGAGAGAAGATGGTGCGGAAAATGATGAAAATTGACTACACATCATGAACCACATGTACACCTTGTGATTGTATCCAATGAAACTAAACACATAGAATATGTCGTGATGACAGGTCATGATGTGAACTTCAATTAATGATTGTTTACCACTAGTACATGATGTCGATGTATTAAAAATGGTGTATGAATTTTCTATGGATTCAACATGGTGGAAGAAAAACTATATATGGGGTACAATAAGTGTAACCCAAGTACACATCATGAAGACGTCGACAGGAATAAAGAAAATAGATAATGCATTACACATGTTTGGATGAGATTTTCCTATAAATAATAACCCCATCCCCCATTCCAAATAACTCTAGGACTAGTGTATGAAATTTTGACACCAACAGACGAAGAAGTGATGATCTAGAGTTCCTCTTCACGACCATTATTCTTCAGGTACCCATGTTTCTCGATTTCATCCTGAGTGAGTATTTCATTTGTGGTAGGTGATGTGATCATAGGTTTATGTGTGCTTAGAGATTATTCTATACTTATTATTCTTTTTTTTTTATTTTTTAAACTCAATATATCAATTCAAAATATCTTTTTTATTCAATTGCATGACCATCGCTTTTGATTTGAAGAATATTATTTTGTTTCACCGATTAATCGACTTAGTTTGTGTACGAAAATTACGAAATCTAGGTCGGTTATGTTTAGAATAGGTTTTGATTCAACTATTATATGATTTAATATAGTATATGACCATTCCAATTGTCTATTATTAGGACTAGTGCCAGATACCAAGGACAAGGATCCCTATTTACCCAATTCTGACACAAAAAACAAATAAAGACACTTCCAATTAATCCCTAGAACACGAACCCAAAATCATAGAACCTGGAATGTCTCCCATATTTATTTCAACCCAAATCCCTACTTTATTTTTTCTATTTCTATGATAAACTAAATAGTTTCAATTCATGTTTTCTTAATTAATTTATAACATATGCTATGTCTCTATGGTTTTGACACCCTAACATTCTTTATACTACATTTTAATTAATTGAGTAGCATAGTTTGGGTTTATAATAAATTTTCCATGTATACTAGGGAATTAACAATGCCCTAGGGGGTTGTCAAATTGGTGTCGTTGCCATGGAAGGTTTCCACTATGTTTAAATTATTTAGTAATTTAGATAGTTGTTTTAATTTTAATTTTTTATTTTTCACTTGTTTGTCTCGTGATGTAGTTTAGGTACTAATGAATTGATAGAATTCTAAACGGGAGGCAAGGAAAAAATAGATGATCTTGAACTTGACCCCGATATAGAGAATACTTTGTGAAATAAGAAAAAGAGAAGGTGCATGAAGAGGACCTTCAAGAACAAGTCATCATGGATAGAAGAAATCAATTCAAAGGAGTTGGGTGTGATCTGGGTCTAGGAGCTGAACAAAAAGATGCAATGATGAATTATAGGGGGCTAGGAATTGATCAGCTATAGAAGACCCTCAAACCCGGGAGTCAACCCAAGAATACTCATACCCATAGTGGATTTTCATCATTTTGAGATAAAGCTGGAAGTCATCCAGATAATCACCCATTCATTGTAATTCACCAAGCTGCCACATGAAGACCCAAACACACATATTGGATTTTTTGGGGGATTTGGAACATGTTCAAATTATAGAATGTTAAAAATGATACTGTAAGGATGATATTTTTTTAGATTCTCACAAAAAGTAAAACCATAAGAGTGGATCCAATATCCTCCCCATCATTTAATTATAACCTAGTAGTATCTGGAAAGAAAGTTTTTGATAAGGTTTTTCCCGCCATCAAAGACTATAGATATGTTTGTAAGAATTCAGAATTTTTCGAAATTAAATGAAGAATCATTATATAGTTTTGGGATCATTTTAAAGGGTTGATAAGATGATGTCCTCATCATGGCATGAAATTGTGGGGTTTAATACAATATTTTTATAATGGATTGTCATAGGGAAATAATTCTATTATTGATGTGGTTACAGGAGGTTCACTTATGAGAAAATAACTATATAAGAGCTATGAGATTATAGAAGAGATGTCCAGTGACATTTTTCAATGGATACCTAAAGAAGGAAGAGTTAAAGGATTGAACATCGTGGGAAATAGTTGGGATTCCACACAAATTGACTTCATGTCATAGAAGTTGGATGTGATGATGACCAACCAAAATCCACACGATATGTACTATGAAGATGAAAATTATCTTTACTATAATCATCAAAATTTTATGCATGTGTAGCAGCCGTAAAAACTACCACAAAATCCAAATCCAAATCAACATCAAGGATTTCAAACAAGGAAACAAGGTTATCATCCTCCAAAACAAGGTCCCTCACTGACCAGTAGTGTGCATTCAATAGATGAGACCTTGATAAATTTCATGACCACCAAATGAGATGAACATAAGGAGTTGACTGTATACTCAATAGATCAAGGAAGTTAAATTGGAGAATTGAAAAATGACTAAATAAACAATTAAGCTTCACTGAGGGACTTAGAATTTCAAGACATATAGATTTTGGACGCACTTAGAGAATGAAAAAGAAGATAGATTCTAGGCTGACCAGAGCATCATCCTTATAAAGATGTGAAATCCACAATTCATAGATGTGAAAAGATGACATGATGGAGTGGAAATGAATTTGGAGGATAAAATGATCTACAACAAGAAACAGAATCATGTAAGGAAAATAATAGAGAAGCTTAGGAATGAGTTGATGATGAAGAACCACCACTGTACCAACCAACATTACCATATATTTATAGGGAAAGCATAGAAATATTCAGGAGAAAAAAATAAAACATTTTAGAGATGTTCAAGAAGATACAAATCAACATCCCATATGATAAGGCGATTGAAAAAATGCATGTGTATGCAATGTTCATGAAGATGTTGGTGACGAACAAGAATATTCTTGATGAATTAGAAACCATTCCACTAGATGGAGAAAGTTTAAAAATATTATCAATCATCATTCTAAAGAAACCGAGGGATCTAGGTATTTTCCCCATTCCTGTTATCATTGGTACTAATGTGTTGGGTAGATATTTAAGTGACTTAGGATCCAGTGTGAACATAATGTCATATGAAACCTTCAAAAGAATGGGATTGAAACAGATTCAATGAACTCATGTTATGATTCAAATAGCAGATTCTATAGTGAGGCATCCTTGAGTAATTCTAGAAGATGACATCATAAAAGTAAATGAGTTCTATTTACCTATAGATTTTCTGGTGATGGGAATGGATAAAGAAAATCACCCAATAATATTGGGAAGACCAATGCTAGTTATAGGAAGGAAACTAATTTTTGTTCAAAATGGAGAGATGAGTTTAAGAGTTTGAGTATGAGGGGAAAAGTTCAATTTTCACGGATCGATGTAGAAGTGAGAAGAAGAAGTTAATGAATTTTAATGAGATGAGTTGATAAAATAAGAGGAAACTATTTTACAAAGAATAAGATATTATGTAGCTAATATGGAATGTAAATAAGTATGTATGAAAATCTGGAGAAAGATGATAAAGAGTTGGAAAAATATGAAAATAGTAGAGGGACATTCATTAAATAGGATTTCAAAGAAGGGGAAAAAGTTTGGGCAGTTAGTGAAGTACCATTTAACATTGTAGGAAAGGACAATAACTACTGGATTATCCCCATATAAATTAAGTAGGTTTTCAAAAATTTTAGAGAAAAATTAGTTTCAGAAAAAGAGTGAGGGATGATCTACCCTAAGGAATCAAGGATTAATTTTTTTAGATCCTGATTAGGTAACCTATTCCTTACCATCTCCCACTTGAGATGAAGAGTTAAGGGTTAGCCAATGATGATAAACAAAAGCTCTTCTAGGAGGCAACATGATTTTTTAGTATTTCTATTTATTTATTTTAGATTTTTAGGAAAAAGAATTCATCCAAATTTTTTTAAATTTGATTATTATGGAATATGCTTTAACTCATGTATTTTGTTTTCAAGACCATCAAGGTAGGTAGGAGGAAACATCAGGAGATGAATCTGTAGAGATGTACATGTCATGTAGAGAACGGACGCATCATGAAAGGGTTCAACCAAAACCTACACAATCAAATTTTGAAGCTTCAATTACAAGGGGATTAAGAGTTTCAATTATGAATTTCTATATTCCACACATTTTAAATGATTTAAAATTTTTAACATAAGATTTCATGCCATACAATTGATTCTTTATTTACTAAAAAAGAACTAGGAGACATGAAACTACCTAGGCCAATTACCAAGGCATGATTATAAATTTCTTGTTCAATAGATTTGAATGAGAAAAATTTAGAAAAGAATTTGTAGGGATATGTATTTATATTAAGATTTATAAAATCATGTTTTATAGGAGCATGTTAATCATTGTAGATAAATTCCCCTTGATATTTAAACATGTTTTAAATTTTTGAAATTTTTTTAAATTGATTTAATTATTCAAATGCATTTATATAAGTAATTGACCCAACCATTTATCTCATTCCCAATACATCCAATGAGCCTAATATTTTATAATTTTTATATAGTATATTTCTTGAGAAAATCAATCTTGTTTTCTTATAGAACTTTCTTTGCATCTTATCAAATCTATGATTACACAAAATCACATTTAATATGAATGAAGCATTCTTTTTGTTAGACCTTATTTGGATACCCAGCAAGAATTATTCCTTTTTAAGCATATAGAATCAATGAATTGAATGGTCAAAGAATTATCCATATTAAAAGCCTATTCTATCCATTCCTAACTTTCTCCAAATATTTTGTACGATATTTAAAATAATAAGTTTGTGGGAGGAACTTTATTGGGTGTAACAAGATATACTATACTGCATTAAAAATGTATTTATTGGGGGGATTCATGATTATAATATAGGGAGAGGCTATGGAATATTTCATTGTATTATAATATTCACCACTTTTGTTTAGAAATGGGAATTTAAAAAAATGGGTTGCGTGTTGGAGGATAAAACGTCAGCATTTTCCAGATCAACGATCTTTGATAGCATGTGGTTAGGTAGTAGATGTGGGATATTTCCTAATAATGACTTTAGAAAAAGAAAAAAAATCAATATAGGATAATTCATTCATTGTCCTAACATGTAGAATTAGACCTCACTGTGTTTGAGGGGGGGATAGGTGAAATTTGTAAATGGAGACATTTATTATTCTATTTTTTAATATCATACATAATTCTATAGAGTTAAGAAAACATTTTTCAGACTTACTTTTTATATCATTTACCTACCTAACCTAAATCCATAGATTAATTTAATCCTTAACGGTGAATACCTCATGATTTATTGTGATCTATGTCTTTATGTGGTGGAGATATTAGAAGACTTGAATGCCATTGGTATGTAACATGTTTTTGATGTATGTTCTGAAATCTATTTACATTTTTACCCTAATGATGAGAGTAAAATTCATTTAATGTAGATTTAGAGTAGCATTCATATAATAATGATTTTAAAAAATGATAATCGATGAATTAAATTTCATATATATTTCAAAAGAGGAAAAATTAAAATAGGTGATTTAATTGTTTCTTTGAAGAATGAGGCATTGATAAATTTTATATACTCGATGCATGAACATTAAAACTTATATTTGATCAATTGTGTCCATTGAAATTGAATTTAAATCATGGTAAGGTTATAGTCCTTTGTAGCATGTTGAGATTCCATACTTGAGGACAAGGATGAATTCAGGTGTGTGGGATTTGATATATCTATTTCATACACATATTTTTAAGTAGTTTAATGTGTTGATTTTTTATGTAATTGATAAATATTGAAAACATTGGAATACATTTACTTTTCCTATGTTTTATGGTAAGAAATGATAAATTTATAAAAAATGAATGAATAGGGGAGGAAATATGTGTCGAATGACCCTTCACGCCATGAGTGAAGGGAAGCAGTAGGAAACCAGATTTTTGAGAGAGAAGCTGATGGAGAAAATGAACGAAATCGTTTACATGTCATGATCGTATCAATATAAACTGACCACATAGAATAATTTGTGATGATGGAACACACTATGAACTTCAACTACACATTATGTACAACTAGTACATGATGTGATGATAGTCAAACCAGCATATGAAGTTTCCTTGGATTCAACATGGAAAAACGAAAACCAGATCTGGGGTACACAACTTGTAACCCATGTTCACAATGTGATGATGTCAATGTGTAGAAAAAAACAGGTGACGTGGGCCACGGGTTTAGACAAGATTATCTAATAAATAAGACATTAAGACTCTATTATAAAGCACTCGAGGACCAGTATTTGAAAGTGAGGCACCAACAGATAATGGAGAGACGATTCAGAGGCCCTCTTCGTGCCCTTTCTTCTTCAGGTACCCATGTCACTCACTCTCATCATGAGCGAGTTGTCCATTTTTGTTGGGTGATGTGATCATAGGGAGATCCGGGCTTAGGGATTATTCTAAACTTATTATTCATGTTTTGGATTTCCGTAACTCATTTTATCAATTCCAAATCTCTTTCTTTTTTCAATTGCCTGACCACTACTTGTGATTTAACGAGTATAATTTAATTGAACTATTTAGTTGACTTAGTTTGTGTATGAACATTATTCAATCTAGAGAAGTTATGTTTACATAAGGTTTTTGATCACGTTTCTTGTGATTGAGTCTAGTAGATGACCATTCGAATGGTCCATATTTGGGTAGGATACTAAACCCAAGGAACCCTACTAACCTTATTCCGACAACAACACTAAATAAACAGACTTCCAATCAAATCAATTGCACTCAAACATGAAATCACTGAACTTGGAATATCTCTCAAAATGATTTCAACCCCAATCCCTCCTATGCTATTTCTCCTTCTCTGACGAACCAAACAATTTAAATACTAGTTTCTTAATTAATTTAGAACAAATGCTTTGTCTTTGTGGCTTCGACACCCGAACATTCTTTATACTACATTTTAATGAATTGAGTATCGTAGTTTGGGTTTATAAATTTCTTTTGGAGTAGTACCATAGGTAATTAAAAATTCCCTAGGGGATGTCACATTCTGTGAACATGTAATGATATTATGTTAAGATATAGGTGACTTCCCCTGAACTCTCAATGGTTTATAAATACTCATTATACATGGATTTCTTGTGTCTACCCTATATCATATACGACTATTGGAAATTTATGAACATTGATATGTTACTTGTTTATGATTAATTGAATAATTTCTGTAATTAAATAAATGATCCTTATGATAATATCATGTGTATTCCTTGGGATTCTAACTTAGGTACTCTTTGGTGTATTTACTTATCTACCAATATCTATTTACATATTTTATAATATATACATGTGAGTTTTTAGCGATATTCTGGGATAGGATGAAGTAGGTTTGGTTAGACCAGTGTGCCTATAGAACATGAGTCCAACATGAATGAATTTATTTATTTATTAAATTTTTTATATTACTATATAATGAGATATTGTATACTAATAGAATAGATAGAATTAGACAATGTTGGTTGTGGAATACATATTTTTTCTCATGCCCCATTTGGGATTCCATTAAATTGAGGTACCTAACTAGTCCTCATGGTTTCAAGATAAGGTTCATGCATTATGAATGTGTTGTTATTTTTATAAACGAGATATTACGAGTGTCGGACTGAGATGCAACCTATGATTCTCATGGAGATATCATTTGAAGACTTTATTCATTAATTTTATATCATTTATGTGTTACATGATATATATATACTACTTGAATATCTTTGATTCACATCATCATTCATTTATTTACATTTGGAATTAATCATTTTATTAGTTATTATTGTCATAAGCTAAATACTATTTATATAAATTCTGTTGTAAATTGATTTTTTATGTTATACTAATCTGTCACTAGTATCATGATTTCAAAGTCTACCCACTATATAATCATTAGACCCTCACTTCATGTTAGAATCCTCTAGCATATGGGGGGGCTCTCTTGAGGCCAGCTGACTGACTAGATCGTGGAACCATTTCAATGGATCTTTGGATAGGACCTTACAAATTTGTACCATTTATTCTTTATTTTGGGTGTCTTAGGATAATTAGAATAGTAATAAACCTTTAATTGTTTTTTGTGTCGATTGATTCCTTTTTATACTTTTTTGAGGTTTCTTTGGACAATTTTAACCCTTGTTGTCTCATTGGAATTGTATAAGATACTTTGCACACTAAAATAATTATTTTTGGCATGTGTTTTTTACTTAGCTTCAATGAAGCATGTGGAATGGTTTTTCAAGAAGTTATTTCTATAAATTCATTCAGATGGCACAAATAGGAAAAATTTAATTATTTTATAAATGATTTGACATATAGAATTAGATGATTGAGAAATGGAGAGAATTATTGAGTGTATGTAAAAATTGAAGAGTATACTTATATAATTGTATATCTATCTCCCCAAATGGAAGGAATGTTGTATTTTTATAGGAACAATGTAATTTTCACCATATTCAAGGGAGGAAAAAATCATAACCCTCTATTGTGAAATAATATATTTAGTGGGTCCTCTTGGAGTTGGGAACATGTAATGAGTTTTTAACATTAGGGATCAAGGAAAAGAATCCAGGAATGAGTTCGGGATTTGATTCCATTAATGAGGATGATAAAAACAATATTCAAGGAGAAAAGAATAATTGAAAAATATAAACAATGTATGATGAAGATTTAGAATAGAATGCTGAGTTTGAAGGATTTTGGGAAGAATGTAATCCCTCTAATGAAAATTATACCATTAAATTGAATCATCCAACCTTCTAAAAATTGGTAATCATCCAAAATATAGAATTTCATGGTTTGGAGTAGATGTATTATTATAATTGAAACACATAAAAAAAGTATTAAAAAAATATTTTACAATGATGGATATGTAACAAGGTATGAGACCTCATGTCATAATGTAAGCTAGATCAAAGGTTATTTTCATTGGGTTTGTAGAACATTTTCCGAGAATCCCCAATCTATTTCCCCCAATTATATGAATCCTGTATGAATAGGATTAATGAGATAGTGGGAACTATTTCCCCAAAATTTCTATAAAAACATTCAATAGGGGTGAAATGATTTCCTGAGAATTTTATTTACATCAAAACCACCCTCATTAGGGTATTCTAGTACTTATATTCTTCTTAGAAAAAACATACGGTGGAAAATAAAATCACAATGTAAAATGATTGATGAAAATAGATTTGTTATGGTTTGGGGGTAAATCCCTTAGTCTATTAGACCCATACTCTAGCTCCCGATTTTTGGGATTTCTCTGTGAAAACTATTTTTTAAGGGCTCCTATAGGAGTGCATGAAGCTATTAATTATTACAAGGGTCTACATGAATTACCAAGGATCCCAATTTTAGCAATATATCGACAATATTTACACAGTATTTTTCAACTAGTGTATAAATAATAATAGAAAACAATGTTTAAAGAATGTTATAGTGAACAGTTTTATGAAAAACTCTATGTTGTTAAATAATCATCCAAATAAGATGAAAATATTCTATGTTTATATCTATAAGTTATTTGAATTTAAATGTTTTTCTTAGAACCATATCACTTATTGAATAACATCACGAGTTATTTCATTCACATGAGTGAATCCTCTTTATCATTCACATGTAGTGAGAAATCATCTATTAATATATTCTATTTTTAATTTGAACATAAGAACACCCGATAATCCCAAATAATCATGTGAGTAATACTTTCAAACAATTTATGAGACATGATTTTAATGTTGTGTTTATATTCTTTTCCAAATATGGAATAATAATTTATGATAGATATGTTAGAAAATATATTCCTTATATCTTTCTATAAATCGAAAAAAGTCACATTATCGAAATCAATCATTACTTATATAGAAAAAATCTTTTTAAATATTCATAAAAGCATAAAATGAAATATTGAATGATTATCCCAACATTATGAGTGTAATCATTATGATCTAAGGGATGTCTTATTCTTCATAAGATAAATTTATGATAGTAATATTGTTATTTAATTATTTAAAAGTCAGTTTCACAATGCAAAATATATCTATGACTTCAATGTTGTGTAAAATAAGCTAATTTACCTACAGTATAAGATAATTTCAGCTCATAAGAAAATATCTTAATGGAAAATGATAATAAAATTTAATTATTTTTAAATATTTATAAGATAATACAATTAAAAAATTTACTTTCCTAAGATAGAATATTTCTCATAATTTTGATCTATTTGAGCTCTCTAACAATAGTCACTTGAAAGATAATTTAATGTCTTCATATGTTTGTTTAATTACATAGTAATATAATCAATTAAAACTAATATTATATAATAATATATAATTTCTCTTATCATAAAAATATATTTTTGATACAAAATTTACTCTGTAATATTATTTTGTTACATATAAGATAATCACTCATCATAAGATAATCCAAACAACTAAAATCAAGTCATATAAGTAAATTTTTACTCATGGATGATAAATAAATATTAAATTGATACATAAATATTCATAATTTTATTAATATATTGAGATAAGGTGGTAAAACAGTTAATATTAACATGTTTGTAGATAAAACCTGATTATTTTTTATTCACTGAAACACATAAATAGTTAGGATATGGTAGAACAAAATAATTCATTCAAAAAATCACCCATTTTCAATGATAAAAAATCCCACAATAACGAAATAAAATAACATATTATATATAAAAAATTTATGACTTTTTTCTTTTGATCCATAAAATATGGTATGGAAAAATTTGAGGCTCATGTCTCCCTATTTTTTGATATAAAAAATAATAAGGTAAGAAGAATATAGTTACCACTAAATAAGGATATATGTACCCTGTGAACATAAAAATATGAATAAAATTAGGAATGGATGTGAAAATTTTAAATTTTTATAGAAAATAATCAATGAAAATAATAAATAGATTAGAAACATATAATTAATACAAAAGAAAAGTAAGGATGATAAACATTATATGAATTCAATATTTTCAAAAATAAAAATAATTCAATCAATATAATTAAGAAGGTATTCGATGGTTTTGTGACCCCAATCAATTAAAGAACAAAAATAGGAATGTAAGTTTGTTCTATGGTGCTGGTTGATGTTTTGGAGGAGGAATTTTTAAATATTTACATAATCTAAATTGTAATGATGGATTAGAAATATGGGAATCATCACATTCCCCAAAAATATCTTCCAATGATAGAAACGATCCTCCATGTATGAATTTATCACAACAAGGGATCCATACATATTGGACTGGATAAGAAGATAATTTTGTGGGGATCTTTCCAAATCAAACTGATCAAACGAGATAAATGTAAATTTTAAAGAAGGTTCATGTATAGTTATTGAAACATCATTCGAAAACCTAAGTTTCCCATTGAATGTATATATGTGGGGTCAAATATTTCCATAAATCTCTCGGATGTGGAAGAAGATTTGATATTTCATGTTCATGAGAATATTTTCCTCTGATATGGTATAATGAGTTTTCACATATATCATGTCAATTCACTATACCATTTTTTCAAAAATATAAAATTATTTTTATACCATTCCCCATTCTCTAAGAAAAATTACCAAATATGTTCTTCAGATACTAATTCCTAGCACATTTCAAAATCAAATTCATTAACAAATCAAGCTATCTGTCAAAAATAAAAACTGAATTGATGAATGGAGAATAATAATGTGTTCTTTGAGTAACATAAAAAAGAGATATCTATTTCCATTGTAGGAGACCCGATGAATTATTAGTTCACCAAAAGGTTCTTCATTTTCATTCAATGATTTTTCTTACATATTGTTCACAACTAACAAAAAAAGCACCAAAAATCACTACTAGAAATAAAATTGTATTGGATAAGGATCCAACAATTTTTCCCATCCTCCTGATAATTAACATGGTATCCTTCTCATGAATAGTGATATCACAAATATCTTTTGGATTCTCCTTTACCAAACATACAATATATATTTTTAGATAATCAATATTATCAATAAATCTTTGCTAAATTGATTGAATTCATCTGGATTATGAAACTATGCCTTAATTAATTTCTTATAGAATTTATTTTAAAGGGAAATCACATTGAAATTAGGAATCTTGAGAAGATCATGTGTCATTTTCATGAGAAACATATTCCAATTTAGATTCTAACATATCCTGGCCAAATAATTTATTATGAAAATATTATCCAATTGTCTCTCTTGATATATTCACTACAAACCATTGACCTAATACTTTATGTGTTGAAAATAAATTATATTGATCACTTCTGGATGAGTAGTTGGAATCCAACTGATATATTCAAACTGAATCATCACTATTTCAATAATAATATCGAACACCTCCTTTCTAATAGTAGGATCATTTAGGGTTTTCACTTCTTCTTAGGACTCAACCAACTCCTTTTCAATGAATTCATTGACGCGATTAGCTCATAATATTTGTAACAAGATCATATATTGGTGGAATTGAGATCTTTTATAATGATTTTAAATATGGTAAGTGTTTAAAATATTATATAAATCAAATATTGATGCACATCCACACCAGGGACTTCATCTTCAGAATGATTTTCTTTAGTCATTTGGTTTCCACTAACTCAAGGTAACCCTCCAATCATTGAAGGATCACTAGACAATGATATTTTCAATCTTCACAAAACATACAATGTGGTTCTTCTATTTTATCATCATCTTCTTCATCCCCATTAGAATTCATGATGAAAATAATAACTAATTCTATTCTAAGAATTTTACATAATTAAGTAGGTGGAGATATTTAGAAATGATGTATGGTTCTGATGGTAGTTGGAATGAACTAACCTAGATCAAATATGATTAACCATTTAATGGATGAGGCTAAAAATTCTCATGATTTACAATTTTTTGGAATTTATGATTGAGTAGTAGTAAAAATTAGAGCTTCTACTAGTACATGATTGTCATCAAAGAGAACATTCAGTACAGTTAGTCATTCAGTTTGAATTTCAAAATATATGATGAAGTAGACTCTAAATAATATTACTTTGGGGGTTTATATATCTAATGGATCTTCAAATTATAGATAGGAATAAATAATTTATACTGATGGAACAATTTCAAATGAGTATATCTAACCAATTACATTTTTTGAAATAATTTCTTGAGATGCATCCATTGGAACATGAGTGAGGTATACATCCATTTAATAATCAATATCAAATGGAAATAAAATCTTTACTAAATAAATCTTATAAACCCCACATTGTTTCAAAACACCAATGATTTTTTAGGTTGTGACATCATGTAGAGGAACTCTCATCTATGGAATATTATCCATGAAAAAAGTGTAATAATAATTTCATAAGTATAAAAACTAAAAAATTTATTTGGACATAGAAAATATACCTCACTATGTATCTATAATTATTTATTTATTTTTAATCAACTAAATTTGTATCAAAGTGGAATCCTAAAGAATACAATTTTTTTAAAAATAATTTCATTCAGTTATTACTAATAGAATAAACTTCATCTGAACCATCCTTTTTTAGATCAAAGTCATTCAATTGATTATTTTATCATCAAATGATCTATGCATTGGATTAATTATCTACTGAGGTATTACTTCATAAATGGAATCTAGAGAGATTCTAAAATCTTAATAATATTTTTGAGGAAATTTGAATTCTTTATCCGTATCCATTGATGATATTATAAACTCTTTCAAGTTAAAAATCTCAAAAACACAATCCACAACATGTCAAAAATGATATACGATGGTTTAAAATAATTAAAATAGTTATATTTTAGAGATAAATGTATTATATTATCATTAAGGACATGTTTTTATCCTTGAAAATTCATAATATTTTTATGAAGCATGTCTATTCTAAAAACACATTCAAAATCAAAAGCTTTTCCACTTAATAATTTTCATAGTGGTCAATAAAAAATAGATCTTTATGCATAAGTAAAAATTGTTATCTTTATTTTTCCCATTAGTTTGTATGGATTGATGATTTCAGGAATTATGGGTTGGAGGTTTTGGAACAAGGACATGAGTGAAGTAAATTTCCAAAACGGTTTTCACATACTTTTTTTGCACAAGACTAATATTCATTATTTTGATTTACAGTAATCGAAGAGTCACATGATGTGATGTGCATGGTTACCATAAAAACCAAAAATTTCTTATTAGTATGTGACTAATACTCAAAATTTCAATGAAAAAACATTAAATAAATAAATTAAATAAAAAAATCACTAATTATAAATTTATGCCAACTAGAAAACTTAATATACAAAATAGAAATGTGTAATATTTAATGAACCTAATTCATATTTAAAAAAATTAAATTTATTATAAATAAAGGATTTTATAAAATACCTACTAATTTAATAGCCATGAAAATAAATTTAACATATATATCACCTTTTTGAGAATGATATTGAAATAAATAATTCTATATATCAATGTGACTAGTTCTTGAATGGGTTTTTGATTCATTCAAATAATAATAGAACTTTTTTCATAAAATTGTATTGGGAAATTACAAAAAATAATTCCATTTTCTATCAGAGTTAGTTTCATCCAAGACATATGTGAAAAAAATTCAATATAAAATATATTTATCTTCACCAGTGGACAATGCTATAAAGAGTTTATTCAAACTATATTATGATACTATAGATTTATAAAAAAAATGAAATCCTCCTAAATTCGTTTTCCGATATATTATTCCACCACGAAATTCACATATATAGGGACCCTACATTTTCATAATTTACTATTACACAATTTTTCAGATAAAAAAATAGTTATACATACTAGGATATAAATGTTTACTATCGTGAAAAAATTAGGATTATAATTAACTTCTAAATTGTAAATAAATTATGAAATTATTTATTATTTATCCAAAAAATATATCTTATTCTACTTAGTATGTGTAGTCAACTAAGGATATATATCAATGAATTATATTAACAAAAATCTCAGTATGTGGAAGGATACCTTAACAGAAATAAGAGATGTGAATCTATAATATGTTGGTGATCAAAATCCTTATATTCATGTCATAAGAATGGGATTATCATTATAATCATGGGGAAATTATTGAAATACAATTGAATGTGGTGATATATGAAAATGAAACATCACATCACATTTCTAAAATACCACACATAGTTGCGAACAAAGGTAACATCCTATTAACAAATAACATATGTGAATAAATCCTAAAATCAACATTATGGAAAGAATATATCACCATCATCATCAATAACACACATAATATATTGAGATACATCAAATTACCCAATTAATTATAAGTCTGTATAATTTTGGGCCCACCCATCACATCATAATATTTACATAATCATGCATGTCCCATAGAAAATATAATAATTATAGTCATGAAATAACCCATATATCAGATTGGGTTTCATAAGGATATCATCAAGCATGCATTCATGAATAAAATATGGGATTCACAAATTATTAATGGAAACAATATTTTTTATAAATGTCATCACTCATGAGAAAATAAAAAACTCAAGGGGATTCGATTAGTTGTTTCGGAAATAAATGTCTTCTTGCCAAATATTTAAATTCTAATAAAAAATCAATCTGCAAACCTGTATATCTTTGAAATGAAATTATATGAACTATGAAATTATATATATATATATATATATATATAATTATAGGAATATCCGTAATTAATATGTAATGAAAGATCCATCACCCAAAGATAAGAGTTGGGTTTGAGAACCACCTTTCACCAAATCCCTCTTTATTTCATCGATTTTCCACCTCTTAAATATTAAACATAAGTTAATTAAAAAAATTGAACTAGTAGTGAATTCTGTTAATGTATAATAATATTTAAAAAAAATAACAAATAGTTAATATTTTTTATTTTATTTTGTTGTTGTTGAAGCATTTTGATATCATTTTTTAATTAATTTGATTTGATATTCGTTGATTTTCAAAAAATTTTCATGGTAATTTATACATAAATTCAATTAATTATAGAATATTAAAATAAATATATTTATACAACAATATATAATAATTTTTTTTATAATAACCAAACATATGTTTTGTAAGAATAAATGACGTGTAAATGCCTGGTTTGCGATTAGCAATATTGTGTAGGACATTGCCAAAAGCGTTAGAATAAGAAAGTGTGAACATTTATTATATTGAAAATATAATACTTATTTTATGTTAGAATAATTAATATAATTTCAAAATAGTACTTAATTTATATTATTAGATTTTTTTAAAAGGGGTGGAGTAATGGAGGAACTAGGAGATGATAATTAGAATGGAAATGTGTTTGAGATTTCCCTATTCTTAGTGGTTCTTCCTCTCTACAACTGAAAAGTCCCTTGATTCTTTGAGTTTGATGGATCAAAAATGTCTTATCAATTATAAGATGATTAATAGAGAGGATTTGGGATAATATTTTGATTTTTAATGTTGGGGATGATTGGGTTTCCAAGGGTCTAGAGTCGAGTATGTTATACTTGTTGAGCGGGGTATTATTGAGTAAATATATTGAATAAAATACAATATCTTTTGTAAACCTTATAATAGTGATATTTTTGACATTTTAAACAATATATTAATTAAATAAATCTATTTTAAAAGTTTTAAACACTTTATATTTTTAATTTCTTAGTTTAATAAACTGGAAAGGAGGAAAAATGTGATACTATTATTTAAATGTAACTTTATATTTAAGATTTTGGAAAGTAATTTTTATATTTAGAAATCATATATATTATATTTTATTGAAAAAATTACCAATTTAAATATTTTTTCATAATGAATAAAGGTCTAATAATTTTTAGGTCATTCGTACATCATGAATGATGTAATTTATGATACACAAGGTATGAGAGAATTTTATTATTATTATTTACTTGAAAATTAATGTATTTCCAAAAATCACCAAAAAATATACACTAAAAAATTATCACATTTCTGATTTCAAAAATAATATTCATTTTATCAGAATAATTATCTATCATAGGTAATTTTCATTTTACATAAAAAATAATTATTTTTATGAAACTTTTTAATATATAGTCTACACATAAATGTGCTAATATTTTCTTTATGCTTTCAAATGATGATTTTTATTTTTTTAGAAATATAATTTATATTTATTTAAATTAATAATTATAAAAATTAATTATATTTGAATATATTATTTTGATATATAATTACTTTTCCAAGGGTAAAGTTACTATTCCCAATAATGAGGCTACAAATCCAATGGTTACATTACCTCTTATAAATACCTCTTCATTTATTAATTAATTAATCATAATAATTAGTATAATGGTTCTTCATTTCCATTATCTAGAATGTATTTTGTTCTTATTATATAGTTTTTCATTTGCAAAGAGTTTTTTGGGGGATGAATAATTCTATCCAATCAGGGTGATTTAATGTTTCCTATTTTAGTAGTCCAATTTTCTATTATTATTCCCATTATAATATTAATAATATTAAGGGGATAATTCATTAATGAATGTAATTAATTTCATTAATTAATTAATGTATTTATGGATTCTCTATGTTCTCAATGCTTATAATAGTTAAATAATGTAATATAACACACATTTATTTTGGAAATAATTATTATTTAGAAATTATGGGTCATTACAGAAATTTAATTTGTAGCAAACTTGAATCAATGGTTTTTGGAAAAAGTATACAAATAAAAACAGTTCCTTTTAAATACCTTAAAAATATTTTGGCCGCATTTAAATGAAATTATATTTGATATTACAGTAATAAATCACAAATACATATTGGAAAAATGTATGGCCTATTTATAGTACGTAAAAAAAATCTAGTGATTTATCTATATAACTTGTTCTTAACTAGTATTCAAGCTCTATCCATATCTGTTAAAATGTTTGAAATCATATGAGTTGAATAATTATAACTATTTCCTAGTCAAAATTTTTATGTTAATAAATTATATATTTTTGGGTCTAAAACATCTCCAAAACCTTATTGATAAATTTTAAATCCAAGGAAATAATTTTACTCTCAGAGTATGATCATCTCAAAAACAAAATCATTAGATTTCAAAAATCATTAAAAAACTATTGGTTTTTGACCTAAATATAACATCATAGACATATATTTCCACAATAAAAGTACATTTTGTTTATTTTTTTTCTTAAAAATACTGTTGCCTTCCAATACCAAATTAAATCCATTTTTTGAAATGAAATACTTTTCAATTCTATACCATGATCATGGTTCCAGTTCAAGTCTATATATAGAATTGCACTACTAAAATATTTACCTATACCCACAGTTCAAATCTATGGGTTTTAAAAATACATGAGTCTTTCTTATACCTAATGATATATGAACCTTGTGTTCTTAAGACATCATGATAGTCTTATACCCACAGTTTGACTGAACCATTTGTATAAACCACATACAACAACAGTTTAGAAATTATTGGTATAAACAATTTCAATGGATAGATTTGTAAGAAAATTTTGAAAAAACTATGGGTATAGGCATATATCCTTGTTTTTTTTCAAATTTTGTTTATAGACCTACACCAACAGTTTTAAAAAACTATGTGTATATGTCCTTTTTTTAAAAGAATTCATGGCCATGAATTTATTTCTACACCTTCTTCCTATACTCTAACGAATTTATCCCTATCCAACAACATATTTTATGCACATAAATTCCATATATATATATATTAATATATAAAATAATTTATTTATATTAATTTAATTATATTTAATGTTATTATTATGTAAAAATATTGGGCCAACCTATACCCATTTTTTGATGAATCTATGAATATAGGTCCTTTAGTAAGAAAAATCCACCCCTCAAAATTGATCCAAGCACCTCCCGCCTATACTCCAATGACTTTACCACTGTCTTGTGAAAAATTTGTGTTATTATATTGAAAAGTAATATATGTATATATATAAATTTTTTTATTTAATTTTTTTAAATTAAATTTTATTAAAAAATTAATGGGTCAACCTATACGCACAGTTTGGTCAAATCGTGTGTATAAGTTCTTTATTAGAAAAATATCAGTAAAGTGCATTGATATCAAAACCATATACTTAATATAAAAATAATATACCACTGTCCCAAAATATAATTATTGTTTTTATATTCACATAAACACACACACAGACACACATATATGTATTTTTTATTATTTTTATTATTTTTGAAAAATAAAGGTCCAAAAAATACGCACTATATGGCCAAAGCGTGGGTATATGTTACCTTCACCAACAGATCCACCAAAATGTAGGTATATGTGTCTTAAAATATTCTTATACCATGATTTGGTCAAACTATGGGTATAATTTTTCCTATATAATACTTTGAATTTTTTTCTCCCATAAAACCTTTTACACGAATTTCAAAAAACATTTATAAAGGGGTGACCTATAACCAGGTTTTTAGAACCCTGGTTATATGTCCATACCAAGGGAAAAAATATCCTTGATATAGGGGTGACCAAGATCTAAGGTTTTGAAAAAAACAATGGGAATAACCTTATTTTTTAGTGGTGTTGGTATATTTAAAAAAAGAATTTAAAAAATGAGGATCTTTTGAATCAAGAGGTTTCTCAACATAAACTTATTCCATTAAAGATACATTTATAAATGAATATTTAATATTAATATGATAGAATTTAATTTTCATGGATTCTAACAGATTCAAACTAAGATATTGGGGAAATATTCTTGTCATAATGAATTCCATATTATTTTTTATAATCTCATAAAAATAAACCAGTGTTATTTCTTGTGATAACACCTTGATCAATGTTTTTTTTATAATTTTTTTTCCAATAATATTATAGTTATGGGGTCTATCAACTAATTCACTTATGCTTTTGGTTTTAAACTATTTTAAGTCTTTTTAAATTTCTGAAAACAAACTATAATCCAGAAAATATTATTCTACGGTTCTAGGATATTATCGAGATAAGAGAAAGATAACTGTAGAAGGTTACCTAAATTTATTGTAGTAAAAACTCAAATATTTATATATTATATAATTGTTTCTCAATTAATGTCTTTTATATTTATATGTTCTCATGGTAATAAACATTATGTTATAATTTTATATATAATTTCCTAATTTCCTTCACCAAAATCATGTTCCAAATCAAAATCCTTCTAATTGTGAAAATGTGGTTCATGTCTCATGTCTTCAATTTAATAACAGAACTCATGAATTCGAGTTATTTTTGGATCAAATTGTTCAATATCACAAAATTTCACATGATTTTATTCTTCCAAAATTAGTAACCCTTTATTGATAACTACATAATCTTGGGACGTAGTAGAAGATCCTTGGGAAATTCAATCATCATATTTTAGATAAAATTTACCAAGATTTTACTTGGAGTTTAAGATATAAAACAAACATAAAAACAAATTAATGTATCATACCAACTATTTTTCATTATTCCATAACTCATAGGGTATTTTATTTATGATAATACTTATTATAAAATTGTTACTAGCATAACATGCTGTATGGATAGCTTCATCCCAAAAATGAGAGGAAAAGATTTATTCACATAAATTTTTTATAGAAATTTCATGCATGGTTTTATTCCACCTTTCAAAAACACTATTCTATTGAGGTGTCCTTGGGGAATAAGAATTATTTGTCACACCCTTTATTTTTATAATGAATTAAATTAATTAATTTTAATGTATCACCCATGAAACGTTTTTAATACAACAATTTTGGAATCTTTTTCACTTCCACAAAGTTAAAAATATAAATGAAAATTGAATATGATACACTTTTATGTAGAAAACATTATACCCATGTAATTATTGAATATTAAACAAAAAACACATAAAATTATATTATTTAGAAGGAATTATTGTTCTAGAAATTGTAAAAATAACTATTTTGAAAATTTCTAGTGGTATAGATGTGGTAACCTCTTTAATGGGTTTAAAATATTACTTTTGTTTCTTTTCCAATTTGACACACATCACAATGTTTCATGTTATCCACATTAATGTTAGGAAAGTAAAAACATTCCTTTTAAGTACCATTCCTATCAAATGAAAATTAAAATTTCGAAGGCATATATTCCAAATTAAAGATTCATTTACTCCATTATTCACTCAATTTGTAGTATATCTACTCAAATTATTATGTTACAGTGTTTTGAAAGTATATGTTCTTGGTTCTCTAAACCTATGAGATTTTCCCTAATGTTTTCACATTAATTGTTATAAAATTGATCCCAATAACCATTGTCACAAAGTTGATAAATACAGACTAGGTTGTGTTTCAATCCTTAAAAAGTGTACTTTATTGATTATTTTATATTATGGATTTCAAATAATTCCAATTCCAACTAACTATCAATATTTATTTTCACTAAATCTGACATATACTTTATCAAAACTAAATGTTGGAAATATACACACTCTTGTTCCTTGAAAAACCACATTCAATAAACTATTTATCATTTATATTTTTCTGGTTAGTTCCCTATAATGTGAAACTTATCATCATTATTTATTTTGTACCCAAACAGTCTTGGGTCAAGAAAGGTTTCCTATAAAATATTTTGGAAGTCAAATATATTCAAAATTTTCCAAAATTAAATTCATATTCAATGCATTGTTTTTAGAATATTTCAATAATGTTTTATAATATATTATTTTTTAATCAATATCCCATCTTCGCTAGAAAATTATACTGATATTTATAAAGGTTTTTTTCAATCATTTTTACTTAGTGTCTATCATGTGAAAAAATTCACTTAATTAGTCATATGAGAAATTTTCATTTTTAGTCTTAAACTCATTGTTAGAATAATAATATGATTTTATGACAATAGAGTGTTCCATGAAACATATATTTTCTATTTGAATAGACACAAAATCATCTAAATCTAAAGAGGTATTATCACTAGATGTTTCAAAGGCACTCTCTGTGGATATCGTGGACTTATTGGATTTCTTATTATACTAGACCATATTAAAAAATCAATTATCAGAGTTTTTATTTTCATTCTGTTATTAGAAATCTGGATGGAGATTTTGAGGATTTTTTCATTCATATAAAATTACTTATTTTGATTTCCCTTTCAAATTTAATATACATTTTAATATTATTCTAAAACGACTTATCTTATTATAAAAATTATTCAAAATTCCTAAAAACTATTCAAGACTATAATTTCATCCCGAATTTAATAACATATCCTCTTATTAAAATTTAATATATATCAATTTACTTTTACAATTCCTATAATCATTATATGTATAAACATTTAAAGTATCCTTTTCATTTTTAGTCATTTTATATTCTCCATCTTCAACATTTATTTGTTTCACATACATCATGAACATTTTTATAGCATATTTAATTATATAATTCTTAACCAATATATATTTTCTAATGGTAGATGAAACTACTCTCCATCTTTTTGGTTGAATGCTAAGAACACTAAGAAATTTATCTAGTTGAGGAATTGTTGTTCCAAGGGAAGAAACATTTTTTATAATATCTAAAATCCTTCAATTTTAATCTATGATTATTTATATTTATATAATTTTTATGGTGTCAATCATCATCATAGTATTATTATAATTGAGATATAGGACATTTTATATACCTTAATAGGCAACCTCTATAGTATTTCTCTTTTAATAAGAATTTTGAATATGAAAAATTTGATTGAACTAATTAGGACATGGTCCAAATAATATTGAATTAATAACATTAGAGTTTCCATAATAACTAGCTTCAGGGTTCGCATCCTACGTTTATTGTCACGACCCATCCCTCGGTGCCCGTTTCGTGACTAACCCAAGCCCGCCATCCATAGGCCAGGGGCTGGCGACTAGCACCAAAGGCGTATTTTTGTAAAACTAGGAAGGCATTGCATTTATAAATCGTGAAAACACAACTAGAGTACAAGAGGAAGAAAACAATAAGAAAAACATTATACATAAGAAGTTCTGGGAAAAAAGGGGGACATAATATAAGCCCAAATGTAAAGTACAAATAAAACTAAAAGAAAGTACAAATAAAAAAGGAAAAACAACTGAAAGGTGAAAGCAGCTCATGGATTGTCCTTTGAGGTTCCTACCTAAAGGGTAGGTCTAGATGGCCTCCTCAACACTCCATGTCTGTCAGACTCCAATGTGTTCTGATACATCGTAAAGTCTCCCTCTGGGTACCATCTAGTCCAGGTGCGCTCGGCCTCCGTCAGCGCTGTCCGTCATCTGCATCCAACACAATGAGGTGTGGGGATAGCCCGTGCAGGGGTGAGTATAATGATACCTAGTAGGGACCCCAAGACCCTTAAGGTCTCACAAAATCGAACAAGGATAAACCAAAAAGTATTATTTCAACAGATGACCATTCCCTAGCTATATTCCCATACATATACCTAAGTTATCAAGTAACCCATATCAATCATGAGGAAAACACAAAGGTCATTGACTCAGCTCAAACCGGGATTTTCATTAACAAAACCACGACTGCCGGAGAACTCCTCCTATGTCGAGTACAGTGGCCCTGTCGCAAATCCGAGGTTCTACTCACTAACCTTAGACTGCTGAGGTACTTATCCTGTCGAGTACTGTGGGATAGCTACATCACACAGAGATTCTTCCCACCTGGGGTCTGCTGCCTCACACAGTAGCGCTCCCCCTAATATCCTACAGAGGTACTCCCCCTGTTGAGAATCGCGGGTCAGCCACCTCACAAAGTGGCACTCCTCCTCCATGGGTCTGCCGCCTCACACAGTAGCGCTCCCCACTAGGCTAGTTGAGTCACTCCGAATCGAATCGGTCAAGCAGTTGTCAGGTCTCAGCCAGCTACTAGGTCTCCATACTCTACTCACTCGTCTCCTAGAGGGTCCACTCCACGAGCTACATGTTGATACTCCAAGTGTCATGAAGACCCACGAAGAAGTTTCTCAAGGGTCTACCACATAATAAGGGTTTCAACACAACCGACGACACATCAATCAGACGCCCGGTCTGTTAGTTATTAGAATTTTAGTCCCAGGGGCCCAGTTGGATTCGTGCACGATCCATCTCGTCCATAAATCAGAAATACACTGAATTGTAGTGGGGTATACTCAAAGGGACGAAAATGCTTCAAGTATTTCATCACCGCTACCGGTTCGTCAAACGGTCGTCTGGTGCCAAATATATGTTCTAAGAAAGTAAACGGTGCGGTATGGGCCCAGGTCCTGTCCGACCAAGTAAGACCGACTCGGTCCAACCTAGTCTAGGTCAACTGAGTCTAGGTCGACTCGAACTGACTTGCTGGATCAGAACCGGCCCCTTTGGTGGGTCAGTCTGCTCAGTTCGGCCCAACCCGCTGGGCCCAGCCCATCGGAATACGTGGACAATTTGGGCTGACAGTCGCCACGTGGGCGACTCGGACTGAAGTCTAGTGGCAGGTTCGGCCGGTGCTGCGAGGGGCACATCTCGGGTAGCTCGGCCCGAGAAGACAACTGCAGGACACGCAGGGCACATGCAGGCCGCTGGTAGGCCGCGGGGGTGCAGTAAGGCCATGGGTGTGCCGGGAAGGGTACGGTAGGGTGCAGGGGTGCCGGCAGGTGCTGGCAACATGTTGAGACGCACCAGGAAGGGCGGCTGGGGCACTGGGTAGGGCCCTGTGCAGGCGCCGAGCAGGTGGCCTGGGCACCGAGTAGGGCGCGGGGCATGCATGTTAGGCGGCCCGAGCATTGGTAGTGCGCGGGGTGTGCCAGGCAGCACGCGGGGCACGTCGGGTAGCACGCGGGGCATGCGGTCAGGGTACCCGTGGGCATGAAAGGCCGTATTTTAGGCTGGGGAGAGCACTGGATGGCGCGCGGGTATGTGGGTCGGGCGCTGATCTGCCGACAGAGTGGGTCACGGTGGCCGCAGATAGCGCGACCTTTATTCGCAGTCTTCGTTGTCATCACCTCATTGCCATGTCATTGTTACTTCCCCATCGACTCATGGTTATAAAACTATAAAGGTTGTAGAGGTGTCAGGTCATGTTCGTTCAGCTTGAACATCCACGATAGAACGATAGCAAGTGGCTCATGAAGTTGATTCAGTGTGAGAGGATAAAGCGTTAAAAAACTTAAAACACACCCCTACCTTTCTAATTGTCGGGCATTCGTTCATCGCTGGGGAATATGATGTTGTCATAGTTCTTCGTACACTTCCACTTATGAGCTCAAGTGTCGGTCCATTGACGATGAAGAGGAAGGAATAAGGGTCGTCGAAGAGATACCATGTCAGAAGGGGGGTTCCGAAGAAGAATCCAAGGAAGGAGCGTTGTCCCCGTCATCTTCACATTCTTCGTTGGAGGATTCTATTCTCCCAAGATCTCCACTAAAGATAGAAGAATCGTGCAAAAATAATAGATTTTTATCTATTATTCCTGTTGGCGTGAAGTAATTAAGTGGGCCCCACTAAACTAAGTTCACGACATTGGCACAATTATTCAAAATTCAAAAAAAGAGGATAGGTTCCACAAAATTAATTGCATGAGAGGTTAGAATATTAAATTTGGGGAGTTTCGAGGGGGTTAGAGGCCCGGGTGATCCCCCCTAATTAAATATGAAGAGGGTCAAGGGGTTTCCTTCATTTAATTGGGGGTTTTGGGGAGGTTTTATCCTCCTCCATTAAGAGGGTAGTTGGAGACCAAGAGGCTCTCCCTTATTAATTATGGAGAGTTGAGAGGTTTCATCCCCTCCCATTAAATAAGGGGTTAAGCCTTATGTGGACCCCACGTCATAACCTCTCATGGGAGGTTATGCTGCTCGAGTGGTCCCCACCCCAATTATCCTCCCATGGGAGGTTAGGGTGTGGTGGTCCCACCACCAACACCTGTGTGGATCTTTTAAAAAACTTTACAACATGGTGAGGGTTCAACAAAAATAAAATAAGTTGTCACTTATTTTATTTTATTAATCCACGTGAAACCCAAAAACCAACTCTCATATCCAATCGTCTGTCATTGAGATGAAAGTCTTCTTAAGAGAAAATAGGTGCTACGATTTCAATGGTGCCCTCATCTTTCAATTCTGAACACCTGTTCTGAATTTATAAAAACACGCTCATACGTTTACTGAACGTACACGAACAAAACTTCATAAATTGATTCCGTGCACACCGGGCCTCAGAATCAAGTACCGTCATAAACTGCGGACTCATAAAATTACCGTGTATTTAAAAAAATTTCATGTTAATTCTTGGTCTTTAAATTCTCCCCACCATAGGGCTTTACGTCCATGTAAGCTACATCTCGAAATAAGGAAACAAAAGGGGTAATTATCATGCATCTGAGCCTCCTACTCCAATGTGCTCTTCTGGAGGTTCCTGTGCTGCCAGAGAACATGCACCAGAGGAATCGACCATCCACACAGGACTTGCTCCGGTCGATCCTCAATCTCTATCGGAACCACTTTGAAAGTCACCCCATCATCAATGTCCATCTCCCCATGGTTGATGATGTGGGAAGGGCCATGCATGTATCTCCTCAGCTGGGATTTGTGGAATACGTTGTGCACTCTGTGTAACTGAGGTGGAAGAGCTAGGTGGTAAGCCACGTCACCTACTGTGCTAAGAACCTGGAAAGGTCTGATGAACCTAAGATATAACTTGCCACCTCAGCCAAATATTTGTAGACCTCGTTGAGGTGAGAACCGTAGGAATACGTGGTCTCCATCTTTGAACTACAGAGGTCTCTGTGTTCTGTTAGAATAAGACTTCTTCCTACTCTGTGCAGTCTTCCTCCGCTCCTGGATGATCTGCACCTTCTCCGTGGTAGCTCGTACCATCTCTGGTCCCACTAGTTCTGACTCACCTAGGTATGTCTAGCATAGTGGAGATCTACAAGGTCGTCTATACAAGGCCTCAAAAGGTGCAATACCCATGGTGGAGTGACAACTATTGTCTTAGGAAGACTCCACCAAGGGAAGGCGGTCCTCCCAGCTGCGACCAAAGTCGAGGAAACAAGCACGAAGCATATTTTCGAGGGTCTGGATAGGCCTCTCGGTCTGACCGTCGGTCTGAGGATAGAAGGCAGTGCTCAAGCGAAGCTATGTCTCGAATGCTTTTTTGCAACCCCTTACATATCCGGGAAGTAAAGCATGTTTCACGGTCAGAGACAATAGAAGAAGGTAATCCATAAAAACTCTCTATTTATTCCACATAGAGGCATCCTAGGCTCTCAACTGAGCCGTGCTCTCTGATCGTTAGGAAGTGGGCCGACATGGTGAGTTGGTCGATGATCACCCATATTGATTCATGACCCCTAGATGTACATGGGAGACCTATCATGATTTTCATGGATATCACATCCCACTTCCACTCTGGGACTTTTAAGGGTTGAACCAAGCCTGCTGGTACCTGGTGCTCTGCCTTCACTTGCAGACAAGTGAGGCACCGTGAGTCAAACTCCGCTACCACCTTCTTCATACCTGGCCACCAATGTTTTCATTGAATGTCCTAGTACATCTTCTCCACTCTTGGATGTTCTTCTAGAGGGGAAGTGTGTAACTCACTCAAAACCTCTTCCTGAAGTGCAACTGGTACCATGGTACATCCTCTAAAGATGATGACATGCTCCCCACCTTCAGAAAATCCATCAGGTGTCTGCCCTGTGGATATCTGAGCATGTTGCATCTCGTAGTCAACATCCCCAAGCTATGCCTCCCTGAATCACAGAAGAAGTGGGGGAGTGACTGTAAGAGACTGTAGATAGGATGCTCCATCCCTGTCCATAAAGGATATCTGCAATGCGGCCAACTTCTCTATCGCCTCTCCTAGTAGCTAAATGCCTGGTCTCCTACTGAGTTCATCTACTACTACGTTCCCCTTTCCTAGGAGTATAGACTATCTTGAAGTAATATTCCTAGAGGAATTCAAGCTACTTCCTCTGTCTCAGGTTGAAGTCCTTCTAAGATAAGATATACTTGAGACTCTTGTGATCCGAGTACACAGTGAAACATTCTCCCAACAACAATGGCTGAGACTAGCAAATTGTAAAGAACTCAACTACACCCTTCTTCACCTATATTCTACCAATCTGCTATGATTTCCCCTCTTCAAATAAGAAAACTCTGGTCTCATCCCCTAGATGAACCATATCCTTTTCCTAATAAAGCCAATCCTAACATGAACGGTACTAATTCATTCAATGGATGATGTTGTAAGGCCCTATTTCTACTACCAAGAGATCCAACCTTTACTCTCTTCTCCAAGGGTCGATTCACACTTTCGGCATCAGTGTGTGGTCCCTGGACCTCCTCCAGTAGGAAACTCAAAAGTGAGGGTCAAGTCAAAGGTTTTAACAAGAACCTCTTTTTATTAACCACACAAAAAGTTATGGAAGAAAACTTCATACTGACATGTGTTTTTTTATTACTACAGCTCAATGTACAAAGATAAAAATTAACCACAAACAATGACACCAATGAAGCTAGAAGCATCATGAACAAAGGCCCCTATGCCTGCAACTAATCCCACTCATGTACACCTGTTTCATGAGATTCATGGAAGTATGCTTCAGCTACCTAAAGCTATGCTCTCCCCTGTCCACCCACACTTTGCAGTCGGGGTGGACGTCTGGGTGGTGGTGGTGGAAACACCTCAAAGCATCGTCCACCACCAGATGCATGGACAGCTCCTTTGCCACGTCTGCCATCGCCCTGCAGACCGTCTCGATCAATCCGCTGCCTCTACCTAGGAGGTCACTCAACGAACAGCTGATTGTCCATGCGGCGGGTTGGACTGTCACGGGCCATGTGACCCAGTCTGCCGCATGAGTAACACCACCTGATAGGTCTGGCTCTGTCTCCACTCTGGGTGCCCCACACTACCAATCTTGAGTCGTGCGGTTGAACACCTGAACGTCTGTTCCTCTTAGTCCTTTGCGTCATCTTTCTACTTCCAACTGCATAAGACTCCGCTACATGTCGGCTAGTGGTGGGTATTGCTGTAGGAGACTTCTTAGCAAGAAAACTCTCCACTAGGAGGGCCCGCTCGAACACCCCCATCTACATCTGGATGCTGTAAGAGATAATTGAAGCTCTGATATCTCGCCTAAGTCCCTACTCAAAGGTCCGAGCCCTGAAGAACAAGTCCTGTACCATATCTGTGGAGTAGCATGAGAGGTCGGTGAACCTCGCTGAGTACTACGCCACCGCCATGCTACCATGCTGTAGATGTAGTGGCCTCTGTATCCGCACCGCACAAAGGGTGGCTGGTAAAAACTCCGCCCGGAACAGGCTCTCGAATTCTCCCCATAAAAGTGTCGCCTCATCATTTATCTAGAGCATCAGGGTCCACTATATTCCTGATGCTTCCTGAAGGAGGCTGGCAGCAAGGATCACCATAAAATATGTTGGTTACCCTACTAGCCTGAAGACTCTCACAACAGCCTCCTGCCAATCCTTAGCCGCCTATGGGTCCATCTCTCCTTGTAACCTGGGTGGCCTTTGGTGCTGTAACTCATGAAAAGCACTCATTCTTCATGCATCGTCTGTTGTTGGGGCTGGTGGAATCAGTGGACAAATAAGAAGTAGTATCGATAGTGCCTCCATTGGTGCATCAAATAGAAGATGGCCCTGTACTGAGGCCTCATCGCTTGGCGGGCTGTCAGTATGTAAACTCTTGGGGCTCTAGCTGGTCGTCCACGGGGAGGCATCCTAAAAGAAACATATGTGACATAGTCAAAAGACTATACCTGGTGAGCTGACCTAGTTGGATATGAATTATAGAAAACTATTGAAAACACACACACAATCAGTCTTTCCATTCACTGAGTCGGAAATCAGAAGTCAGGGTCCTGGTGTATGGATACGTTGGCCTCCCGTACCAACACTGGACGCCCTGAACTGAAAACCATACCTAGTACCCTTAACACTATTGATTCACATAAAATAAATATCAGAGACCTATGATCTGTGGTAGAACCAACATCCTTTGGTACAAATTTGTCAAGACCCATCCCCCAGGGCCCGTATCGTGACTACCCCAAGCCCGCCTTCCATAGGCCAGGGGATAGCGACTAGAACCAAAGGCATATTTCCATAAAACTAGGAAGGAATTTCCTATATAAATCATGAACACACAACTAGAGTACATGCTGAAGAATACACTAATAAAAACTATATACAGAATAAGTGATGGAAAACAAAGGGGCAATAAAACAAGCCCAACTGTAAAGTACAAATACAACTGAATGAAAGTACAACTAAAAAGGTACAAACTGTTGAAAGGTGAAAGCATCTCCTAGATTGTCCTTCGGTGTCCCAACCTGAAGGGTAGGAACAGATGGCCTCCACAACACTCCACATCTGTCAGACTCCACCGTGTTCTGATACATTGTAAGGTCCTCCTCCGGGTACCGTCCAGTCCTGGTGCTCTCGGCCTCCATCAGCACTGTCCGTCATCTGCATCCAACACAACGAGGTGAGGTCATAGCCCACGCAGGGGTGAGTATAACGATACTCAGTAGGGACCCCGAGACCCTCAAGGTCTCACAAAATTCAACAAGGATAAACCACAAGGTATGATTTCAACGGATAACCATTACTTAGGTATATTCTCATACACATACCTAAGTTATCGAGTAACTCATCTAAATCATGAGGAAAATAGAAAGGTCATTGACTCAGCTCAAACCAGGATTTTCATTAACGAAACCACGGATATTGGAGAACTCCTCCTCTGTCGAGTACAGTGGCCCTATCGCGACTCTGAGGTGCTACTCACTAACCTTAGAATTTTGAGGTACTCCTCCTATCGAGTACCGTGGGACAACTACATCACACATAGATTCTTATCACCTAGGGTCTGCCACCTCACACATTAGTGCTCCCCATAATTGCCTATAGAGGTACACTTCTTGTCAAGTATTGCGGGTCTTCCGCCTCACACTATGGCGCTCCTCCACAATGGGTCTACCGCCTCACATAGTAGCGTTATCCACTGGGATAGTCGAGTCACTCTGAATCGAATCGGTCAAACAGTCGTCAGGTCTCAATCAGCTACTAGGTCTCCGTACTCTACTAGCACGTCTCTGGGAGGGTCCGCTCCACGAGCTACAAGCTGAAACTCCAAATGTCAGGAAGTCCCACCAAGAAGTATCTCAAGGTCCCACCACGTCATAGGGGTCTCAACCCAACATAGTGTGAATCAATCGAACGCTCGGTCTATTAGTTATTAGCATTTTAGTCCCGGGGGCCCGGTTGGATTCATGTATGATCCAACCCGATCATAAATAGAAAATAACCTGAACTGTAGTCGGGTATACTCAAAGGTATCGAAATGCTCTATGAAGTTCAGCACTGCTGAAGGTTCATCAAACGGTCGTCTGGTGCCAAAGATATGGCCCCAGAATGTAAAGGGTGTGGTATGGGCTCGGGTCCAGTCTGACCCAGTCGGACTGACTTGGCTCACCCTCGTCTGGGTCAGCCTGGTCTGGGTCGACCCAGACTGACTTGCTGGGTCTGACCTGACCTGTTGGGTAGGTCAGTCTGCTCAGTTCTGCCTAGCGGTCTGTGGAAAATTTGAGTAGAAAGTTTCCACATGGGCGACTCATCCCGAAGGCTGGTGGCATGTTCGGCCGGTGCCGTGAGGGGCGCGGCTCGGGCTGCGAGCAGGCCGCGGGGGCGCGGGTGCGCCGAGAAGGGCGCGGGAGGGCGCTGGGGCGCTGGGGAGGGCATCGGGGCGTGCAGGCAGGGCACCAGGGCGCACAGGCAGCCTGCTGAAATGCGCCATGCAGGGTATCCGGGGCACGGCGCCACCGGCCAGGGCACCAGGGGGGGTGGCGTTCAGGCGGCTGGGGTGCCGGGCAGGGCACGTGGCACGTCGGGCAGGCTTCCCGGGCATCATACTTGTTGTGGGGTGCACCGACAGCGCACGGGCCGCACTAGGCAGCATGCGGGGTGCGCAGGCAGGGTGCCGGCGGGCCGGACAAGCCGCGGTTTTGGACAGGGCATGCGCCTGACGGTCCACAGGTAGGCGGGTCGGGTGCCGCTCGGCCAGTGGTGTGGGTCGCAGAGGCCACTGGTACTGAGACCTCTATTCACCATCTTCCTAGTCGTCGCCTCAATACCATGCTGTCGTTACATCACCGTCGACTCAACGTTTCGAAACAATAATGGTTGCGAAGGGGTCAGGCTGTGATCATTTGGCTTGAACCCTCCATGTTAGAACGATAGCAAGCAACTCATGAATTTGATTCAACGTGAGAGGATAAAGTGTTAAAACACTTAACGAATACCCCTACCTTTTAAATTTTCGGGCGTTCATTCATCATGGGGGATGATGATGTTGTCATCGTTCGTCGTACGCTTCCACTTCCGAGGTCGTGCGTCGTTCCATTGATGACAAAGAGGAAGGAAGAAGGGTCGTCGAAGAGATCCCACGTCGGTAGGGGGTTCCGAGGAAGAAACATCTTTTCCGACATCTTCGCGTTCTTCGTTGGAGGATTCTATTCTCCCAAGCTTTCAACTAAAGAGGGAACAATCGTGCCAAAATAATAGATTTTAATATATTATGCCTGTTGGAGTGAATTAATTAAGTTGTCCCCTCTTAATTAAGTTCATGACATTGGTAAAATTATTCGAAATTCAAAAATAGAGGAGAGGCCCCACCATATTAATTACATGAGAGGTTGGCATATTAAATTTGGGGAGTTTCGAGGGGGTTAGAGGCCTGGGTGGTCCAGCGTAATTAAACATGAAGAGGGTCAATGGGTTTTCTTCATTTAATTGGGGGTTTTGGGGAGGTTTTATCCTCCTCTATTAAGAGGGGAGATAGAGACAAAGAGTCTCTCCCTCATTAACGAGGGATAGATGAGAGGTTTCCTCCCCTCCCATTAAATAGGGGGTTAAGCCCCATGTGGACCCCACGTCATAACCTCTCATGAGAGGTTATGCTGCTCGGGTGGTCCCCACCCCAATTATCCTCCCATGGGAGGTTACGTTGTGGTGGTCCCACCACCAACTCCCAAGTGAAGATTTTAACTAACATTACCACAATGGCGTGGGTTCAACAAAAATAAAATAAGTTGTCACTTATTTTATTTTGTTAATCCATGTGAAACCCAAAAACCAACTCTCATACCCGATCATCCGCTGTCATCGTGAATGTCTTCTTAAGCGAAAACCGGTATTGTGAGTTCAATGGTGCCCCCGGTTTTCAATTCTGAATACCCATTCAAAAGTTATACAATCCCACTCCTACGTTTACTGAACGTACCAGAAAAAAATTTCAGAAATTGATTCAGGGCACAACAGGCCTCAGAATCAAGCGCCGTTAGAAACAACAGACTCGTAAAATTCCAATGTATTTGAAAAAAAACGTCCATGGGAATTTTGGGTCTTTACATTTATGGTTGAGTCACTAGGATCAAATAAGTATTTACATAATTAAGATAGAATTTCATCAACAGGTTATTTGGATATATTATCATTCATTCATTCCAACAACAAAAGTTTCCACCATTTAAGTACAATGATCTTACCATAGACATACCATCTAGGTTATTAGTAGAAAAATCCATTTTAAAGAATATATTTTCTCTCCATCCTTTGATAGATAAGAACTCAAGAGTCAAGAATTATGAAAGTAATTTGTTTCCTAGAAAATCTCTATAAAATCTAAATATGGGGTTCAATTGAGTTCTTGATAATTTTATCAAATTTAAAACATCCCTCTTCAAAGTATAAGAGTTTTAATATTTTCCTCAACAAAAATGAAAAAGTATAAAATAAGAAAAAAAAATTATCTTACACAAGTTATTTATAGTTTTTAAGGAAATATAAATATCCATGTTCACTCCACCAACACACTACATGATTATTTAGCTGATTTTCAAAATGACATCTTTTTGTAAGGGATCCCAATGGGGTGAATGTAGTAGTTTTTCATTACAAAGGGCTATGAGATTTTAACCAGTATATCACTATAAATTACGTAAATATGTAATTCAAACACTCAATCATAATGAGTTAATATATAAATACTAATAGAAAAGGTTTTCATAATGATGAAACCAACATATTTATGATGAAACTGATAGTGGTTAATGAAATGTCTAGAGAGGATAAAAATATTTTACATTCATATCAATATGTTCTTCAATTCATGTTAGTGTTCTTGTAATATAAAAACATATATAACCACTACATGAGTTCATTATTTCACATTCACTCATCCTCTTACTCATTCACATATTTCAAAACATTCTTCTATTTATAACTTCTCTTTTAAATTTGACCTTATAGAAACATTATAATCACAATGGATGATTAAATAATTCAATAAAAGAGTTGATGAAAAATTATCTTAATGATGACATTCATTTATTTCCAAAATAGTTAATAATCCCTTAGAAAATATATAGTAGAAAACTTCTTCTTCAAATATTTATATTCATGGAATAAAAAATTTATACAAAATTTTAGTTCCTTATGTTGACAACACCTTTTATGATACAAGTAAAATAAATAATTGTATTATCAAGAGATAATTAAAATATTACATGTTTAAAAATGTTGATCTATGTGATGGATTATTGTTTTTGAAATAATTTTTTAGAAATATTCTTAGAAGATGATTTACAGAGTAGCTTCATGAGACAAAAAAATCTCTTAACTATGAAATTTTTTAAGAAAAAATAAATTCAATACATAATATTAGGATTTCCCATCATAAGAAAATATCTTACCAGTGTATTCTAATTACCTTCTAAAATATATTTTTTTTATTTAAGAAAATCCATTTATGAAATTCCTTTTCATAAGAAAAAATAATTCTCATAATTTTCATCATACCACGCTTTCTAAAATTGAACATGTGTAAGAAATTTAATATCATTGTAAGATGATTTACTTATATAGTAATATAATATATTAAAACTATTATTTTGTAAGATGAAAAATATAGTCATAAGATAAAAATATAATGATAAAAATAATTTACTAAATAAGATAACTATGTTATAAATTTGATTATCGCATTGTGATAAACAAATCAAACAGGTAAATTAGATAGAAAATGTATCTTTGTGCTAATTAATGATAAAATAGTTTACAATTTATGCTTAAACCACCCTATAATAATCAATGAATACTATAAATAATGTTTTAAAAAAATGAAGATAAATATGTTATTAGATAAACATATATTTTTTAAATGATCACTACTCATAAAAAATTGAGACATGGTGGAAAAACATAAGAAAATACAAAAAGAACCATAGTTGAATGTGGAATGTCCCATAACATAATAATTGATATCCAGAAATTCATTAGTGTACACTTATATTTTGATTCACCCTCATTGGGGATTCATTTTAATTTGAAACATAACAATTTGGATGCAAGTTGATTGAGTGAGTTTGTTTTCCCTGTGACACATTAATGTGGTTCTTTCATTTTATTCATCTCTAATCACTTCCACACCCTAAATATTTTGAATATTGATTTTAGTATGTATATTATTCATTTTAATATGATTCAAATTTTATTACTGTTATTTTTTCGATTAGATTCTAGATAATGATTTTTCTATATTTTCATCAATAACTATAACTAGTTTGTTCAAATAATCTCAATGAAATGATCTCAGATAAAACACTTGTTTATAAATTTATGTTCTATGCCATGAATATTTCATATAATAATATTTTAACCATTATCATGTTTAATGGTTGTTTAAATATTCTATTGTAGTTGGTCAATTATATATAGTTATGATATATAGAAATAAAATTTTGGTTTATAATGTGACTATTTATTTATAATTATCATGCTTAGGTATAATTTATGAATTTTACATTATTTCTTGTATCAACTTCTTCCAAATAAAAAAACCACTAGACTGTATACTGTATGAAATAATTTTTAAAGATGACAAATTTGCGAAATTATATAATTATATTTTTGATTAAATGACACATTTTATTTCTTTTATATTTATGTTCAGATATTTATTCAAATATCAAAAAAAATAGTTAATGTATTATTTTAATTTATATGAAATATTTTGTTTATTTATTTTTAAATTGAGATGATTTTTATCCTTGTATTTGGTTTATGGTATTTATATGTTCACCATGAAACCATTTTTAATTTATATTTTCATTTTACTATTATTTATACTCAATTTAATTTTATATTTTTCTCTTCAACATTTTAACAATTAAATAAAAAACAATTGCTGAAGATTTTTTTTATAAATAAAAATGATAAACTTCATTAATTCTAGACATAAAATTTTTTTACAAAATAAATATTTATCTTGAATTAGTTCAAATTCTGTAATTGTAAATAATTATTTTTAAAATAGTTTACAATTTTATATATTTACAACTTCCCAACTACAATTACATTTCTAAAAAAAATAAAATATGATTAATTCTAAATAACTCACCAAGAATATTTCTACTTCAACACAACACAATTTCTCATGATTTCTATAATCAATTCGGAGGACACTAAATATAGAATATTTTACCTTTCATAATGTTCCCATGAGATCTTGAAAACCTTTATTGGGACATCTAACTATTATTTATGTCAGGGTAAATGTATTGGACCAAGATTTTATTTTCTTATATATTATATAGATACTCCATACTATATAAATTTCCTTATATATAATCACTTCTCTCATAATTGAATAATTCCATTTATTAAACCAAGTATTGATATTTTAATCTAAGAATATTTCTCCACTACCCAAAAATGAAATACCATGAGTCAATTCATAAGTATATAATAATAATAAATAAATTATATAATAAATTATTCCCTTGATATACATTATCATCCATGATGTTTAATGTGAATGAATTATAAATATAAGCTAGTATCATGTCTCCCATGTGTTGAAAACCAAAGGACATATAATACATGTATACTATATGACCAAAAGTTGAAAAAATATTTTTTAATGAAACACATTACATACAAAATGCGACTAAAAAATGTGTGAGAAATAATAAAGTAAAATTTTAAAAAAAATTTATCTCAACCATAACTTATACTCACTTCTCAATAAATTGTAAACCATTGACCTTTCATGAGTAATTTAAAACTATAGTCGATGAAACTATTAATGTAATACCTATGACTCATGATCTTAATTAAATGAATTATCCATCAATTACCCTAATAACACAGTAAATTTCCTACCAAGAGACCAATGTAGACCAATTTAATATATCCAGATATAACATCTGCATTCTATTATAAACAAATATTAACTCGGCATATATAAGGACACGGTCATTAAACATTACATAATATAGTAAATTTCATTAGAAATAACTTATTTAAATTCCCAAACTTCATTTTGGTTTATCATTTTTTAATTTAGGGAAATAATTAATATATATAAACCCACAAGCATATAATGTGGGTACTACTAAAATAATATCCATTTCTTTTATAATACAAAAATTAAAAAAAACATGAAATATTTTCATAAAAATCCTTCACAATATTAATCTAGGATTCTCCTCTTCTCTTACCAATCCTTTCACCCTTTTATTTCATTTTAAACATGGGATAGTCACAAAATATCAATAGGGTATACAAAAAGAAGGAGCGAAACCATTTGTCCAAGAATACATATAAACATACGAAATCATTTTCACAGAGACATACTTCTCACCCATAAAATATCATATTCTTACAGTATGTTACATTATATTTCCATAGAGAACAAAAATTAAACCAAAAATGTATCTTTGGGAATTATATAATTAATATTTTTAACCTTAGGGATACCTTATGATTTTAACCCTGATGGATACCTTACAGTATAATGCCCACGACTACCTTATTGTGTAAACATCATAGTTATAGTTGGAGTAACCATATGATCATCCTAAAATGTACACATTCACAATAAGTTGGAGGGATATATAGGTCATACGATTCATCTCAATCAATACCCAATAACCATACCATAATAATAAAACAATTATACTTACATCATATAAATCATTCATTTAAAAAACAAATAAATTTAAAAGACTATTTTTGAAGAAAAGTCTCATACAAATATCACATATTTGAATTGAGGGTTGATAAAAATAATAGATTATGTGTAAAAACTATAAATATTCATTATAAAACAAATCATAATAAAAAATTATTTCCCAAATTACATTGATCAGGACAAAATCATTGAAGTACAAGATTAATATAAAGAATGGAAGTTGGGTAATGAATTATCTTACCTCATGTTTGAATAATATAGAACGTGTTTTAAACACATGTATAATGGTTAAAAGAGTGTTATTAGTAATTTAAATAAATATATTCAAGTCTAAAAAACATTATATGATCATTTTATAAAATCATTATTTCCATTTTTTTACAATATTTTGTTATTTTTACTATTTTGAGTGGGATCATTACATGGATTCCATGGTTGGTAATTATTGGATTTTCTAATCATATGAAAATTAAAATCAATAAGATGAATGAAATGGTTAAAATATGTTTCCATAATATTAAAGGAAACTATAAATTATTATTTTTCAAATATTATGATTAAAAATTAGACAAATCATTAATGATAATCCTTTAGATCATTTTGGTGATTCGTTGATAATCGAAAATTCATTTAAATATATAATTTAATATTATATATAGATGTTGATTATAGATAAAAAATAGGGTATATCATAAGAATTAAAATATTTTTCAACCATTAATATGGTCATATGAACATCCATGTAGGTGGTAATGATAATTGAAAACACATCATCAATGATGTAGGAAAATCAACACATCATGGACGAATTTTTTTATTTTTAGAATAAGATGGAGTGGATAAGAAGTATGTTGATGAATTTTTTCTTAAATTTTTTAAAATTATAGTATATATATGATAATATACTTTTATTTCATCTTGGATATGATTAGGTGAAGTGAGTTTTAGAAAATAAAAATAATTTAAAATAAAATAAAACAAAAATGAAAGAGGATTTTTACCTCTAGATCTCTTCTCGAAAAAATCATACATAAGGACCTTGTTTTTGACTATTGGTGTGACCATCAAGTATTGATCACGGGGAAGAGTATTAAAAATATTGTTGGGTAGAATATGGGAATTTTTCATATCTTGAGAGGTGGGAGGAGGATAGGGGTGATGGGATGTATTTATAGTAGATGAGTGAGGGGGGGTTCCATTATTTTTATAATTTTATTATTATTTATCTCAAGACAAGAAATATGGTGGGTTCTTATGACTAAATATAGTAATTTGTGAATGTGTTTTCGAACCCATGGTAATTACCTTAGCCAAAAATCATCTATGATTCAATAATTCATGTATTTATCTTATTTTCTAAATTACCGTACTTCACTAATCAATAAAATTTTATTTATTTTAGAAAAAACCCAAAAATTCAACCCAAACATTTTCAATGTATAGAACTCCAATATTAACTCCATTTTTTTCAAACTAATTTTCTAAATATGAGAAATTTAATTTTTAAATAAAATCATAATTTATTCAAAAAATAAAAATATAAAACTATAACTGATTTATAACACCATGAAAAATTAATCAAGGTGTCATTATATTATAACAATAAAACAATAAAATAATAATTTATGATCACTTTTTATGAATATAAAATTTTAGTTAAATTATTAAATTTATCATAAAATTGTAAGTAAATATTTATGATTTAATTATTAATTTTAAAAATATTTAATTACCAATAAAATGCTCATATTGTCACTTATAAGATGCCTAAATTTTATTTATACATTCAAGGGTGAGGTTACTATTCATTTATCTGATTTACTATTTATATGGGTCATATTTCTAATCCTAAGGTTATCATTACTATTCCAAAGGGTTAAGTAACAATTCACAAAAATTTAAGATGATCCTATCAGACTCACACTATCATACTAATCAAAACTATGTATGTATAATTTTGAAATTCAATTAATATAATCAGAACAATTATGTTTAATAGGTCGGTTATAAGTATATCCCTTAAATAAAAAAGTTTTGTTTCATATAGACTCAGTTTGATGACTAATTTCATTATGTATTGATTTTATTTTTAATTACATTGGTTTTTACATTATCTCCACCGTTGAAAAATTGATTCTTCACAATTTTTATATTTACTTATTAAACAAGGGAGTGTAACATTCCATCATAGTATTTTTAAATTCACATGTTTCTTCTTTAACCATGTGGTTTCCCTATAAAACCTTAACATGGTGAATTACCTGATTTTAGAATATAATGTCACTATGATCATGAATATGAACATGTTTCCCTTCATAATGAATTTTCTCTTCAAATTTAATTACTTAAGGGTTCGAAGTATGAGATGAGTCTGGCAAGTAGTTTCTCAACATCAAAACATGAAAAACATTATGTAACCGAGTTAAAACCAGAGGAAAAGGCACTTGGTTCATGACTGGTCCATCTTTCATCATAATTTCATAACATCCAATGAACCATGGAATTATCCTTCCTTTCAAAGAAAAACACAAAATATCTTCATGGGGAGATTCTATAAAAAACATGATCAACTACCTTGAAAGAAATGCCTTTCCTCCTATCATCTGACAAAATATATTTTTACTTCATTGAGCTATCCTCATGTATTTTTGGATCATTTTCACTTTCTCTACCACTTTAACTACTAATTCTTATCCCACTAACATCCTTTACCAATTTTTATCCCAAAAAAATGGATTACAAAACTTCTTCCCATATAATGCCTCAAAAGGTTCCATCTGTATACTAAAACTAGAACTATTTTTATAAGAAAACTCATCTAATGAAATTTTTTGAACCAAACATCCCTGTAAGTCCATTGAGCATGCTCTAAGTTTATCCTCTAAGGTTTTAACTGTTCACTATGATTTTTCATTAGACAGGGGATGAAAGGATATGATAAAATTTAATTCTATGCCCAATGAATTTTGAATCCCTTTATAAAATTTAAAAGTGAACAACAGATCAGGGCTAGATACAATAGAAATTGGAAGCCCCTAAAACATAAAAATATCGTTGTGGAATAATGAGGAAATATGATCCAAAGAGATTATTTCTGGAATAGGAAGGAAATGTTTATATATAGTGACTCTATCAATAATAACTCAAATCTCATTGTTACCTCGAGAAGTATTTGATAGTCCCAATATGATCCCCATTGATATATTTTCCCATTTTTACTCTGGAAATGGAAAAGGATGATGAATCTTCATCAGTAGTTGTCTCTCTACATTAACTTTTTGACATGTCAAACATTTCATAGTAAAATAATCAATATCCATTTTCATTATATCCCACCAAAAATACTACATAATTTCTCTATACATATTAGTACTACGAGTATCAACTAAAAATAGAGATCTATGGGCATAAAAACATTCTTTCTTTATATGGTAATCACACGGAATGAAGAATCTATTTCCAAATATTAAAACAAAACCATTTTCAATGTTAAATTTTATATGCTTACCCATTTTAACCAATTCTCCCATTTTTTGTAAATCGAACTCATCCTTCTATGCATTCTTATTTCTATATGATAGAGATGAATTAGCTAAAAAATGAAAAAATTGAGGAATTTCATAAACCAAAAAAATCCAAACTAAAATTAATGAAATCGTTAATCAAGGGGTTATGTTGAAAATGTAGCATGGTTAATGATAAATGATGGTTTATACTCAAGGCATCAACCACATTGTTTTATTTTCCCTGATTGTAATTGATCGTGAAATCATAATATTATATCAGTTCATTCCATCTTTTCTACTAAATTTTTAATTCCTTCTAAGTGGATATATACTTAAAACTTTTTGGTTTAGTATATATTTCAAATTTTACTCCACATAATTGATACCTCTAAATGTTCAAAGAGAAAACCAAACATCCAAATTCCAATTAATGTGTGGGGTAATTTTCCTCATGAGGTTTCTGTTTTCATAAAGCATAAGCAATTAACATATCATTATGAATCATAACACAAACATGTTAGTTCAATGAAGAACTATTGTCAATTAAACACTCAATATTTTTGGAAGACAGAGCCAAAAGATAGGAATTCAGAAATCTCTTGGTCTATTGCTATAAAATAACATCAATTTTTTTTTGTAAAAATAATATTTACATTTTTTTAACTTAGTTTGAGGCCTCGATAACCGTGCAATGTTTTCAAAAAACCATTAGTAATAACCTAATTATCACAGAAAACTATGAATATCGATAACATTTTTAGGTCTTATCCATTCAACACCAAATTTTGATTTGTAATGGTCAACTGCTATGTAATCCTTAATTACAATTTGCACTATAAAAGTAATTTGTTTCATAAAAAAACCAAATTTAATAAATTTTCCACATAAATTATTTTCATTGTGATCCTACATAACAATCCTTAAAGGTTCTTCATGATCCAAATATCTTTTTGAAAAAAAAATATAATCAATAAAAACAACAAAAAACTTATACAAATATTCGTTGGAATATTCTATTCATAAGATCAATGAATATAGTAGGGGAATTTTTGGCAGACAAAGGGCATGAAAATAAACACAAAATGCTTATATCTAGTACAAAAACTAATTTTTTGTGATTCCATCCTCTTCTAACGTCAGATGATGGTACTAATATCTCATGTCAATCTAGGAAACATGTTGAGCTCCTTGGAACTTATAAAAAATATCATCAATAAGAGGAAAATAATATGTATTCTTAAGATTAATGTTATTAAATGATCTATAATCAATGAAAACCTTATGGAACCATATTTTATTTTAATGAAAAAATAGGATCACCCCATGGTGAGGTGATAGGAATAATGAATCATTTATCAAGAAAATCTTACAACTGATATTTCAATTCAAGAACCTCCACATGATCCATAAGGTATGGGGGATTTGAAAATGGATTAACATGAGGAACTAAGTCAATGGTAAATTAATATTCTCTATTAGTTAGAACACTAGTAACCAAATAAAGAAAAAACATCCAGGTACTTGTTTACCACTATAAACTTCATTAACAGAAATTGCTCTCTTATTTTCAATAATTGGAGTAAGATAAAATTCATTTCCATCATTTAACATTTTCCTATTTTCCTAATATGTAATCAATTCTATAAATTTATTCTTTTATAAAAATTGGATGTATTTCAGAAAAAGAATATTTTTTCCTATAACCAATTTATGTATGATAAATATAAATCCAATCCATTCCCAAGACAACATCAAACTCTACTAATGTAAAACAAAAATGGTTTACAAGTAATTTATTTCAACAGATAATAGGTAGAAAATTATTATAATTCCTTTCTTATCTAATATTTCTCCCTAATGTTTTATCTATAAGTTTTAGTATCACTGATTGAGGTTAAATTTCTAATTTCCCAAAACATTTCCCTAAAATAACAGAATTTTATGATTTTATATCAAACATGACTTTAGAAAAATATTTGTAAACTAATAATGTACATGATACCACTTAATTGGATGGACCGACATCTTCAGACATTGTCCTAATAGATCTCACTGCACCTTTCTACCAAAAATATTGCTTCTTTCCATCTTTTAGATCATTATTTGGGAAAGAATTTTCATAATGACCATCTCACCACATTTAAAAAACATTATTGTTTTCAAATCTGGATTAATATTAGGACAATTTCAGTTAAAATATCAGGAAATATTTCCAAACTGATGACATATAAAACAATACCCAGTTTTATTAGGTCATTCCCCATGGTTCTTGTTACCACACTTTTCAGAAACTAGAAACTGAACTTTCTTACAACTATATTTCTTGGATTGATTCTTACCCATCAATTTACATATGAAATTTTTCTTATACATGTAGTCAAATTACCCATGATCAAGATAAATATCTATTTCTACCATAAAAGAACAGTGGAAATCTTTTTCATAACCTTTTAATTCAGTTGATTCTAATACCCTTATATATATTTGATTTAATCCTAAGTAAAAACAATTTATTTTTCAACAAAGACCCCTAATAAGTTTTTGAGGGTACATGTCCATTCTGGTGATGTTTGATTCATACATGGAAACCAAATAATCATTCTTTTCATTCAATTAAATTGAATATTTTTCAATTCTATATTGACCCACATTAGAAATTTAATTTTCAATGAACATATTCTTATATCCATACCATTCCAAGGTATCCATCTCATGAATATACCTAAAATTCAGGGACATTGACCACCACAAGTCATATTCACCTTCAAAATGACAAATGGAATGACTATCCTTCTTATTATTTGAACAACCACATGAAATTAGTTATCTTTTCAGAGGATTTAATACATCATTAACTGGAAATGGGTCAGAAGATCCACTAAATGTTGGAGGGCATTGCCTCATTTAATGTTCTACTATTTTCATGTTCCCTTGTGGTAACTCAGGTTATTCCATTCTATATATTCCACCATCATTTATTTCATGGGTGAAGTGAAACATCACTATAAAAATTTTTTCGGTTCCAATTCCCACTATTACCGGCTTAACATTCGAAGAGATATCATCCACAGAGTGAATTCCTACTTTAGAATCCCTATTTCTTTTGCAGAAAACCTTTATAAAAAGACATATTATAGATTAAGGAACATTATAATCTTTAAATGGTATAAAAATAACATAAAAATTATTTATTTTATTTGACAAACATCATCATAACCACTAAAGTTAACTAAACTATGATATGATAACAACAAAAAAGAATATTTCTTTAAACATTACATAATCTAGAGAATTCATTCAGAATTGAATTCTTTACATTCTAAAATAACTATTTAGTTTAGACTTTTTTTCATTGGAAATGTGAATTCATTGGGGAACTAGTTATTTCTTAATGGTTTCCAATGGGTCTGTTTGTGGAACTAGAAACACCTAATGGTTTGTTACCAATATAGACCTTCTTCCTAAAGGTACGTTATCATCATAGATTCTGACCCACAATGATTAAGAACTCGTTTTAGTCCACCGGATGGGAGGTTGGTCTCATCAAACCATTCTTTGGGGTAATTATTTACTTCTACAAGACTCTATAATAGATTTATGATATTTTATTGAATCCATCAGTAATTACCAATTAGGATGTGGGTTATTCTAATATTAGTAATCAATTATTAGAATTTTTTGAATTCTGAATCATCCGTATGTATTCGTGGTTCCCCATCAATGGTGATTTTTATATGTATATGAGGTTCTCCATTGATGGTATCCCCTTTTATACTACTTAGAGACTCTTTTTTTGTTATTATGACATTGTTATTCTTCTAGCCACATAGTGGGTCACTCTAATGTTAATGGTCATCTAGGTAGAAAAATGCCATAGAAGGATTTATCGGCATCCAATTAAATGTGAGTTATTATGATATTGGGATCAAACCCATGATGGGATTCATACATATACTAGTGAATGGAATTAGAACCCACATAGTTCAGTTCCTTTTAATGGGGTACATCATACATTTTATGGTCTTTTGATGAGGACCCAACCATATAGTTTAACATCATAGGCTATGGACTTCTAGGAGGAAGATGCCTAGTCAAAGTCTAGTGTGGGACTTATACCAATGTAGCCCAATGAACATGGAAGGAATATGAGTTTCAGTGTTGAATTATACCCTATGAGGATATGGACTAGAGGAAAATGGTTGGTTTGTGTTGTTGGGTTTGGAAATCATGGAGGTTTCTTAAATATACCATTTGGATGGGAATCAATGACCACATAGTTTATTAATGGGGACCCATGACTATGGAAGGCCTAAAGGGTATGTCTCACAAGGAAGCATGGCCCTTTCAGATGATAGGTTGGGGGTTAAAATAAGATGGATATCCCTTGTGAAGGGACCATGAGGGATGTTTTCACTAATGGGGATCTGGGGGCTTAACTCAGTGTATAATCCCGATCAAGATACTTAGATTAAGAAAATTATTATTGGGGTTTATTCCTATAGAAGATGCCAATTTAACTCGGACCCTGTATGGGTTTCCTACGTATCATAGTAAACATGAATATGAGTTTTTATTGTTCAGTCCATTGAGGTGTATTTTTTGGGTTTTATGATAATCACTAACCTCGAATATCATGTGAGTTATGATTTTCGTGAGAAGAAAAAGTGTAACACCTCGAGATTTTATGAAAAATATTCTTTTTAATTTCATTAATGTCTTTTGTTATATTCTACACCAAAATAAGCTTTCACAACATGCATCCCTGACTTGGCTTGCATTACACGCAAGTGCGACCTTCCACGATAGCGTGTGGTGTACGCAATACCGAGTTTTTCTAAACTACGGTATGTTATATAAACTAGCCGTTATGAATAGTAATACCAAATTGTTAAAATTTTATAAATTGTATCATTCAAAATGGACTTCATTTTTTGGAATCGGAATATCAAAATTAGCCTAGGGTGAAATTTTGGTATTTTTCTGAAAACTTTCCATTTTTGATGAATAGTGAAAACACTGGGTTACTATTTAAAAACCGACTTTTTATTTAAATAATTATTTATTTTATATAAATTTATTTTAGGTCAAAATTGATACATAATACCTATATAAGTTCAATTCAATTCATTGGAGTCATTTTATAATAATTTTAGATATATAAAAATTTTATTGAACCTTTCACCGTCTTTTACCCACCTTCTAGGAGAATTTTCAAATTTACATAAAGCATAATTTTACCACTTATGTGAGTGGAATTTCAAAAATCCGAGAGACACGGTTGATTTCAGTAAATAAGATGTGGTTCAATGAGATGCAAATAATTTTTGGTGAATAGTAACTTTTTTCTTTTATTTACCACGGTTAAAAGGAAATAGGGTAATTAAGGGTAAAAATGATTTTATTATTACCCTAACACATGTCCTAATTCTATTGGATAAGTGTAATTCGACCAAAAACAACATTAGGGTTAAAATATTACCCTTTAGGTCCACTTGGATTAGATTAGGACATTTAATATTATTTTATTTAAAGAATAGTTAAAATAGTTAAAATCAAAGTTTAATAACTAATGTTTTTTAATATATGGTTATAAATAAGATAAATTTGGCTATAAACATTAATTAGAAAGCTAAAACTATTTCCTACATAATGGTATTTTATTATTAATTTTTAGACTTTAAATAATTTAATTTATTTATGACACAATGATGATGCATTAATTATATTATTAATAAAATATTGACATAATTGATGTTATAAATACCCAAATAAATGTAATTTGAGAATTTTTTTGAATCCCAAAAATTTTCAATGTTAATATGACATGTTAGTATTGATTTAATTAACTTTTTAGAACTAATAATTCTGTTATGATTTTCACAAAAATCAATTAACAAATCGTGTCAAAATTGACATAAAATAGTTTTTAAAACAAAATTTATATTATTAATTGTTATTTTATTTCTAAAAATATTAGGATCGGAAAAATGACTTAGATAAGGTTATATATATTAATAATAAACAACTTTGGGTTCATTTTTCTTGTTATAGTACGTTTATTAACATTATAGTGTAAGAAAACAAGAAGACACCGTAGAAGTTAAATTATCTAACTTAAAGTTAAATCTAAATGATAAGGCTAAAATAGAACCCTAAACTTGTCTAAATTCTATTGGATGAGAGTATTTCGACCCATACCCACCTTATCTTCTAAATAAATCAATTTGGATCTATTAAAAACTGAATATTACTTTATACTAAAATAATAATTTTAGTTTTTCCAAAGGTGCCCCTCTCCTCCCTTATAAAAGGGCACCTCCTCCCTCTCTTCCTCACACCAGTTTGAGCCATTAAGCTCGTCCAACCCCTGCCAAATTCTCTTCTCCACTTCCCTAGAAACATCCTAGAGGTTCTGGTCTTCTTATAAGTCCATCTTTAGTGCCCGAAAAGGAGGTTGAGAAGAGGCGCTTCAAAGAAGAGGTAATATCCGTTTCCGATTCTTTCAAATTTATTTCCTCTTCAACTTCTTCTTATTTAGTTGTTTCATTATGAAGTAATAACATAAGTATAAATCATATACTGATATGTTATTATAAGTATGAAACAACTCTTTTTCACCATCTATCCATCCTATGGAAAACGAAATCACTGCGTGTGCGTACGTACAGAATACCGTCTCCACACCGTGGTGTAATATGTTTCCGACCACCACCTTACTTGGATGGGTATAATGGTGAAAATAAATAACTATATATAATTATTGTAAAGTGGTATTGATTCTAAAATAGTATACATATACTCCAATACAATTCCATGATCATGAGAATGATATCATCACTCGTGCATACATACGGAATACCGTCTCCAGGATTGCGATGAGATTTATTTTCCATGATTAACCATTGAAGAATGATTATAAAGTATATATAATGAATAATAATGAAATATATGACATAATGAAGCTACTAGATTTATGTATACATATATATATATATATATGTCATCTACTTACTTCTATTCAAGTCAAAAATGAAAGGAAAACAACATTCATGCGTACGTAGGGTCTACCGTCTCCATGAACGGTGTATTTCATTCCTCTTATCAATATATAATATATATGTATATGATGAATATAAATTATATAAAAATCATTTTTTACATTCTGGAATTATTTAAATCAGGATTTAAGTAATAATATCAAGAATCACAAGTCGAAACACATAGGATTAATGAAATGATTTTACCCAAAATGCTTCTTTAACATAAAATTTACAAAAGAACGGGTAATATAAAGTCATAAGTGAAACAGATATGATATCATAACAATGAATATGATTATTTAATAAGTCAATTACAATATTTAAATCATTATACAGGAGGTTCGGATACGTACGAAGTATATCATACCTAAGGTAAGGGATAATTTTGCATATCTCATTTTTATCCGAGATTGCTTATTCGTAAGTATTTACTGGGGTTATTTATATCATCCATGTCCTTGTTTTATAAAAGTGTTTTCATGTATGTTTAAAGTCCTTTTTACCCATTTTTGCTTCTAATACATGGTATGTAAGGAATATTTCTTTTGTTTACATTACGAGGTACTTTTTGTCTTTTCCAACAAAAGTACGAGAAGAATGTTATTTTTAACTTAAACGACAAGAAAGAATTTTTACAGTTTTATAAAGCCATATTTTCATGAAGCTTCTTCCAAAATATTTCATGACTATTTTCAACAAAATCCTTTTCTTTTAACATTTCATGCGATTTTGTGAAAAGAAAATGATTTTGAAGAAGAAAGGATATTTTCATCAAGAATTCTTTTCAAATGTTTTATCAAAACCATTTTCCATCTAGGATGAAATTATTTAATAAGTGTATGTTTCATGTTTAATGTCTCTATTATTTACAATGTTTCAATTTTTTATGATGAATTTATATCCATTTTTTGGTATGGATTATGTTATTATGGGATGATATTTATGAAACCCATTTTATAATTTGGGTAATGATGAATGATTTATGTTCATGTTGTGGCACAAGTAAGAATGATTTAATTATGATATGTGTGGGACCTATATCTCCCTCCAATGCATTGGGTAAAGATTTATATCTCATGGGATAGAAATGGGTGGAACTGTAATTTAATCTGGTTCAGTGTTACAGGACTGAAACGATGAGTGAACTCAATTCAGAAAGGGAATTTTTCCACTAAGATGGTCTTGGAAGCAATGCCTTGGATACTATGGAAATCATAACATGTGATGAATGGTTTCCACAATTACATGTTTTATTCCCATTATATTTTATCATGGTTGATTTTCTATTATGATATATGCATTACGTACTTCCACAATTTATGTCTTTGCTCTAGATTTTGATGTTTAAATTTCAGGTTCAAGTTTTTTGCTTTCAAATGTTTATGGATTGATTTATGTTCTCTATGTTTACCCTTACTGGGAATTTGAGATCACCCTTTATATGTTTTCTTTTCCCCATGATTTAGAGAAACGTTTTAGGTAAGAAAACAAAAGAGGAATATCTTTATGGGAAATGTTGAAAATCTTTCACCACGATTAGAAGATTATTTTCCATGTTTCCAAAGACACTAAACTATTACGGTCCTTTAGTGTCTTTTTTTGTTATGTACTATGAATTCTGCAAAATTATTGTAATGTCCATGTATGTCAGGCTTCGGGTCTCTACAGTTGGTACCAGTGGAAAGGTTTAATCAACCTTTGGAAACTAGGATACGAGAACTTTAGTGAGATCCCTAGAGATATTTATAAGGAATGTCTAGTTATGTCCCTAAGGATATGTATAAGTATAGATTATAGTCCTAGAATTACAGTAACGATCTTAGAATTAACCCTAAGATGTTAGATATTGAAGGTACTCCCCCTTTATTATGTTGTTTTCCCTAGCATGGTTTTTGCTTCTCATACTATTCTTTTTGGGTTTTAGACAATGGCTGGAACCCGAAGGAACCAAGTTGATCAATGTAATGGAAAATACAATGATTTTCCTCATGAACAAACAAATGTTATGGGAGATGGAGTGAAAAATCTTATTTCTATACATACACAAGATATGAATCATGCTGGACTTCCAAATGAGCAGAGAAGGGAACAATATTCTATTGAGTCCTTCATGAGGCAACGTCCACCTTCTTTCTGTGGGTCTTCTGATCCACTTGTTTCTGAACAATGGATCTGTACCACTGAAATGATATTTTCAGTTCTTCAATGTTCTGAACATGATAAGGTCATCTTATCAGTATATCGTTTGGAAGGTGAAGCTGATCAATGGTGGAATCTTATCAAGAATACGAGGCCAAGAGTTGAGATTGAGTCCATGTAATGGGATGAGTTCAAGAACATATATTTCAATAATTACTTCCCTCGTATTCTTCGAACTAAGATGGAGAAGGAGTTTCTTGAACTAAAGAAAAAGGATGAAGAATCTGTTGGTATATACGAAGCAAGTTTTACAAGGCTTGCAAGGTATGCATCTGGATTTATCATCCAACCTGAAAGTAAAGTTGATCGATTCTTCAGTGGCTTAAAACCAAATCTTCGAAGGGAATTATCTATAAGATACTTCATTAGATATGAAGAAATTGTGAGTTGTGTTATCAAGGTATAAATGGAAGTTGGTGTTACATATCCATCTCATGGTTTTGACAAGAAACAAAAGATGGAGTTCAAGGAGAAATATCAGAATAATGGTGAAAAGAAGATGTATGTTTCCTTATGCTCAAAGTGTGGAAAGAATCATGTTGGAGATTGTCTTAAAGGTACTATAAAATGTTTTAAGTGTGGAAAATAAGGTCATCAAGTAACTGAGTGTCGAAGTAATGGAAAAATGGCTGCTAATGATGTGAATAAAGAAAAGACTACAGAGAACGCACCACCAACTCTTCAATGCTTCAAGTGTAATGAAATGGGGAATTATGCTAATCAATGCCCTAATCCAAGGGTTAATGATGATCTACATGAGAAACCACTTAAGGAAATGGACAAAGGGAAGTCACATGCAATCACAATTAGTGATGTCGAATATGACAATGATGTGGTGGAATGATTAAGTGTTTATCTAATGGGATTCCAAAATAATGTTGCATATAGTATCGTGGAATATTGGAATATTTATGTATTGGTCTATTGTGGTTTTCAATAATTTTATGGTACCAGTCACCATGGAAAGTGATTGAGATATTTTTGGAAAGAAGATGATATGCACATAATGAAGGGATAATGAGGAAATGAAATGTTTGATAGTATTCATGAGCTCATGACTGATATAAATAAATAGTTATATAATGGTTTGAGTATATAGAATTTTGGGATTTTGGTATGTGGAAAGAGTTAACATTTGACAGCACTCAAGTTTTCACTAGGATTCAGTGGGTATTCTTTTTTCAAGAGAATACATGATTAAGACCTTGAAATGTTTGGAATGTGACCAACAAGACATATCTTATGATATATGGGGATCAATGATGGTATTAACATGCTTGTTATATGAAATCTCTGGTAATCGTTTTCACTATAATATGAGAGTGGACTGTAGTATTATGGATAAGCCTAAATATTGGAATGGATTATGTTGGAAATAAGTTAGTATTGTTTAAGGATAGAAATTTTTTCGATATTATTGATGGGATGTCATATTAAGGTAGTTTTAGAAAAATGACAACCTGCAGGATGGGCGAAAACCCATCGCGTCGGACAAGGCTGTGGGAATTGAACCCACAACCGAAGTGCGACTGGCCTTCATCACCTACCACTGGCCTACAGGAAGTCCCTAGTAATTAGAAACTAGTTTTATTGTATTAGGCTGTATGATTGATGAAGTATAAGTCCATTTTTGGAACCATATACAATTAATCACACCATAGATGGACTTATATATATATAACTTTTGCTAAAATTATGTTTGAGAAAGATGGAATGACCTATCATTCTATCACATGATCTGCTAACACTTCACAGAAGAAAAATTAAACTTCATTTCTTTAAGAGATAAAGTGGAAATTATTTAAGGAACTAACAACGGTGAGATTGTACCGAAATAAAGTAAGTATTCTTCTAATTCAAAATTTTCAACATTATGGAAATTATCTTGAAAGCCAAAAATGTTTTCCTAGTACTCTCATATCCGATAAATCAGATGGTACCTTAGATCCTCACAAATTTATGGCTTTGTGATTGTTGGATTTTTCATAGCCATGTTTTCTACCACTCTCCATCAGAACTTGATGGTTAAATTTTTCTTCCATATCCATATTTCCACCTATGGAAACCTAGTGATGAGTTACTTTGGGAAATCGTTACATTTCATACTTTATTTTTAAAAATAATTTTTAGTATTCCTTTTTACGAATTGGGTTTCTATTAAAGAAACTTTCGAGTAGTAAACCATTTATAAACCCACCAAATTTCAAGGGCGAAATTCTTTTTAAGGGGGGTAGAATGTAACACCCCAAGATTTTATGAAAAATATTCTTTTTAATTTCATTAATGTCTTGTGTTGTACGCTACACCAAAAGGAGCTTGCACAACAAGCATCCCTGACTTTTCTTGCATTACACACAATGCGACCTTCCACGATAGCGTGTGTTGTACGCAATACCGAGTTTTTCTAAACAATGATATGTGATATAAACTAGCCGTTATGAATATTAATACCGAATTTTGGAAATTTTATATATTTTATCTTTCAAAATGGACTTCATTTTTGGATTCAGAATATCGAAATTAGCATAGGGTGAAATTTTGGTATTTTTCTGAATACTTTCAATTTTTGATGAACTGTGAAAACACTGGGTTACTATTTAAAAACTGACTTTTTATTTAAATAATTATTTATTTTATTTAAATTTATCTTAGGTCAAAATTGATACATAATACCTATATATGTTCAATGCAATTCATTGGAGTCATTTTATAATAATTTTAGATATATAAAAATTTTATTGAACTTTTCACCATCTTTTACCCACCTCTTAGGAGAATTTTCAAATTTACATAAAAAATAATTTTACCACTTTTGTGAGTGGAATTTCAAAAATCTGAGAGACATGGTTGATTTCAGTAAGTAAAATGTGGTTCAATGAGATGAAAATAATTTTTTGTGAATAGTAACTTTTTACTTTTATTTACCACAATTATAAGTAAATAGGGTAATTAAGGGTAAAAATGATATTATTATTACCCTAACACATGTCCTAATTCTATTGGATAAGTGTAATTTGACAGAAAACAAAATTAGTGATAAAATATTTCCCTTTAGGTCCACTTAGAGTAGATTAGGACATTTAATATTATTTTATTTAATGAATAGTTAAAATTGTTAAAATCAAAGATTAATAACTAAAACATTTTTAATATAGGGTTATACATAAGATACATTATACTATAAACATTCATTAGAAAGATAAAATGATTTCCTACATAATGGTATTTTATTTGTAATTTTTAGACTTTAAATAATTTAATTTATTTTTGACACAATTATGATGCAGTAATTATATTATTAATGAAATATTGACGTAATTGTTGTTATAAATACACAAATAAATGTAATTTCAGACGTTTTATGAATTACAATAATTTTTTATATTAATATGACATGTTATTATTGATTTAATTAACTTTTTTAGAACTAATCATTCTTTTATGATTTTCACAAAAATCAATTAACAAATAGTGTCAAAATTGACATAAAATAGTTTTTAAAACAAATATTATATTATTAATTGTTATTTTATTCCTAAAAATCTAATGTTCGGCCAAATGAATTCTATAAGTTATATATATATTAACAATAAACAACTTGGGGTTCGTTTGGCTTGTTATTGTATGTTTATTAACCTTATAGTGTAGGAAAACAAGAAGACACCGTAAAAGTTAAATTATCTAACTTAAAGTTAAATATAAATGATAAGGTTATAATAGAACCCTAAACTTGTATAAATTATATTGGATGAGATAATTTAGACCCATCCCAACATTATCTTCCAAATAAATCAATTTGGAGCTTTTAAATACCGAATATGACTTTATAATAAAATAATATTTTTAGTTTTTCCAAAGGTGGCCCTCTCCTCCCTTATAAAAGGGAACCTCCTCCCTCTCTTCCTCAAACCACATTGATCCATCAAGCTCGGCCAAACCCTGCCAAATTCTCTTCTCCACTTCCCTAGAAACATCCTAGAGGTTCTGGTCTTCTTAAAAGTCCATCCTTAGTGCCCTAATAGATGGTTAAGAAGAGGCGCTTTAAAGAAGAGGTAATGTCTGTTACCGATTCTTTCAACTTTATTTCCTCTTCTAATTCTTCTTCTTTAGTTGTTTCCTTATGAAGTAATAAAATAAGTATCAATAATATATTGATATGTTATTATAAGTATGAAACATCCCCCTTTTCACCATCTATCCTTCCTATGGAAAACGAAATCACCGCGCATGCGTACGTACGGAATATCGTCTCCACGTCGTGGTGTAATCTGTTTCCGACCACCACCTTACTCGGATGGGTATAATGGTACAGATAAATAACTATAAATGATTATTGTAAAGTTGTATTTCTTCTGAAATAGTATACATACACTCCAATACAATTCCACGATCATGGGAAGGACATCATCGCTCTTGCGTACGTACGGAATACCGTCTCCACGAACACGATGAGATTCATTTTCCATGATTAACCATTCATGAATGATTATAAAGTATATATAATGAATAATAATGAAATATATAACATTATGAAGCTACTGAATTTATGTATAAATATATATATATATATATTTCGTCCGCTTACTTCTATTCATGTCAAAAAAGAAAGGAAAATAGTGTTCATGCGTACGTACGGTCTACCGTCTCCATGAACGGTGTATTTCATTCCTTTTATCGATCTATAATATATATGTATATGATGAATTTGTATTATATATAAATCATGTTTTACATTTTTTAATTATGTAAATCAGGATATAAGTAATAATATCAAGAACGACAAGTTTAACCACATACGATAAATGAAATGATTTTACCCAAAATGCTGCTTTAACATGGAATTTACAGAAGAACGGGTAATATAAAGTCATAAGTGAAACATATATGATATCATAACAATGAATATGATTTTTTAATAAGTCAATGACATTATTTAAATCATTATATAGGAGTTTCGGATACGTATGAATCATATTGGACCAAAGGTAAGGGATAATTTTGCAAATCTCATTTTTATCTGAGACTGCTTATTCGTAAGTATTTACTAGGGTTATTTATATCATCCATGTCCATGTTTTATAAAAGTGTTTTCATGTTTGTTTAAAGTCCTTTTTACCCATTTTTTACTTTTACTACATGGTATGTAAGGAATATTTCTTTTGTTTACGTTACGAGGTACTTTTTGACTTTTCCGACAAAAGTACGAGAAGATTGTTATTTTTATCTTAAACGACATGAAAGGATTTTTACAGTTTTATAAATCCATATTTTGATGAAGATTCTTCCAAAATATTTCAGGAAAATTTTCAACAAAATACTTTTCTTTTAAAATTGCATGACATTTTTTGAAAAGAAAATGATTTTGAAGAAGAAAGGATATTTTACTCAAGAATTCATTTCAAATGTTTTATCAAAACCATTTTCCAACTAGGATGACATTATTTCATAAGTTTATGTTTCAAGTTTAATGTCTCTATGATTTACATGGTTTCACTTTTGTTATGTTGAATTGATATCCATTTTTTGGTATGGATTATGTTATGATGGGATGATGTTTATGAAACCCATTTTATAATTTGGGTAATGATGAATGATTTATGTTCATGTTGTGGAAAAAGTATGAATGATTTAATTATGAGATGGGTGGGACCAATATCTCCCTCCAATGCATTGGGTAAAGATTTATATCTCATGAGATAGACATTTCTGGAATTGTAAGTTAATCCGGTTCAGTGTTATTGGACTGAAACGAGGAGTGAACTCAATTCAGAAAGGGACTTTGTCCACTAAGATAGTCTTGACAGCAATTCCTTGGCTACTATGGAAATCATAACATGTGCTGAATGGTTGCCACAATTACATGTTTTATTCCCATTATATTTTATCATGGTTGATGTTCCATTATGATATATGCCTTACATACTTCCATGATTTATGTCTTTGCTCAACATTTTGATGTTTAAATTTCAGGTTGAAGTTTTTGCTATCAAATATTTATGGATTGTTTTAGGTTCTCTATGTTTACCCTTACTGGGAATTTGAGCTCACCCTTTTTATGTTTTCTTTTCCTCAGGATTTAGAGAAAGGTTTTAGGTAAGCAAATAAAATGGGAATATCTTTATGGGAAATGTTTAAGATCTTTCACCATGATTAGAAGATTATTTTCCAAGTTTCCAAAGACACTAAACTATTACGGTCCTTTGGTGTCTGTTTTTATTATGTACTAAGCATTCCGCAAAATTATTGTAATTTCCATGTACGTCAGGCTTCAGGTCTCTACAAAAAGGATGTGAAAGATTCAAAAAACCACATGCTTTCCTTCATTTGATGATGGAAGAGGTTTGGGATATGGTGGAAGAGTCGGGGCTATGAAAGATGAGGTTGGGGCTACAATTCTTCACTCTCCTCACATTACTCCGGTTTAGTGTCTAGGGTAGGGAAGGAATTAATGTGACTGATGTATAGTGGAGAAAGAATGTAACCTCATGAATGAAGGGATTGGGCCTTACACATGGATGGTTTCCCAATGATTGGATGCATAGTGAGGGAGGAAAGTGTCATTACATGTTAGAAGGAAATAAAATTGTAATCCTTTATCTGCATATTACAGACCGAAGACTACGAATATAATAGACAATAATGGATTCATATAGTCCTATCCCTAGAATTTGAAACTGGGAGCTCCCTAACACTGTCTCTAGGGTAAGGGTCCATGTGACCATAAATATAAAAGTCTAAAAATTCCCTGAGGATACCTACCTTCTGATAGGAAAACTATGACCATAGAGTTCCCAATCCAAATAGGAGATATGCAGACGTGCATTTTCTGAAGGATTTTAAGATCATGAGGTCTTTGTGGTGTTTTCAACTATGTACTTTTCTAATGTGGGAGACAAGGAAGGAGAGTACCTTCCATGGGTGACTTTGAATAGAGATTAAAGGTTATCTCACAAAGGTCCTGAATGTAGTTTCTCAGCACAGGTGCACCGCATATGTGTGCTACGTAAGTGTGCCATACTGGTCCAAGGAGTAACTGAAAGACCTTCTCTTTGGTGGAAAAGAGTTGAATAGGATGAATATTTATTGGTCAATATAATAATGTGGGACAACACTTCATTAATTACATACCCTAAGCACCCTTGGTCTTCACTGGTTTCCTTTAAAGAGTCTCGCATATGTCCATGATAAATGAAAGTGACCTCATACAAGTGAATTTTTCTTATAGAAGAAGGATCCCCAAAAAAGTTTCTTGTATTTTTTATCATAAAGGGACAATTATTTTTTATACCCTTTTAATTCTCCCTTCTCTCATGTTTGAGAAATATACCCAGGAAAGATGTGGGAACTGGGAGAAGGTGATGCACAATTAGAGCTCAATGGTTCTTATGGTTTTGGAGTTGCACAAATGGGGATCAAAAGGGCCCAATTTATATCAAGAGATGGGACCTAGTAAAAGGATGTAATTTTAGGTATGTATTTCATGTAGGTCTATGGAGGAGGTCTACCACGCATGTGTTCAAGTATAAGACATCTACGTAGGTCTATAGCTTAGGTCCTCTATGAAAATCGGTGGCGTAGATCCTCAGTGTGGGGTTGGGGGAGGGATGTGACTTTTGGTCAACACCGGAAGGACCTATTATGGAATCATAGAGTTCATGTGTTCCATGCAATTTCATTTGGTTAGATCTATTACCTTCTATTTTCTTTGTTGATACATAATATTTATAATTCACTCTTTATGGAACTTTTTTCTTCCTTTATTAAAATGCAGTGCCCACAAATCCTGTCTTCTTTGGATTGGATCCGAACAATGGGGTTGGGTCTTGTAATAAAGAAAAATTCATGCAAAATATTATTAAGGATCATCACTATATTGAAAAACTTCTCCATGTATCATTCAAACAGAGATCATCAGCATCAGTGAGCAGTGTTGTCCAGTGGTGCCTATAAACACCCTGTTGCATTACATTGATTCTTCACTAGTGTTTTAATTTTTTTTCTCTTGTTTCATATGTGAATTATCCAGTTACTCCGCATTGGGATCCCATGAAGGTTATTAAAAAGAGTTCTCATGTTACAGAAACATAGTCTAAAGGGATACGCGAAGCCATCATAGTCAAAAGGGATGCACAGAAGGACCTCATAGAGTAACTTTTTCAAAGGACCTACACAAGGAAACCTTTATATGGACCTATTTGGGGGACCTTTACAATGGACCTATGCGGGGAACCTTATAGAAATAATTACATGAGGATTTTCCTTTTCAAAATTCATGAATTTATCTATGTTAAAATTCTAGCATTCATAATTGAATATTTCAACAAAATGATAAAAATTTGTTTCCTTATTACAGATTTCACAATTCATCCTTTATGTACCACAACTGAAGATTATTTTTGGCATAATAATAAAATTATGAAAGCTATTAGACAAGATTATTATGATTTTTTTTAATATTACCCTTATCGAACTAGTGAAGGGTTTGATTCTATACCAGAATGAGTATCCACGAAGTGATTATTAGCCTCTATATGGGAATAAGATCTTGAGGGATACCCACATTCCATAATATAAGAAGATTTACCCAAATAATTGGATTGTGAAACACATGATCACTTCTTGTTACAATATTTCTGTGAAAGGTGTCCGTATTAATAAAGGAACAGTTCCTATTGGATGCATTTTAGACCAAAGTGGTTGCACTCATGAAATGAAGGATTTTTCCTTATATCCATGGCCTCATTGTTATTATTTGACCATTAATTATTTAAATGTAGGTCAATATCATTACTAGAAATAGAACAATTATCTCTTTTCTATTGGGGGAGTTAGGACCAAATGGAAGTGGGCATTCTATGTACACTTAACTTGTGCGTAGTTTAAGAATGTGTTGTAGTATGTTCACATTTATTAGACTATCTGGGTATTATAGACCTACGTTTAATAGAAAGTATATATCATTCCATAATTATTTAACAGATGGAGTCTACAAAAAATTCATTTCATTTGAAACATAGAGAGGTCGACATCAATTTTTGGGAGAACTACCAAATCTCATAGGATCCCATTCTCGGGGAAATGTATGACGAATTCATTACAGCAATGAAAATTTGGGATGATGCTGAGAGGACACCACCAGTATCCCATGAGATATTCACAATAGAGAATAAGTTATAAAATAAAAAAGAATTCTCATCTGAGGGATGATTTCCATGCAGATGTTTCAATGCGAGCCTTCCTAAAACAAACCAAATAGTAAGGGACTACTTGTAGCCGTTATAAAAATTTCCCCACTGTTGATAATCAGGGTGCATCGGGTATATTTAGGCCCACATTAGAGAATGTTAATTAAAAAAATTGGGGTAACAATGCCAATACCAAGATTGATTCAATGGTATACCTGGCTGAATTCATTTCTATATGGCTATGAATTTATCTGCTTCTATTTCACGAGTCCAGTGGTGGTGTGAGGCCATCGACATTAATTATTATGGAAAAGTCAGTAGAGGTGAAGTATATCTAGTTGGTTGTCCCTATATTAGAAAGAATATATCACTTAATTTTGAAAATATATAATGAGATGGATCCATTTAGAATTTTTGGGCCATTTCAGGTGTAGTGGGGCTAGATTGAAGCATATTGTAGTTCATATTTGGTTAGGAATTATGGTAGGATTGTAACCCCTGAATGTTTTTAAAATACAGTTTCTTTAAAAAATTTGAATTCTTTACTATCCCGTTTTTTCAAAAATTGATTGTTTCAATGAACTGTGAGTTGCCCTTGTTATAAAATGACCATTATAACCTACCCATTAGGATAGCGATAATAAGTAGAACTAACTTATGAAAATGTATTGTGTATTCATTGGTCAACAATTGTTTATGAAAAATATAGATCAACTAGATATATATAATTTTATATTATTAAATCGAGTTAATCACTATTAATAATTATATTAATGAGATATATATGTTTTATGCATAGTTTTTTTTTGATATTCATCAAATGGATATTTTAGTCGTAGGGTATGAATAAACCATATTGATATATTAAAATCTATATTTTTCAAAAGGGTAATTTGATGACTTTAAATGAAGATCCATTATTAAATTAATATTTTGACACATTAAAAATTTTTATAGGGGAAAATCAACATTTTCTTTGGAATCAAAATATAAAAATTTACGTTGGGGGAAACTTTAATAATTTTCTGAAAACATTAAAATTTAAACAAATAGTAAAAGTACAGTAAATTTTAATTAAAAACAAACGTTTTCACAGAAATAATTTATATGGTTAAATTATAATATTGATTTTTTTTAATGTATAAATATAATATATTTTTATAATTCAATATAATGTATATAATTATCATTAATTTTACATTGTATTTAGATGAAAAAGTATTTCAATCTTTTGTAATGTTTTAACTTTTAAAACTCATTCTCTCTTTCTAAAAATGAGATTAATTTAAAATTAATTACTAAAACTTTTATTGTTTTAAATTTTAAAAATTGAATCTATATTTTGAACAATTATGTACAAATAATTTAAATATATTTAATTTATTATTGGGAATTATGAATACGAACTCCCGTAATTTTTATTAATATGGTAAAAGGGTAAAATAGGTAATTTTGGGTAATAATTATATGATACAAGTAGACTAAAACTTGTTCTAATTGAATTTAATGAGATATGGGAGACCAAGAAAAAGCATAGCATGAAGAGTTGGCCTTTGTAAGCCGCTTGGGTGTGATTATGAAACTTATAAGTATTAATTTAATGGAAATGAAAACAATGCTATAAACATATATCTTATAGGTAACAAAATTTAGTATGGGGTTATATAAGGGATAAATTTTATTATATGTAGTAATTAGAAATATATAAGGTTTTTCTACATAATGGTACTTTATTTATAATTTTTAGTCATTATATAATTAAATTGAATTATGACACAATGATAATGGAGAGATTGCTTTATTAATGAAGGAATCAATTAAGTAATATTTAAAAATATTAAAATAAAAAAAATTAAACCTAATTTATGTCAACAATGACATTTATATGTGAATATTAAATGTTATAAGACAATTAAAATGTTTTTATTGATGCTATATCTCTGTTAGATTTTATTTAAATTCAGTAAAATGAATAGTGTAAAAATTGACAAAATTGGTGTTTTATTAAAAATAGTAAATTATTACATTATTTAAAAACCCAAAAAATATTTAAAAATAAAAAAGTGACTATGATAATGTATAAATTTTAATTATGTTCCAAATTATGGAAAATTTACCCAATATAATTAAAATTTATAACCTCCTAAAAATTAATATTTTTTCTACCATTTAAATTAAAAGAGAATAATTATGGGTAAACTGAAAAGATAAGACTTAGAATAAACTCAATACATTTATAAAAATTATTGGATGAATATATTTAGAACTATTGTTATATTATAATCTAAATATTCCAATTTGGAAGCATTTTTATAAAAAAAATAATTTATAATAATTTAATATTTTATAATTTTCCAAGGGTGCCCCTCACCACAATTATGAAAGGGCACCTCCTATGTCACCTATTCACTTCAATTTGAGCCTTCAAGCACCACCATACCCTTCCATTGTATCTTATAAACTCTATTATTTATATTCTAGAGGTTTTGGTATTACTCAAATTCCTACTCCAGTGCTCTAAGAAGAGATTTAGAGGAAGCACGTCGAGGTAGAGGTAATCAGTTCAACCAATTATTTAAAACATTGTTTATATTATATTTACTCTTCATTAGTTGTTAAATTATAAATTAATAAATTCATAATCAATACTATATTTAAATGTTATTATAATTATGAAATAACTATATTCTGCCTTTTATCCATCCTATGAAGAACAAAATCACTACATGTGTGTACATACGATTTGCCATCTCCACACCATGGCATTATATGTTTTTCACCACCACCTTACTTGTATGGGTAATATGATGTAAATAATAACTACATATGATTAATATAACATGATACATATTCTTAAATATTATACTACATCCACTATAATAACATTTAGCAATTATGTGTATGATATCGTCACTCGTGCGTACGTACGACCTACCGCCTCCAAGATGTTAAGTGATTTATTATACACAATCTTCATTAATGATTGATTATATAAATGTAATAAAAAAGTAAATATGTTAGATATTATATCAATTTAATTTTTAATGATGTATATGACCTTATAAGTAGAACCAAAACTTATTTAACAAAAAATGCATAAGAGCATAAATGAGTTTATTTCTAAATAATGAGTGACAATGAAATGTTATTTGACAAACATATGATATTATGGTCATATATGATAGAATAAAAATGAATATGAATCCAGAATAATGCAATTAAATTATTTAAATAATTATACAGTTGGTTCACATACATATGAAGGATACCATACCTATAGTAAGAGATAATTTGGAAATCTCATAATTATCTGAGATTGTTTAGACGTATGTATTTATTGGGTTATATTTATCATCCACACCCATGTTTACTAAGTATGTAATATATTTTTTTTTATTTTTATACAATTGTTTATTTCTAATTTTATTCATCGGTATTTTTTTATTAAACGACATGAAAAAAATATTTTTTCATTATTTGTTATGAGATACTTTTGGACATTTCTAGAAAATGTAAGAGGAGAATGTTTTTTAACATATACAACATGAAGAAATTCTAATATTTTTATAACTCCTTATTTTCTAGAAGCCTACCCTACACGTTTTCAAGTTATTTTCAAAATAATATTTTTATTTTAAAATTGTGTGGCATTTTGGAAAAGAAGATTGTTTTGAAGTGGAAACGATATTTTCATAATGAATAAATTTCATGAGTTATATATAAATTATTTTCTATCTAAGATTAAATTAATTAAATATGATTATTTTTACATACCCATTATTAATATTATTTAATTTTATTTATCATAAAATTATTTTTATAAAATTATTTTATTTTATATATATTATGATGGAATGATGTTTAAGAAACCCATTTTTGTTCCCTAGGTTATTATATGGTGAATGATTTATGTTTTTGTGGAACATGTAAGAATGATTTAATTATGATATTTGTAAGACCATTATGTCCCTCCAATTCATTGAGAAATGATTTATATCTCATGATATATACTTGAATGGAATGACAAGTAAATCTTGTTTAGTAGTAAATGGTTGGAAGGGAACATTAACCCAATTCCCTAATAGACATTGTCTTCTATGATGGTATTAGAAATGAGACGTGACTAACATGAAATTGTTATCTATTATTATGTATATTACACGAAATATAATGACTTAGGTTTTGAATTTACATTAATTTATTATTATTAACATTCTTTATTTATCCCCCAGTATGAGACCATGGTCTTTTACATGGAGGATAAGAATTTTAAATGTTATATTCCTTTGTCTTATGATTATGATATGATTAATATTTATATTGTTTACCCCAAATTAGAATCAATTATCACCCATTCATATGTTTTTTCCCTAGGTCCTAAAGAATTGTTTTAAGTAATATATGTCAAAAAGAGGTATAGGTATGTAAAAATAAGTGGGAAAAAATGAACACGTCATATGAACCCTTTATTTATGTTCCATGGATTCTAATGACACTATACATTGACAGAATTTTGTGTTTTTTTTATATTTTTTAATAAATATTCTTCAACAATGATGTAATATCAATGTGTGTATGGTATGGGAATTATAGTTGGTATTAGAGGAATAATATAGTTAACCTTTGGAAACTAGGGTGAGAAAACCTTAGGAAGAACTCTATGGATACATTGATGTATAAGTTACAATTATAATAAATTATAAAAGACCATGAATAACCTAGAATAAAACCTAATGTGTCAAAAAATGATATTTTATTCTCCATTATGTTTTTTCCCATTATGATTAGTGTTTCACAAAATATGCTTCTTGTTTTAAGTCAATAGAAGGAACCTGAAGGGAATATGTTAATGCTGAATACGACAGACAATGCAATGATTATCCTACTATGAAACAAAATGACATGGGAGAAAGAATAAAAATTATTTTAGTTATTCTCATACAACATTCTCAAGATATGAATCATTAATGTCTTACAAAATATAAAAGGCGGGAAAAACATTTTGTTGAGTCCTTCATGAGGAAGCATCCAACTTATTTTAGCGGGCCTTCTGATCTATGAGTGGCTGAACAATGGATAGGTACCACTAAAATGATATTTTGAATTATATAATGTTCAGAACATGAAAATTTTATCTTATTATTATATCTTTTACAAGGTGAAGCTAATCAATGGAGGAACCTTATCATAAATATGAGGAAAAGAGATGAAATTGGGTCCTTGGAATGGGATGATTTCAAGAACTAATTTTTCAATATGTACTTTCATAATATTATTCAAACGTAGATGGAGAAGAAATTCCCTAATCGTATGCCAAAGGACTATAAATCCACTAGTACCTATGAGGAAAATTTTACAAGACTGTAATGGTACACTTTTGGAATTTTTATCCAACCGGAGAATAAAATTAAGTGATTCTTTAGTGGCTTAAAACAAGCCTCTGAAGGGAATTTTCTATAAGGGACGTCAATAGATATGATGAAATAATTCAATGTGATATCAAGGTTGAGATGGAGATTCGAGTAACCCATTATTCCTATGGGATTGATGAGAAGAGAAAAATGGAATTCAAGCGAAAATATAAAGACCATACTGAAAAGAAGATGAGTTTTCTCTTATGCTCAATGTGTTGAATGAAACATGGGGGAATTTTTATTAAAGGTACTAGTAAATGTTTTATGTGTGTAAAAGAATGTCATAAGGTATTTGAATGAAAAATTGATCGGAAACAGATTTCTAATAAAGGTAATAAAGAAATGGCTACACATAATGCATTTTCAACACATCAATGTAATAAATGAATGAATATGGTGCATTATGCTAATCAATTACCTAATCAAGGGGTTAATAATGATGATCGACGGTAGAAAACTCTTAATGACAAAGGAAAAGGCAAGTCACATATGATCACTATCAGAGATGTGGAGTATGATAATGATGCGGTGAAAGGTACACATACCATCCACAATAAAGTATATTATTCTTCATTTCATTTTGTATCCACACACTCTATTATTTTTGACGAAATTTCAAAGGGTATCTCCATATTACCTCAATATTTAGAGGTTGAGTTAGTTGTGACAACTCATAATGTAACAATAGTCTCATAATCTTTTAATTAATCTCTGGTTGATGTAAATGGGAATGTGCTTCCCAAAAATCTCACAATCCTTCCTAAAATATAATTCGATGTGATTCTTGGCAAGGATTGTATTTCTCTATATGGAACTCATAACAATTTACAAGGAAGGGATGTAACATTTTATATTCCAGATCAATCTATGATAATCTATTAATGCAGGGATGAATATATACTTCCATTAGAAATTTCTTCCATCTTATAGGTATTCATTACTATAAATTAAGGTTAATTATATCCAATGGTTGGGGAGAAAACCACAATTAATAATACACCCATTGGAAGGGATTTCAAGGACATTTTCCCGAATAATTTCTTGTAATTTTACTACATTGTGAAGTTTAGTTTTAAATATAACTTGTACCAGGTGTTATGAATATTTCAAATAAACTTATATAATGGATCCAATTGAGTTTCTTGAATTGAAGAAGAAACTCCAATATAATCTTGATAATGGACTCAAAATCCCTAGTGCGTCACCTTTTGGGGAACCTATTATGTGTGTTAAGAATAAATATGAATCAATGAGACTCTGTTTTGATTATTGAGAAATTAACAAGATCACTATAAAAAAAATCATCTTCCCCAAATTTGATGACATATTCGACCAACTATGCAGAGCTCAATACTTTTTTAATATTTTTCTTTATTTAGGATATCATCAATTAAGGATACAAAAGGAGGATATTCCAAATATGGAATTTCATATAATCTATGGGCTATATGAATTTATAGACTTTAATTTTGGTCTTACTAATTCTCCTTCTCTCTTCATGGATCTAATGAATAGGCTCTTTAGATACTATCTTGATCAGTTTCTGGTAATATTTATAGACGATATTCCTATATATTAAAAGAGAATGGAAGAACATGAAGACCACTTGAAAATTGTACTAAAAACCCTGATAAAGGAGAAGCCTCACGAAAAATCTACCAAGTGTAAATTTTATCTTAAAAAAGTGTCATTTTTGGGTCCCACAATCACAAAATAGTTGTTATCTGTAGATCGCTAAAATACCGAAGTTGTCGAAACATGGCCGAGAAAAAAAATAGTAACGAAGATCTGATGTTTTCTTGGTTTGGCTGGATATTATCAAATTTATGTGAATTATTTTTCACGATAATCTAATCCTCCCACCAAGTTGAGTCGGAAAAGAGTTCAATTGGTATGGATAGAGGAATGTGAAGGGAATTTCAATGATCTCCAAATAAGGTTAGCCTGTGCACCTATGCTCACATTGCATTATAGTGGAGAATGGATTTTAATCTATACTGATGAATCCAAAAAAATAATGGGATATATTTTCATGAAAAAAAATATTGGGATAGCTTATGCCTCATGGCAGTTGAAAATCCTTGAGAAAAATCACCCAACTCAAGATTTTGCATTAGATGTGGTAATATTTGCATTAATGATATAGATGAATTATCTTTATGGTGAAAGGTTTGATATTTATACTGATCATAAATGTTTAAAGTGTATTTTAACAAAAAAAGGACCTAATTATGTTTCAAAAAATGAGGTTGCAGTTGATTAAAGATAATTACAATTTAATACATTACCACAATGGGAATTAAAACAAGGTGGCATATTCTTTAATCGATAAGACAATTCTTGCCTATCAAGGATGAGGACAAAAGAAGTTCTTATATTTATGGATTATAAAAAAAGGATCTAGAAATTTTAGTGAAAGGGGAGAAATACTATCTTTATCCAATTAATGTTCAACCATATATGCAAGTGATGATTAAAGAGGTGAAGAATGAATACGTAGATCCTGAAAAAAGGATTGAAATGTTACTGAATTAAACCATGATTGTGATGGAATAATATGTTTCATAAATTAGGTTTTTATACCTATCATACAAGAATTATAGAAGGACATTTTGGATTTTTCTCATAGTTCTTCACTCTATATTCACCCTGGAAGCACAAAGATGTACATGGGATTAAAAGGGTTTTTTTTTGTGGGATGACATCAAAAGATATTTTGTGGAATATGACACTCGGTGATTGGTTTGTCAGCAAGTTAAGTTTTATATATATAATTCTAAGTGTATGTTACAACTGTTACCCATACAGAATAGTAATGGGAATACATCACTATGTTATTTGTCACCGGACTTCCCAAAATAGCCAAAGTTAATAACATTATTAGGAATACAGTTGATCACCTTACAAAGTCAGTATACTTCTTTGATATTAGAGAGGATTTGTATTTTGATCATCTTAATAGGATACATGTAATGTAAGTGGTAAGATTTCATGTTTTATCAATTTCCATTATATTTGACATGGATCTGAGGATTACAGTGATGTTCCAGAGAAGTCTTCAGCAAGCGCGGGATACAGAGTTATGTTTCATCGCTGCTTTTCATCCTCATTCAGATAGACAGTCCGAGAGGACAATTTAAACTCTGAATGACATGTTGAGATCTTTCTCTATGAATTATAAATGTGGAGGGGATCAACTCCTACCTTTGGGGAATTTTGTTACAATAATATCTTTCACTCTAAAATTCAGATGGCTCATTATGAATACATCTATCGAAAAAACTGTAGAACTATAAATTACTAGGATAAAGTTGTAGAAAGATTGCCATTATTACCTAACAATTTTGATGAAATGGTAGATAAGGTAATATCGATTCAAAAAAATATATAATTAGTTTAGAGTCAACCAAAAAATTATGATGACTACCAAAGAAAAGAACTATAGTTTGAAGTGGGTTACAAGGTGTCTCTATGAATATATCTCTGGAATAGAGAAATGAGATTTGGGAATAATGGAAAGGTGAGATCTAGGTATATCTGTCCTTTTAAAATAAAAATCATGTTGGGAAGGTTTATTATTGGTCATTGGTTCCCTCGAATATCTCTCGAGTTCATGATATGTTTCATGTATCTCTCCTAATTATGTACATACCAGATCCTTCAAATGTACTAATCTCAGATGTCTTACATTTAGATCATGCTATTTAATGTGAAGAAAAACTGATAGATATTATGGATCATATTTAAAAAGTTCTAATAAACAAGACAACTCTCTTGGATAATGTTTTGTTGGAGGAACCACCAATTTGAGGAAGCTATGTGCGAACTTGAGGATATGATGAGGGAGTTGAATACTCATCTATTTGTATCAATTTTATGAATTTCATGTGAAAAAATAAACTAAAGGGGGGTATAATGTAACAACTAGATGTTTTCATGAAATATTTCGTTTAAATAATTTTAAATTTTTATTAGATTTCATTGCACACTGTCAGGAGTTTAAATGAACTGTGATACGCCCTATGTATAAAATGACCATTTTATCTTACCCATTTGGATATTGAGAATATGTATAACTAACTTATGAAATTTTACTTTGAATTTTTTGGATCCCAATTATATATGGAAAATATAAATCAATTAGATATTTATATTTTTGTATTAATAATGTTAGTGAATTACTATTAGTAATTAAATTAATGAGATATATATGTTATATACTTAATGAATATATTTTATATTCATCAAATGTATATTTTAGTTATAGGAAAGGAATAAACGGTATTTGATTTTTAAAAATTTATATTCTTTAAAACGGAAATATTATTCCTTTTAATGGAGGAACCCTATTAAATTAAAATTTTAACAATTCATAATTTGTATATGAAAAAAATCAACAATTTTACTTGGAAGAGAAAAATAAAAGTTCACATTAGATGAAAATTTAATATTTTTCTAATAACGTAAAAATTTAGATGAAAAGTAAAAATAAAATAAAATTTAATTGAAAACAACTTTTTTTATCAAAATAACTTATATAGTTAAATTATAATATTGAATTGTTTAAAACTATAAATAGAATAAAATTTTATCATTCAATATAAACTATGTCATTTATAATAATTTTACATTAAATCAATATGTGAAAACATTTCATTATTTTGCAATTTTTTCGCTTTTGAAATCCATTCTTTCTTTCCGACTACAAGACTAATTTTAATTTAATGAATTCATCTTATGTGTTTGGAATTTTAAAAAATGGAATCCAAATTTTGAATTAGTAGGTCCAAATAATGTAAATATATTTATTTTATTTTGGGGCATCATAAATAGTAGCTTTAATTAATATTATTAATATTCTAAAATGGAAAAATGGGTAATTAAGGGTAGGAATGTCAATATGAAACTACCCTAATACTTGTCCTAATCAAATTGGATTTGATATGGCCAACTAACAAAACCATTGGGATGGAAATTTTTCTTTTCGATTCCACTGATGTGTGATTGTGACACTTATAACATTTAGTTTAATGTAATGTAAAATAAGTTATAAACAGATATCTTCTTATTAAAACAATTTTAATATTAGGTTATATAAGTGATCTCTTCGGCTATCAACAATCATCAGAAAGGTAAAATTTTAAAAATTATAGTACCTTATTAATGAAGGAATCAAAAAAATGATATTATAAATATTAAAATAATTATTATTTGAAATAATTTATGTTATCCATGATTTTTCTTGGTGAATATGACATGTAAAAAGACTTTTAAATGGTTTTTTCTATGTTATCTATTTGTTTATATTTTATATAAATTCAATAAAACAAATATTGAAAAAAATTACATAATTGATGTTTTATAAAAAATAGAAAATTACTAAATTTTTTTAAAACATTAAAAAGAATTTAAAATCATCAAGCCATTATCATAAGGATGAAATGTTCATCACGTTTCCAATTATTGGAAATTACCCCATATAAGTAAAATTTATATCCTCTTAATATTAAAAATGTTTATACCAAAATTTAATTTTAAAGAGAATAATTAAGGGTAAATCGAAAAGATATGGCTTAAAATAATATCAATACATTTAATGAAATTATTTGATTAGAGGATTTCAAAATATTATTATATTTTCATTTAATAATTTAAATTTTGAAGCATTTGGATTAAAAACCAACAATTTTTATTAATTTAATATTTTAAGACATTCCCAAGGTGCCCCTCCCCTCAATTATAAAAGGGATTCTCCTCCCTCACCTCTACACTTTAATTTGAACATTCATGCTTAGCTATCCTCTGAAATTTTAGCATATAAAATTCATTATTTACAATATATAGGTTCTTTTCTTCTTAAATGACTAACTCTAGTGCTCTAAGATGAGATTTAGAGAAATCACATCAAGGAAGAGGTGATCTATTCTACCTATTATTTCAATCATATTTCTACTTATACATACTCTTCAATAGTTGTTTCATTATAATGTAATAACATCCCTTTAAATAATATAATGATATGTTATTATAATTATGAAACAAACATATTCCACCATATATCAATCCAATGAAAAATGAAATCCCAACATGTGAGTACGTACACCTTACCGTCTCCACGTCATTGTGTAATATTTTTTTCACCCCTCCTTACATAGATATGTATAATGACAGAAATAATAACTATATATTGTTATTCTTATAAAATTATACTAACTCTGAAATATTTGACACCATCCACTTCAATACCATTCAACAATTACGTGAATGATAGTGTCACTCGTGCAGACAGACGACCTTCCATCTCTAGGATGTGATGAGATTATTTCATCTTGATCTTCATTATATAATTATTATATAAATGTATAGAATGAATAAATATGGTATATATTATGATAATATTATTTTTTAATGATATAACTATGTCCTAATAAGGATAACAAAAACTTTTTCAATAAAACATTTATAAGAACAGAAAGTAGTTAATATCCAAATAACGAGTAACAATGAATTCTTACTGACAAACACATGATAAAATGATCATATATGATATCATAAAAATAACCATGATTTTATAATAAGTTAATGATGTTATTTAAATAATTATAAATGATGTTTAGATACATACAAAGTATATTGGATCTATGGTATAAGATCATTTCGAAATATCATCGTTATCTAAGATTGTTTATACATAGGTATTTAATTGTGTATACTTATCATCCACATCAATGTTTACTAAATATTTAATATTATTTTTTATTTTTCAACAATTTTTTAAAGTCAATTTTACCCATTTTTAAATTTTTATTAAACAGAATGAAATGTATATTTTTCCATTATTCGATACGAGGAACTTTTTTACATTTACGGAAAAAGTACAATGAGAATGTTTTTTAAATTATATGGCATGAAAATATTTTTAAATTTTCATTATTCCTTATTTACATGAATATTACATTACACATTTTCAATTTTTTTCTAAAAAAAATCTTTATTTTAAAATTCTGTAGAATTTATAGAAAAGTTGTTTTTTCAAGAAAGAGTATATTTTTCTCAATAATTAATTGCAAGTGTTCTGTCAAAATTATTTTCCATATAAGATGGAATTATTTAATTAGGGTTATGGTTATATCCCTATTATTACTATGATATTTTTTGTTTATTATGGAATTATTTTTATAAAATCTATTTACATTATATGGATTATGATGCAATGATGTTTAGGAAACCCATTTTTCTTTTTTGGGTTATTATATGATAAATGATTTATGTTTTTGTGCTCTCGTATGAATGATTTCATTATGAGATGGTTGGGACCTATATATCCCTCCAATGCATTGGGTAAATATTCATATCTCATGAGATAGTCATGACTGGAATTACAAGTTAATAAGGTTCGGTAATATTGGGTTGGAACAAAAATTTAACCAGGTTCAGTAGTGGAATTTTTATACTATGATGGTCTTGGAAATGATCATTGACTGATATGACAATATTAACTATGATTATGTGTATTAAAAAATATATATTGTCTTATGTTCTGATTTTTGGGATTTTATTCATTGATTATTATGAACATTCCATATTTATCCCATGACTGTTCATCATAATCATTCATATGTAGGATAATATTTTCAAATGTTATGTTCTTTTTTCTTAAGACTATGATATGATTCATAACCTCCTTGTTTTACCTTATTGAGAATTTAAGATCACCCTCTCATATGTTTCTTTTCCCCAAGACTTGAAGATGTGTTTTATGTAAGATATGTGAAAATGGGTCTAGTTATGATGAAATAAGATAGAGAAAATGAAGATGTCTTATGAACAAGATGTTTATGTTTCCTAGATTCTAGATAAACTATTCCTATACAATTCATTTGGGGATTTGTTATATTTTGTAGTTAATATTATTCATATTTGAATTAATATCAATTTATTTAAAGTATGGGCCATGATAAGTATCCCCAATAGTCAATTCACCCTATTTTTTTCATAATGTCTCTTGGATTTAGCGTCAAATTCTAAAGCATGATGAGGTGTTGGAGGTGATGAATGTATGTGGAGACTTCAGATTCTTTCCAGATGGTATCCCACCAACCATAACATTCTTCTATGATATTAAAGAAGATAATTATGAGATGATGTCATAAATGATGGTCATTGAGGATAGTGTACTGGTATCCCATATTGATATTGATATTATCTGTGAGACATACATCACTTATTTCATTCTCACATACTAAAATGTATTCAATAATCAGTCACCTACCCTCCCACATATGTTAGTCAGGATACGAATTCAATGTTATCTCGATAATTATGGATCCTAATGTCTCAAGAGACATCCAAACATTCAATCACGCTACCCCTTTCAAAGTAATCCATTAGGAAGGAGGATGCATATGCTAAGGCCTGGGATTCTTCATTCCCTCAAGGTACTTTTACCAAGGGATCATATTGGGTAAAGGTCATGAGTAGTACTGATCATGGAATGTGTGGATAGAAATCCAAAACCAAAAATGATGCAGAGGATTCTGAACCCTCAAAATGTTCTCGTAGAAAGTCACCCAAGAATGATAGGGTTAAGGAGATATTTCCCCCATTTCCAAGGTGAACTAGTTCCCATAATCAGGAATAGGTTTTCATCTCATCACCTCATTTTTTAAAAGAGAATGGGGGGTTGAATTGGATTTTCAACTTGAATGCCTTGATTTTTCCTCCCAACCAACCACATAAAAGCTTAACTATGTGGAACCCATATAAACCCATTTTTGGTAAATCATGACTCATAATCTCAAGGATTCATGGGAGTTTCTCTAGAATGGCCTTCGAATTATAGAGTTGGGTGATATTAAAAAACTCTCATATTTTCACCCTGATAATAATTTGGATAAGTTAAATGAGTATATCATTGATCTTGAGGTTTTTATATTTGCAACTGATGATCGAGTCCCTCCCTCAATTCTAGTATCCATAATGTTGGATTGAGGTGTACTTGAAGGGGTAACTTTTTATGATGTTGAGTATTGGGACATTTATGTTAACTAAGATGATATATTTCCATTTTCTTATTTATCTTATTTTCTCTTAATACACCATCACTATTCTTGAATAGATATGATTTTGTATTATGAGCCAAGAGAAGGAGAAACAAAAACATAGGAGCTTGAGCCACCAAAATATGGGCCTATGAATACCCCATTGAGATGGTGAATGTGTTCCTTGGATCGCCAATACTCCTTCCTAGTGGGAGAACCATGATATATATGATGGTATTGGATATTCCTCAGGTATTTATTTTGAAATATTTTCATACAACCTCCCCACTATTTTATATAATTAAGAAAATGAGAGTATTAAAGTTGGTCTAGTGAGTACTCCATAATTATTATTTGTGATTTCAATAAATATTACAACTAGATTGACCCACTTCTCTTGCCATGATCATATTTTAATAGAACCCACATTGCTTTCATCCAATAAAGGATCTAAAAAGTCCATTAAGGATCGTTAAAGAACCCAATGGGAAGTACATGTTTGGTATGATGAATTTGTTACTCTAATAGATGAGATTTCCAATGGTGTAGCCACATCTTCTCATACTTATACATAAAGGGAAGAGGTTCGCGGTATTGTTAGATTCACTTATTCAGGGTATCATATGGTGTTTCTAACATTCTTCTTCCCATAATGTCATAGATATGTTGGTTATACTAGAGGATTTGGTGACAATCAATGATGATATTTCTATTGATCTAGGAGGGTGAAATAAGGATCCATTAGAGTCAAAGGAAGGAATCAGTGTTAATACTAACTCAGAAAGGCTTGAAAACATAATGCAGGTTGAAGATATGATAGAGAGAAATATCAGTGAAGCCAAAGCAGGTCTTGATAAACATTTGATAGATACCTAAATTAGTGAAGATTCTATTATATAAAATATCATATACAATGAAATTATGGATTATTTTAATCCATACATTGATATTCAAAGTTCCATAAAGGATTTTGGGGAATTTAATGTGCAACTGAAAGGAAGTGATTATTATCATTCTATCATTTTATATACATTTTTGTTGTTCATTTATTTAATATTTCACATAAAATTTCAACTCATGCAACTTTTTTTGCAGAGGAAATTTCAAAGGACCTTCAAAAATTGGGCATTCCACTCTATCCTACCTTTGATGACATCAAATATGTACTGATTGAGAATCAAAAAAATAGGATATTCCCCGGAATCTATGGTCTCATTGGCTGAACAAGTCCAAAATAGTGTATCTCCCCATGAAGTACTTGTTCAAACATATTAAATTGTGAATATTATGGAGTAGTCTACTCAAGATACTGACCTATTAGTAGTTAAAATTCAGTGACTATATTGATCATGATCGATTATTTTTACTATTTTGAAGATAATAAAAATTTTGAATCATCATTTAAGATTTTCAGTTTATGCGGTGAGGTAAGATGGTGAATCTTCTGTATGGGCTTGAATAGTAGTAGAATGTTGGGCATGCTCTGGTTCAGAAGGATAAGAGAAAGGAATTTTTTTAGTGCATTGATTCTAGACTATTTAATTCCCTATGGATGTGTATATGATTCCATATCATATCTAAAGGATTCCATCATTGTTACATGTTGTAGGAAATGGAAGATCATCTGGAAAATGATTTCCAATAAACTTTGTAAGTATTTACTTCACATTTTGGATGACATCCAACACTGTTTAACATACTAGGATTTGGATGATATGATTATCATATAATAAATATTTTAGTTAAGGAAACCATTATCTAGTTGGAGAAAGAGAATACAGTTTAACAGGTCCTTATAATGGACAAACTACTCACCAATGTTGATGGTTTTTGAGTTTTAGTATCAAAGGTGGAGACCAACCATAAAACAAGATGGTAGAATTAAACAATAAAATTAAATAAGAGGAATTTTATGTGTCATTCCATCAATAAGAATTTAATGATGCTAAAAAAAATACTCAAACAACTCCATCAATCATTTGAAGAATTTGGGTATAGAGGGGTAACAACCATTGGGGCTGCCAAGAATGAGCTTCGTAAAGACGATCAGACCAAAGCTAGTTTCATGACTAATCTTTAATAAGTATATAATTGGGATCGTGATGTTGTTCAATAGATGACGAGTTATATTTAATGAAAATTATAATATTCAACATAGAGACATAATTATTTGTATCTTCCTCTTATTTTTATACATAAATGAAATGGATTTTGTCTATGATCATAAATGTCTTCATCCATTTTTTCATCCTATAATCCAAATGTAAAGAAGATATTCCTAGAATTACATCTCCATTCCATCTAGTAATTTTTACAATGATAGGTATGGTGCTGTTATAATTTTTACATAAGACAATGGGCCAAGTTAGCATAGTTTGAATTTTACAAGGGTCATATGGACAGCCATACATGCATTGCGCCTTTTGTGTCACCACCCTAATTTTTTCCTATGATTATTATGGAGGAGACATAGTGGGCGAGACTTGGATTTTTATTTGGATTCCCTTGCTGGGTTATCTGCCTAATAAGTGTTGTGCCTTTAAACATTTCACCACCCGATTTTTCCTAAACCACAAAGAGTGTAGGTCTTGATGGATGATACTCGACTTTTGTCAATATTTCACTTTTTGAGTTTTAAATCAGGTGAGTAATATATATTTATTGCGAGCATGTTAAATTCATGCATGTTAGAATCTATGAGATAGTGTTTTATGTCAAATATCTTGGACCTTGAATTTTGAAATTATAACAAAAACAATGATCGATGATAAGGAATGTTCAAATATTATTAAGATAGTTTTTAGGGGAATACTGAGGCATTTTTTTGCATACCAAATTTAAAAAATGGTATCATATAATAGATAATGTTACTACTTAGAATGAAGTTACCACTAGTTGACAGACCTGTTATGAGGTCTATTTTATATAAAGCCACATGGGGCACATACTGCATAGTCTAGTAGTGGAATCCATAGGATGAAAAGACTGTTATGGGGTGACATATGAAAGGAAAACTAGGGAACATAATTTACAGTTGGGTAAAGAATTTATCAATAATTATGATGATATTTTACTGATGATTAAAAGAATTCCAATATTAGGTTGTCTCAAGATCAAAGTGGTTGGATTACCTAATGAAATATGCCTAAGAAAAAATGAATCATTCATACCTAAATATTCCTTGAATGGGAAACCCCTACTAAATGACTTTTATGTCTAAAGGAGGGTACATTTTGTCAGAAAATGACTTTAGAATACAGTTTTGAGAATTTTAATGTCATAAAACAAGGAAATTATGGGGTTGTGTAGTTTAACTTCTGGATGTAAGGACATTATGGGGTTGTTTAGTTTAAAGTAATAAAGAGACCACATTATTCTATATATTTTAATGTAATGAAGAAAGTAAATTACGTTGTTTAGTTTAAAGTAATGCATCATGGAAAATATGGTGTGCATTTTAATGTCATTTAGTATGGACATTAGGTTGTATAATTTATTTTATACTACAAGGACATTATTTTGTGTAGTTTAAAGTCATGCAGTAGGGACATTATATTATGGAATTTAAAGTCATACAATAAGGAAATTATGGTAGCTATAATTTGAGGTATTTTTATTTTATTGATGGTTTTATTACACTACGATGCTTGTAAATCTAACTGTAATTTTATTACTATATTAAGTTATAGAAGGAGAAAATTATAAGCTATGAGTTGGCGATTTTTGTATCTAAAGGATGGTATGGGAAAAAGTTCTTTTGACATTAGAGGAATTTTCACCCAAGAACAAAGATATTAGAGGTTGAAAAACCTGTTAAGTGGGATTTTTATGCAAGTCCAACAAGGGAATGTACTGCCTAACTTAAGAGTGACATGATTTGGATGAAAAACCCATCATTTGTGAATCATATGCAAGGAAAACATGGGTGAATACTAAACAGTCAAGAAAATGAGATCTAAAAACTTTGTCACTCTATCGCTAGAAGTAAATGAAATTTTAGGGAGATTCTGATTTTCCTAAGCACATAGACTGGTTTCTGTAGAATGTACCTATATACAAAAAAATTATTTTAATTTGTAATTTCTAAATAATTGGAAAAATGTATGCTCTATATAGGTCACACCGAAATGTATGATGTATCAAGACTGTAGTTTTTGGTCCCAGAGATTGGACCACTAGAATATGAAAAAATGGATGATACATTGTCAAATTGACCATGGTTATTCCTATATTCCTTAAAAACTAAAGGGGAAAATTTAAAAACGGTTTGGGTGACCATCAAGTAAGGTGAAATGATCTGAAAAAAATATAATGGATGGCCAACGAATTGCTGGTTATATTATACCACCATCAAAGATCAAGGTGATAGAATAGACATTTCCAAAGAATAAAGTTACCACTGGTTGATAAACCCGTTATGAGGGTTGTTTTTATTCCAAGACCATCTCAAGAACATAATACATAGTGATATAATGGAATTATTTGGCTAGAAAACACAATATTTTGGAATTATATTCTAAGACAATAGGGGAGCATACTATGTTTTTAGGTAAAGGAGCTATCAGATATCAGACATTATGCCACATAAGGTACAGTTATGATTTTGGATATCTTTAGGTATTCATTATTTGGAATAATAAACTTGAAAATAGAAATTTCCAATACATAAGGTAAGTATTTGGACTGATATTGGATTTGAATTTTGAGTCCCTTTCATAAACCTAACTCATATATAGAACTGTGATATATCTTTTTTCCTTGGTAGGATCTTAAAAGAGAGGACCCAAAATAAAAGATCATGCACATATTTTTAATGTATATAGAAGAGGGGGAATTTTATATTACCCCCTATCTAGGGATAAGGATTAAGTCCTAGATCTGACCACCTTTCTCATATGTATGAGAATCTAGCCACACATAGTAATTGTAACGTCTCAGTTCTGGAAGCCACTTAGAGGTGCCAAATGCCCAGTTCACCACATGACCTCAAGCGCATTTCCCGAAATTCCAGATGCTGCCGAATAGCGGCGAGGGAATTGCTATGTTATTGGGGAAACTATTTCCTCATTTTGTAAAGTATACAAGAAAAAAAAACTAACAGTAAATAGTGGAAGCAGTAAACAATACGCAACAACTGAAATCAAACAGTGGAAGTAATGAATATATAGTAATGACGATAATGATGCAGTGGGAACATGTTTCTAAGGAAAGAAGCAAACACAACAACGTGATGGAATACAAGTAAAAACAAAGTACTAAAATAACAGCATCTTCTGCAGCATCGGAATCCAAAACTTGGTCCCTTGCTCTCCAGCTCCAAGAAATCAAGAACCAGAAGTCGAAGGCCACTTGCCCTTATCTATACCTGCAACAACAAAGTCTGCTTGGGCCCAAAAGCATGGCCCAAACAGGATGTGAGATACAATCCCAGTAGGAAATCACCCAAAGATTTGTTCCTAACATTCAATGAATATAAGGAAAGTAAGATTTCAAGAAGCAGTAAACAGAAAATCACATAACAACTACAATATACAGTTCTAGCTTATAATGTACACAAGTAAACAACCAACAACAAGAAGAAAATCAGGTAACCCTCTAGGAAACTCTCACAGCCTAACCCCTATGGTTCAACCTATAAGTACTAGCTACCTTATAGGAGGCACACACAGTCTCACCCCTCTGGTTTAGCTAAGAGTAGGATTTCTAAGGAAGCACTCACTGTCAATTCCCCCTATAGTCTCATATCATGCCAAAGGCTCTCTGGGGAAGCACTAAACATCTCATTCCCCCTATGTCCTGAGTCAAGGAACTACAGACTCTCTGAGGAAGCTCTCATCGTCAATTCCCCCTATGGTCTTGCATCGTATTAAAATAATATCTGTTGAAGCCCTTGCATCTATTCTCCCAATGGTCTACTACACTAGGTTCTCACAATCCAGTGTGAAATTAACTTGCTCAGCACGTGTATATCACCAATGTAAACCTCAAAAACTACTTGGATACCATTTTAAGGCACAAAATCATAACAGTAAAAGAGTTCCACTATCCTACAACTAGGCATGGAAACTGAAAAAACATTTAATAAGAAAAACATGCAAGGAAAGGAACATGAAGAAAATATAAATTATCCAAATTTACAGGCAATGAACCTTACTTAAGTAATCAATAAAAGCATGCAAACAAAAAGGAAAACAGGAAACACACAATAAGGCCCCGACCTTAAACCTTACTTAATATTGAATCAAATGAATAATTCACATTGAGGATCTTTTCAGGTTTAGAGTTTTAGAATATTAGAACATAACTATTACATCTCAAAATATTACAAGGTAGACACTTCTACTATGTTTCCATAATAATAAAAATTCTTAAAAACAAACATGCCTAGTTCCATGTTTTATATAGCATGAAATTCCCTTGATCCCATCCTTGACCTTTTTCCACATTAAGTCCTGTGAAAAACATTTCAAAAAACTTGGGGTGAGCATAAAAATCTCAGTAAGGGATACACAAGGAATGAAAACTGTTAGTTTTTCAAACATCAAGTAAACCATGAATACTCTATCAAAGTAATACCTTCACCTTCATGAAGTAGTAAAAACTCTTAACTGAATAAAGTATCATTACTTACCTTTTTGTAACCAAAGGATTACCATAAAACCCATATAAAGAACAAATAACATATATAAAGGTAATTTGGGACATAAACATACTTAAGTGGAATAACCATACGGTCGACTTCCACACGTATCACTTAATGGAATAACCATACGGCCAATTTCCATTCATACTTAATGGAATATCCATACGGCCGAATTCCATACCCAATGCATTGGAGTTTATAACGTAACCACCCGTCCTGGTATTCACGGCACCACCCGTCATATGGTTTATAACGTAACCACCCGTTAAAATGTCCAAGTACCAATATAAAATCATAAAACATAAAACCAATATAAAGGAATGATAACATTTCCACATTTCAATAACAATATATCATAAATATATAGACATAATAGATTCCTTTATCAAAACCATTTTCAATACCAAAATACATAAAATAGTATATGGTATTTATTTTATTCTAAAAACATTACGGCTTGTTGAGGAAGCCAAAGACCACATAATACTCGTGGCGGCGGAAAAGGTCGTTGTCACCGCGTACGTTAAAAAAACATTCCATTTTGTCGTTTAGTAAAACGCTTCATAGAAAAATATTCCTTTTGTATAAAAGTAAAATTCAAATGGGTTTATACACCGTATAATAGAAAGTTGTGTATAAAACTAAATATGCCTCAATGAAAGGATATTGAGACGAAGTCCCTTACCTCGGGTCCGACTTGACTCGATCGTTCTTTAACGTCCTGAATAATAAACATGAGTTAATTTCTACTTTCTTAAGAACCTTTTTCAAGTTCATTATTCCTTTTATATAACTTATTGCCATGTTATAAACATTATGTAACCATTTAAGTTAATAATGTTTGTTTTGTCGATATTTGGTTCTTAAGTCGAAAGTGGACTTCTTACAATTACATGTTGTTCGTGTGGTCAAAGGTTCTTTATATCCAGAATGCCATTCCTGATTTGGATAACATATATATCATATATATCCAGCATATACATGTATTCATAATATTACATAATCATTTAGAGGTAAGAAATGAAATGCACCGTTCATGGAGACGGTAAGCCGTACGTACGCATGAACACTACTTTCATTTCTATTTCTAATTTTATAGGATGGAATCATAATGATATAAGAGTATATTATAATACCAGTATAATAACATATATAATATCATTAACTTTATCCTTTACACATCCCACATATGGTATTAACGAATCAAATCACTTTTAGGGGGCGGTAGTCCGCACTTACTAAAATGAAGATATCGTGTTTACCCATAATGGAAACAATAATGGTATGCCATAAATGAAAAATAAAGATGCTTAAGGAAAGAATAAACATATTATATATCATATATAAAAATAGTGACATCATAATGGACACCTTTTAAGGTGTTAAATGAGTATTGAACAATCATCGTTTCGGGAGGCAGAATTTCGCAATCCACGGAAACTGTGTGTTCTTTAACCATTTGATGTAGTTTTGTGAGAGTGTAGCTAGAATAAATCTTATAAAAACATCCTAGTATATTTAATATACTGTTTTTGTTACAAAATAAGTAAATAAAAAGACTTTAGGGGATTGGAGAAGCAAAATAAAACAAATGAACAAGAGAGAATGAATTACCTTTAAAAGTGTAACTCCTTTTGATTTGAGCCTAATGGCTTCCATTGAAAGGATTCTTCCCAAAGGGAATCCTCTAGGATGAGGAGAGGGATGTGGAGAGAGTAAATGGGCAGGGTATGGCCGAGCCAAAGGCTTGAGGCATGTGTGAAATGAGGTAGAGGTGGGGGCCTTATATAAGAGGAGAGGAGGGGCACTTTTGGAAAGTAAAGAAATATTACTTTATTTGAAAAAGTGTTTCGGATTCAAAAGGTCCCACATTGATATTATTCGAGGATAAGGTGATAAGGGTTCGAAATCCACTCATCCAATAGGTTTTGTACATGTATAGGTTTTAGATTTTACATTAACATTCCATTTAATTTAAATCGTTAAATAATGAGGTCATCGCTGCATCATCATAATGTCATAAATAATTTACTTTATTTAAAGTCTAAAAATTATAAAGAAAATACTATGATGTAGGAAATCTTTTTTTCTTTACAATGAATATTTATTATCAAAAATATGATCTTTATAACCCCATGTAAAATTTTATTTTGTAAAACATATTATGTTTGTGTCATTTTTACTTTTACATTAAATAAAAAGTTATTTATGTCATTTCCCAACCAAAGTGGCTCCATGGGGTCCCCAAGTTGACCCATGGCTTGTATTGGTCGTCCATGACACAAAAAATGAGGGTAGGACATGTGTAAAGCTCATCTCATTTTATTAAAGCATTATTTTTACCTTAAACTACACTAATTACCACTAATCGCGATTAAAAACTTAATAAGTTACTATTCACCAAAAAATTATTATAATCTCATTGAACCACATTTTACTTCTTAATGGAAACCATGTATGTCAGATTTTTGAAATTCAAAACACAGAAGTGGTAAAATTTCGTTTAAACGAAAAATCAGTTTTTATAAGTACCACTTAGTGGTTTCACTATTCATCAAAAATTGAAGTTTATCGGAAAAATATCAAAAATTCACCCTAAGCTATATTTGATATTCCGAATTCAAAAATGAAGTCCATTTTAAAAATTTCAGAACACATAAGTTTCATTAATTAATTTAATATTTAATTCCCGCTGTCAGAGCAAATAGCGTGTTTTTATGTACTATAAGTATCAAAAGATTAACACTAGTTTAAGTCCGATTTCAAAGTGAAATTAATTCCAACGACCACTATTGGATTTAATGGTAAAAATATTTTCTAATTTCACTTTAAAACCAATTCAAAAGATAACTTAATCATATAAATAAATTATATTAAAAAGAGGTTTTTAATTAAAATACAACATTTTACACTATTCATTAAAAAATGAACTTTATCGGAAAGATACCATAAATTTACACAAAGTAAATTTTGATGTCCTGATTATAAAGAAGAGTTATTTTTGGTCCAATATAATTTAAAAGATTGATAAAAACTATATTTAATGACGGTTCACCGTCAAAAGGTGATAAGTGAACCCTTAGTGAAAATTAGGGTATAAATGCCTAGAATTGAATTCTTTCCGTATTTTAAGCCTTTATCCTTTATTGGGTAAATGTAAAAACATTTAAAAACATATATAATCATATTTTAGTTATTTCTATCCATTCCCGCCAGTACAACGGCTACTTTTTAACTAACAATTAAAATAATATTATTTTATTACTTGTGTGCAACGTAAGTTTTCAAAGAAACTCATCGTTGCGTATCGAGTACGCTATCGAACGTAGAAACCCCTTTTAATTAAAATTAATATTTAATTCGTAAATATTAATAAATATGAAAATTATTTATTCTTTAATTACCTGGGATGTTACATCCTTCCCCCCTTTTGGGAATTGCGTCCTCTCAATTTTATTCACTTATCAAAATAAGTTGGGGTATTTATCCCTCATAGCATTTTCAGATTCCCACGTTGCCTCTTCAATCACATGGTTTTTCCACAAAACCTTTACCTGATGAATCACCTTATTCTGTAACACCTGCTCCCTGTGGTCAAGAATCTGGACTGGTTGTTCTTCATAAGATAGGTTCTCCTCTAGATGAACTACCTCTGGACTCAAAACATGAGATGGATCTGGCATATACTTCCTTAACATCGAAACATGAAAAACATTGTGTACCTGAGATAAACTCGGAGGTAAAGCCACTCGGTAAGCAAATGATCCAACTTTATCCAGAATTTCATATGGTCCAATAAAGCTTGGACTCAGCTTTCCTTTCTTACCAAATCTCATCACACTTTTCCAAGGAGAAACCTTGAGAAAAACATGATCACCTACCTCGAAAGATAGATCCTTCCTCCGGTAATCCGCATAACTCTTATGCCTTCTCCGAGCAGTTCTCATGTGCTTCTGAATCAACTGAACCTTTTCTGCCATCTCTTCTACCAATTCTGGTCCCATCAACTTCCTTTCACCCACTTCATCCCAGAAAGCTGGCATTCGACACTGCTTCCCATATAATGCCTGAAATGGTGCCATCTGTATACTAGAATAAAAACTGTTATTACATGAAAATTCAACCAAAGAAAGATGTTGGTCCCAACTTCCCTGATAATCCATAGAGCAAGAACATAGCATATCCTCCAAGGTCTAAATTGTTCGTTCTGACTGCCCATCTGATTGAGGATGAAAAGCTGTACTAAAATTTAATTCAGTACCCAACGACTTTTGAAGGCCTTTCCAAAAGTTAGATGTGAACCTGTGATCACGATCAGATACAATGGAGAGAGGAACTCCATGTAACCTAACTATCTCTTTAAGATACAAACAGGAAAGTTAATCTAGGGAAAAATTATCTCGTATAGCAAGGAAATGAGCAGATTTAGTCAAGCGATCAACAATAACCCAGATTGCATTATTACCTCGAGATGTCTTCGGTAATCCCACAACAAAGTCCATGGATATGTTTTCCCATTTCCACTCTGGCACTGGTAAAGGCTGAAGCATCCCTTTCGGTAACTGCCGCTCTACTTTAACCTGTTGACATGTCAAACGCTTCACAATAAAATTAGCAATATCTCTTTTCATTCCATCCCACCAGTAATACTCTCGCAGATCTCTGTACATCTTAGTACTGCCAGGATGAACTGAAAACGGAAAACTATGAGCTTCACATAACAACTCTCTCTTCAACTGTGAATCACAAGGCACACACAATCTCTTCCCAAATCTCAAAACGCAATCACTATCAATGTTGAAATCTGGAAACTTACCTTACTGAACCAGCTCTACCTTTTTCTGCAACTCACTGTCTCTCTTCTGTGCTTGCTTGATTCTGTCTGATAGAGAAGATTTCACTTATACCTGAAACAAAACAGAAGAACATCCTGTACCAACATCTTCTATTCCATAGTTCATCAAATATTTAACCAAATGATCACGTTACAAAGGCAACATTGCTAATGAAGCATTACTATTTCGACTCAAAGCATCAGCCACTTTATTTGCTTTTCCCGGATGGTATTGAATTGTACAATCATAATCCTTGATCAATTCCAGCCATCTCCACTGTCTCATGTTCAATTCTTTCTGAGTGAATATATACTTTAAAATTTTGTGATCAGTATATATTTCACACTTTACTCCATACAAATGATGCCTCCAAATTTTTAACGAAAAGACAACAACAACTACTTCAAAATCATGTGTAGGGTAATTTACCTCATGAGTTTTCAACTGTCGTGAAGCATAAGAAATTGCCTGATCATTCTGCATAAGGACACAACCATGTCCCTTCAACGAAGCATCACTGTATATAACAAACTCACCATTCCGGGAAGGAAGTTCCAAAACTGGAGCATTCACCAATCTTCTCTTCAACTCCTGAAAACAATCATCACATTATTTTGTCCAGATGAACTTAACACCCTTACGAGTTAGCTATGTCATTGGACTAGATAACCGTGAAAACTTTTCAACAAACCTTCGGTAGTAACCTGCCAAACCAAGAAAACTACGGATCTCGGTTACATTTGTGGGTCTTGGCCATTCTTCAACAAATTTTATTTTAGTAGGATCAACAGTTATGCCATCTTTTGAAACAATGTAACCTAGGAAAGAAATTTGTTGTCACCAAAACTCACTCTTGCTGAATTTTCCATATAGTTTCTTTTCTTTTAAGGTTTGCAAGATAACCCTTAAATGAATTTCATGCTCCTCTTTACTTTTAGAAAACACCAAAATATCTTCGATGAAAACAACCACAAACATATGCAAGAACTCATGGAAAATTCTATTCATAAGGTCCATGAATACAGCAGGTGCATTGGTTAACCCAAAAGGCATAACTACAAATTCATAATGGCCATATCTAGTACAGAACATAGTCTTCGGAACGTCTGATTCTTTTACTTTCAACTGATGGTACCCCGACCTCAAGTCAATCTTCAAAAAATACTGAGCTCCCTGGAGCTGATCAAACAAATCATCGATATGAGGCAAAGGATATTTGTTCTTAACAGTAATATCATTCAAGTCTCTATAATCAATGAAAAGTCTCATTGATCCATCTTTCTTTTTAACAAACAAGACAGGATCACCCCATGGTGATGTGCTAGGTCGAATGAAACCTTTATCTAACAACTCCTGCAATTGTTTCTTTAACTCTAAAAGTTCAACTTGAGCCATTCGATAAGGGGGTTTTGAAATTGGCTTAGAATCAGGAACTAAGTCAACAGTAAATTCAACTTCCCGATCATGAATAATACCAGGCAACTCATCAGGAAAAACATCAAGATAATCATTTACCACTGGCACATCAGTAATCCGAACAGTTCCTTTATTTTCAACAATATGTGCAAGGTAACATTCATTTCCATCTTTTACTAGTTTCTCAACTTCCTGATATGTTATCAAAATCAAAGGTTCATTCTTGTACACAAACTAAAAATCTTTCTGAAAAGAAACCATTTTAGCTCTGCAGTCAATCATATCATGATAAACAGAAAGCCAATCCATGCCCAAAATAACATCAAACTCTACTAGAGGAAAAACAATAAGGTTTTTTGGTAGATTCTTTCCACACACAAGGATATGAAGGTTCTTATAATTCCTTTTTTCCTCAACGTTCCCTCTGGGTGTTTTTACCATAAGTTCAGGATTCATATCTTGATATGGAATTTCCAATTTACTAGAAAACTTCTCAGAAATGAAAGAGTGTGTAGACCATGAATCAAACAACACATTGGAATAATCTGAACAAACAAACAGTGTACCTGATACTGCTTCATTCGATGGCCCAACATCTACTGAAGTTGTTGCAAAGGATTTCACCACCCCTTTCTGCTTGTAGTCTGACTGCATTCCCCCAGTTGAGTTCTTCATTGGACACTCATTTGCATAATGACCCATTTTGTTACACTTAAAACATCTTACCGTTGGCTTTTCATTGCCTGCTTGATCATCTTCCTTACAGTTACGAGCAAGATGACTAGACATACCACACCAAAAGCACTTACCAGACTTGGATAAACATTCTCCAAGATTCATTTTACCACACTTCTCATAGGATAGATATTTGGTTTTCTTACCTCCTTGCTTCTTTGATGAATTCTTCCCCTTTGCCTGCCAACTAGACCTCTTATTCTGTTGTTTGTCATAGAACACCTGATCATTTGAAAACTCCATTTCCACATTCTCCGCACATCGAACAAGTTTTTCATAACTTTTGAACTCACGAGAAGCTAAATCCCTTCGATACTTTGGCTTTAACCCTGAGTAAAAATAGTTTATTTTACTATCAAGATCTCGTATGAAGTTTGGAGCATACCTTGCCAATCGAGTGAACTTTGCTTCATAAGCATCCACTAAATCATCCTCCTGCCTCAATTCTAGGAACTATTTTTCCATCCTAAGATGAACCACCTTAGGAAAATATTTCTCAAGAAACATACCATTGAATTCGTCCCAGTGAAGATCCTCAATCTCATCACTATTCCTGATATTTTTCACCATCGACCACCACTGATCAGCTTCACCTTCAAAACGGTAAATTGCAAGACTAACCTTTTGATGTTCTGAACACCCCATGACATCAAAAATCGTCTCCAGTGCTTCAATCCACCCTTCAGCTTGCACAGTGTCAGATGATCCTCTGAATGATGGGGGATGTTGCCTCATGAAATGTTCCTCCACTGACATGTTCCTCTACGGTTGATCTGGCTGATCTCATGCATGGATACCACCACCATTTATAGCCTGAGTCAACTGTGCCATCACTGCAACAAACTGTTCATTTCCGATTCCAACCATCTCAGGTTGCAGATTTGGAAGGTTGTGTTCCTCCTGATGTCGTCCCAACATAGTTGCTTTGTTTCCTCTGCAGAAAACCATTCTGAACATAGAAATATCTTAGGTGAAGCAACATGGTAATCCTTAAATACTATATCATTTCAATCATATTATAATTTAACACTTTTCTAACTCCTAAAGTTGTCTAAACCGACCTTTGATACCATCTATAAGGCCCCAACCTTAAACCTTACTTAATATTGAATCAAATGAATAATTCACATTGAGGATATTTTTAGGTTTAGAGTTTTAGAATATTAGAACCTAACTATTACATCTCAAAAGATTACAAGGTAGACACTTCTACTATGTTTCCATAATAAAAAAAACTCTTAAAAACAAACATGTCTAGTTCCATGTTTTATATAGCACGACATTCCCTTGATCCCATACTTGACCTTATTCCACATTAAGTCCTGTGAAAAAAATATCAAAAAACTTGGGGTGAGCATAAAAAGCCCAGTAAGGGATACACAAGGAATGAAAACTGTTAGTTTTTCAAACATCAAGTAAACCATGAATACTCTATCAAAGTAATACCTTCACCTTCATGAAGTAGTAAAAACTCGTCACTGAATAATGTATCATTACATACCTTTTTGAAATCAAAGGATTACCATAAAACCCATATAAAGAACACATAACATATATAGATGTATCTTGGGACATAAACATACTTAAGTGGAATAACCATATGGTCGACTTCCACACATATCACTTAATGGAATAGCCATACGGCCAATTTCCATACATACTTAATGGAATAGCCATAAGGCCGACTTCCATACCCAATGCATTGGAGGTTATAATGTAACCACCCATCCTGGTATTCACGGCACCACCCGTCATATGGTTTATAACGTAACCACCCGTTAAAATGTCCAAGTACCAATAAAAAATCATAAAACATAAAACCAATATAAAGGAATGATAACATTTCCAAATTTCAATCACAATATATCATAAATATATTGACATAATAGATTCCTTTATCAAAACCATTTTCAATACCAAAATACATAAAAGAGTATATGGTATTTATTTTATTCTAAAAACATTACAGCTTGTTGAGGAACCCAAAGACCAAATAATACTCGCGGCAGCGAAACAGGTCGTTGTCACCGCGTACGTTAAAAAAACATTCCTTTTTTTTGTTTCGTAAAACACTTCCTAGAAAAAGATTCCTTTTTTATAAAAGTAAAAGTCAAATGGGTTTATACACCGTATAAAAGAAAGTTGTGTATAAAATGAAATATGCCTCAATGAAAGGAGATTGAGACGAAGTCCCTTACCTCGGGTCCCACTTGACTCGATCATTCTTTAACGTCATGAATAATAAACATGAGTTAATTTCTAATTGATTAAGAAAATTTTTCAAGTTCATTATTCCTTTCATATCACTTATTGCCATGTTATAAACATTATGTAACCATTTAAGTTAATAATGTTTGTTATGTCGATATTTCGTTCTTAAGTCGAAAGTGGACTTCTTACAATTACATGTTGTTCGTGTGGTCAAAGGTTCTTTATATCCAGAATTCCATTCCTGATTTGGATAACATATATATCATATATATCCATCATATACATGTATTCATAATATTACATAATTATTTAGAGGTAAGAAATGAAATGCACCGTTCATGGAGACGGTAAGCCGTACGTACGCATGAACGCTACTTTCATTTATATTTCGTATTTTATAGGATGGAATCATAATTATATAAGAGTATATTATAATTCCAGTATAATAACATATATAATATCATTAACTTTATCCTTTACACATCCCACGTATGGTATTAACGAATCAAATCACTTTCAGGGGGCGGTAGTCCGCACTTCCTAAAATGAAGATATCGTGTTTACCCATAATGGAAAAAATAATGGTATGCCATAAATGAAAAATACAGAAGCTTAAGGAAAGCATAAACATATTATATATCATATATAAAAATAGTGACATCATAATGGCCACCTTTGAAGGTGTTAAATGAGTATTGAACAATGATCGTTTCGGGAGGCAGAATTTCGCCATCCACGGAAACCGTATGTTATTTAACCATTTGATGTAGTTGTGTGAGAGTGTAGCTCGAATAAATCTTATAACAACAACCTAGTATATTGAAGATACTGGTGTTGTTACAAAAGAAGTAAATAAAAAGAGTTTATGGGGTTGGAGAAACAAAATAAAACAAATGAACAAGAGAGAATCAATTACCTTTAAAAGTGTAACTCCTTTTGATTTGAGCCTAAAGGCTTCCTTTGAAAAGATTATGCCCAAAGGGAATCCTCTAGGATGAGGAGAGGGGTTTGGAGATAGTAAATGGGCATGGGATGGCCGAGCCAAAGGCTTTAGGAGTGTGTGAAATGAGGTAGAGGTGGGGGCCTTTTATAAGAGGAGAGGAGGGGCACTTTTGGAAAGTAAAGAAATATTACTTTATTTGAAAAAGAGATTCAGATTCAAAAGGTACCACATTGATATAATTCGAGGATAAGGTGATAAGGGTTCTAAATCCACTCATACAATAGGTTTTGGACATGTGTTGGTTTTATATTTTACATTAACTTTCCATTTAATTTAAATCGTTAAATAATGAGGTCATCGCTGCATCATCATAATGTCATAAATAATATAATTTATTTAAAGTCTAAAAATTAAAACAAAAATACTATGATGTAGGAAATCGTTTTAGATTTCCGATTAATATTTATAATCAAAAATATGATCTTTATAACCCCATGTAAAAATTGTTTTCGTAAAACATATTATGTTTGTGTCATTTTTACTTTTAAATTAAATAAAAAGTTATTTATGTTATTTCCAAACCACAGTGGCTCCATGGGGTCCCCAAGTTGACCCATGGATTTTATTGGTCGGCCATGACACAACCAATGAGGGTAGGACATGTGTAATGCTCATCTCATTTTATTAAAGCATTATTTTTACCTTAAACTACACTAATTACCACTAATCGCGATTAAAAACTTAATAAGTTACTATTCACCGAAAAATTATTATAATCTCATTGAACCACATTTTACTTCTTAATGACAACCATGTATGTCGGATTTTTTAAATTCAAAACATAGAAGTGGTAAAATTTCATTTAAACGAAAAATCAGTTTTTATAAGTATCACTTAGTGGTTTCACTATTCATCAAAAATTGAAGTTTTTCAGAAAAATTCCAAAAATTCACCCTAAGCTATATTTGATATTCCAAATTACAAAATGAATTCCATTTTACAAAATTCACAACATATAAGTTGAATTAATTAATTTAATAATTAATTCCAGCTGTCAGAGCAAATAGCGTGTTTTTATGTACTATAAGTATCAAAAGATTGACACTAGTTTAAGTCCGATTTTAAAGTGAAATTAATTCCAACGAGCACAATTGGATTTAATGGTAAAAATATTTTCTAATTTCACATTTAAACCAATTCAAAAGATAATCTAATCATATAAATAAATTAGATTAAAAAGTTGTTTTGAATTAAAATACAACATTTTACACTATTCATTAAAAAATGAACTTTATCGGAAAGATACCATAAATTTACACAAAGTAGATTTTGATGTCCCGATTTTAAAGAAGAGTTATTTTTTGTCCAATATAATTTATAAGATTGATCAGAACTATATTTAATGACGGTTCACCGTCAAAAGGTGATAAGTGAACCCTTAGTGAAAATTAGGGTATAAATGCCTAAAATTGAATTCTTTCCGTATTTTAAGCCTTTGTCCTTTATTGGGTAAATGTAAAAACATTTAAAAACATATATAATCATATTTTAGTTATTTATATCCATTCCCACCAGTACAACGGCTACTTGTTAACTAACATTTAAAATAATATTATTTTATTACTTGTGTGCAACATAAATTTTCAAAGAAACTCATCGTTGCGTATCGAGTACGCTATCGAACGTAGAAACCCCTTTTAATTACAATTAATATTTAATTCGTAAATATTAATAAATATGAAAATTATTTATTCTTTAATTACCTGGATGTTACACACACAATACCCCGTTTAGGGGTATTGGTAGAATTTGCACAAAATAATCAAATAATTTCTATACAAAGGCACAAACCACCTACCTAGATCCTAGGAGATTGTTATACGTGAAAAAAATGACAGATCCTCTTTAGAACTTCGTAGATCTGAGAAAACCTCAGAAACACATAAACCATGATCACTTGATAAGGAGGAGGAATTGTAAAACAAGGCTCAAGAAAAAGTGACAACTCACCATTTCGATTTCAACCTAATAAACGGTGCCCGAATCAGAGAACGGGCGGAGAGGTGAGGGCTCATCGAAGATTCGCGGAACCTCGGTGCTCTCAGATGAACGGAACCTAGAAGAAGATGTTTCTGTGCGTCAGGCGTGACCCCAGTCCATTAAATGAAAAAAATAAAGTACACGGTGTGCACTTTTAGAGTACATGGCATGTAATTGGTCTTTCCGTACTCTGCCAAAATAGGCCTCCACATCACCCCTAAACACCGTGTGTGTAGCCCGGGCATGACCAGTACACGGCTTTGAGTGGGAAAGGTGTACACAGCGAGTACTCAAAAAGTACAGGGCGAGCACCTCAAAAATTTCAAGAAACAATATTTTCCTCAAAAAACTCCAGAAAAAGTAAAGGCATACCTAAAACGATGATATGGGTTCTTACAAACTTACCCCCTTAAATAAATTTGTCCCTGAATTTCCCTAGCGAGGTGTAGAAGAAGAAACCCCGAACATCTCCAGCCACTACGACCGTACATCGTCCTCCCTCTCCCAGGTCTCATCTTGTACTTGCCCATGCTGCCATAGCACCCGTAAAAGAAGGATAGACTGGTCACGGAGAACCTTCGCACTACGATCGATAATCTGGATGGGATGCTCCTCAAACGATGCATCCGATTCGAGATCAACTTCCTCAGGCATAAAGACATGAGATGGGTCTGAAAAGTAATGTCGGATCTCAGAGACGTTGAAGACGTCGTGCATGGCCCTGTGCCTCTGGGGTAGCTGCAACCGATAGGCGACTGACCCAACTCTCTCAAAAACCTCAAATGGCTCGACGTACTGCGGTGAAAGCTTACCCTGTCTTCCAATCCTCTTGTGTCCGAACCTTGGCATGACATACAGGAAAACCAGATCCCCGACCGCGAACTTCAGAGGTTGTCTTCGCTAATTAGAATAAGACTTTTGTAGAGATTATGCTGTATCCATCCTCTTCCGAATCAACTCTATCTGCTCTGATGTCTCATGAACAAGATGAGGTCCCAGTAAAGCTGTCTCTCCTGCCTCCATCCAGCATAAGGGTGCTCGGCATGAACTACTGTAAAAATCCTCATAAGGTTCCATCTGAATAGTCACCTAAAAATGTTGTTGTATGCGAACTCCACAAGAGGTATATGCTTCTCCCAAGAACCACCAAAGTCCAGAATGAAAGCTCTGAGCATATCCACTAGCACCTGGATTGTATGCTCGGATTGGAAACTGTCTAAGGATGGTATGCTATAATCAAAATTACCTATATACCCATGGCCTTATGAAGTCCCTACCAGAACTGAGAGGGAAAGCGTGCATCCCTTTCTGAAACAATAGAGTGTGGAACTCCATGCAGACGTTCAATCTCTAGGATGTAAAATCTTCCCAAATCATCAACACTGAAGGTCTCCATGATCAGCAAGAAGTGTGAAACCTTAGTAAGCCTGTTGACGACAACCCAAACATCATCGTTACCTCGGGGCGACCTTGGAAACCCTGTCACGAAGTCCATTGCGACATCGTTCCACTTCCACTCCGGAATGGGTAACTGTTGTAAAAGTCATGCTGGTCGTTGATGCTCTGACTTCACCTGCTAACAAGTAGAACATCTCATGACGCAACCAGCAACATCTCTATTCATACCTGGCCACCAATACTGGCAATGAAGATCCTGATACATCTTGGTGGTTCCAAGATGAACATCCCAAACTGTGGAATGAAAATAATGCATCAACTCCTCCCGTATGTCCGTTGGCACCCATACACTTCCTTGGAAATGCATGATCTCATCCTTTCCTACTGTCCATCTAGGAAGAGGGTCCTCTCCGAATATGCTCTTCTACAGAACAAAGCCTTCTGAGTCTAATAGTTGCCTCATCTGTACCGGATCAAGTAATATAGAGGTAACAGCTACAGAAGATAGAAAAGTATGTCCCTGTCTGTCGTGCACCTCCCGATACATCTTAGAGAATATATCCATCAACTGACACTCACTGCTGGCCTCCTGAACTTCCTGAATCTGATTTCTCCTACTCCACGCATCTTCTATTGCGTTGCCCTTTCCCGGCGTATAGGCAAGCTTGAAATCAAAAGACTAAAGATACTTGACCCACCTGCGTTGCCTCAGATTCAGATCATGTAGAGTGAAGATATACATGATACTATTGTGGTTGGTGAAGACCAAAAAGTGCTCTCCCAGAAGATAGATTCTCCAAAAGAGTTAGGCCTGAACAACAGCTGCCAACTCCAGACCGTGCGTAGGGTAGTTCCTCTCATGTGGCCTCAACTACTGAGACCCGTACGCAACGACTCCATCTCCCTGCATAAGAACATTGCCTAGTCCGATACCTGAAGCATCATAATAAATAGCATAGCTCTTGCCTGACTCTGGAATGACTAGTATCAGTGCTGACGTCAGCCTTACCTTCAGATCCTGAAAGTATGACTCGCATGATTCTGACCATAATAACTTCACCCCCTTCTTGGTCAGAACTGTCAAAGGTGCTTCTAGGCATGAAAAGTCCTAAATGAAGCATCTGTGGTATACAGCCAGCCCTAGGAAACTCCATAACTCAAAAAATGTTCATTGGGTTCTCCCAAGAGACTACATGACAGAGTCTCATAGCATATAGGTAGCGAGCTTGACCCACCTCTCTGAAGGCATCTCCAGATGCTCAAAGATGGTCAACATGGCCTCCGGCCATGACTCTGCAGCCTGAGTTCCTCCTTCCCCCAAGAAAGTAGTCATAAAAGACGTGCTGAAACTCCTCCCAAGGAAAAACCTGCTCCTGAACCACCTATGAGATCACGTCCCACCACCTCTTGGCAGAGTCTCATAGCATATAGGTAGAGAGCTTGACCCACCTCTCTGAAGGCATCTCCAGATGCTCAAAGATGGTCAACATGGCCTCCGGCCATGACTCTGCAGCCTGAGTTCCTCCTTCCCCCGAGATAGTGGGAGGATACTACTGCTGGAAAACCCGCGTCAAGTCCGCCATATTCGAGGCATGGGGAAGTGCTCCCTGAAAGGTCTGCATCATCCTCATAAAACCTTCCCAAAACTGCGCATCAGTTCTTGTAACTGGATGACAGCTGGTGCCAAGGCTGGCCCGACTGGAGGATCGATAGGAAGACCCTGATCAGCAATATCTGGCGCCTGATCACTGCCTAATGATAGATGTACAACTGGAGGACATCTCAGAGGCATATCTCTGAAAGATCAAATTCACACCTTATATTAGAAAAACCAAAACATATAACACAAGAGTGGAAAATGGGAACAGGGATAGGAAAACACACAAGTTTACCAAACACGACTACACAGCGTGTATAAAAACTACATGGTGTGTCTTCTTAAGCCACTGGCATGGGCGTGTACCCCTTCCCTACAGGTCGTGTAACACCTCAAACTACACGGTGTGTTGACCCTAGACACTGCGTGTACTTGAAATCTACTCCCCTGCCTGAGTCTCATTACATGGCTAACCCACACGGTCTGACTTAGCCCGAGACTACACAACGTGTTCTCAACACACACAGTGTGTACTAGACAAGGCTTCAACGACCCGTGTTGTTAAATACATGGCCTTCTACATGACTGAACCTTACACAACATGTTCCAAAAAAAAAACACGGCGTGTATAGGTGAAGGTGTCACCATCCCGTGTTGTTCGTGACACAACTGGGTACCTGAACAAGACTACACGGCGTGTTCCGAAACAACACAGCGTGTCTAAGAGAAGGTAACGCCGACCCATGTTGTTCGTGGCAAGGCCGGGTACATGGAAAGGACTACACAGTGTGTTCCTTTACAACACAGTGTGTTCTACTCGAGCTTCCCCGACCCGTGTTGTTAGTGACACGGCCATGTACACAGCTCCGAACTACTCGGCGTGTACCAACCGTACACGGTGTGTTCCTGAAGTACTTCCACAATAGAGTGTTCCTGCTCACACGGTTAGTGACACAGTCTAAAAACTACACGGTGTTTAGTAAAAAGTACAGAACGTGTATTCTGGGTTTTTTCTGGGTAGTAGCTCAAAAACTGCACATAAGCCCAGAAAACATAGAAAACAAATCAAGGAGGTGCCAAATTCAGATTCGTGAGGGCCCATACTCCCCGCGAATCAAAACATGGTGTTAATTTATGAAAAGTAGAATACAATCAATCATCTAACAAGAAGAAGAGACTCTATCAAGCATCTATCACAACATCATGAATAATCTACACAACGTCTATCACAAAAACATGAAATCGCTAATGCACCCTAGATGACATGGCAAGAATGAATGACATGTGATTTATAACAAGTTTTTATATGATGCATGAGATGGCATACCCTCATCTCATCTGGTTGCGATAGAAATAGAACCGTGATAGCAAACAACAACAACATAGGTCATCTAAATCACTCTAGGTGAAATCATATAAACTCTAAATATCAAAACCAGAAAACTAAAATAAACGAGGCAGTATGTATTTCCATGTACATGGGTTAGCTACTCCCGAGCATAGATTAATACCAAGTACTGAATCCATCCAATCCCTATCTAAAGGCTCCAAATAGTAAATCAAGAGAAATGAAACACCTCTGATTGTAATTTGTAACGTCATGGTTCTGGATTCCACCCAAAGGTGCCCCGTGCCCGGTTCACCACATGACCTCAAGTGCATTTCCCCAAACTCCAGAGGATGCCGACTAGCAGCAAGGGCCTTGGTAAGTTATTGGGGAAACAATTCCATCATCTGGTAAGGTATACAAGAAAAAAACTAATAGTAAATAGCAGAAGCAGTAAACAATATGCAACAACTGAAATCAAAAAGTGGAAAAATGAATATATAGTAATGACGATAATGATGACGCAGGTACAACTTTCTAAGGATAGAAGCAAACACAAAAACATGCTGGAATAAAAGTAAAAACAAAGTTCTAAAATAACAGCAACTCCGTCTGCATTGCAATCCTAAGCTTGGTCCCTTGTGCTCAAGCTCCAAGCAATCAAGCACCGGAAGTCAAAGGGTGCGTGCCCTTATCTATACCTGCAACAAAAAAGTTTGCTTGTGCCCAAAAGAATGGCCCAAATAGGGTGTGAGATACAATCCCAGTATGTAATCACCCAAAGACTTGGGCCTAACAGTCAATGAATACAATGAATGTAAGAGTGCAGGAAGCAGAAAACAGAAAACCACATAATTGCTACAATCCACAGTTTTAGCATATAAAGTACCCATGTAAAAAACCAACAACAAGAAGAAAAATAGGTAACCCTCTAGGTAGCTCTCATAGACTAACCCCAATGGTTCAACCTACACGTACTAGAAACCCTCTAGGAGGCACACACAGTCTATCCTTCTGGTTCAGCTAAGAGTATACTTTTTGAGGAAGCACTCACCGTCAATTCCCCCTATAGTCTCGTATCGTGCTAAATGCTCTCTGGGAAAGAACTCAACGTCTCATTCCTCCTGTGGCCCACGTCGAGGAACTAATTACTCTCGGAGTAATTAGTCATCGTCAATTCCCCCTGTGGTCTCACATCGTATTAAAAGACACTCTAGAGAATCCCTTACGTCTATTCTCCATATGGTCTACTACACTAGGTTCTCACAGTCTTGTGTGAAATTTACATGCCCAGTGCGCATATATCCCCCAAGTACACCTCAAGAACTAATTGGCTATCATTCTAAGTCATAGTAGCATAACAGTATAACAGTTCCACTATCCTACAACTAGGCATGGAAACTGGAAAAACGCCTATTAAGAAAATCATGCATGACAAGGCACAAGAACAAAGTATAATTAATCCAAATTTATAAGCAATCACCTCTACTTAATAAATGAAGTAAAACAGGAAAACAACAGTGAAAAACAGGAAACATTCAATACCATGTTTAGGGGTGTTGGTGGAATTTTCACAAAATACTAAATGAATTTCTACAGAAAGGCACAAACCACCTACCTCGATCCTAGGATATCGATCTATGTTAACAACGACGACAGATCCTCATTAGAACATCATAGATCTGAGAAAACGTCCGAATAACATAAACCACGATAACTTGAGAAGGAGGGGGAATTGGAAAACAAATCTCAAGAAGAAGAGAGAACTCACCGCTGCGATTCAAACGCAATCAATGATGCTCGAATTAGAGAACAGATGGAGAGGAGGGGTCTTGTCGAAGATTCGTGGATCCTTGATGCTCTTGGACGATTAGAACCTAAAAGAAAATGTTTCTATGCATCAGGCGTGACCCCAGCCCGTTTAATGAAAAAATAATAATTTACACGGTGTGTACTTTTAGGGTACATGGTGTGTACTAGGTCTTTCCGTACTCCACCAAAATCGGCCTCCACATCACCCCTACACACCATGTGTGTATCCCGGGCATGACCAATACACGGCTTCGAGCGGGAAAAGAGTAAACAACATGTACTCAGAAAGTACACTGCATGTACTTAAAAAAATTCCTAAAACTTTATTTTCCTAAAAAACTCCAGAAAAACGAAAGGCGTACCTGAAACGAAGATCTGGGTTCATACAGTAATAAAGGCACCATGCTATTTGATGTCATATAGTGAGGAGATTGGATGTGGAGTTTAACATATTACAAAAAAGATTTTGGTGATTTCTACATGAAAAGAAACATCATGGCTAGGCTAGGGGTAGATCCCAAGAGTCACTATGTATCTAGTCTGGGAAATAATCCAGTCACTTTTAGTTCTAATAGATAAGAGTTCATGTGCAAAGTGAGAACTCATATTAGACCCCCTCCCCCACAAAGATCTGACTCGTACATTATAAAGTAGAAGATATTTTTTCTGTGATGTGGTTGGGACAATGATTGATGATCTAGATGACACTACGTATCTCAATGGATTGAGAATCAATACACACATAGTTCTTAGAATTCCTTGTAGTTTAATGAACTGTTGTAAGGATGACATTGAACTGGTATGAAGTGATGGAACTTTTTTGGTTGGGATAAAGAATGAAATTTTTTTCATCATAATGTATCTCATAGGAGTAATAATCAATCCTCATGTGGTCCATTATAGAATCCCTTTAAAGATATGATTCATTCACCAGATTAACATGGGATTTATTATTAGTCACAGTTGGACCCATGATTGGTGATGCAGGCAACACTATGTTTCTCAATAGGATGAGAATCAATCCACATGTAGTTCTTGAATGTTTTTCTAACACAAATTAGAATTTTATGGGGGAAGGGGGACTTTCTATAACTCTAAAGAATATTTTTGAGCCTAGATCATGGATTCGAGGTGCCACCACACATCTTGTTTTAATTAAAATCCAGTCATTAGTCTTGGAAAGGTTATCTGTACATATCAGTTTCAGGAATGGGTAACAAGGAACACATAGTTATTTCAAATACTCCTTATGTAGGTTTGATTCATGCAGACTGTGGGTGGAGGGAATTTTTTTATTTTTTTAAACACTAAGGATTGACTCGTGATATGATATCTAGTTTTCACTATATATGTTGTAACAGAAATAAAAAATCCTCACATAGTTCTTGATAATGTTCCCCACAACAATTGAGGTTTTATGAGAGGAACAAGGATTTATTAATTTTAAGATATTTTCTTGAATAATAACTGGGCCAAATACACAAAATGAAATGAAAATCATGAAACTTATTAATGAGAAATTACCAGTATAGATTTTGTTCATAAATAAGTAAAATATAGATTGTTTTATGTTTGCAGCTACAACTGTTTTTATAGATCTAGACAACACTATATATCTCATTGAAATGAGAACCACACCAAACATAGTATTTGGAGGACTGTACAGTTTTTCCTCATGTAGTGAGGATGTGGGGTCACCTAACATGAAAGAAACATAGTATCTAGACTAAGGATACTAGCTCTACGTGTCACTATGTATCATTTTTGGGACAATATTCAATTTAAATGTAATTCTTGAATGTTATTTTCGATGTAGGTATGATCCAAAAAACAAGGGGAAATGGTGATCGAGTGCCACTATGGTGTGAAAATGAGATGACTGAGGTTTATACATGAAAGATACTCATATTTTGAGGGACCACAAGGAGATTATTGTCATGGTATCATGGGGATTTATTAATTTCAATCTTGAAATATGTTAATCATACAATTTAATTCCATTTATTGAGGAAAACTGGTGGTATGCAGTTTTACATCTTGAATCCTGGACCACATGTCATGCATATTATCTTTGTGCAATAAGTACAATGATGATTTGTAGTTTCAATTCATGTAACATGGAAGCAAATGGTGTTTTGTAGTTTAATACCATACAACTAAGATAAACTATATGTGATTACACAATGTTATTCAACATGAAATTTTCATTGGTTGGAATTGTAGTGAGTTCTCCAACCATTGATATTAAGGAATAATCTCCATTAGTGTGAACCTTGTGTATGGAGTAAGGTCTCTACATCATTGGGTGAAGATTCAAATGCTTCTTTCCTCGTATCATCGTAGTACTATGAAAAAATACCAATTATCCATAGAGTAATGAACGATGATGGAACATCTTCATAAAGGCATGTCATATTTGGGTTTAATAGACCTCTAGGTGGTGCAAGGTGTGAAATCTTTTTCCTTTGAGTTTCCTCAGCACATCTATTCATTTATGGAATTGCTCATCCAGGGATATCTGGTCAAAATTTGGAAATACAGAGTGATGGAAACTTAACCTCAATGGGAAATAAATCATTTACTCTATAAACCAATGAGTATGGGGTATCTTATGTTGCATTTTGGGTAGTAGACCAGTAAGACGACAAGGCATGAAAAATATTATTAGTTTGAGATTTATTATGATTGTCAACTATATTATGAAGTATGATTGAAAGGTTATTATTAAAAGACTCTATCTATCCACTATCCACTACATGATATTAGGATGAATGGTTGGGTACGATATTATACTACTAATATTTATTCCCTACCTCAGTAGAATAGAAATTGGTTCCACTGTCCATCAAAATGTTATGGGGGACACGAAATCTTGAAATTATGTTATATTTATCTAAACTAATAGTGATTTTGGCTCCGAGTTGTTTGAGGGGTATTTACTCAACCCACATATTGGAGAAATTTGTGGCAGTAAGGATGTACATGAACTACTTATCCATAGCTGGAGGATCTGGTCCAACAACATCCATTCCCCATGTGGAGAATGGAAATGATTATTTAACTATTTGTAGAAACTATAGATTTTGGTGAATGAAATTGGAATGAACTTGGTACGGATAAAATTTCATAGAGAATTCCATGTAATCCTTCATCATTGAAGGCCAAAAGTGTCCTAGCCTTCAGATTTAATCAGAAATCCAATAATATGATTAGTGGGAACCACAGTCTCATGCATGTACTTCTTCTCTACAAACTTCAGTCTCTTCTCCATATAAACATTTGATAAGGGCTCCATCAAATATTCACTTTTAATGGAATTTTTAATGATTTGTGGAATCATAAAGTGTGACATTAGATCCCCTCCACTAGATCTTATCTCTTCCATCCCAATCTAGTTGATGTAATCCTTCTAGAGATACTCTATAATGGGTATCATCCATCCAGTGACCGGGAAATATGGATCTAGTGTGAGACTAATTTCATTTATATATTATTCACTGATTCAAACATAAAGTGAATCCATTATATGATTGGAAATACCAATGACTATTTTTTCCTGATTTGTATCTTCCAATGTATTAGCTACAATTTTTAACATGTCTTCCTAAGCATTCTGAGATTATTGGATATTAGGCAATGTTGGATCTGAGGGAAATTCTACCATTAACCCTCAGACATAATCACATAGTGTATTTAGCTCATCCTTGATGATGTAATAAATTTATTGATTTTTTTATTATCAATTTGGAATCACCCTTGACTTTTAGTGGTTCACTAGTACATAGAGTGCCAATTCCAGGCCTTTAATAAGTGCCTGATATTCAACATCATTGTTCGTACAAGCTTTTTATAATTATAAGGAACTTTTCAACAATAACATATCTATGGAAATAATAACAACTCCCAACATGACTTTGTTAAACATAGGGTCTTTAATTCCCTTCCTTGTTATAATTAAGGAAGAACCATCAAAATAAATCTCCCACATTCGAGGGTTGTCTTGAATATAGAATATTTATTCTACTGAAAATTTAGTATGCAGTGATGTATATTCTGTTGAAGTATTCTAAGTGAGGAAGTCTTGTAAGGATATTCCTTTAACATTATTATGAGGAACAAGATATATAAAAAACTATTGTAGGATAACTGCCCACCATACTAGGTGTCTTATAAGTATCGAACAAAAAAAGATAAATTATAGTGGGCTATTAGGAGAGGAAAATTAGATCTCATGGTGCTGCAGCTGGTGCCTCACCTTCTAAACTACAATTATTAATTCCATAAAATTTTCTCCATATTTTAATATCGAGTCTTAGAATTGATCATGTTTTTACTAAGATACTAAAGGTTGTTTTCATTCCCAACATCATTCATCTATGTGAGGAAAGAACCTTGTGATCATACTATGGAAGTCCTGTATATAATGAGTGTATTTCCTTCATTAGGTGGAATCTATATCGGTGGGATCACGAGGTATTTCTTGAGGGAGTCCAATGCTTCTTCACATTTATTGGTACATAAATAAGTGAATCCCTTATTCATCAACTTTGTGAAGGGTTAACAATTTCATGGGAGGCTGTATATAATGCACCAAATGATGGTCAAGTGTTCTTAAAGTCCCCTTAAAACATTTGTTTTTCAAGGAGGTTAAATTCCAAGGAATTCGTTATTATTTTAATGATCAACTTCAACTCCACCATGGCATAAAACGAAGCCATGAAATTTTCATTAGGGTACCTAGAAAGCACATTTAAAGGGGATTAACTTCAAATTATGCTGTCAAAGCTTGCTGAAGATTGTATCTAGGTCAGCTAAGTGATCAGATCATTATTGGGATTTGTCCACTAGATCATCAACATATCATTCTAAAATTTTTCTTAAGAAGGGTTGGAATAGGTTCTTTATATCATGTTGTTATGTGGAACCTGAATTATTTGACCAAAGGGAATTACTTGATAATAGAAAATTTCTTATGTTTCTCTAAAATATGTGTATTCTTTATATTATGGGGCCATATGAATTTTATTGTACCCAAAATATTCATCCATGAAGGAAATTTCTTGGTATCAAGTTGTAACATCAATTTGTATTTTTGTGATTAGAACTGAGATTTCATCTTTCAGATAATGTCATTTGTGATCTTTGAAATCAATGAAAACTCTAATATTCTTGTTTTTCTTTTTCACAGGTAAAATTTCTACTACTCACTTGAGGTATTGTATCTCTTGGATGAAGTCATCCTTGATGATTTTTTCCACTTTGACCTCCATCTTAGAGGTTTTATTTGGGTGTGTTCTCTAGACAACTTTATTGTATCCCTGAATATATTATGTCAAGCCTAAATAGTGGGTGCCCTCCTTAGGGTCAATGCATGTGATCAATATGAAATTACAAGAAAACACATCTTAGTGATGATTTAATATTAAGGTGAATTCATCCTTTTGGATTCAATATGTTACTAATTATATTGGGGCATGGATATTCTTTTTTACTCTGATTTATTTCGTTATGTTCATCCACGGTGGTGGAGACACCTTCATCAAATGCTGGAGGGGAGTCCTTAAGATATTCATATTTGTCTACTTCCTTTTCCTCTTCCTCAGGCATCAATGTTTGTGCTTATTAATGAAGAGTAGATGAATAAGAAATTTCTCAAAAAGGAATAGGGGAGTCGCAATTTGGAAATCCAGAGGATGAGGAAATCATTAAAGGATGACTTATTGTCATGAAGCCGTCATGGAGTCCTGGTGAGTAAATAAGGGACTAAGAATGAGTCACTTCATCTTCTTTAGTGTTCAATATTGATTCATCCAATTAAGCTGATATGACCCAAATTTTTTGAAGATTAGGGGATGGAATAGAGAAATATTTATTCAAGATTTCATTATCACGTGGAGAGTTGATAGCTTCGTCGACACCATTGCGCCCAACATTCAAGACTGACATTAGGGAAACTATTGAATGAAAATGTTAATTCTATACCACCCCTTAGATTTGATTAATAGGTATCATGTAATATCCACTAAGCTACTTGAATGGGTTAGCTGGGATCATCTCCAAGGAATTTAGGGCATTGATTTGGGTGGAATCATTAGCCATTGATTTCTTCCCTTCATCGTGATACAACCCTACATCAATGTACTGTGTCTCACAAGATTTTAGTAGTTCCTTTTCACCATATAATGTCCCAATTTCACCATTTATATAATATTTGAGACATTGATGGCATGATAATCGAATGGCTACATGATTATGCAGCCATGGTCTTCCCAATAGAACACTAAAAGCTATATTCGACTAGACAACAATGGGACCTAATATTGATAGAAGATCTCCGAAATGAGTTCTGAGTGTGATCTTGCGGAGACACTCTTTCTCATTCTTAACATAACCATGTTACATCAGAGTGGAGGGAGACAAGGGAGATTCATTGAGACCCAGTTGATAAAGTTTCTAAATGGGGATGATATAGACTCATGATCCATTTTAAATAAATAATTGTCAGATATAAATTTCATTTAGTCTACAAGATAATACAAGTGTCTGACATTTCCTAGTATGACATAATCATCATCATGAACAGGGAAGGAAATGGCAACATGGAATTCTACTTGACCATTCTCTACACGTTATACCCAGTAGTGGCAATAAAAACATCAAATTCTTAATGGCTTGTCAATTCCTCAATGAGTACTTTGTGGATGTCTTTTGAGAGACTTAGAATATTTATGATTGGTAAAATTTCCAGAACATTAGCTAGTTTCTTCACGAAAACATATTTTTTTATCGAATGGTTTGAGATTTATTGAATTCAAATTCTATTTTATTGGTACATTAAGATATGATGTTTCAGATTTGGGTGGGCTATCTCTTGGGGAAGGAACTGGAAGTACGCTTTCTCATGATGGATTTGGATGTCTAGGTTTCCCAACTTCCGAGGAGGTGGCGGTGAATAATCTAATTGATCTTCAAAGATAATTATGTCAGGATATATACTATCACATGTGGATGAATAACTCTCATGTTCTTATTTAGTTTTCTGAAGATCATTCCCACAATTTTCATCCAGGAAGACGGTTTGAGAAAGGGGTTTGGATGAAGTATTGTCTTCTAAGATAACCACATCTACCCCTATATCCATGAAACTAAAAAACATATTTTCCCATTTCCCCAATAAAGTGTGGGGAAATAAGGTTTAAAATTAGAATCATCACTTGAAGAAATCCAAATCCAATGAATATTCTACATGGGTGTCGACTCATGTTGTACTCTTTTGTGGGGCAGTTCCCATGCTTTTGATATGGTCATCCTGAAATCTCCGATGGTTAATGTAATATTTGGACTTGACAAGAGAACACCTAATTTGTTTTTTTCCTTATCCTTATATCCATGTCACCTAATTAATGATGATGAATTAGTTGACTGGGCTTCTAATGAAGCTATATTTGCTGTTGCAGATGTGTCCAGAGGCATTGTTGGTTGTTTCAACTATGTTCATAGAATATAATTAGTTTGATTGACTATTTTTCCTAACCATGTAGTTATTGAAATTATAAAAAATATTTATTTTATCTTGTTTCTACTACAATTACTCTAGATCGGTAATCGAATCATTGGCCACCTAGGATGGCGAATTCTTCATTTTCACTTTCCTAGAATCCAATAGTTTTCTTGTAGGTCCTTGAAAATAGAAAACTCTTGTATGGGATTCAACAAAATTTTATGTAAGGGTAAATAGTATTTTAGATACTCATCACTCTGATTGTTAGGTTTCTTGGGCTTTGACAATGGGACTAAGTAGTTTTCCAAAACTGAGATGAAGTAGCCAGAGACTTGGTCATTCACAAGGGAGTGGGATTTTTTTCAACTCCTCAAATAGTCTATAGATATGATCTCTTTGATCATATTTATTAGTAGGTCATTTATGTTAATGATAAGGAGGAGGGGGTATATGTTGTGATGTGGGATTTGATTTATGAGAAGATACATGGGCCATATTATGTGTAACTATAACAGCCTACTAATTTTTTGGTCTCATTGCCTGAGATGATGATATTAACCTGGACATAAATTTGGTCTCTATGGTGGAGTTTTCCAGTTTCACAATAATAGAGACCAGATCCCAAATACCCTCTATTGTATTTAATAGGGATTAATGATGTGTTCTAATAATCATCATGATTGTCTATGCAGATATGTAACATCTCTTTTTAAGGGAGTGGTATGTTCAAAGACTAAGACAATCCTTTCAACCCAGAAATTAAATCTAACCCTCTTTCATTCGCATTTTGTTTTTTGTTTTTAGGATAAATTACTATAGTATTATATAACATTGATCTTAATTGGAAGAAGAAATTCTAATTGATATATTCATATCCAGTGATCGATCAAGACTCCAAACTCATATACCATTCAAAGGATATCTTCTTTAGTAATTCCTAGGATCATCAAAGTTCTACTGCACCCTGATGCTCACAGGTTCCCATCATGGGATTGTAGAAAGAGATGAAATAAATCAATTGATAATCCAAATCTCCCGATCCATTTAAAATTCTAAATTTAGTATACACAATTTTTGGTAGTGGAGTAGTAAGATCCACCCATTTAGAATAATCCTTCTTTTTTGGAAGTAATGGTGAACATCATCCTTCCATATCATCCAATATAGTTTTTAATGACTCAATGGTGTTTCTAAGAATTTAAGTCATATATAGATGAGAGGATACCTAAATAGTTACATATATTGTAGTACAAAAAGTCGCAACAACTGAAAGGAGCACTGGTTGTGTCACCTCTAGTATCTTCCCTGGGTAACCAATAGGAAGACGTTTGTTAGGATTTTCCTTACAATGTTCTGGTTACATACCAAATAGAGGGAAATATTGATATCCTAACAAGAGAATGAAATTTATTTTGTGGTTGATGTCCCATGTTGAGTAGAAATTCTCTGTCTTCTTCAGTTGTTACACCAAACCTTCTTCTCTGAGGTACGCCAACTAGAAGTGAGAGTTTAGGGTCTTCTTGTGGAGCATATCTGGTAGGAAGATTACCTCGAAGTAACTCTGCATTGATTCCTCTCAACTTTATCATTTCCTATACTTATTGTGCTAATATTTACCCTATTGAAAAGGATATCCCTTTTACAAAATGAATCTAAGACATGGTATGTGTCTTCTCTAGGGTGTTACACTAATTAGCCACCCCATTTGGGGGGATAAAGTTTTTTTTGTCCCTTTGGTACTACTTTCATCACTGTTATAATATCCTAGAAAATCTATGGAATGTGGGCATTAATTTTTATCTACACTTTTACCATTTTGATGCTATTATTTGTGACTTAGATGATAGGAATTGTGATATACATTCATTTATCATTTCAAGTAGGTGTATATACCTACTCCTTCCCACCATTTCATATTAGTGAATACCAATAGTATTCATAAGCAGAGATTTGTGTCTGTGTTGTTTTTATTGGTACATTCAGAATAGACTCTCTGCATTCATCATAGATGAGTCTACTTGTAGGCTTGATAAATGTTGGTAGGTAGGTGTGGTTTCTCATTGTTTTCCACCAAACATAGTTGAAGGAATTATTTGAGTGCTTCCAGATGAGTCTTCTAGAAGAATTTGTTGGTGCATGCAGGTGTATGTTACTGCTAGAAGGTTTCCGTTGTATTTGGGTGGTGGGATTATTTGAATGCTACTAGGTGACTCTGCTAGTTGGCAGTATGAAGGCAGACACGTGTATATTCCCACTCATTTTTTCCACCAAACTAGGTTGGTGGGATTCTCTGAAGGGTGAAAGTGTGTGGAACTTCTCCCTATGGTCTAGTTATCATCCATTATGGGAAATAATTCATTCATTGGTTTGAGGGACCTAGACCAGATAGATTAAGGGAACAACCTCAACATGTTTGGGGTTCACTTCTACACGACGTTCGTGAGTTCAATTGTTGGAAGGACCCCTTGAAGAAGTCCACTGTGTCATCAAGATAACTCCAGAAGTGGCCTCTGGATATAACTCTTTGAAATATGGGAGTGACTAGACATTTAATTCTATGTATAATCTATAGAAATTGTTGAATATGGTATTTAATATAGTCTACTTCTAGAAAACTGGTCATCGTTGACCGGATGACTGGTGGATATTGTTAATCTGGAGGGCATGTCGGGTATCCTCTAGGGTGGTAATGCTTCAAGGATTAGGGTACTCTTGAACCAGAGAATTGGAGACCTAGAATTGAATATTCTGACTCAGTGATACTGTGATTTGAGAGGATAAGGATCCAGTCTGAGCAGTAAGGAAAACGTTCATGGGTGTAAATTTGAAGGAAACCATTATATTGAAGGGAGTTCTTTAAATGAATTCCATGTATAAATGAAAAATAAAAATAATGAAATCGAGAAATGTAGAATATTTTTTATGAAGAGATGCCTGATTGAATTTCCTATCTTACCCTAATTTCCATTGATAATGGAAGGGGCTTAATAGGTAGGTGACACTAACATCATGGTTAAGGATTCACACCGAGCTCACCATTTTTTGTTTTTAAAGGAAATGTGACCTCATTGGGAAATCATTACTTCCTAATAGTTACCAATGGGGTTGTTCATGGAATCTGAAACACCCAATAGTTCTATATCCATATTAACATTATTTCTAATGGCATATACCCATTAGAAATTTTGACACATGATTTTTAAGAACCCGTATTGGTTGAGAGAATGGGATGTTGGGCTCATCACACCCGTCTTGGGGGGAATTATTGTCTGCCCTAAGAATCTCAAATAAATTTAAGACATGTTCATGAATCCTTCATTAATTCCTAAGGATGATGTTGGTTAACTAAATATTATCTATCAATTATTTGTATGTGTGGAATTCATAATCATGTATATATATTCTTGGTTCTTCATAATTGGATATGTTCTTTGTATCTGAGGTTATCGTTTGATGGAAACCACTTATATAATACATAGAGATACTTTGTACTTTATTATGAAGATAATTGTTTTCTAGAAATGTATTTGGGAACTCATGAGTTTATGGTCAGCCAGGAAGACTAATATCACTCTGCAATTTATCATCAACCAGGGAGATGGGATCTATAAAGTTGTTGGGATTGTACCCATAGATGGGAATCCTACATAACATTGTGAAAGAAATCTGAACCAATAAGGTTCATTGATTCTTAATGGGGAACATCACACCTTTTTAGGTTGTGTAATGGGGATCACAACACACTATTTAACATTATGTGGTAAGGGAATCTAGGGAGAAGACTCTAATTCAAATATTATTTAGGGACTTATACCTATGTAGCCCATGTATCATGGAAGGGATATGAGCTTCCAAGTTAAATTAGATTTTACTGGGGGTATGATCAAGATGAATAATACTGGATTAGGGTTTTGAATGTGATCCTTCGATAGGCTTATTACATATCCCATTTGGATGGGAATCAAATCCAGCATTGTTTGTTTATGGGGACCCACTCTTAGAGAGTCCCTAAAGTGTATGTATCATAGGGAATTATGGCCAATTGTGATAATAGGTTGGGGTTATTTCTAATAAGGACATCCACTAGGAAGGTACCATGAAAGATTATTTCACTCATTGTGATCTAGGGGTTTAACTCAGGGCTTATCCCTGTAGAGGATACCAGGATTAATAGAATTACGATGGGGCCTTATTCCTAAGAAGGGCTCCTAGTGAGATTGGGCCCTAGGAGGGTTTCTTACATATCCTAGTTAAAAAGATTCAGAGTCATTATAGTTAAATCCATTAAGGTATACGGTGTGGGAGTTGTGATCATCAATATCATCTAAGACAACATGAGTCTTGCTCATTGTGTTAAATAAGTGGATGTTAAGGATTTAATAGACCACAAACATTCATACCATAGATTATGGAAGAGGTCGGTGCTACAAAGGATGTGTATGGGGATATCATTGAAGAAGAATGGGATACATTTCTTCCCTATATTTATTTTATATTATAAAATAGTCCATGGTATGGATGTAATGAAAGTAAGATGTCTATAGAAGAAAGACTACAATGTCGTATATGAAATCCTAGGGGCTTATACAAGGATGATTTCCCTAAACATGGATGTGTAGTGAGGATGGATGATGTAATTCCATGTCAAAAGGGAAATAAAGTATAATTATCACCCTCTATACTACAAACTAGAGGCACCAGATCATAGAGATGACAAGGGATTGATAGAGTCCTAACCTCGGAATCCAGGACCATGAACTACTCAACATTGTCCCTCATATAAGGTTTCATATGGCCATATATATACAAATATATGGATTCACCTAGGATACTTACCCTATAATAGGTCATGAGCATGAATCCTTTTACCTTAAAAGTCTAAACAGAAATGGGATACCTGCAGCTATGCATTTTCTCATGGAAATGTAGATCATGAGGTCATGGTGGAGGTTTCAACATGGTCCCTTTTAGTTGAGGGATACATGGAAGGAGAGGCCCTATAATGTGTGTCTTTGAAGATGGTTTAATGTTTTCCTCATGTTGGCCATGACCCCATGTGCTCGGAAGTGGTGCACCACATATGTGTGATGCACATGTGTGTTATGCGGGTCTTAGGATGAACTAAAATTCCTTCAAAATGGATATGAATGTATTCACGTACTAAATATGGATTGAGAAATGGACTACTATGGGACAACACTAGGTTAATATCATATCCTATGCACCCTAAGACTCCTTTTGTTTCCTTGAAAGGGTCTCACATAGGCCCCTGATTGTGGATAAGGACCACACATAGGTGAATTCTATTTATCTAAGATGGATCCCCAAACAAGAGGCTTTTATTTTAAACCCTGATGGGACCTTGAATTTTTTAATCCAATTTTTATTATTCCTTATCTCATGTTTTAGATAGATAATTGAGTAATTTGAAGGACCTGGCTGAAAGTGCTTCCTAGTGGGTTCTATAAGGGTTATTCCATGTTTTCATTTAAAAAAAATGGGGAGCCCAAGAGTCCTATTTATAGAAAAACAGGATTTATGGTCGATGGAGTTCATTTCATGTAGGTATTCTACCAGGGTCTATAGCGTAGGAGTTCTGTGCAGGTGTGAAAGAATTACAAAGCTATGTAGGTTCTTGGAACATGTCCTATACCCATTTCAGTGGTGATGGTCCTTAATATAGTGGTGGCAGCTGCTTCTGGGATTCACTCATACGACCAAAACTCGAAGCATGGAGCACATGTGTGCCATGTAGGTCTTTTATATAGATCTCTTAGCTTCTCTTGGCTTCATTGATAGTTAATATATCCAATATACTCTTCATAATATTTTTCCTATCTTTGTTAAAAGGGAACATCAACATAGACTTAGAAAATAAGGATATGATTTATAAATATCATGCCACAATCATACTAAGTGTATTATACAACAAAAAACATCTATTTATTTCATAATATAAAAATTTTAAAATAAAAATGTGAAATATTTTCAGGAAAAGTATTATCAACATTCATAATGGATTCTATTTTTCTCTTAACTATCCTTACATCCTTTGAACAACATTTTTAAGCTTGTTATGAGCCAAAAATATCAATAATAGATATAAATATTAGGAGACAACCTATAAGTATATGAATACTTATAATCATATCTAATTATTTTCAGAAATACATACTTCTCACCGATAAAGATTCATTTAATTACATTGAAATATAAAAGATTTCAATTGAAAACATAAATAAAACCGTAAAGGTATCACAGAGATTTACTGATTAAACATTTTAATACTCACATCTATGATGTTATTTTTAACCCTCTCGAATACCTTATTATTTCTAACCCTCACAACTACTTTAAAAGGTAACCCTCATTGCTACCTTATGGTGCAACCATCGTAGCTACACATGAAGTAATCATACGGTCGACCTCTAACATACACATACCCAATACATTAAGAAGAGATATAGGTCCGAAACATCATCATAAAATATTCCAATGAACTAGATAATAATCATAAAAAATAATACTTACATCATATAAATCATTCCATTAAAAAACAAAGAAAATTAGAATATGATTTTTGAATAAATTTATATTACAAATATCACATATTTTAGGTGAGAGTTGATAAAAATAATGGAATATGTGTACACACTATAAGTCCACATAATACAATATAAAATAATCAAAAAAAAATCACAAAAAATCATATAATGATAAAATCATTGAAGTAGAAGGGAAACCTAAAGAATTGAAACGGGGTTAAGAACTCCCATACCTCAGGTTTGCCTTAATAAAAATTTGTTTAAAACTATTGTATAATTGTTAAAATGGAAATATTAAATTTTTATATAAAATTTTTCCCTTTATAACACATTATATAATAAATTTATAGAATCATTTTTTTCATTTATTAACAATATTTTGTTATTTCTATTGTTTCAGGTGAAATATTTACACGGTTTCCCTGGTAAATTCATATTGGATTTCTTAGTCATATGGAAATGAATCTCCAAAAGTAGAAATAAATGTTATTAATATGTTTCCCGAATTTTAAATTATGCAATAATACCAATTGGGATTATAATAAATAAGGTTAAATAAAAAATATATAAAAAATAACCGAGACATAAAAAAACTCATCCTTAGGAATCTCTTAGTAAATGTCACCTATCTTATCCTCATCTATTGGTCATCATAGGATTTACCATAACTCAATGATAATATTTTCTTATTCCCATAAGATATATATATATAGTGTGTGTGAGACATGTAGTCAGTGTGAAACCTCTAACTACATCCCTAATATAAATTAATATATATGTATATTTTTCTGTGTGTGGGAATTCATTACCTGATATGATAACATGAACACCTAAACACAATTCCAGTCACATCATCAATTGATAATAATATACCAATAAGAGCATCTATTTATGTATTGGATGGGGATTAAATGTGAAATCTTCTTCTATGGTCTGATCACTCTTGAATCATGGAGCTATCATACCATATTTGGTCTGTGGTTCAGTAAATAATGAAGGAAACAAAACTATTTGAATTTAAAGAATAATATATTAATAACGAATGGGGAATCTCAAAAGAAACACACAATGTTGAAGATCATACCTTTCTAGGTTGACTACTATATGAAAAAACTTCCTAAAATTAAAAGGATAATGGGGTATCATGAATAATAATCCAAACCATGGGTTAATGGGTTATAACCTATTATAAATGAAATGAAACATGAATGAGTTATCAAAAATCATAAATCAAGGAATGGGTTAATTTTTTATTATTTATAATCTATCAATGAAGATGTGAAAAAGTTATAAAAAGTAATTAATAAATTTGGACACTCACATAGTTATATATCATTCCCTCAGGTAGAAATGTCATCACCGTGATGATATCTTGGATTGTTTATAGAATGTGTGAAAGAATTTTCATCTGCACATTTATCATTACCCAAATATTGTTGGTGAATTCAGTGAAAAAAATATGGATATACCTCCATTTCAAATCTGGAGTGGATGTATTTATTTACCCATGTCCTCTTATTCCTAATAGTGGACAACGATAGTACTTATGAGTAGATAATTGAGTCTTCCCTCTGCATTTCATTGGGACTTCCTGAGTGGATTCTCATCGTGCTTCCAGATGAGGATTCTAGCAGGCTTGATAAATGTTGGTATGTGTGTGTTCCTTATCATTGTTTGCTGCAAAAAATGGTCAATTAATATCTTTGAGTACTACAAGATGATTCTCCTAGAAGAATTGGTGGGTGAAGGTAGTTGAATGTTCTTGATTATAGGTTTCTTCCATATTTTGGTTAGGGGATTCTTTGAATGTTTCTTGGTCAGTCTGTTGGCTGGATATGGGATGGTGGATTGGTGTACGTTCTTGATCACTATTTTCCACAAAAATATGTTGGAGGGATTCTAAGAAGGGGGAAGAGGTGTCAAAATGCTCTCTATAGGCTGGTTTTCATCCCTAGTGGTCCATCTTGTGTGCTCGGGTCTGAGGGACCTAGGCCAGATAGTCGAGGGTGACACCTACATCATGGTAAGGGTTCACTTCCATGCAACATTTTTGACCGATATTGTTGAACGGATCCCATGATGAGGTCCCATATGCAATCAAGATGATTTGAAAATTGGTCTCCTGATCCACCTACATAAAATATGGGAGGGTTTGGTCATTTCATTGTAGGTACAATCTCCCGAAATAGTTGAAGACTATAGTCAGTGCCATATTTTTCCGAACCAATGGTAGTTTTTGAACTGATGACCCGAGAAGACTATTGATATGGAGGTCATGTCGAGTATCCTTGAGGGTTATAATGTTACCATGGTGAAGTTACTCTCAAACCATATCATTAGAGATCCACCGCTGAGGATTTTGAGTTAGTGATGGCACACATACTGATGATGTAGATCTAGTCCAAGCCATAGTTGGGGTGTTCATGGGTGTAATCATGAAGGAATAAACAGTATTGAATGGAGTTTTTGAGTGTATGTGCATGTATTAATGACAAATAAAAACCATAAACTCATAAAATAAAAATATTTTTAATGATTACCTGCTTGATTGATTTCATTTTCTGGACTTCTTTTCCTTTTAGAATGGAAGGGGCCTAACAGGTAAGTCACACTGATATATTGGTTAAGGATTCATGTTGGGTTCAACATTTTTTGTTTACGATAGAAATGTGGCTTTTTTGGAGAAATCATTACTTCTAAATAGTTTCCTATGAGTTTATTTGTGGAACCAGAAACATCCAATGGTTTTGTATCCCTAGGGACCTTATTTCTAAAGGAAGGTTCTCATTATGGATTTTGACCCATGGTTCTTAAGAAACTTCCTTGGTCAAGAATATCATAGGACAGTCTTAACACACCCTTCTTGGGGGAAATTATTGTATACTATAGGTATATAATATTGATTTAAGATATGTTCATGAATTCTTCATAAATTACCAAGTATGATGTGGGTAATCCCAATATTAGAAATAAATTATTAGTATTCATGGAATTCAGAATAATCTATCTGTATTCAAGGTTCTTAATCAATGGATATGTTTGTATGTATCTGATTTTCTCCATTGATTTTAACCTCATATATACTACTTTAATATTATTTTAACTTTATAATTGTGATGCTAGTTTTATAGAAACACATTGGGTCACTCTAGAGATTATGTTTATATAGGTAGACAAATATCAATATAGAATTTATCTTTGTCTATAGAGATTGGAGTTTTTATGATGTTGGGATCAAATCCATACAGGGGCTTCCTACGTATCTTTTTGATAAGAATCAGATCCGATGTATTTTAGTTCCTTTTAATGAGGAACATAATACCTTTTAAGTTCATGTTATGGGGACCCAGACATATAGTTTAACATCATGTAGCATGGATGTCTTAGCAGACGATGCATAGTCAAAGATTAGTGTGGTAATCATACCTACGTAGCACATAGAACACATAAGGGATATGATTTTCCATATTGAATTAGACCCTAATAGGTTTACAGCTTAGAATATCACGATTGGATAGTTTTGTTGGGTTTAAACCTCCGGAAGGCTTCCTATGTATCCCATTTGAATGGGATTCATGGCCCGCATAGTTTGGAAATGAGGACCCATGCATTTGGAGGCCCTCTTGTTTATGTCATTTAGGGATGTATAACCCATTGTGTAGATTGGTCGATGGTTATTCAAGAGAAGGATACCCACTATGAGGAACGTTTTCAGTCATGGTGATATGGGGGGTTAACTTTGTGTTTAATCCTGAGGAGGAAACATATATTAAGACAATTATGTGGGGGAAATATTCTTGAAGAATATGCCCATTGATCTTACCCCCTTAAGTGGGTTTCCTACATATCATGGTTAATAGGAATCACTGTTCTTATAGTTAAATCCATTGAGGTGGATTTTGTGGGTATTGTGGTCATCACTAAAATCTAAGCCACCTTGACTCATTCTTGGTGTGAGAAACTATAGGATGTGAAAGATTCAATATACCACACACTTTAATTCCTTCCATTATGGATGTGGTTGGGGCTATGACAGAAGAGTCAGGGGATATGCCATAAGAGGCTGAAGCTATTGAAATTCCCTATATTCACATTACTTTTTAAGAGAGTGAAAGGTAAAGTTGGAATGCAGGTAAAGGATGTAGATAAGAGAAAGATTCCATCCTCTTACATGAAAAGATAGGGACTTAATCCATGATAGTTGCCTAAAATATTGTTATATTGAGGGGGAGGATGATGCCATTCCATATCAAAAGGAAATGCAAGAATAATACTCACTATACCTACTATAAACCAGTGGCTTTATATATTTGAGACGATAAGGGATGAATAGAGTCCTATCCTTAGAATTCGAGACTGAGAACTCCTCAACACAGTCCCTGGGGTAAGGGTTAACGTGACTGTTGCTATCCAAATCTACATATTCCACAAGGATCGTTACCCTCTAATAGGAAAAGTGTGGGAAACCTATGCCCAAAGAAAAAAAATATAAATGGGAGACATATAGATATTCCCTTTGTAAAGGATTTTTAGACCATGAGGTCTTGGTGTAGGTTTCAACATGGTCCCTTTTAGAGAAGGGAGCCAAGGATGGAGAGGCCCTTCCATGTAGGAATTAAAGAGGGTGTAGTGGTTGGATCGCATAGGTCCTGAGAATAGGTTCTCTATAACAACCCTGCTCTTTATTTCATACATAAGCATGAATTATTACCTAAAACCGTCACTTGATACAACATGGAATATCGAGAGGTCTAGTGTCTTTTGGGCTTAGGAACATTACATAACAACTTAAAAAATAGAACATAAAATCTTATTGAAAACATCCTTTACATGACCAATACATTCCCTCATACTTAGTATTGCATGGGATAACCTAAGGGAATGCATAATAAAAGGTTGAGCTATAAAGACCAATAAAATAATAAGCTTGGAATAACATGGGGAATACAGTACATTTTAGAAAATAGGCATATCAATAGCAAACAAGAGAAAAATGAACATAAAGGCATGATAAAGCAGGATAATCATAACATGGAAATGTGGCAAAAACACTTAACATAGAATTAGCATGAGCCAAGGATAAATGCACATAGAGGTTGGGTATACCCTCATTACACATGAAGAATGAGTAAAACCTAGTTTCAAGTGAATTAGAATGAGTCCAAACCCATTACACATGACGTATCATGACACTATACTTTACCCAATGCATTAGAGCACTATCAGGGTGCACCCTTCTAAAACATTTTGTTTCATGCATAAGTGTACCACATAGATCATACAACAGGGAATCAATCAATTTTATTTGTTCCATGATAAAGGGATGTGGAATACATACATGAGGTTTTATAATAAATAATAAATGTTCATAATGGTGAATATCATTGATAGAGAAATGGCAATGGTATTCACTACACAATGACATTGGCTTTGAAAATCGTAGTGCAATTTCGGCAGCATAATTGCGTGAAAGAACTCATAAAAATGGTTGATGCGAGAAAAAGGAATGTCTCATAATATTTAAATGAAATGGATAATAAAGGGATCCTATAGATACCTTTCCAGACAAATGTAATGTAATTTAGATGCATAATTTAAAAGAATTACTTGGATGTAAAAGGGGAGAACGAAATCCCTCATAGAATTTCAGCATGGTAACGAGTGTACGTGGGTGGAATTAATGAGAGAGAAAGGTGTATCCCATAATTCCCCCCTAAATAGGGAAGTATGGAAGGAGGTAAATAATCATACCCCAACATTTGTAAATGAAAACAAAAGGTCATAACAACTTAAAAAAAATTGGACAAAAATGAGAATGGAAGAAATCCTATACATGGAAGTATGATCCCAAAATCCTGGAAGAGGCTTGAGAGAGGCTTTTTGGGAGATTATGGTACCTTGGGAGGTTTATAGAGAGTGGATTACAGGGGTTGGACGAAATCAAAAGGCTTTGAGTGAAGAGGAAGTGGGAGATTGGGTAGGTTTATATTGGAAAGGGGAGGGAATTCTTTATTATTTCGGTTTGGGACACCTCACATTAAACTAATCAAAACCACAAACCGAACGATGGTATATTTCCCCTGGTTTTTGGAAAATAGGAGTGGATGAAAATATTTTATATGGCCAATGGATGATCTTCTTAAAAGAATAGTGCTGCTTATGTGGAGGTGAGTCACACTCTTAAGGAAAATAATTTAAAATGACAAAATGTTTTATAAGTCTTGGATGGTCCACTAAAGCATTGTAAAATAAATCAAAAAAAGAAAAAATCACGTTATATTAATGTTAAAACATATATTGGACAATAATAATGTTTATATTATTTTATTACATCACTATTGGGTCATTATGCTGTCAAAAAACACATTATATATTTAAACCGTATTTAATTTTAACCCAAAAATTCATCTGTCTCAGAAAATTATGAAAAATTCACCATTGGATAATTTCAACATCCTGATTCCAAAAAAATATTCATTTTATCTAAATTATTTTCTATACATATGATTTTTTACTTTTAATATAAAAACTGAAATTTATCGAAAATTGATGGGTTTTGACAAAAATAGCTTTCAATCCTTAATAAAAATTACAATTGCATTCATATATTTACACAATAATTTATATTTAATAAAATGTAATTTGAAAACAACAATAATAATATTTTATTTAAATATTATTTAATTCAAAAATCCATTAATTCATCAAAATAGATTTCTTACTTTAATATTAACAAAAAATATTATTTGTGCTTTAAAAACTATTTACAAAGTAACAACACTAAAATGAATGCACATTCTTTATAAAAAAATAATGTACATAGTTATAGAGATAGGGCCTTGATTCATAACAACTTATAACACCTATATAAGACTAAAGGGTAAGCTGTACGATGCTGACAAACTCTTGGGGTGGATCGAATAACATCACATGGGTGGTAATCTCTATTAACTTCCACTTCTCCTATAGTCATTTCTACTCAAGATTATCATGTTCATGCTTGGCTTGGTCTCGGTCAAGAGAGAAGCCCAATGATGCAGCCTCCTGTTTGAGCTCCAAAAAATGGGCTTCGTATGAGGCAAGTCTACTGGATCAGGCCTTTACTTCCTTTTTCTGAGTAAATTGGATTTGTTAAATCCCTGTATTTTTATTAGTCATGTGATCACTGTTCAATGACTATATTAGAAATGATCAAAATTCATAACGATAAATTAAAATCCAGAAATATAAAAAAAGGATGTTAAAATTTTATATAATCATAATAAGACATTTAATTAGATTAAGAGTAATTTCCATTAATGAAAGTTTGGGTTGTTACATTTTCCGGTAAGATGCACCATCTATTTGTGATGCTTAGGGGTGCTACGTAGGTTTTAGAAGGATCTAAAAGGACTTTTCACATGGTAAAAATGACGATATAGGCTGAATAATTCTTGGTAAGTGGACTACTAGGGGATAAAACATGGGTAAGGATATAACCTAAGCACCCTAGGTATCCTCTAGTGTCCATGAATGAGACTCGCGCATGTCCCTAATTAGAGAGAGGGACCTCATACATGTGACTTCATCTTATTGAAGAAGGATCATCAAAAAACATTCTCAGATTTTAGAACCTGAAGGGACATTGATTTTTCTTGTCCCATTTTAATTATATTTTATCTCATGTTTTAGAGAGATAATTGAAAATTTTGGGGGACCTAGAAAAAGGTGATGCACAATGAGATCTATAGGGGGTCTTCCCTGCGGTTTAGTTTTTTGAATAGGGATCCCAGGGGTCATATTTATAAGTAAATATGGGACATGGTTAATGGAGTTCATGAAAGTCTATGGAGCATTTCTCCCATGTAGGTGTGGATTAATAAAATGCACGTTTATGTCCCCAATATAGGTCCTCCACAAAAATTAGTAGCATAGGTCCTTATGTTGGGGGTACATGCCTTCTGGGATGCACTATTAGGACCTACGATGGTATCTTTGAGCGTATGTGCACCGTGTAGGTCCTTTTGGATAGATTACTTAGCTTCTCCGGGCTTCATTGTTACTTAATACATCCAATGGACTATTCTTATTATTTTTACCATACATTATTAAAATGGATTATCAATAGAGTTTCGTAAGGTAATAATAAAATTCATATATATCAGCCAACAAGTTTACAATGTGGGTAAAAATAAAACAATATAAATTTCATTAATGATAAAAAAAATTGAAATCAAAACATGAAATATTTTCATGAAAAGGTATCACAACATTAATCTTGGAATCTAATTTTTTCTTACACATCCTTACACCCTATAAAAAACATTTTAAAACATGTAATGAGAAATGAATCTCCATAATATTTATAAAAAGAGAGAAACGATTACTCCATGAATACTCATAAACATATCAAATATTTTTCACAAAGACATACATCTCACCTATAAAGCTTTATATACATACATTGTGAAACATGATATTACTATTGAAATAATAAAAAAACTGTAAAGGTATATCAGTGAATGGCGTAGTTAAAATTGTAACCATCGTAGATACCTTATGATTTGTAACCCTAATGATGACATTATAATGTAACCCTCATGACTACCAGATTGTGTAACCATCACAATTACAGTTAGAGTACCCATACGGGCAAACTCCAACTTACACAAACCCAATTCATTGGAGGGAGATATTGGACCCTCCCATCATCATAAAAAAAATCCCAAAGAACCAAAAAATAATCATAAAAAATGATAATTACATCAAATAAACAATTTCTTTAAAAAAACAAAAATAAAAGAGTATTTATGAAGAAATGTCACTTGAAATATCATATATTTAAATTAATAGTTGATAAAAAGAATAGAATATGTGTATAAAATGTAAATATAATTTATTCAATAAAACATAATCAAAATTAATTTCAAAAATAATCATACCATGAAAAAAATCATTCATGTAAAAGGTTAACCCAAATAATGATAATTGGTTAAAGAATTCACTAACCTCAGATTTGTCTTACTTCAAACATGTTTAAAACTCATGAATACTTGTTAAAAGACTGTTATTAATATTTTAAAGAAACATATTCTTGTTTATAAGACATTATATAATAATTTTATGACATCATTACACCTATTTATTAACAATATTTTGTTATTTCCATTGTTTTGGGTGACTGCTTTGCATGGTTTGCATGGTCAGTTTGTATTGGATTTTCTTGTTGTATGGAAAAGAAAGTACATAAGTAGAATGAAATTGTATAATAATGTTTCAATAATATTAAGTGATCCCATAAATCATTTTCTATATATGATGATGAATCATTAGAAAAAATTAATGATATTCATTTAGATCATTTTGGTGGTTCTTGGATAATCACGAACTGGTTTTGTTTTTATATTTTAATATTATATATATATTGATATAAAACATAAATAAGGTTATATCATAAAATTTAAAATATTTTGGCAACATTAAAATGGTTTTATGAACACCCATGAAGCAGATAATGGATATTAAAATCACATTAATCATGATGTTGATAAATAGACACATCACATATGTTATTTATATTTTTAGAATAAGGGAGAGAGGAGAAGAAGAATGAGGATGAATTTTTCTATAAATATGATAAAATTCATATATATATATATGATTATTTAGTATTCATTTGTGTTGTGTATATTTAGGTGAATATTTTAAAAGAACAGAAAAATAATTGAAAAGGAAATAAAAAGAAAATTAAAGAGGATATTAACATCTTGATCTCTTCTCCTTGAGATACTCTTAAAGCCCTTGGTTTTCAGATTTTAATTAGATCATCAGGCCTTGGATGTAAGGAATATTATTGGTATGAATATTGTATATAATTCGGATTCATTAGATTTATTTATAGGCGTGATGAGAAGAGGGGGTGATAGGTGGTATTTATAGTGGAGGGGAGGGGGTCCATTATTTTAATCAATATTTTATTATTTTTCTCAAGATAAGAAATAGTGTTGGTTTTTGTGACTATATATTATCTTATGTTCCTTTTAGTTCAAAAAAATGGCTTTTACACCAAAATAACATCATCCGTTACTCAATTATTCATATATTTAGCTTATTTCATAAATTACCAGATTTCACTATTCACCCAAAATTTATGTATTTCAGAAAAATCCCAAATATTCACCCCACCATTTTTCAAAATATAAAATTTCAAAAATGAACTCCATTTTATCAAAATAATTTTCTAAATAAGTGAAATTTAATTTTATGTTAAAATCATTATTTATTTGAAAAAAAAAATCTCAAAACTATTACTTATTTTATAACACATTGAAAATTAATCTAGTTCTCATCATATTACAACCATAACATAATAAAATAATATTTTATAATTATCTTTTATGAAAATGCATTTTAATTTATCTTATAAATATTTTCGTAATATTGTAATTAAATATTTTTGACTTAATTAATAATTTCAAAAATAATTATTTACTTATACTGTGTCCATATTATCACTTATAATATGCCTAAATTTTATTTATACATTTATGGTGTAATTTAATATTCATAAGGGTTTTATTACTATTCATAGGGGTAAAATTACTATTCGAAAGGTTCAAGTGACTATTCAAAAAAATTTAAGTTGATCATATCAGACCCAAAATATCTTTCTAATATCAACTATGAATGTCTGGTTTTTTAAATTCAATTCATAGAAGTGACAAATTTTATTTTATTATTTAGGTTATAACTATCTCCCTTAAATAAAAAGCGTTGTTTCACAGAGATTCAGTGTTTAATGAACTTATTCTATAATAAATTTTTCTATAAATATTTTGGGTGTTACACCATGTCCTATACATGGGAAAATTATTATAAAAATAAACTATTAAACCATATATAGAGCAACACTTATGGTCTTATACCAATTACCCCATGATTTAAAGAATCTTATAAAAAGGCAATGGTTCCATACGATCTTGATCCCCTTACAATACATCTCAAATATCTTTTCCATTATTGTATTTCTAACCCATAAAAGTTTAAATACAGTTTTAAATGATGATAAGTTGAGTGTATATGAAATAAAGATTCTTTATTATAGGTTAAATACTTAATATTAGGTATATTTTGACAATATAGACAACAATATTATAAATGGATGATGACTTAAGAAATAATTTATCATTGAGGTAGCAATCAAATTAATGCAAGGAATGGAAATAAGATAAATAATGATGAGTATGACATAGCTAAAAATGTTATCCCATTAAAGAGATGCTTCATTAAACTAATTTTTTATAAACCAGATGAAGACAGTATATGAAATGATATTTATAATACATTTAAATTATTAGGTCAAACTGAATAATTCTATCATGAATATAATATGCTAATGAGCAATTTGAGTAAAAAATTCAATAAATTCATTCAATCAAGTTCATTTTTCTTATTTACCATCTCATGCTCTTATTGTAGTAAAATGTTATTATTATGAAATCAAAATTATTTTAAGATATTATATGTATCAATTTTAATTTTCTTATTCATATAGATAATATGGGGATTTCAATGATGATCAAATAACGTTCATTTCAGTAAAAACCAAATAACAAAAATAATATGACCTTTTATTATGTGTTAGTTTTCTCATAATTGATTTTTTATTTGTTAATTTGGTTTCAAATATTTATATTTATTTATTTTCAATCTAAAAAAACATGAATAAATGAATATGTGGAATATTTAAAATTCATTAACACTATATACTACCCGATTAATGTTCTATTATTTTTTTTGTAAAATTTCTATGCTCAAAATTTTTCACACCCCAAATAATTAAATTCCTAGCATATACATTTAATAAAATTTATTTTCTAATTTTAAAAAATATTACTATATATTCATTAAAAAATTATTTCCAAATTATTTTAAAATAATATCGTCAACTTGTTCCATTGAACTCGAAATCATTATTTTGGAACATCATCCAATTATAGATAAATATTTTTTAAATAGTAAATATATTAACATATTTAGGAAATTCAAAAACTATAAAACAAATAGAAAAATACAATATATAAAATATATATTTCTATTGAGATATATTTTCTAAAACTATTAAACGATTGATATTTGATTTTATTTATTTTTTCAATTGACCATCTAATTAGAAAATATCACCCAAATCAATATTAGAGATCATCAAACATTTAATAATTAATGCGAACTAAATCTAGGTGTCATAATGGATACAAATGGAGGATGAGATAAAAAATATAAAAAAATTTCCCACAATAATATTCATATCAGAAGAAAAATTATCCACATGAGATGGTAAAATCTATATTTCATTTTATAGAATTGTTTTCATAATTGTTTTTGTTATTATTTAAATTATTGTTTGGGTTACACAAATAAATCTATATAACATTTATTATTTAATAGAGTTATATGTTATTTAAAATTTGGTTCAGGGATATATAGTCACATTATAGTTATGTTTTACAAATATTGGGGTTGTAGATAAAAATTTAGTTAATAATTGAAAAAAATTAGGTTATCATATTTAATAATAAATATAATTATGGAAATCATTATTTTCTATAAGTCTTTATTCTGGAAAAAATTATATCATATCCTCATGCCCTTTTATCCTTTATCAAGGACGATATAGTACTATATTTTATATTTGAAATAGATTAATAGGATTTATCTGGTCCATTACTCTTATATATTAAAAAGGTCTATAAATATGGTACGATAAGAGTATTTTTACAGATATTTTACCACTAAATTTTTATTACATATTTTCTATAATTTTATTTATATAATTTTTGTGATTGTGTATTTGTATTTTTCACCATCATCCCATTATTTTTATTTACATTTAATCTATGCTATTTTTAACACAAATATTCTATACATGTTAGACTTGTCATTTGAAAACAATTATCGCCATAGAATATAATTTCTTAATGGGTTTCATAATTGTTAAATTTTATTTTTCCTAAACAAAATAATTGTTTGGATCCATTTAGTTTGGTATAAAATATGGGGATGAATTGTTAAACTAAAAAAAATTAAAAATGACTTTGTAAATGTTAATGTAATATAATGAATTATATGGATACAAATATAGAACAGTTTTTTATAATAAATATTTTATTTTTATAATATATTCAATAGTACCATGGAATCAATAATTATAAAATAAATTAGATTGGTTAAGAAATTTATTATGGTTCAGATTATTAAATAAAAATCCTATCTTCACACTATAAAACCGAAAGGGGGTAAAGATATACTTTCTCGGAAAAAAATTTAAAGTGTTTAAGAAAATTCATTATAATTTGAAATTTCAAACTAGAGGATAATACCACAGTGTTTACATTCAAATAATGACAAACCTTTCCTTTTTATATAGATGTATAACAAACCATACCTTTTAATGAAGATATATATCATTGTACAAGATATTTAGTTAAATCAGATCAAAATTTGATCCTTAATTTAATGGTTTTATATCCATTAAAATACATTAAGTAACACCAAAGTAATATTGAAGACCTTTTTTGGAAAGTAAATGTTTACAAAAATGAAACCAAAGAATGGTGTGGATATTGTACAATTTATAATGATAAAGTTCATCGACCAGATTACTTTGAATAATTTCTAATTTTTTAGTTGTATAATAACATATTTCACTATTATACCGCATCAACAATAATTGTTATATTCCATTTAATAATGTAACTATTCATTTATAATTATATATCTTAAATTTTTTACATTAAATCCAATTAAAATAATTTTCATATGATCACTCTTCCCCATTGTGGAAGATATATAAAATTTGGTTTGAGGGGTCATGACTTCCTATATTCTAAATATATATCCTATGTATATTAAAAATGAGATCATGTTATAATGATATCGTATGCAATATAGAATCTTACCATCAAACAATGGTTGATGAAATGTAAAAAACATTTATTATTTTTATCTCTTCCCCGAGTGGTGTTTCCTCCATAAAATATTCTATGTATCTTTGAATTTACAATGTTCCCTCTATTACACTATTCTTATAATTTGATATTTTTATTCAATAATGAAAAACTAATCATGATGATGTTGTTCCTCAACACTTGTCCTACATGATACTTTCCTATATATTGAATTCTTCCCTCATACCACAATGTCATTGATGATGTGTTTTTTTCATCAAGAATGAATTGTCAACATTATGTTGTTTGAATGATAATTATACTTATTATCCTTCGCATATACTGAAAAAGGAAAAAAAATTAGTGTTTTCTTCATTTTTTATTTCTAAATCAAAAAATAAAACACTATATTTAAAAATGATTCTAAACAGAAATAGTTTAAATCTTTTAGGAAAATACCAAATAAATTTTATAATGAAAAACTCTAAAATAGTGTATCATAAGGGATAAGATTTAAAATATTTAATTTTCCATGTATATTAATTTTACCAAAATCAACTACAAGTATATTAAATTTAATTTACACTTATTTTGAAATATTTAAATGTATGGTTGAATATTTTATCCATATAAATAATATTTATAAAATTATTTTTTGTCCCTAAATTATCAATGAAAAATAAATTATTCCAATTTTATCTCAATATGTAATCAAGAAATATTAGATAATTTCAATTTCCCAACACAGGTAACAAATTCTAATAAATGAACATGAGAGATACGTTCCCCTAGAATTAGTCCCTATATGCTACAGATTGTTGAAAAATGTATAGGGGTTTTCAATATTATGAGATAATATAAATTTAATCTAATGGATATAAGAATTAAAAAATAATTTATAATCATAAATATGATATAATAACATAATATTGAAATTTCAGTGACATGATAACTATTATAAATATCAAAAGGTATTAAATAATATTAACCATGATAATTTTCATAAAATTAAAATACTAGATACAATATCCACCAATGGGTCGACATAAGCCATGATAATTAAAAAATAGATAAAATAATCAAGACATAAAAAAATTCACCCCAAGGAATATCATAATACCTATCACCTATCACCCCCCCATTAATTGGTCATCATATCTTTTCTCTCACATTAGATACGATGTTGTTTTTATTCATATATGTAATGTATATAGTGTATGAGAACTGTTCTTAGTGGGACACCACTAATGACATCCACAATATAATTCAACTCACACACATATATATATATATATATGTGTGTGTGTGTGTGTGTGTGTTTGTGTGTGTGTCTGTGCATGTGTGTGTGTCTATTTGTGTGTATTCATTAAATGATATGATAATAAGAAAACAAAAAAAAATTATGTCACATCATCAAGTGATAATAACATACCATGAAGTGTAACAAATCATGATTTATTTGGGGAGGGTATGTTAAATATTACTCCATGGTCTGATCACTCCTGAATCATGGGACTATGACACCATATTTTGTCCTGTGGTTCACCTAATATTAAGAAGAAAATCAAACAATTTTAATTCAAAGAATAATATTTAAACAATGAATTGGGAATCTCAAAATAAAATCACAAGGTAGATGATCATTCATTTCTAGGATCAATGGGGTATCTCAAAACTTATTGAATAGAAATGGTGAATATATTATCATGAATCATAAACCAAACCATGGTTAAAAGGATTATAACTAGTTCTAAAAGAAATAAAAGATGACTGAGTTATCTACCATCGTCAATAAAGGAATGGGTTGAATTTTTATTATCAATAAATTATAAATGAAGATGTGAATAATTTATCACGAATCATTAATCAACATAGACACTCACACCTCATATTCTATATCCCTAGATGAAACTGACACCTAGTCAACCGAAAAATATTACATTGTTCAACATGATGTAATTATCTACAGATTAACCACCCATGAAATTATTAAATATAAAAGATAACAAATCATCCCATTAATATAGGGCTATAACAACTATAAAATATATCAATGTCACAAAAAACTATAAAACAATATTATGATATCACAAATACATGACTCACAATCAACATAGAACACTAAAATAAACCACTCAATGATTGGTTAATCAAGATATATGATATATAATCCATTGCAATTTATAATCCCAAGGTTTATCAACACATTAAAAAGAAACTACATCCATCCATATTGTGTTTTTAATGGATAATCATTACAATAATTATTATGAGTTAAAATTTTTTACACTCCACTCAATGTATTAGAGAACCCAATTGTCACTCTATCATGGTATCCAAATCCCACTAACCATTACCCACATATCTACATTGTGGGTAAATTATATGAGGAATATGAATAATATATATTCCACCAAAATTGTGCTTTTAGGATCCACAATATTGAATGTCTATGGAAGAATTGAACTTAATTGATAAAATCTTGAAAAAAAACCTTAATTTTGGAATATAGAATGATATACAATAATGATACAAAAGAAATGTGGAATTTGAGTATAAGAGGGATGATATTACTTGATGATTATGATCACAATGATTACATGTGATTTTTACAAGAATAAAGATATAGGGAGATAAATTAATTGAAAAAGGTGGGTATGTTTAGAATTCCATTCATGGATGGAAAAGATGAAACAATGGGGCGGTGGGAAGGATGAAATTACATAAATAACCGAAGTATCAAACATAAAAAGGATGGATGTGGTGCCAACTAAACCCAGATGGTCCATATAAGGTGTTTTGTGGGACACCATGCCTTTGATGACCACTACTAGACCCCTCGTTGTGGAAGGACAACCCTATAAAAATTTAAATATAATTATAATGCCATTCAATGATATTTGAGAGGAAATATACTAATAGTGTAATTTTTTCACCATACCATGTTTTCTCATTTTTTATTCCACTCATAACATCAACAGTTAAAATATTTAAAAAACTGTAGTGGGTAAAATTAAATTAAATTAAGTCTTCATATATGTTTTTCAATATATACACCCCACCCTACCACATGTTGTCTATGTTCAATGTCCCTGAGACTTATTGGTGAAAATATTTATTCTATAATCTTTCATATCATCTTTCCACTCCCATGTCCCATCACAGATAAATATGAATCCTAGCTATACATTTATTATCCATAATTTCATTATATGATGTACATTTTTTATTTGGATCCAAAATATATACAAGAAGCTCCTTGAATAATGAATCGGATTCCAACTCCACTTAATGGTTAGAAATCATGTGATATGGGTTTATGGTAATTATTTTATGATGAGAATCCTAAAAAATATTATCAATAGTGTTATATATTTTGAAAATCATTAATCAGTAAACCATTATACTAATCCTCTGCATCATATTTTAATTATTCACAAAATGGGGAAAAAACATCCCTAACAGACTTCATTGTTGATATCTCAATTGAGGAAAGAATTAAGAATTCATGATTTTCGACCATAAACACCAAAGATACACATCACCACTTTGAATTTGAAAAATAATTTTTATGAGTATTCATTAGATATAACTAAATTACGTTTATATGCTCTGAATGATCATGTATAGGGATTGTTCTAGTAAAATATTAGTATTTCACCTCAATTAAACCAATACGTTAATAACTGGACTTTCCAAACCTCTCCTTAATGGGTTCCATCTAAATAATTTCTTAAAAATTATTATATATGAAAAATATAAGTTCTAGATGACACTCAAAATACAATTCATCATTTAGTAATCATGTTTTAACAATACACTCAAGAACTATGACTAGAGTCTCAAACTATTGATTATTATGAGGATGGTAAAATATAGTGAGCTTTGAGAAAGTTCCAAAGGATCCCTAATACCCAATGTAAAATGGTAGAAATACATTGAATACCATTTGGTTAAAAACATGGTATAGAACATCTGATTATGTAAAAATAAACATTGATGATCCATGATATAATTTAATGTTGGATTTTTAATTAAATTTGTTTATAGAGTGTATGTAGTGTGATGATTATCATGGTGATGTATTTAACAATATCAAAATGTGGAGAAATGTCGTTTCCTAGATATTGCGTCTTTGATAAATGACAATTTTATAACCATGGAAGTAATATCAATAAAAAATGTAAAATTAACATTCGGAAGGAAAAATGTAATTTAATAGGAGAGTTATAGAGTATTAATAGAAGACATCATAGTTACAATATATCATATAGGGTGTTAAATTAATTATTTTAATGTTATATATTATAGTTATGAAATGAGAATTTTAAGTTACAGTTGATCAAGAGTTAAATGATTATATAAGAGGTAAATAAGATATATTTATTAATTATATGGAATTAGAATAAGAAGAATCTTCAATAGTGTCATTTTTATTTTTTTAAGATAAATTCATAGAGGGCAGACATAACCACTCAATAGTTTTGGAACAGACATGTTATAGTGAAGTAATAAAAAATATTTCAGGTCAAAGGCTATTTTGGAAGTAATGGTATGATATATAATGTTTTGTAACCCATTTTGGAAATGCGATGGAAAATAGTACCATATATGTGGTCATAGTGGAGATTATAATTTGGATCTATACATTTTAAGGATAATTGTAGTCAGAGATTCATCTTTTAAAGGTTGAATAATATGTTAATATTTAAAATGATTAGGTGAAATGCATCATGTATTAATAAAGAAAAAATTAATATAAAATGGGATATTATCCATGGTGTTACATATAATGAAGATTGTGGATATTATTTTAGACCTAAACGTAGGGTGTTAAAGGTGACAACATCACTAAAAATTCTATAGTTGTTTCCAAAATCAAGGTGTTCCATAAAATGTATTTAAATGAGAGTAATATAATCCATAATGGAAATAAAAAATGATTAATATAAATTGTGAAATTGATAATTTTTACACCTAAAAAAATTCATTATGAGTATTAGGATTTCTAGAATAAAAAAAGTGTTGTGAGATATAGATGGATATATGAATAAAGGTTTCTCACATGCCTATACCTATAGAAATAAAAAAATATCATCCCCTTATGGTCTTATAATCGCCATTTAATTTGAATTTTGGTTAAAATATATGAAATTAAAAATGTTCCATGACTGTGGAATATAAATTTTCTTTTTCATGGTATAAAATGTTTCTTCCGTGAGTTATAATTCACTATTTCCTAGTAGATTGTGGAAAAATTTGTGGTGAACGATGATTTGAAAAAAAAATAATATTTAGTTTGAATTATAATAAGGGAGATATAGCACAAATTTCAGGAGGTATTATTTACTGATGTGGGTGTATTTTTTCTAACTAGATTGAGTTTTAAAATATAATTATCTCATATAATTTGAGGAATTATAATTTCTCTTAGATATTTGTTGAAGGTCTTATTGTTTTATGAACAACTGGAAAAATTATATGAGAGTTTTATAAAAAATGGAGAGAGTGAAATTATGATATTAGTGATTCATGGAATAATGATAGTGAATATTGACAGTAAAATCATCACAACATTGGTATAATTTATGAAATGATTAAAGGCCATGTAAATTAATTGATTGTATCTATATTATTGGATACGAACATTCAGTGAAATTAAGGTAATTATAGGGTGAAATTAATTCATATTTAGAGAGGTTATTACTTTTAGGGAGACAATTTATTAGAAATTGAATCAAATATTGAATGAAAAGTTTAATTCATATGGATTTGAAGTTTGGGAGTCAAGGATTTAGATTTTATTCAATAATATCATTCAAGTTTTAGGTCTAATAATTATTCTGTTAATTATATTTATCATGAAGATTCCTACAAGTTTATAAGTTGATATATTTCTTAAAAGTAGTGTAAATATTTGGAATACAAGGGAGTGTCCCTTTGGAGTTATTTTATTTTACTCAAACCCTTTTAATGATATTCATACATGGTACGGATTGACTATATGCTACATTTTTATCAACCATATTGTGAATTTAAATTAGATTTTTTACACCAACACATTTCCTTGTGTATACTACTTAGATGTTTCCCTATCCTGATAAAACTTAAAAATCCATTTAATTTTGTGTTTTTTAAATTTTATAATCATATTGAATATTCATTTTTGGTGAGAATTATTGAAAGATAGATTGAAAATATTATGCCTCACATTGAAATAATATTCATTGATGAGTTAAGGATTAGAGTAAGAAAAACATTTAGACATCACCCCCATTTAATCAATAATTAGTGTGGCTTACGAAATATAAAGTTATCCACTAGACCAGAAAAGTGAAATCAGATACCGTAGAATTATATTGAATGCTCAAAATATAGTTATTTTTTAATCATTTCACACATGAAATCATTGAAGATGAATCTTTTTTTAATATAATTTAAATTTATTGTTGTATAAAGGAGATGGTATATTATTTTTAATATTATGGTGATGATGAAATAGATTATATACATCATGGATATTATTTGAATAATTATAGTGCCAAAGTGTGTGATATCATTATAGAAACAATATTGGTTAAATATATAATTGACGAGGTATACAAGAAAACAATTCATTGTGTTACTACATTTGATATGTAAATAACAATATATGAGATTTATAAAAAAACAAAGAACAAAATTAAAATAGTGATACCTTATATAGGATATGGTTGAAAATATATTTATTACATGTTTTTTGTGTAATAATACGTGGAATATTTTATAATATCAAAAGTAAATGTTTGGAGGGAAAAAAGAAGAAAAACAATAAGAAGTATTATACACCTACGAGGAAAAGGGTTATTAGTTTTTTGATAATGTTTTTACAAATTTTTATATGGAAACTCCGTGAAAATATTAATATATGGATAACCCCAATGTGATGGAATTGAGTGGTGACTCCCATTAATATGTAGAAATTTCATCTAGTTGTTAATTCGTTGGATTATGTTTCAATAATAAGAGAGAGATTCAATTATTACCCAAAATAGTGGATCAATTATCAATTATATTATGAATATATTTTTTATTGGACATGGGATTCCAATAGATTATAGTTGATTAATGAAGAAGGATATAAACCTGAAAGGATCTATTGAGTGGATGGGTTAAAAATAAGAGCAAATTTAATTTAATCAGAGAACATATACATGATGTTTTTGAAAAAATTTAAAATAATAAAAAATTGAAATTTTATTTTATCCCTCTCAAAATAGTATATAATGAGATGAAAAAATTATAGAATATTTATTTTTCAATAATAGAGGATATGATTTCCCAAAATTTTTATAGGGGTTGGAAGATTATGGTTCTCAAAATGTGGTTAAGACCATAAAATGGAACATTAGTCACTTCTTCTTGGGATTGGCCAATAATTGTAGTTCATAAAGGGGAAAATATTGAATTATGGATTAAGGTGGATGTATTTAAATTTGTACTTAATGGTTCACAATGAAAATTAACACTGTTGTTTTACTACTATGGAGTTATTGGACACACCATGGATGTGTTATTGGAAGACAATCTTCTCAATAGTGTAAGGAAATCACACAGATCATATGAACTGAGGTATGAAAATTAAAGCTAAAATATGATATATATTTTTAATTTACATTTAAATATAGAGAACCAGTATTATAAGAGGAAAAATAAAGGATCCTTGATGAGAACCCAATTTTTTATGTCAAGGAGGATGCATGAACATATGGATAAAATAATAAATTACAATATTATGAATGAAATAAGTGATTTAAAATATATCATTTATGATATGAATTAGTTAAAATATTTTTTATGTCGTATTAAATAAATTTCTATTGGTATAAAATACCAAAATAATATTATTAATTTGTTATCTTTCTAAGTATGGAATCGAAATAAGTGATGAAGATGTTCAAATGGTGTAGTTCGTGATCTAAAATTAAAATTTGTTTTAAATGTCATTATGAAATTTTTAGTTGTATCATGTAATATGTCATTATTAAAAATATTCTATTACAGATATATTGAGTGGTTTCAAACCACTATGAAAAATGGGTTGGGGAAATATTCAAAATGGAGTTCTTGATTTATATGTTTGGATTAAACATTGGGTATTGTTTATTATTTCATAATACTAAATTTTCTAGGATAATGTAGTAGTTATAAGTTGTTCAGGATCTAAATAAATTTATAAGATTTATTTTTTAAAATTATTATATTATATTTACCTATTTTTCTTGATGTGACTTACCATGTGAAGAAAGAATGGTCATGGGATACAAGTGTTATGAATCACACTCTTTATCTATAATTTTTATTTGATAGAAATATTGAGTTATTATATTTGAGATCACAATGTTTTATTTGAAGGAATTAAATGTCTAAATTGATTCAACTATAGAATTAATTGAGTTCATTGGAAAAATTGTGTTTGTTCACTTACACTCTTATTTCTGGCACTAATTTTAAATTCAGTAGGACAACATCATTTTATGAAGAAAAATTGAAAATTAGTTTGTTCAATCACTGAAAATATTTCAGAGTATAGATATTTATTGAATATATTTTGATCATGAAATATAATATTGAATTATTCTAAATAAGGGTTCTTATTCAAGGTTAAGTTGATAACAATGACCAAATAAGGGGGTAAATTATGTTATTGAATTTTACTATTTAATTTTTATCTTATTTCTTCAATTTATTCACTTTATTTATAAACATTTCAATATAATATCATCCACTAGAAAAAATTAATTTAAATATTAGAAAAAAAAACGTTTTTACAATGGTGTAAATTTTTTATGAAACATATCCGACTTTATTCCACGGACACCATGTATTGGTTCAGTGAGATTTATGTAGAACCCATTACTAGGAATGACACATATCTTTTCATGAAATAGGCACTTGATGTTTATAGGCTGTAAGATTTTTCAACCTAGATATACCTCTCCATTATAATAAGTTTTTTCATTGTTCTCAATCTCTCTATAAAAAAAACTATTCACATGAATATTATAAATGTGATGAATAATTTTATTATATTTTTAGTACAAAGTTTTATATAATATTATACTGTTTAAATTGGATTTTATTGAGAAAAAAATATTTTACAAAAAAATATAATTCTAAAGGATCTGTAATATTTTCTGGATCTTCTAAATGATACACAGATGTTGCATAAATCATTATTTATTTTTCTTCAAAATATCTAATCAATTTTTTTTTGAAAATTGATAGTTAATTTTTTAGGAACACACTATAAAATTTAATTTTATAAAAATTAGTTGTTTACCGTAAGCTTTATGATATATAATATGTAATCACTATGTCTTTCTAGGTTTGATCATATTTAAAACAACACATCGAATTTAATTTACCCAATATCTTCTTTAGACATTTCCTTGAATTTAGTAACTTTATAACATTTTAAATATTCAATATTTCTTATAATTGCATACCTCAGCTATGTTAATAGTTTTTCTAAAAATAACATTTTTATTAACATTCCATTTAAAATGAAATCATTCTTCTACAATAAAACCATAATTAAAAAAATTATGACAATATCTAAAATTTAGATTCATAATAATTAGTTAACTATATCATCATATGTAATCATAATTTCATGTATTAAGTATATATAATAACAGAACTTCATCAAAAAAATTAATAATAACACATGATGATATGTGAGAATAATTCTTGAATTCAATATTAAAAGTAAGATCTGTTCATAGTAACCTTCAATATATATGTGTAATGTATGAATATAGGTTAGTAAATTAGAGAAATATTCTCTTAATTAACATCTTGTAATGATACATATGATCTCAAACATTATATTTTTTTGAATGATATGACTAATTTATAACATTAATTATATAAATAATAGTTACTTACTCAAATATATTAATAATGTTTACTCATGAAATATTAAATAATTTTCCAAACATTAATAATGAAAAATAAACAACAATTTGTAATGAACATGTAAGATTAATATATTCATACGTAATAAACTATAATGGAAAACATTCTTTAACATAAATAATCATAAACTCTTAAATGAGATTCACATTGAGAAACTTATATAGATATATTTTTGTACTTAATAAAAAAATATAGAAAAGGCGTTTTATGAGATTTCAAACATAGAATTTTATAGAATATGTAAAAACCATACAATTTTTCACTAATATTCCACCTTTTAAGACCATAAATGCCAAAAAATATACGAACATTTTTTTTGTAATATAGGTAATGAAAATAACTAATAGATTATGTAAAGGATTATTCAATAATATCAAAATCCATTTTTTATATCAAAAATTAAAGTATATATAAATAAGTACCAAATTATATATAGAAAACTATGAGAATGTAAATTGAAGAGAGGTTTTACTAAAATTAACAGTAATTAATAGTGGTTATCATTGAACATAAATAGTAAAAACAATAGATAAATGAATAAAATAATGAAAAAATATGAATGTAAAGAAATATTGAAATAATTTTCATTGTGATTTCATTTATTTAGGGTCAAATGTTTTAGGATTGGAATTTTTTAGATCATGATCCCTAAAATATATCTTTTTGGATAGGACTAGGGATGTGTTTCTTAAGGGATTACTATATTTATCTCTTGAAACACTAGTAACCTGTGGTCCAACTATTATTCTTCTAATAATTATCAAATTTTCCTCTTGTTTATATAATCCATTATGATTTTTTGGAGTATACGTAATCTATGATGAACAAATGTTTCATAGTTGGAATGAGTTTGGAGTCTCACATGATATAGTAATTTTTTGGATGTTTCATAACAATCTTATTATTAAATGTTTGGGTTGGAGTTTTTTTTACCATATAAATTTCCACTTTATAATATATTTTAGATCCTCCTTTAATTTATCTTGAAAATAATTATGTGGTCGATATATTTTCAACATCTATGGTCTAAAAGTTGAAAATCCTTCTCTTAAAATAGTATCAATAATTTGATTTTTTATTTTCTTGTATATATATCTTATAAAAAACATCAATGAGATTATTTATTATTTGATGAATTATATGTAGAAATAATAATATTTCCTTAGGAACATTAAATATTCCTTTTTTGTTTCCTTAATTTCATCTATACTGTTACATTTAACACAATATTGGTTAGTTTTTTTACTAATATTGGGTTGAAATTTTCTCAAAAATTATATCCAAATATTTAATATTATATTATATCATTATTTAATGATACTCATGATAATGATTTTAATTTTCATACTGTCTTTGTGTTCTATATTTTTATTACATGCATTATCAATAACTCCCATAATCTATCAAAACATTTCTAAAGACTTATCTAAAATAATATTACATTTAGGAAGGTAATCTAATTTATAAGTATTTGGATATTAATAACCCACTATTTAATTCAACATAACATTTTACATCATAGCTATATAGCATTTTGAGTCAGTTTCATTACTAGAAAAGAAAAACTTGAACTAAATATTGATGGAAAAAGGCTATCCAATTATTTTCCAATTAATAATAAACTAAATATTCCATATAATCAATAATACCAAGCCTACTTCCAGACCATTGGAACTGATCCAAATGAATTTTTATTCCATATTGATCTGCAATACATGTAAAAACATGGGAACTTATCCAAATGAATTTTTCTCATAATTTTCTAAATCCCAGTTTAGAATGAAATGGATTTCAAAATTGTATCCTTGTGAATTTACCATGGAGTAGAATATGAAAGTTATATCTACAAACTAGTTTGTTAAAAACATTTTATTGAACAAAAAAATTTTATCCTAAGAAAACTAGAATAAAATATATTTTTTTAATGTAGAATTTGGAAATTATTATTAATTCCTATAATCATATTATGTGAATATATCTTTCCTTATTATTTTTGGAATGATATTGTTAATAAATCTAAATATTTGATAAAAATGATTATTATGAGTCAAATTTTAAATAAAATAATATATAAATAGTAGAATGGATGAACAAAAAGATAAGATACATTAACATTTTAATATGTAAGGTTATTATATGTAACATCTAGGATTAACTTTGAAAATTGGATTTGAAGGATGATGAAGGAATATTTCATTCAAATTATACTAATTCTAAATATAATGGTGTTTTCAGTAAAAAAGTTAAGGATAGTTAAAGAACGAGATAAAGTTATGTTTTACGAAATTGATCATTTTAGGCACAAGAACAAATATATTGATGACCATGATGAGTCCCTTAACAAATTGTGACTTGATACTCTTTTTAACCCTTAAAGGGATGATAATGAGAAACATGTTCATGTAGAATATTTTCCTAAATTATAATAAATTATGAAACTAATAATTTTCTTCCTTAATTTCCTAGAACAATAAAATATTATCCCTTATAATTTATTAATTTTGGAATAGGTGAAGGTTTCAGGTTTATAAGAAGTACTTAGAGTATTGCAGTGTTGTATACCTTTACATCATAGCTTGATCCTAATATTACCATTGAATCATTGACTAAGGAAATTTGGGTTTTATCTATTAAAAAGTAGTTTAAATAGTTTTAATGGAACAAGGACTTATAATTAGTTTTAAAAACCTCTTATTATCTTGTTTTATGAACTAAATGGGTTCATTGAAATATAGAGGATGATCAAGGGTGATAACTAGGAATAATGCTAGGTAACTGGGTAAAGGATACAATAAAAATTAAGTGACATATTATAAAGAGATATTTTCACCCATTTCTAAGTTTGACTCCACTAGAATCATTCTTAAATATTTATATCATTTGAATTTTAGGATTTTCGAGATATATGTGAAATTTTATTTTTTTCAAATAATTTTATTATAATGTAAGATTATTTTGAACATTCTATTTTATTTGTAGTGTTCTAATAGTTGTTTTAGATAACATATTAAGATAAATTACTGTATAAAATATGGTGAAAATGATATGTAATGAAGTAGAGACAAAATAAGAGAAGATTTGATGTAGGAGTTATAGAATTAATAAGAGGTAAACAAAATCTATTAAATTATTATAAGTTGGTAATGGGGAACAATAGTTTGAAAAGTGGAACAATAAATATGATGAAAATAATTCTATGATGTAGTAACATGATAAATGTTATTCATAAACTACCCAATTATTATTTTTGGAGTTATGTTATAAGGGTAATGGTTCATTATTAATCTGAAAAAAGAAATATTATGTGTTTTCCATGAAAATATTATATATTTATGTTATTATAAAAGATTGATAATTTTTCATAAGGAAACCCTATTTCATTTCATTATCATAATTGGATGTAAATATGAATAATATAGATATTATATGTTTTATATTTTATTTCCAATATGGGATAAATAAGAATTCACTATAAATATATACACTATTCATTAAAAATATGACACTAGATTATGAAGATTTTTTATGGTAGTATTCCTAAAAAGTAAAGGGGTTGGTAATTTTTAAAACCATTAAATTTTTTTGGATTTAATAATAAATTTAAAAACATTGAAATTAATGTTACATTTTTTAGTTAAGGTATTATGGAGTGCGTGGAGTGTAATGATTATAAAAATGATAGTTAGAACTAAAATAAAAGGGTATAGTGGTAGAATCCCAAAGCCCATGTTTTTTATTAATATATTTTTTAATCCACGGAAGACTAATTACAAAAATGTGTATTATTTGTATAAGAAAAATCTCAATGAATGAAATTATAGGTGCAGAGAGAAGCATTGATGTGATGAAATTCACTATGTATGTTTAATGAGGACAAAAAAGAACTTTTATAGCACTATATATCTTTAATATGAAATTAGAAGATTGATGGATAGAATACCTATATATGAAGGATGATAAAAAGGAAAATAATTTTTTTCATATTATACCATTTATAGAAGTATAATCATACATGGATACATTTTTGTTCTGAAAAAAGAGGTTTGAAGAACAAGGATACAACCACACCGGGGTGGTAAAACGAGTACATATTCATACAGTTAAAATTTAAAAATACATTATGTTTTATGCCTTTTAGGATCTCATTTTTTGAGTGATCCTCATTATAAAATAGATTTACCATTTTCTGATTATCATTTATATATTGGAGGGAAAATAATTTATTTTTTAGGATGATCTACAATAATGGGTTGAACTACTTAATGGAAAATGATATTTTCATATCAATAATCAAATATTTCATGGAATGGTGTATCCATGATGATATTAATCATGTAAAAAACGATATTATCCATGGTTTTAGATAGAATGAATATAATTTTATAAAAATTTTAACTATAATTAAGGTGTTAATTTTGACAAAGCTACAATGAAATTTATTATATTTTATATGTTCCTTGTGTCTCATGGGATGTCTAGAAACAAAAATATTGAAATATTAGTGGCATCTAAGTATGATTTTGAAAAATACAGAGTTGGATGTCAGGAACAATATATATTATGTTTTTGGAGCATCATGTTTCATAGAATAAACATGATATGGTTAGTGATTTGTGGTGGAATCCCCTATGTAAGGCATCTTAGAATTAAAGAGTTATTGAGATGGACATAAAGGTATCACATCATAGTCTTCCAATTACCATGTCACTAAATATCATGATATGGATATTTGAAGTAATAATGGATATATATTTGAGAATAAGAATATTTTAATGTTTCCACCTTCAAAGGTTAATGGATATTCTATAATTAGTTATAATATGATGGACTGATGAAAATTTCATGTGGTATGGTGATTTATAAAAAATATTAAATTTTAATTTTAATGATAGAGACCTGATTCATATTTTAGGAGATATTCTCAAGTAATGTGGTTGCATTTTAGAAAACATAAATGAGCATGACATGTGGAATGATCATAATAATTAGAGAAATTTGAATTTATCCTAGAAATCTAATGAATCCTTATATTTTTGAAAAATATATAAAATGAAAATGGATGTTCTAAAAACATATATTTTAAAATTTCAATGTCAAATTTTTAAAGTGGAAATATAGATCCTATTGATTAGTGATTCCTCAAAATATATGGTTTAATTTATAAAATACCTGATGTATATAGAAGAAAATTTATTATTATTTTGTTATTTTTGATGAATGTTTTCAGAAATAAAGGTAAATCCAATGTGAGATTATCTATTTTCAATATGATTTCTCACTTTTTGTGAATATATTTTAAATGACCAAAAATAAAAATTCTCATAATGAAATTGATTAAATTTTAATTTGAATAACAAAAATGTAGTATCCTAGATTTTATCAGGGCATCAAATATAAATTTAGTGATAAATAGAAAATAATCATCCCATATTGATATTGATGATACATATAGACGATTAAATAATATCATTCATCAATGAATTGAAATAAGATGTATTCTTATGGAGTTATATTGGAAGATGATTTTTTTCCCGTAAATTTTCTAAAAATAGTGTAATGATATTTGGTTTGACTATGACTAGAATTTTCGTCCATAGAATAGAGTATTGATAGTTTATATTATTTAAATAGTACGTCACATTGTGTATTTTAATTACACATATCCAAAAAATAGGTGAACCAAGATACATCCATGAGTTCTTATATTTTATTTTTTTTCAATTTGTGTCTAACATTCAGTGTGAAATACAATGGTGGAATCATAGATTTTATATGACTTTCCTCACATATTAATTAGATCCATTGATTGGTGACCATTTAGTGAAATAAAAGTTTTAATTGGGAAACACCATATTTCATCGCCTCTCAATGCATTATTAAACAAATATAATAACCTACTAGTCCCAAAACTAGTATAACATGATAATCATATGTAACCATTTGGGTTTTAGTATTTCCACCTTATATAGCTTCACTATCTCCTCAACTAATCATCTCTATTAAATCAAAAGGATGTGTAAAACAATGTTCTATTGATGAAAAATAAACCTCCATGAATAATTACTTCATGGAAAATATATAAAATATAAAAAAAGTGTATTTTGATTCCATTCCATTTATATATAGTAATGGGTAGCTAAATAATAAATCCATCATGTATTTGGTATTCTACCATCCCCTAATAACTAGCAATGCACTATGACTCAAATATCTCAATGAACCTATTTAGTCAGAGATATCAAAAATTTATCAAATGGCAGGGTAAATATTTCATCATAGGATTTATTGTCCATGTTTAGTCATGACTTTCCAAAATTATCTCCTCTCTTATAATCATTTGTACCCCTTCCATATCCTAAATATACAAAACCTCATTATCATAATGAGTTCAATATAGAGGTAGATACCCACCATATATTGTCTCCCTTATCTCTTAATGGTATTAACTAATATGTGAATTAACATTCACTATATGCAATTAGATTTTGGTGAAAATAATTTAAAAATAATTTCCCCATCTATTTATTTTCTTCTGTAAGATAATTTTTTTGGTAGAATGTCTTATCTATTTCAACTCATCTCTATATTTCTGTACCAATTGTGGTTCTGTATTTTGACTAAGAGTTTCTAACATAGAATTTTACTTCTTAATGGTGTAAAACACATCAAAATTGAAGGAAACTATTTACAAAACATGTATCCTCTCTAAAAAAATTATATCACATTGAGAGAATATTTATTTTATGTTCATCAAAATAGTAAAAAACATCTCATTGAGAAGATACTAGATCCTACACATAGATACATAGACTACTAAATTAGGATATATTACGTCTTTTAAATAATTATATTCACTATTCTGAAACTAATGAAAACCATAAGAGATAACATAATTTTATGATATCAAGGTTTAACCAATTATAATACATGATGCATCCCTACAAAATTTATAATCATTTTTTCAGATTTAGTGTGGTCTGGATTATAGTGGAATTCAATATCCACTTCATCTTTTAAATGGTCCTATCACCATAATCTATCCAATCAAAATAATCTACCTTAATTCTAAGAGAATTCATAAGCATTAATAATTTCAAAAATTCAAATAAATAATATAATGTAATATCCTATGGTTTCATTAAATATCTAAATATAATATATATTTTTAGGGAACTCAAATTAAATATTATCATTGAACATATATGTTTCTATGGATATTACTGACTCCAATATATAACCAATATTGATAATTAATTCCATGATCTAGAAATAGAGCTTCAAAAACATTGAATAAATCTTATTTTAACTTAGTACGCCCAATATATTTTGAAGTTCTGTTCCACGATCCAATTACAATATTATAGGATCCAATAAATTAATATGGTAAAAAAATAAATATATAGATGGAAGATACAATTTATCAGGGATATAAACAAATATTTCTTGTTCTATAGATGGAAAAACATTACTGGGTCCTCATTCGAAAAAAACTTTTATCTCTTAAAATTAGTAAATGGAAAATCTCCATCCCTTATTTATATATCTATAGAGAACTAGAGATGATTTAAATCCAGTAATGACATCTAGATCATCTAAACTAAGCTAACGTGTCCCTAATATGAGAAAGTGGATACCAATTCTACAAAATAACCAGGTCTAATATCTGTTAATCTATAAAAAATCATATGTTATTATCTCCCTCTATTGATAATAAGCATGGGGCACCCCATGGAGTGTATTACATATGAGTAAACCACTTTAAATCATGGTCCTTGAGATGGACCATTAAATTTTTCATTTTAAATAGATCCATCCTATATCGTAAAATTGATATAGGATCTATACCTGATAATATGATGATTAAGAACATGACCTCCCTCTCTATCTATAATATCATGAAACCTTCTGAAAAAATCACTTGTATCAATATACAATAATATGAATGGATATATTATTTATCTCCATCACAACACCCATGTTGAATCTCATAAATTATGATATCACCAAACACTATAGTTGATAATCAAGAATGTTTTGATCTTTTTATAAGTCCCATTTAGAAAAAGTGTATTAATCACATGCAAGATATTTCATTTACACTCATTTTTTATAGTGATTAATTTTGATTTTGTAGGAATACTTCCAATCTATATTGCGGATCACATCAAAGATTTAAATATCATATATATATAAATCCTATGTATTACTATAAAAAACATATCAAAATGGAGTTTCAAATACATCTTTTAATACCCTTGTCTTATTCCCCAAAATGCATGTTGATTGAAAATATCACCATAAAACAATATTACACAACCCAAACTTCTGTAATAGTTGAGTAAAAATAATGTATTAAATTTAAATAGTGTCAAAAACACTGATGATATTGTATATTTACCAAGTATCATACCTCATTCTACCATTATTCCCCTTGATACCATTTGTAGGAGTCAAAATATGAAAAATAATATTCTGAACTTACGCCCTTCTCTAGCCCTACCAATAACTAACTTCCTTGTATTATATTAGCATGTTTCTATGATTGATGTTTATAACTTTTTTAGTACATATTTTTTCAAGAAGCATGAATCAACTAATAAAACATTCTATATCTAATAAAGTATACCCATGGTTAGGCTTGATAATGGATATAGGGGACCTATGACCACATTCTTGAAATGATGGTGGATTTAGGTCACTTGTATACATAGTTATGATGAATCATTGCTATATAATTACCCACACATATATTGAGGATTTTTTAGTGTCAAATAATGTGAAATATTCTATGTCCATGGCCAAATATTGACCATAGATATATTTTTTGGGGAAGAGGGATATACACACAATTAGGGGTGACTATGTCTATTAGTTATGGGGATGGGGACTATTACCCTGTTCTTGGTGAACTATGGATATGTGCTACAGATGAGGTAGATATATCAATTTCCAAAAATTATTTTGGACATATTTCAGAGTGGTTAAGGGTTATTTCCATAGTAGAGGATTTATGTGGCTATATGATTTGGTGGTGGGGGATATAGCCATGGCAGTGGAAGACTATGTCTATAGGGTGTAATGAAAGAGGCACTATAATGATGGTCAACTTGGATCATGGCTATAGGAATCTATATCCCTAGGGATAGTCACCCATGGATATAGCCCCATGAACTATGGACAAACTATAATTAATTATATTATAATAATAAAATATATTTCTTATTATATATATATATATCTATTTGTTTATATACATAATTGGGGTTATAGACCTGTGGTAGAGATTTTTTTATTATAAACGTAAGACATGGGACCAAAACACCTAAGAATATTTTTTTTATTTTTCAGAAAATTTTTATAACATTGGGTAGGGGACCAATGGATATTGGTGTATCCATGTATACAAACTTATATCAATGATACCCATGTCTATAGAGATAGGCTAAATGTATAACTAGTCACATGACAAAGTGCAAAAAATAAATGGATTGTTCTATAACCCATGACCATGCTTATTTATCAGTCGGATATAGTCATTCCAATAGCGGCCATGGGCATAGTAAATCTGGCTATAGGCTATAGTTACGTGCATGACCCCTAGTTATAATTAATTTTTTTTTATCCTTTTTTATTAACACTCTGAGGAAATTCCCCAGTCTATATTCAAAATCCTTAATCCTTATTAGATAATAAAACACCACATGTATATGGTTTATTCATTTATGAGCGTTACTATTTCGATAGCCTATCATTATCAAATTAAATATGATTTGTTGAAGAATTCTAGAAACACTAAATGTACGACCTCACTTGTGAGGGTATAGGAGGGAGATGATACTCTTCCATTTCATCCCTTTATATTAAAAAAATAACGAGATCTATAAAACATCCACTTAATATTTATTGAATCTCATACCACTAAGAAATAAAAATATAGAGAATATCCTAGTAAATAACCCCCAATTATTTTTCCCTCTATAATAACGACTAGTTTCATTATCTCAATATAGAAACAAGATTGAACAGATTAAGAAGTACTTATATAGGGAACCACAATTTGACCAAAAAATATCTCCCCTAAAAAGTTTTATGACCATTCAACATTAGAGAAAAATTTAGTTAATCTATAAAAGTGTTTTCAAATCAATCATTGAAATATGACTCCATTGAGATAGATATATTACATTACTCATAGTCTAAAGGGTATAATGGTAAAACTACTAAACGATGTCTATAATTACTTCTACTATATATAATAATCGTGGCCTAGATTAACCAGTATATCCTACCAAATAATGGATGATATCTAAAGTATGTAAGGTACTATCCTCACCCTCCTATCATTTAACGTCTGGAGATGGTCATAGATAGTTGAGACTTAATCAAAAAAAATCTATAGACCACATTCTATACTCAATCTAGATGGGTGGTTGGAATTGAATTTGGAACTCCATAGTAAATTTTAACATATGGAAATCAATACTAAAATCCCCATTATCCATAAATTTTATCACACTAATACATAAAACATTGACTTTATTATCCACTAGAGTTTCAAGTGGAACTGAACCTAGAGTATGTTCATCTCCTCCCACATTATTCTCATACATATTCCACTATAGAAGCATATAAATGAAGATCCGGATGAATAGATTATAATATTTTTATTATAATTTTTGGAATCATAGATTGGGAAAATTTGTAATAAGAATCATGTCCCACTACTATAAACAAATCATTTTTTTCATAAGTTTTTTATATTCCATGGGGAATCCTCTAGAATAACATACCAGTTCTCAAGGTCTAATTCAAAATACATGTATTGTTCACTAAATTGGAAACCTTGTTGTAATTATGTGCAAGAACACTATACACAAGTTTAGTTTATTAATGTTCCATGAATAATTTATCTATGAAAATAATGTATTATTTATTATATATGTTTTTAGTTACATAGTCCCTTTTTATAAATTTGTTTATCCCACTGAAGCATATGCATATCATGTGAGATGATATAGAAATATAATTATTATATAAACAACCTCTTAAAACCTACATCCATGAATAAAATAACAAAATAATAAAAAAAATTCTATTCATTGAAACTATAAGACTAGAATACTCAAAAAATATTAACAATAGTCCTCTAAGGAATCTTGGAATTTCCCAATAAATTGTTTATATAAGAACAAGAAAAGGGTCCAACCCATGTTTTAAATATTCATTACACCAATTACATTTTTCTATGTTGTAAACAATGGCTATAACAATACATTGTCAAGTACCAACCTCGATTCCCATACATATGACATGTATTGAAGTGTCACATAAAATTGGAGTGCCCCCACATATATCAAAGGCTCCCAAATATTGATGAGGGTATGCCAATATACTAGAGAGACTATGCCATCAATTAGATAATGGTGTATATCAATAAAAGAAAGATGATCCACAAACATGATATAAAAATATAATTTTGAAATTTATAGTCATGGGTAATGTATGATAATATATCTTATTATTTAAGGAATACAAACACAATCAACTATCATTAAAGTCTTGTATTTGGTGCATACTCACCATAAGGTTTGATCATAAAGAATAAATAAAATAAAACTACAAAACAATGGATTTATAAAAAAAATTGTTCTAATGAATCTCTTTTTACAAACTCACAATCCTTGACTCCCATATACAAATCTTACATTGGTCATCCAGTATTCTCCCTTATCTACTTCATGGATCAAGAAGTATGCACATCGATGATGGATCACAAAAAAGTGTGACAAATATACTTAATATACCACTGAAAATACTATTATTGAATCAATACTATATATATAGGTTTAGTTATAATATGAGATGATAATAAAAAAAGAAAAAAAATATTACCCACCACAACATTGATGTGTAATAGTCAATGCAAATGAGTGCCATACATTATTTTTCCAATGTTAGTATGTGAATGATACTTCCATGGATTTATTTCATATGATTTATGGAGAGACCATGAAATATCTAGTCGATGATCCACCAAATAATATGATACAACACGTTTATGTTACTAAAAACATATTATATGGATTATGAATGGAGATATTTAATGTCCAATGGCTTACCACTCGTAATAATCCAATGAAATAGTGAATACACTATCACAAGTAATAGAATAAAAAAAATGTTTAATGACTTATCACATAACATTATTAAAAAAAATAATTACATTTTATCAATCCTAAATCAAGGAAAATATGAACACATCAGCAATAGTCATAAATTAAATTTAAAAATCACACCTTATATTGCACTATATTACTGATAACTCATTCATTAAGAATCCCATACCACTAACATTATTAGTTTTCATAAACCAATCTCAATTCCTAACTCCTTTTGAACAACTCCTGACTAAAGACAATCACCCAAGAAAATATTTGCTCATATCAACTACTAAAAAAAAAATATTTTCAAATTGAATCTAACTAAATGAATTCATATTTCAAATTCAAAATTACCTCTTATCAAGTAACTCTCAAATATAACTCTCATGGTTAAATAACTTATTTTTATGAATGATTTTGTCTTATAAGTAACAATTCCTTGTTTATATTTTAATTTACATGGTAAAAATAGTTTTCAGTGATCACGATGCCAATAAATAAATCATAGAGAATCCGTTTTAGTTTATAAATTCATTTCTAACAACTAACATACAATAAAACCAAATTCAGATCCATTCTAATTTGTTTTCACTCATTCACCCATATGCATGAATCATAATATTAAGGTACTCATATAAAAAAGAATATATATAGGGACAACTACCTCCTGATTTTATGGGCCTACTCATAAAAAATCATATGGTAAAGGGACATAAATTAATAGAAATCATGAAACTAGAGAAACAACCCAAACATCAGTGATTTAAAATGAAAAACATGGGAGCAGTAAGAGAAACACTAAATTAGAGGTCATATGGAATTAACCATGTTTAATGATGATCAAATAAAAAACCATAAGTAATTATGAAAAATAATATGAGAGAATGATCCAAATTGGATGAGGGTAAGGGGTATTTCAACATATAAATTAAATGAGATCAGGATAAATAAATGGGTATTTAAATATGATATAAAATAACTAAAATGACTAAAATAGCCCCCACAAATAATTTGGGGTTTCCCCAAGAACTAATTGACCCAATAGTTTTCTACTGGGAATCATGGTCTCTATTTACAACTACATAACCCCTTATGGGGGGGGGGATTAACCTCCTCTCACAAGAACTTGATTTTTTATAGTTTTCTATTTTTACCACGCAGTCCATTTTTACAAAATTTTATTATCAACCAACAAAAATCACTATTATATTCCAAAAAATATAAAATATTTATTTAAAGGAAAACATTATATCAATATCATACCTCAGTATATGAGGTTCATTACAACAACATAATTTTGAATTTGTATATTTTTAGGAAAAATAGAACGACATAGAAAATATATTCAAATATTTATATACTAATTTTTATAAATTTTATTACATTTTTAATAGGTTTTATATTTTCTATTTAATAAGATTCCCATAATTAATATGATTTAATCTCATTATATGAAAAAATATTGTTTACAATCGAAATATGAAAAAATGGCCCCAGTGATAATATAATTGATATCATTATCTATTTTTCAACATAGAACAACATTATGGTGATGTTGGATAGTGTCATGTGATCCTAAAAAAATTAAAAATTGTATTTAGGATCCTTAAATAAATAATTATCTTTTAGAAACATCATTTAATATATTGATGATAATATATGAACATTATAAAAGAATATTGATGTAAAACTATGTAACACAACATATGATATAATTGATATACTATAATAAAATAGTAACATGCATTTAAATATATAATTCCCTAGAAAACGAAATATCTTAATGTTTTTGTATATTTAAAGAATAAAATTAAAAACCATGGAGTCAAAAGACTCCCCCTTAGGATTATTATAAATGACAGAAAATCCTCTATGAGGATTTATGGTAATCAAAAAAGTAAAACCATGATGAACGAATAATTAATTTAAAAACATAAATATAATAGATGGATAGTGGATAAAATAGTGGAAATATGTCCCCCTAGAATATAAATTAGTTAGGAAAAAAGTTGAATATAAAATTTTTTACTAAGTAATAATGAGTACCGATTAATATCTTCCTTATGGTATAATAAAAATAATATTAAAAAACCCCACGAAAATGAAATGATATTGATCCACATTTAATGAAAATTATATAACCTTTAAATCAGATTGAAATATATGATAATAAATATAAAAACTAGAAATTTTTTTACTCTCTATGAATTAAACATTAAATATAATTTGAAATAAATAACAATGAATGACATACGTTGAATTAATATAAAATTTATAATTATTTGTAAAATTCTATATAAATAATTCCATTATATAATATGATAAAAGTTAAATTAAATAAAAAATAAAATTGGAAAATAATGTAGTGAACAATATCAGGAAAAACATAGGAAAATTTCCACTATCCATATAGTTTTCCTCGTGTTATTATAATAGAGGATGAACCAATAGAGTATTGATACAGGCCACATAGTAGATGATCACATTAAATTAATGAAAAACGTGGGATCTATATGATATTAAATAGTGCAGTGGTACATATATTTCATACATAGATATTACACCTTAATAAAAGAATATTAATTTCATTTTACACAAACAAGATTAAGGATAATAACAGTTTGGTGAATTTGGAAACATGTATACTTAAACAACTGGGTCATTACTAAACATCAACATCTCGCACTATGTTTATTTATAAATATCAGCCTTTCCATTAATTTTATACATTATAACTTTCATCACAACCTGGGGTAAATTAATGTATGAAATGGTGAGCGTATATGCTGAATAAGGAAAAAAGGGAAATATCAACGTAGCATTATCATAATGGAATAAGAAAATGAGGATAACATTTTAAAACCATTACCTACATATAATACATTATAATCACGAGTATTTTTTTTTTTAATTTCATATGACATGAATAATAATGGAATGAAGGAACATTGGAAATTATAACAAACATTTCCCTGAAACATGGATTTATCGAATACACATAAGAATATAAATTCATTTCCATAGTAGTACATAATATTTTAAAATACCTTAATAGTGGAATGGGTTGACTACAAAAGATATTTCACAAGTCAAGGTTCACTTTCATTACTATCATAAGGGAAAATTCCCTAATTGAACCGATATCACTCCCCATTATTGTCATGCTAATCTTAAGATATACCCATAATTTCCCAACACATTGTAGAGATATATAATTCTGGGACAACCTATCAAATAATTAAAACCCTAAAGATGTGTTTCACAAGGTAATGAAACTTTATTAATATCCTAACCCATTAAAAAGAAAAATGTATCATTGAATTTTCTTCAGAATATTTCACATATAATAGACTATGATTTTATTAATAATTAATCTTGATATAAATTATTGAAAATGAAATTATTTCATTAACATTCAATCAATTCATGAAGTCATAATCCATGAAATGGAAGTGTTTTCATAAATATTCTTTCAACATAATCATAAAAAATACATAAAATAGAAAATGTGGTACCATGGGGTCATATCCTTAGTAAATATTATGTATCATAAAAGGATTTCCACTTAGATGGAAATTTTTCTTAATGATCACTTGGAACATTCAACGAGGAAAACACCCATTATAAATGGTAATAAATATTTAAAATAAAATAACTTCCAATATATTAAAGGAAAAATTATATTTTAAATAAACATTGGAATCCTATAAATGATTATTTAAATCATTGATGGTTATTAAAAAGTACCATTCATTCCATATATGATAATACAAATATTCCCTCTACATCTTTTAGTAAAAAGTCAATATAACCACATTTTATAAGGCGGAAAGAATATTACATTTAAACCATTATATGGAAAGAGTAACATGGATAATAATTAAATTTAATAGTCATAGAATAATATTAAAAACATTTTTGAAATCGTTTCTTAAAATCAACCACATACAATATAATGGTTTTCGACAAAAGATAGAAATAAATAATATTTTCCCCAACTAAACTATTCGAGTATTATTTGTTCTTAAAGAGAGTAAAATGAAAGGGAAAAACTATTATTCTTAAAAAAGAATAATGAATTGAATGATATTTTCCTATTTTAGATCATAATACATCATTATTGGGAGCTTAATAATAAACAATCACGATAATCAATGAGATTGTATCATAAAACCGTTACCACTTTGGTAACATTTGAATCGTATGTCTTCAGAAATAATGAAATTTTTATAGAAATGTAAATTCCCATAATTATCAGGATATTAATAATTAAAAAAAATAATGGGTATTATAAACACCTTCCAAAATAATAAAGTGGTGAATGTGGAATTTTTCCCTCACAAATAAAAGAGAGATGTAAATCAATTACACCAAGTATTTAATTTCATTTTACAAATTTAAAACTAATTTATAATTATTGCTAGTTTATTATTAATCTATTCCAAAATTATAATCTTATGTATCATACCATATATTATTTAATCATAACCTTTTACTACCATTTTACTAATAATACCTTGTAAAAATCACAGTTTTGGGTAATAACTTCATTCGACATGTATGTTTCTGTGTGATAGTTTTGGTAATTGTAAATTTATTATGGTTAAACCATTTAAATAATATTCATCATCATTGAAATATATTTTATATTCATTATATTCATCTTTATAGTCATCAATAGGTTTTATAGATAAAAAATTGAATTATATTGTTCATGGATATGATTGGTCGTGCATATGAATGAACGATGCTTACATTTTCTGGAATGATTGATCAAAAAAATGTAAAATGTTAAATCAACCTCATATATTAATTTATATATCATATATATTAATATATATATATATATATTCAGTAAAAATTTCATTTTTACCATCAAATTAAAAATTAAAATGAAATGAATATAACATCACTTCGTAGAGGCGGTAGTCTACACATTTTCATGAGTGATGTTTCTATTTTCTGACAGATTGAAATGTAGAAATGTTGATTTGATATAATAGAAATAGAATTATAATTAAGACATAAAAATAATATAACTAATTTAAACAAATCATTATATACATCTTTGAGAGGATATAAAATAATATTAATTAAATCAGTTCATGAGGTGGTAGCCCCCCATACACACGATCGACTACTTCATTTCCCATTTGACGGAAGAGTAGATAAATGTATGCTATTAAACTAAAATGATAATATATCAGTAATGTTTTTATAATTATATTATTATATCAATATATTTGAATAATATTCTAAGGATTTCGAAGTATAAATGTTACGAAAATGCATGGTTAAAAACTGGACCACTTATTCAGAGATCAAATTTTATTTTATACCTAAAGAATTATAAGGATAATTTAGAAAGTAAATTAATTCACTCCTGAATTAGGGAGAGAGTTGTGTAATTTATTTGGGTAGATCATATCTAAAAAGTTTTTCTAATGTTTTATGTGGAGAGGATAGTGGTTCTCTTTTATAATTTAGATAAATGACACACTTGTAATTTTTCAATGATTTATAATAATTTCATGTCTGTGCCATGGCCAAAAGGATCCAAAATGGATCATTATAAAACCAAAGAGGATATAATGTTAATATTATTCCATTAAAGTATAATTTTAATATTCATTGGTAGTTTTAACCCTTATGTTTTAAGTTGAACCCCCTTGTAAAACTATTTTTACCCAAAATACAAGGACAAATTTGTTATGTTCTTACTATTCGTTATGTTTAAAAAATTATGTTTAAAATATTATATAATATTAATTATATTGATTAAAAATATGGAACCCTTTTGAATAAGTTAAATTCAAAAAGTCTTATTAATTAAATTTATATTTAATCCCAAATACAAGATGAAATTGTGGTTTTCCAATGAAAATTTTCATAATTATAACATGTTTTTATATTAATGTTGATCTTGAAATTTATTCTAATGGAAATATATTAGATTAATAATAACATAATTGATATAATTTTACATTTAAATCGATATTAAAATAAAGTAGAACATTTAAATTTACTAAATGAAAATTAAATTTTTAGTAAGAAACATTTTTTAATATTCATCGAAAAATTAACATTTTATGAAAATTTCCAAAAAAAACTATAAGGTAATTTTTAACTGTTTATTTAAAAAGTGATTTATTTTCTAAAATAAATTTTACAATAGTGGAAATAAATTATTTAATAACATTTTCACAATAAATAAAAAAAATTATTTTTTGACGGAAAATATATTTTTGAAACATATAAACACATTTCCAGCAAATGTGTACTTGTCTATCAATATATTTGTTTTATATTTAAAAATTAAATTTAATATTAAAATTGTGTTTATTAAAATTTTTAAAAGCATGTTTATTTTGTATGATATAATTTTCATTTATATATAATAATATTAATAGTATATTTTGGCCTTTTAAAACCCAGTGATACATATAATGCATGCTATTAAAGAACGAATTTTAATTTAAAAAAATATTACCTAAAAACATGGGTTATTACATTAGACCCCCCATAAAATGAATTTTTGTATTTAATATTGTTTAATTTTTCATAAAATACTCTAGATATTTTTCCCATCATATCATTAGTATCCCATATTGATTTACCAAATTAGTGGTTTCATGTAAAAACTTTGACCAGGTTAGTGATCCATTTTTTTAGTTCTTTATCCTAGAAATATAGAATATCCACCAATTGTACTTAATAATAATGATCATGATCTAGATGTATGACCTATATGTTCAACAAATTTATGTGTATATGTATGTACTTACTTAGGATAGATACATGGAACACTCCATTAAATTGAGAGAGGTTTAGTGGAATCACAAAGTGATAAGAAAATAACCCTACTCAATAAAGAATCCATAGAGGACCAATTATCCTAGGAAATATATTATATTTCTTAAAAATATCATAAAAAAATTTATGAATTATTTTCTATAAACAAATTATAAAAAAATTCAAATACCATATCCCATAACCGATTGTTAGCATAACATTAATATCTACTCTAAGATGCCCATATATATATATATATATTAATGAATAGATATCACCTTCATTTAATTTTATTAACTATATTTGGTCCAAATATATATTTTTTCCATATATTGATTAGTAGGAGGCCATTTAAAATCTCAAGTGAAAATATTTTTGTAAGAAAACTCCACTGGTGAAAGGTATTGATCCTAATAACCATTCAAATACATAAAACTACATCTAAATATTTAATATCCTATTTTAATGGGTCTCATAAACTATCCATCACATTGAGGATGATACGTAGTGCTAAAACATATAATCATACCTGTATCATACTGGAGACCTCACCAAAATATGAAGGAAGACCTCAAATCCTAATAAAAAACAATAAAATGTGGTACTCCATGTAACATTACCCGTTACTTAATTTATGATTGGAAAGCTGGTAAATGGATAATTTTTCTATAATGGAAATGATGTGTGTTGGATTCAAAAATTGATAAACTACCTCACAAATAACATAATTCCATTTAGTCATTCATATATGTTTGAGGATGTCGTGACTCCATCCCTAGAAGGAAGGTGTATTGGAGGTAGAGATATGGTCACTACCTGAGTCCCACCTTCCTCAGGTCGTGGTTGGTGTCTAGCCCTGAATGTATAATAAAATGTATATGGGAGGCATTAACCTCTAAGAAAAACATATTGAAGAGAGAGATAAGATGGATGGGTCAAACAAATCTACTCATATATATATATATATAAATATAATGAATTCCGAAGAGAAAACATGGAATGTATTATAGTAATAAAACCACTGAAAGGAAAAATACAAGTAACCAAATGGGAAAAGACAAAAGAGACCATGAAGCCCAAATTTCTTCTATAAAACCATGATCCAGTAATATCCAACCTGATCTCCAACTACATCAAACTAAAATAAAAAATAATAATAATATATATATATATATGCTGAGAATCTAAGTATACTTCGTAAGATCTTCCCCAAAGCCTCTCATTAGAACAATAATGATATAATTATAAAGACAAATTGACAATAGTGAAACTCACTCATCACCTAAAAAGGTATACCATTTTCCCAACCTCACCATGGATAACTCCCACCAACTATCTCATTTAAGGAAGAATATAACATAATCAGAAAACATCATTACTACCTCATTCATAATTCCCCAATTGTTTTTAACTTTTCCCCAATGTCACATGTATTGTTCCATATCTATCCAAATGTAAGTCATCCCCAAAACACATGGGAAAGGCATGAGAATAGGGACCCTATGCATTAAATCACCACATCATCAAATATCTCATATCCATATATAGTAATGAATTAGTTTCCAGAACCCAAAAAATCAAATATGACATGAATAATATATTGGGTATTATGAATCCAGCCATTATAACCCATACATTAAGTGATTACATCAACCCACCATACCTATAACAATCCTTTAGATAATATATCAAGAAATATGTGTACCTGAAATAAATAAAATCCATAACAGCCCTCTACAAACATGTATGTTAGAACTAACTATTGTGCATACCATCACATGTAACTACCAAGAGAAGAGAGTGGAGAGAGATAGTGTGGTCATCCATCCATCCTCCCACCAAGAAGATGGAAAAAATACCCTTCATGAGTCAATTGGGTGTTATATTCCATAACTGAAATGGGTGGGGAATAATATGAAATCAAAAAATATACAAGTTGTAATATAGTTCACAACCAACCTATAGGCATATCCTAGTTTGAAACTCCCATATATATTACATTTATTGGAATCCCAACTACCATTTCCATGAAAATATATCCCAAGAAACACAAATAATTAAAGAGTTAAAATAAATTACTTTATTTAATTAAACAAATCACTTTACATTAATTAAGTCATTAGAAATAAATTATCCATTAAAATTGTTGTTTATTATATTAAACATTATATTGATGTCTACACCCTCTTAAAATAGTCTAAACTAAGGAATTGGTTTATCATGATTAACATAATTTAGTTATTTTTATTCCATAAACACAAACCTCATTGGGTTAGAATTATTTAATTAATTTTATGAATAAATCCATATCTAGATGGTCTAGAAAACCCATTAATAGATACTACTATGAAAAAACATAACTCCAAGAACATAAAACAATTTTAACTAGTGGGGAATGGAATGTGGATCAAACAAGAAAAAATGCCACTGACCATTAAAAATATCCATAAAAAATCATACCATCTATCAGCATCACATCAATGAGTAAGATAGGATTCAACCAAGTCCCTCATCTTTGGTGTCATTCCTAACACCCACATGCATATAATGGTGCATCTCACCATTAAAAGCATCATCTACTATCATATCATTTGGTACTCCTCGCCCACCAAACACATCATCCATCCCAGGATTATCCGTTCCAATCTCACATAACATGTTGTAATATACTCACCACATAACACATGGATTGTATCTATATAACATCTCAACAATTTGTGTCAATGAGCTTTCATAACCAATAGGGAAACTAGTTCCTTAAATCATGTATTTCATCCTCCATATGAAAATGATCAATCCTGACTCCCAAAAATGATAGTCATCATTCTCAATAAATTGAGTAACTTAGGAACAATATTTTTTCATTATAACACAACTAGTTCTTATTCCATCTTTAATTAACTGATACTCTATTTAAAGGTTCTAAGAATTAGAAACCTAAGAAATAAGGCTATAACGAGCTATAAAAGGAAAGAAAATTCTCCTAGTATTTATTATTTTATCAAAAAACATAGATTTTATCCATTCTTAATTAAAATTTTATTTTATTATAGTTATAAATAATTTTCATACTTTATGTCCATTAACCAATTCCTTATCTAAAGGTAGTTATTTTTACTTTATGAAATAAAAATTACATAAATTTTATCAATAATAAATTACTAAGAACACCTAATTAAAAACAAGACTCTTACTTCATTATTCTTAATCTAATTAATTATCAACTAATTCTAGCTTTACGTTACTTAAAAATTGAAATTTTCATATATATGAAAAATAACATTCTAATATATCATATCATAGATATCACAATACTTAGAAAATCATGAGGGAAACTACTATCATGTTACAAAGTAACAACATCACCCACATGAGATCACAACCAATTTATTTGATGTGGTTTATCCTATTATTAGGTTAATTCCATTTTCAATTATAAGGATAAATGTTTATTGATCCATGATTTCAAATATATAAAATAATATATGCACTGATTACCCTACTTCACTGGAATTAATGTTCTTCACTTGAGAATGGACCAGTGTTTTAGATCCTGATAAACTATCCCACAAAAAGCTACATCCATCCAAGGATTATGTGAGACAACCACACTAGAAAAAAACAAGAAAAATAAATTAGAAACAAGATTGATGATCTAAAAATTCTTGGAATGATGATCGTGATGAAAAAATAATCAATAAGAATAAACTGGAAGAGATGGAGGTAGAACTATCCTTTAATAACAATAAATTGAAGTCTGAAGGCCAAGGATCGATCCATGTTAATAGAATCACCTTGCACACAGGATAAGTTTTGTCAGGTCACCTTGAGTTGAGAGGGCCATTGGATTTTGAAGAAAGTCTAATGTGACTTAACTTTTATAAATGCACTGCACATTGGATTTACATGATGTGTAATGCTAATACATCCTGTAAATTTCATGTTTCAAATTTTATAGGGAAACATGTCTCCAAGAAACATTCCAAATTGAATATTTAAACATCTTGAGGAACCACATGAACCATCATTAACTAGCCATGAACATCACATAAAAGACCTAACATCCCATTAAATGTCATGTATTCTCTATGATTATATCGTTTAGCAACTATAACCCTCTTGACTCACTCCAAGACTCCTCTGAGCACTATGATACTTAGGAATACTCAATGGGTTGGACTACATATATCTGAGCCCCTCAATATTGTTTTATAAAATTCTCATCCTTAAGAATAAAAAACTAATCCAAAAGTGAAAAGAAAAATGAGACCATCTGAACGTCTACCCCATGATATACATCTCAATGATCTCTCTATATTATTAAAACAACCACCTAAATCAAGGGAAAGAAGTAAAAAAAGAAATATAAATGAACAACTTTGAAAATTATCCATCAGAAAATACAACTAAAATAAGATTCCTTACAACCTACAGAACTATTGAAACCATCTCATAAATGAAAAATCCAAAAGTCAACATAATAATAGTGTTACAAGACAACAACTAAATAGAAAATAGCTCAGTGTACTGAGTGTGTATATACAAGTAATGTTCCCCTAAAATCTTTTCTATGCCATGATTATTCTATAAGTAATAAAACAGTTGAATAACTTTATTGATGAACACTTTTTCAATATGTTTGGATCTCCACAAAGAACTACATGAATTTCAAGTCATCAGCAATATCGATATATCTCAAATAGATGAAACAAGAGTTTTTATGAAGGTAAAAAAGGTTTTGTGATACATGTAAAACAACATTTATCAACATTATATACAGGAGAAGTTATATATGATTATCAATGGCTCCAACATGAGCCAACACCTCAAATTGTATAAAAATCAGAAATAAACCATACTCCCATGATCAAACCTTGACATCCCATGACGATAAATAACTCTTAATAACATGTGATCTCCAATGTCGAACTCTAGAGGTATCCCCCTATGATTTTCATTGGATTCTTGATTATCTTGAGCTTTCTTTAATCTCTCATGAAATATCTAAACAATCACTATTGTATTATATAATAACTCCGACCAGATAATTTTTTCCTCTCCAACCCCAGTATAGTATAATAGAGAACAACAAGGTGAGGCAGACATAAATTCAAATAGTTCCATACTAATGGTGGAATTAAAAATACTATAATATGAAAACATGATAATGGTTTGGTATAACAACCCATTAATAATGTATATATGCATTACAAATCTTTTTTATAATACCCAAATCATTCTACAAATTGATTCCCAAAGACAATATTGGTTTAGTGCATTCGGAAACAATGAAATGTAAATAATTGTATATGAGAAAGCTATGATGTCTACCATTAGATCATATAATACTAGCACCCTCTTATACATATCACAAAATTGAAAAACATCATAACACTAGGAAGGAAATATAAAAAGTTGTCAACTTAGAATCTTATTATGGGTAAATAAGGGAGACATGTAAGCATAAACATGAGAATTGGGGTATGATAATGTGATCATAACATTATAATATCACACCTTGAATATCAAATATCATAAACAAGAATACTCACATAAATCATGGAAGTTCATAAGACATGAATCATACAGAAATAAAGAATAGAATCCATGAAATAATAACATAGGAATAAGATAAGGAATTGTGGAAAACACCTAAGTCCATAAAATTATTTCTAATGACTTCATGGAATAAAATCCAAGGCCATCTTAGTAGCACATGTTCAGTACCTATATCATCTATGTAGTCATTGTTCACTCCCATGGACATATTAGTAACATTAGTTCACTAGTAAAACCATCTTGGTAGTCAATGATCACTCCAATGCCCATCATAGTAGTTAAGGTTGACTATAAAGAATATCATAATCTATCTCCTGAGATATAAATCATTACCCAATGCACTGGAGGGATATACAGGTCTCGCATGTATCATAATTAAAATTTTCATACATGTTCCAAAAAATCATAAATAGTCACATCAAAACCCATGAAATGAAATGGGTATCATAAACATGTAATCATATCGAAACCTATGAAAAAATATAAAGGTTTAATAATCATTTAAAAACCATAACCTAAGAAAAGAATCATGTTTCAAAAGTATATTACCTGTGAATGGGAAATTGGTTTCATGAACACCGTTACATCAATATGTAGTCTATTCAGATACTAAATATGAACGATAACATTTATTCATTTACCCATAAAGTCATGAGTAACACCAATAAATTTCAAAATATATGGGAAATAATTTTGAAATACATTTTAAAAACATTTCATGAGGAATATATCTTATATACATTGAAAAATTATTTTAAAAAGGCATTTTTGGATATATTTTTCTTAAAAAATAGTTGTTTTAAACATTGAAATGATGATTTGAAAACCATAAAATCATTTTTTAATCTTTTTTTCTCTATTTTTTTCAAATTATTTTCCTAAACATGTATTTTGAAATATAACATAGTTCATCCAAATAGAGAAATAAGGTCAGATATTTTATAAACAAATTTCCTTAATAATATTATATATCAAATAGTGGAAAAACGGTAGTCATACATGATGATATACTGAATAAATATAGTTGAACAAAATTCTTCTGTTTTATTGAGAGATGTGTCATAATATTTAATCAATGGGAACATAGTCATAAAAAATCTTGATAAATGATGAGATTTCTTCAATAAACTATTACCACGTTGTAAATTGGAATCATACACTCCATGCACATAATTTTAAATAAATGAATTTTAAAGTATCATGAGAATACCTATATTCATGATATAACATGTCAAATTTATGTATATACACCTTTAAAAATAATGTTGGTATATAACTAAATATGTGTCTCAAATAAGGAAAATTAAGACAAAACTGTATTACTGATTTCATAACTATTGAATCATAAACACTATGAATGAATGATCATAGAAATGGAAAGTAAGAACCCATAATTTTATTAATAAGAACCATATAATACATTATTTTTTCGAATAAACACCATTAAAAAATAGTGGTGAACATGGTATGTCTCTCATATATATGAAAATTGTGATAAAATTCCATTACATTGTGTCTTGACTTTCGTCATACTCCTAAAAAAATTCTATATAATAAATATATGTTTTATATAAATCTTACACATATCTATATTATTATATCTAATACCATATATATTTTAGTTATTAAATTATTTTAATCTATTGTTAACAATTATATATTACTATTTCACTTCAGGTAATATCTACTTTGTTATTGACATGAGTCATAATAATTTTATATCTTTGGTGCTTATACATATATAATGATTTATAAAATATAATAATAGTTATAAATATCATTTTTACTCATTATATGTTCATTATATTAATATATATAATATATAATTATGAAATGGAAGACACCAATCATGGAGACAGTAGGTTGTAAGGATGCATGAATTTTGTTTCCATTTTTATTATCAGATAGAAAGACAAAATGAAAATGAAATATCTTTATATATTTTTACAATATTATTAAAGTATCCTAATAATCATATATATATATATATATATCATATAAGTTAACTAAACACATCTTCATTAGAATACATATTGTCACGAACCAACCCGGGTCGACTCTGAACCGGTCACCCGAGCTGGTCCGCGACATGGCCCGAGAGGCGTTCCCGATCCTCCCGGGCTGGCGACAAGTGCCGGGGCATCAACAGAGGTTGCAGGAACGATTTCGCCCAATATAAATAAATAATACAACATAAATAATACCGACCAATGTAGGATAAATAAACCAAATAATGTGACTAAACAGGAATAGATGAAAAATAAAACTAACCAAACACGATGTCCGAACAAACTCCATGCGACCTTGCGGGTCGCTCTCTAATTCAACGATCAAGCGTCGCCCTAGGCGAGTGCACTCAAGCTATAGCCTGGAAAAACTCTAAAAACAGAAAAGAACTATAGGCGTGAGTATTAATACTCAGTAGGCTAGCCCGATATCTATTCCCAATGCACAACCTTTAAAATAAAAGAAACATCATTTCATGTTTGAACTACAATTTATAAAAGTATGTTTTTTCTAAATATTCTACTTAAAAACAAAGTACAAACCATTACCCTTAACCATTTCCAGATTTGGGTTCAATTCATTAGTGTCAACGACATTTTAGGAAAAAGGGAAAATGATGTTTAAATTTTCAAATTTGTAAAAGGAGGATTAAAAACTTCATTTGAAAACCATTTTAGAAACCTAATCAAAACCAATTTACCACTTTCCAAGGAAAACAATACACCAGAATGCACAAAGTAAATCACATAGCATGGGAAATGTAGTTATACATGTGAGCATCATAATCATTACTGCAAGATACAAAAGCTGAATAGACATGGGTGAACCTAGGAGATCGAGAATAAACCAGAATACACCAATACATGAGAAATCATCCTTATCGACATGTCACGATGAAATCAAAACACACAATATGCTCGACCAACCTCTCCCGGGAAGGTCGAGGGAAAATCCCATAGTAATAAACCCAATATATCCACCTACTATGGGACGCTGGTCAGTACCATAACCTACCAGTGCAACAATAATTCTTAGAATATTCTCTCAATATGCCAGATTCCCATGTCTCAAGTTTTAAAAATGGGGTGAGCCAACCGATGCCAACCGAGCATCCAATCTGATATATCTATATATAAAGCACAACATGCATTACCCCGAGCCACTCCATGGGAAAACCTCTTTCCTTTAACTACTCAAGTATCCGGGAGCAACTAAGCACGGCCTCCCAAACAATCAATTGCATCCAAGGCATGAGAGTCATCCTAAGAGGGTTTTTATCAAAAAAATTTCATCGCCTTCCAGAAAGTGCCAAACGGGCATTAAATACATTTTACAATCACTACTCTAAAAAAAATGAATCTTCCTTACAAGACCAAACCCAGTTAAAAATCATTTAAAGAACCCCCAAAACAATACTTCACAGGCTTCCAACATTTTTATAAAACCAAACAAAGCCATTTTATTTTTTTACAAATAAACTTTAAGAGCCAACTGAGCCATTTCTCAAAAGAACCAAAGTACTTGTTCACGCTTCAAAAAAATCATTAATCATTAAACCAGAACTTTATCTTTACATTCCTTGAATTATATCTAAAATCCAAATGGGTATTCTTTCATTATTGGGTGTCCGCTCAGAAAAAAAAAAAATTTCCAGCGTCCTGTATAAAATAAACGGTTATTTTTACACTAAATAATCATTTAAAGATTAACAATCTTATATTAAAAATTAATTATCTTATATTGTATCACATGATTTAGAATTAATAAAATATTTATTTTGAATGGTTAGTGTGCTCAAACAGCAGGAAATAATATAACTTAAATTTTAAAAGTGGTGCAAAGGGAACCTACCTCAAGATCAAGCGCGACGACAAAACAGCCTCGGAACCAAGGCGCAGTGACACAACGTGTGTCCGAAACCACGTGATAAAGTCCAACACTCTCTATAATCAATATCAAGGACTCAGAAACATACAAAAACTCTCTAGAGCATGCAAAACCAAGCATCGAGGAGAAACGCTCACCTCGAAACTGAAGCGCGATGACGACGCAAACTCGGAATCGCCCCGCGCGGGGTCTAAAACAAAAATCCTACCAAAAAAACATAAATTGATAACCCCCTAACAAATAAAAGGCCAAAGAAAGAATAATAATAATAATAATTTAGTAATATTATTAATACCAATAATCATTTTTATAAACCTCATTAATAACAATAACACTAATAAAAATTATATAATAAAAAATTGTGTCAAAATTTAATAATAATAATTATAATTATAATAACAAAAGTAACCACTAATAATAAAATATAATTAATAAATGAATTCATATCATTTTTAATAACATTAAAATTAACGAAAGGCCATGAAATTTCATGGGCGAAGTAGTGCGGCGCTGCGCTCTGCCCGCGCATCCAACATTGTCGAACCCGAATGTGTGTTTTTTCAAAGACATATAGATTGAGTCCAGGAAATACCTCAGACCCCAGCAAAATAATTTAAAATCAAATAAATCATAAAATAAAATAAACGCATCAGTCAGGGTGTGACAATTCTCCCCACTATAACACTTTCCGCCCCCTGAATGCCACAACACTATCCAGCCGATCGATCGACGCCTAAGGATTCTACGTTAACATGATCCAACCTCTTAACCAAAGGACATTTCGTCTACCATCTACGAGACTCCACCTCATTTCCCGAAACAGAACAACAGTAGAGGGGAGTCCTGAATGGACTCCCCACCATAAGGACTCCACTACGACATGATAATGACTTAAGAGAAAACTCAAAAGACTCATGGTGGGTCTCCCCACCATAAAGAACTAACATACTAGCGCCCAACCAAAAAACCAATTTAGACCTACATCAGGCCTTACCAAAGCTAGAAAGAGAACAATAACAACATTTAAAACATTCACTCCTGTCTGAATGGGATAAGAAATGAATCAAAACTCCATACAAACTGTATACCCTAATGCCATGGGCGGGGAGGGTGGGCCCAAGGATCGAATCACTGAAACTACGAGGTACGACTACTCATGACCCATCACTTCGTGATAAACACAACCCATAGTCGCAACTGATTCACATGGGTTGCCCATTAATTACTACCAATTGACACCTCACATCCAAATAAAAGACACAATTATCGACATTGTGTGAGGGTAAGGTCCATTGCACGCTTTGTGACTAGAGAAAAACTAAAACGACAGAGAAACCAGAGCAGCAACACCAGGACTATCTCACCACGACGATAGAGGCACGATTTAAACCAGAATCCTTAAAATTTCCCCCGGGGGTTCCTGACTATGCGCCGGCTTCACTCCGAGACCTTTTGGCTGGATCTCTGATGGTTGAAGCATCTTCTTCCTCATAGTCAGGTTCTAATAATCCCAACAATAATCATACATATTTTTTTTTGACCAAGGAAAGGACCAATTTTTTTTAATATTTAGAAACATACCAGCATTTAAAGCCAGAGTTCGTCAAAAGACCCATGACATTACCATACATCTCAAACCCAAAACACCATCAGTACAACTACAATGATAAAAGATCCCTTAAACTAAAATGAAACTTACAACAGAAACTTTGAAAAAATACCTAACAACACATTACTTTTGAGAACTTCTTCTATGATGCTTTCTTGCAATGCCACGACAAAATCATCACAAGTGACCTAGGCGTCCACATGCCTGGTATGGCTTCGGAGCGCTTGGGCACGACGAATTATTGTGACCCCGCTTGCAACACTGATAACACACAATAATCTCTCTCTCTCTCTGAAGAGGTTGATGAAAGATCCTGAGGCCTCTTGATTCCACAACCTACTCCATCCACTTTCATTTGCTTACTGTTCTTCTTTCCAGAATCTTCACCACTGCTCATAGTGATCTAAGGAGGGAGAACTACTTTGAGCACTCCTACCATTGCGGCTTCGACATGAAAATATTGTCTCTCCACCTCGACAAAAGAAGTTAGGTTGGACTCTGACACCTTCAACTGTAAATCAGGGCGGAGACCCGCTTCAAAGTGTCGAGCCTTCATGGGGTCATTCGTGGCATACCCTGAATCATAAGGTACTAGCTCCACAAAGCGCTGGAAATATTCCAACATGGGTCTGTCGCCCTGCTGCAGACAACACATTTCCATCCCCTTTCTCACCCTTTCTTCCCCAGAGAAATATTGGCGAATGAACAAAGACTTGAAGAACTCCCAAGTATTCTCTTGACAGGGCTTGTTCTGAGACACTGACTTCCACCACCTCCACGGTGAACCTTCAAGAATGAAGGTCGCAAACTTGACCTTCAATGACTCGGGCAGCTCAATGAGGTTAAAGTCCCTTTCAATCTTCCGCATCCACTCCTCTGCCACGGAAGGGTATGCTTGACCATAGAAGAGTGGTTGATCTAACTTTCGAAACTCAAGCATATAATCCTTAGGTTGATAAACCGCACTACGATCACCCATCGAAACTTCAAAGGGATTACTGCTGGACAAGGAAAAGTCAAAAACTCAATCATGGCCAACTCAATGAGTTAATAAAAACCTCAAAATCAATTACTGCATCAATGATAAGTTCAAAACATAAGAAATCATGTTATCATAACATCAAAACTTTTCTCTTTGAAACATATTTAATTTAAAACAATCTTAGTAGGTTAACCCCATGCCATTGGTATTCTTTAGAGTCTCACTCACATGAATGTATTCATGCCACCCCAGGAATCCATTCATCATACCAAAAATCCGTCCAAATTTCCAACATACCACTATTCATGTGAGAACTCATAGGAACGCCAAGGCCAAAAAAATGAACTTCATTTTCCAAAAACAAATAATTCTTACCACTTCTTTTAAAACCATCCACAAATTAAGCATGTCATTTCAAACCACCATTTTTTTTTCAAAACCCATTTTTTTCAAATTGGAACCACACTCAGAAGTCATAGGAGACCCAAAACTTCTCAAACAGGGAACTAGTGTCGGTGGGCGACTTGACCATATGGTTGGCGGTCGTATGTCAATCACATTACCGACACGAAGAGTCTTCTTGGACCATGCCCCCAGCTCCACATGGCTTGCCAGGCCATGTGGCTTAGGACTATTATCCCCACTCCATTTTTCGTACCCCAAATCGCAAAACGTTTCCATAAAAACCCAAATAATCAAAATTAAACTGGACTTCCCCTGGAAACCCGAGGATCAGAACGAGCAAGAGTTCACGAAGCTCTTCCCGCACCTACCCCTCGAGTCCCGACAATGCTACTCCAAATACCATGACATCCCAAATAACAAAGGGCACTATGGAAAGCGAGGTCCGCTAAGAGCTGACCTCCTATGATACCATTTTGTCATGATCCAACCCGAGTCAACTCTGAACCGGTCACCCGAGCTGTTCCGCGACATGGCCCGAGAGGCGTTCCTGATCCTCCCGGGCTGGCGACAAGCACCGGGGCATCAACAGAGGCTGTGGGAATGATTTCGCCCAATATAAATAAATAAGACAACAAAAATAATATAGAGCAACGCAGGATAAAAAACAAATAAATTGACTAAACAGGAATAGAAGAAAAATAAAACTGACCAAACACGACGTCCGAACAAACTCCGTGCGACCTCGCGGGTCGCTCTCCGACTCAACGATCAAGCATCGCCATAGGCAAGCGCACTCAAGCTATAGCCTTCACAAACACTAATGTCAGAAAAGAACTATAGGCGTGAGTATTAAAACTCAGTAGTCTAGCCCGATATCTATTCCCAATGAACTACCTTTAAAATAAAAGAAACATCATTTCAAGTTTGAACTACAATTTATAAAAGTATGTTTTTTCTAAATATTCTACTTAAAACATAGTACGAACCATTACCCTTAACCATTTTCAGATTTGGGTTCAATTCATTAGTGTCAACGACATTTTAGGAAAATTTGAAAATGATGTTTAAATTTTGAAATTTGTACAAGGAGGATTAAACACTTCATTAGAAAACCATTTTTAGAAACCTAATCAAAACCAATTTACAACATTCCAAGGAAAACAATACACCCGAATGCACAAAGTAAAACACACAGCAAGGGAAATGTAGGTATACATGTGTGCATCATAATCATTACTACAGGCTACAAAATCTGAATAGACATGGGTGAACCTAGGAGACCGAGAATAAAACAGAAGACACCAATACATGAGAAATCATCCTTATCGACATGGCACGATGAAATCAAAACGCACAATACGCTCGACCATCCTCTCTCAGGCAGGTCGAGGGAAAATCCCATAGTAATAAACCCAATATATCCACCTACTATGGGCCACTGGTCAGTACCATAACCTACCAGTGTAGCAATCATTCTTATAATATTCTCTCAATATGCCAGATTCCCATGTATCAAGTGTTTAAAAATGAGGTGAGCCAACCGATGCCAACCGAGCATCTAATCAGATATATCTATATATAATGCACAAGATGCATTACCCCGAGCCACTCCATGGGACAACCTCTTACCTTTAACTACTCAAGTATCCAGGAGCCTCCATGTGCGGCCCCCAAACAATAAATTGCAACCAAGGCATGGGTGTCGTCCTAAGAGTATTTTTATCAAATCATTTTCATCGCCTTCCATAAAGTGCCAAACGTGCATTAAATACATTTTACAATCACTACTCTAAAAAATGAATCTTCTTTACAAGACCAAACCCAGTTTAAAACCATTTAAAGAACCCCCAAAATAATACTTCGCAGGCTTCCAACATTTTTATAAAACCAAACCAAACCATTTTATTTTTTTTGCATATAAACTTTAAGAGCCAACCGAGCCATTTCTCAAAATAACCAAAGTACTTGTTCACGCTTCAAAAAAAAATCCTTTCTCATTAAACCAGAACCCTATTTTTACATTCCATGAAATATGTCTAAAAGCCAAATGGGCATTATTTCATTATTGTGTGTCCGCTCGTCAAAAAAAAAATATTTCAAGCGTCCTGTATAAAATAAATTGCTCTTTTTACAATAAATAATCATTTAATGATTAACTATATTATATTAAAAATTAATTATCATATATTGTCTCACATGATTTAGAATTAATAAAATATTTATTTTGTATAGTTAGTGTGCACAAATTGCAGGAAATAATGTAACTTAAATTTTAAAAGCGGTGCAAAGGGAACCTACCTCAAGATCCAGCGCGACGACAAAACAGCCTCGGAACCAAGGCGCTATGACAAAACGTGTGTTCGGAACCACGTGATAAAGTCCATCACTCTGAATAATCAATATCAAGGACTCAGATATATATTAAAACTCACTAGCACACGCGGAACCAAGCTTTGGGGAGAAACGCTCACCTTGAAACTGAAGCGCGATGACGACGCAAACTCGGAATTGCCCCGCGCGGGTTCGAAAACAAAAAAACTACCAAAACAAACATAAGTTGGTAACCCCCTACCGAAGCAAAGGCCAAAGCAAGAATAATAATAATAATAATTTAGTAATATTATTAATAACAACAATAATTTTTATAAACCTCATTAATAACAATAACACTAATAAAAATTTGGTAATAAAATTTTTTGTCAAACTTTAATAATAATAATTATAATTACAATAACAAAAGTAACCACTAATAATAAAATAAAAATAATAAATGAATTCATATCATTTTTAATAATATTAAAATTAATGAAAGGACAAACAATTGCATGGGTGAAGTCACGCGACGCCGCGCTCCGAGCGCGCCTCCAACGTTGTCGAACCCAAATGTGTGTTTTTTTCAAAGACTGATATATTGAGTCTGGGACATACCTCATACCTTAGAAAAATAATTTAAAATAAAAAAAATAATAAAATAAAATAAACGCACCGGTCGGGGTGTGACACATGTTGTGTGTGAACAAATCACATCTATTTGAGGGGGTTGTAGTCCACACATCTCAAACGAAATTATCGTATTTACAAAAAATAGAGTGTAAAAATATTTTGGTTTTAAAATAATTAATTAATACTAAAAAAGTATAAATTATATATATAATATATATAAATAGAGTGACAATAAAAATTGACACCATTAGAGGTTGTAAAGGATGAAAATGAACAATCATCTTTTTGTGAGGCAATAATTCGCCAAACACATAAAAAATATGTTTGTTTCAGATTAGATGGATCTGTGTGTAAGTTTAGGAATAAAAAATAACCTCAAAAATATTAGTATAAATAGGATACTATTATTTTTGTATAATAATGGAATCTTTAGGTTTTAGGTGTTATAGAATGAAAACATAATAAATGAGTTTGAGGGTAGATGTTACATCTTCTTTGGGTAACTCCTTTTCGATTTCACCAAAGGGATTTCTTGGATTTCATTCATACAAAGGTGGGGAATCTAGGTTTATGGAAGGGATTTTGAGGAGATATTTGGGTAGATATTTTTATATCCAATTTCCTTGAGATGTGTCAATATGTGGGAGGAAATAATGACTTTTTATAATAGAGGATGAGTGGAACTTTGGTAAATCAATGGAAAAAAGAATTCAACCCACTGTTTCCCATGTAAATTGGATCCAATAATGTTAAAAAGTAAATTAAAGGGAGTATAGGGTTGAAATATTTATATCCAATGGTTTTTGGGCAAGGGTATAGGTCATTTTGGGTCATAAGTTTATCATTTTGTCATTTGTTAAGATCTTTTATCTCCTAATCATGGTAATTAATTTGAAATACAGTCAATAATATTTTTTGTCAAAAAATAATTTTTCCATATTATAAATTATAAATTTTTATAATTAAAAATATATAATCCTTTATTCCAATTAGAAAAAACATATTTGTATGAAATTATTATAAATATAATCTGGTAGACGAGAAGACAATACAGTGTTTTAATGTAAAATAGTTTACATGTTTTCTTTGTTTTAATATTAAAATTTAACTCGTAATTGATTAAAATAACATAAATTTGATTATATGATAAAATATTAATCTAATTAAAATTTAAAAACAATTAAAAATATAATTTCACTATATAAATATATTAGATGATAATGATGTTTTGAAATAAAATTGAATATTTTTTACTATTCATAAAAATTTGAAACTTCACATAAAAATATCAAAAATTCTCCCAAACCTAATTTTTATACTTCTATTTCAAATATAATGTTTTCTTAATTTATGATTTATAAAAGATCCAAAATTTGAATTCAAAATACATTCTCTATTAAAATATAGTAAAAAGAGCCTAAATAACTATATTGGTTTTTGTGTGTGAAATTATGTTTATTTCAATCATATATTTATCAAATATATTGGATGAATATAAAAAAATTATTTAATATATAATATATATATTAAATTAATGTCACTCAGTATTTGTAATTGATTTATTTTATTTTTATAAAATATCTTTGTGACTATAAAAAATATTCTTTATAAAAACATGCCATTTATATTCAATTGGTTGTTATGTTTATTTTTAATTCATCTTTAAATAAAGAATTAAACCATGTAAATTCATAATTTGTAAAATAAAATTCATAACCATTTAATTAATGGTTATTTTGAATTATATTAAACAGTAATATTTTTAATAATATATTTTATTTTTCAGTAACACTCGGTCAGGAATATTACACGACCATCGAGGAATGTCAGTCATGTGTGTAACATAAGATAACCTTAGTATTCTGTGTGAAAATAGATAAACATTATGTTGTGTGTAGTGCACCATTAACATGGAATAGTGTAAAACAGAATACAAAGATTGTTCTATTGATATAAAATTAGATATTTCTAATGTTGCATGAAATTCAAAATTTCAAAAATATTATATTAATTTGAAAAATAATATTTCACAAAATATAAGTGTGTTATATTGCACCCCCCATAAATCGAATTTCATCCTCAAAATTCATATGGTTTAAAATTTTATTTTTAATTGGATGTTCATTTTTTAAAAACCCACATCGTAAAAAATGAACCCCAACACTTCCATTAGAACGGGAAATTTGGAAACATTACGGTTACCCAAAGTAACATATAACGGGGTTTCCACATAGGAGAACCTCTGTGGTGAGTGAGGCACAAGTACTTAGAGGTAAAGAAAAAATGTTTGTGGGTATTTATTGAGGTCATCAGTCATATAAAAGTGAATGACAATGAAAATTTGAGGGGATCAAATTCATAAATCGAAGATGATCTAAAAGGTCATCGGTTAGATAAAAATTAAGGTATTTGAAATAAAATTTTGATCATTTTAATAACATTTAGTAATTATATTATTGATTGAGAATGTAAGAAAATATACATACTTGATTTATTCCTATAAATAAAATTATATTATATGGTTGTTCTTTTATAAAATTATATTTTATCCATTACATCATGAAATGGATGTTCAGAAATTAACTTTGATTCATTATGTAATAAAATACAATTTTATATGATCTTAAGACCCATAAAAGATTGAAAATTATAACTATTTTTCTCTAATTATTAATCAAAATCAATATGGTAAATACATTGATATCTTAACATTGAAAATTTACTATACTAGTTTATTATTAATATTTATTTATAAAAAATAATTACACGTAAACCAGGTCATAATGTAAGAAATTGTTAGGTGTGAAACACTTATTTAACTTTGGGTAGGGGTTCTAGACTAGAAACCTTTCATGACATGGTTGGTTGATTACCATTATACACAATGTCATTTTCTAAAACAGCACTAATATAATTTCCAAATTAAATCCTATGGACATACTTGAAATATGGTTAATCTCTAAATTACATTTTAACCAAGGTTTTCAACATAATATTAATAAATTATTACTTCCTCAGAAGTTCCAAAAATATATTTCATGAATGGTAATCCTTATAACCCATCAAAGAGATGGAAATATAAAACATTAGAAATATGGGCACAAAATCATCATAACATTGATATGACATATATAAAATAGTATCACTAGGTTGTTACAATTCAAATATATGAACACCTTCTTCATGAATTCTCTTAAAACATGATAATGTACTAAATTACAAAAAATAATTATTGAAAATGTGCATGTTTCCTTATTCCAATGAATATTGGATCTATTCCGTAAATCTGAAAATGTTTTAAACTTGATGAAAGAATGAAAAAATTTCATTTCAACAAGACATTAATGATTTCCAAGGTAATCATCACTATATAATTTACTCATCCATATCCAATATATCATTATTCAAAAAACATCATCTTATCATAAGGAACAAATTAAGGATTGTATTTCGTTTTTCAAAATATCACCTTCTCATTAACTCACTTTTTCAGTCAATCAAAATCATTCTACATAATATTTTAAATCCTCAATGAAAAACAAAAACTAGAAAATCAATGTTTACTATAACATTAATATAACATAATTTTTGAATCAAAATACATAAAAACATAAATTATTAGAGATAACATGTAATCCTTAAGAGGGAAACCTCATATTATTAATTAATACCTATTTCCTATCACATTTCATATGTTGTCTCATCCTCATCAACAACATAACCATTACTCGAACCACCTTTCAGATATTATTTGGGATACTTACACTTGGGAGATTGATTTTCATAATTTCAATTCATACCAAACATAAAACGTTTTTCCTTTTATGATTTTTTAGGGAGGCCAATAATCCCATCCACTTTGTTAATCAAACTCTTCATTTTTACATTGTTATAACTTTCTTTGTTTCCCTATTTTCCACTTTAAAAATACCTTCTAGTTCCTATAAGACATTCACATCAGTGATTCATTCCACATTGATGACACACATGAAACTAAACTTTTATTCATCCATGTTCTTCATTACCTAAAATCATAGAAAACTAATTCCTTATCTTCCTTGGTGTGTAGGATAGATGGTTAAGGTACACATTTTTAATCATATTCCATGAAAACTGACTAGGAAAGAACACAATATCCTTCACTCTACTGATCATCCCATTTTACTTCTAATTAGAAAATTGATCATCACATTCAACATCAACCCAGTTTCTTTTTATTCCTGCCATTGTATAAAGCCGAAAATCGTAGTTGGAGCAATACTTATCATAGTGGAAAACCATGTAGTGATGCAAAATATTTACTTATAGGATGTATAAATTTTGACACCTTCCTTAAAAAATGACACCTTAGGTTTATCCTAAGTTATTCATAGATAAATTCTATTTAATTACACTATGATGGTTCATGAAGTGTTTGTGAATCACCAAAGAATATCCCCATGGCATTTTAAAACAGTTGTGAAGAAAGGGTATTGTTGTGTACTAGGTTACTTCGAGTTAGGCTCGACAGAAATTTTCAAAGTTGTCACTCCAACGTTCATTTGGGCCAGAGGCACACAAACATGAAATATCAATATAGGGACGTATATTTAGGAAACCGCTCACTCTGTCCCTTAAAAAAATTTCTAGATATTTTCTTAAACAACATCTCATCCATATACTCATCCTTAGAGATATCCCTAGACATATCCTTAAAAATATTCTTAGGGATCTCACTAATATTTTCTCATATTAGTTTATAAAAGTTGACCGAACCTTAACTCTCCTACCAGCTATAGAAAACCAATATAAAATTACATTGACATTACATAAAATTTGAGAAAAACATAAACCATTATTAAAAAGGATGACTTAGGACTTTGTTATTTTATTTCCATTGAAATCATGGAATCGTACATACTGGTTCATGAGAAAGATAAATTATCTCTCACTAGGTTCTCTAAGACTATAACCCCTCTTATACATATCGATGAAGAAATATATCTTCATAACATGACATAGGAAATTTAAAAATGGGTGAGCTTAGATACTCGGTAAGGGTAAAAAAGGAATATATGGAAGCATAAACAAGATCATATGGGTATATGAATGTGATGATAACATTAGAAGATCACACCCTACATATAAAAGATCATAACCATGAATCATGGAATAATTCATGGAAGTTTATATGACATGAATCACAAGGATATAAGGAATAGAGTCCATAAACTCATAACATTGGAATAAGACCTAGAATTGTGGAAAACATATAACAACATTGAATTATGTCTGTACTTTTCAAGGAAATAATTATAACGGAATATTATTATAATGGGGGAACTCCCCATACCATCTAGGTAGTCATGGTTCAATCCCATAGCCATATTAGTATTGTGATTTCACTATTCATACCATCATGGAAGTCATGGATTACTCCCATCCTCATATTAGTCATTAAGGTTCGCTCACATGACCATATTAGTCTATCTCGTGAGATATAAATCTCTACCAAATTCATTAGAGATAGATATAGGACCAACCCATATCATATTGAAATCATTCATACCTATTCGACAATATCAAAAATAATCATATCATACACCATGAAATGAAATGGGAATCAAAAACACGTAATCATATCATATATTGTGAAAAAATATCCTAGTTTCATAATTATTTAAAATGTATTACTCATGAAAAAAGTGGGTTTTAATAGAATATAACCCTTAAATTAGAAAAAAAGGTTCATAACAATCATTCCATCAAGACACGACATATTTAAAGAAATACTTTTAATGGGAATATTAAATCATTTACCCATAAAAAAATTAGTAACATGGATGTTTGTTATATTAGATGAGAAATAATTTTAAAAAAACTATAAAAAACATTTTTTTCGTAAAATATCATTACTACATTGGATAATTATTTTCAAAAGAAAATACATTTTTGAGTATTTTCTTATATGAAAAAAATATTTGGAAAAAAATAATGGATTCATTAAAAACCATAAAACATTTATACAATATTTATTACGTTATTTTTTTTTTGATTTTTTTAAATCATGGTTTTGGAAATAAAACGGATTTCTGACCAGAGAGGGAAATACAATCGTATTTCCCATAAAAAAAATTTCACAATAATATTAAGTTCTAAAGAGTAAAAAAATGGTACCAATACATTGATATATATTTAATATAAATATGAGTTTAGAACAGATTATTTTTCTTGTTATATGGATCATAATATTTAATCATTGGGAGAATAATCATAAACAATATTGATAAAAATTAGATTCTTTCATTGAACTATTACCATATGGTAAAATGGAATCTTACAATCCATGTACAAAATTGAAAGTAAATAAAGCCTGAAATATAATGAGAATATAAATTTTCATGATATAACTACTGAAATTCAAATATACACACCACAAAAAATAATGTAGGTGTATATCAAATCATATGTATCGATGAACGAAAATTCAAAAAATAAAATTCCTATCGATTAGGTAAATATTGATTGATAATCCCAATGAAATAAGGATAATAGAATTGATAATTAGACAAAAATAATATTTATAATAATAATAACTTAATAAATTATTGGTCAGTATATACAACGTAAAAAAGAAACTAGTGGTGAATGTGGCATGTATCTCACATGTATAAAAAGTAAGAGGAAATTCCCTTACATTGTGTCTTGAATCTCATCGTACTCCTAAAAACCTAATTTGTAATGAATAAATATTTATTGTATGGATAATATAGAACCATATAATTATATCTAATACCATATATATTTTCATTATGACTTTATGTTTCCCTTTTGTTATTAATTTTAAGTTAATGTTTCACACAAGGTAATATCTGCTTTATATTTGGCATCTACTTTATTTTGTTTTATACACATTCATTATAAATATATTTTGATTTCAAAAACATAAAATATGATATAAATATCATTTATATTCATCATATGTGTATTATAAAAATCTATAGAATATAGATGTATGAAATGGAATACACAGTTCATAGAGACCGTAGGCCGTACGTAAGCATGAATGATCTTTCTGTTTTTATATAGTTTTAAAATAAAGAACAAAAATAACATATATATGTATATATGTATATAATATCATTATATAATAATTCATAATATTATAAACAATAAAATATGAACATATTTTAATAAAACAATTTCATTATAATCATGAACCATAAATAATTAAGTATGTAAGGTACTATTATATTTGATCCCCAATAAATCTTATATGTCATCAATGGATTTTATCTTAGATAGAAAATTATTTTGTAATAACACATAGAACATTTCTTATAGAAAATATCATTTTCAATTCTAAATCCCATATTTTAAATCTAAAAATTTCCAAAATATTATTGATAAGACCTTGATGAAATGCAATTTTGGAAACATGTAATTGAATTTCTTAATAATTGTGTGTTCATAAAACATATAAATAATTTCATTGTCGTATATGTTGAAACAACTATTCCTTTCATATTTTAGGTAAAAAGTAAAAACTAACACATTTTTGAAAGAGAAAATGAGATTCCATTTATAAAAATTTTTCTATTCAAACACTAGTAGAAATGGATTTTAGTAATAAAATGATAATAATAACAACATTCATGAAATAATTGTTCGAATAAATGCCCATATATTAGACCAGGATTATGATAGGATAGAAAAATAAACACTATTTTCCTTAAAAACAACCATTTTTTATATTTATTCATGATGAGGGGAAAAAGGAAAATAAGTATTATTCATAAAGTACTTGAGTAATATAATATACAAGAATTTATTGATATTTATATCCTTATATTTCATCAACCAAATCTTTATCATTACAATCTTGATAGACAATGATATTTTAAGATAAAACCCTTACCGCTTTAGACAATTTTGAATTTTAGTCCCAATGAAATAAATATCCTTATATTTATATATAAATAATAATATTTTTATTAACAATAATAAAAAAAATGTTCATGTTCAGTATATACACAAGATAAATGTGAAATGTTTTGAATATGGCATGTGTCCCACAGAAATAAAAGTGAGACCTAAATCCATAACCTCAAGTCTCAATGTGCGACGTATATGTTCAAATTTCCTGGATAATAAATATTTTTTAATTATAAATATATTTGATCAGAATAATAATATATATCATATAATATGTTATTTATTCATAACCATTTATCACCCATTTATTAAAAACTCATTTTTAAAATCATAATTTTCGGTAATAACTACATTGTTTTTCATGTATGTTCTGGTTTGGTAGATTTCTTCCTTGTAATTTGATTATGGTTAAATCATATCCTGAATATCTATCATGATAAAAATATAATATATCTTCATTATATACATATTTATAGTAATTAATAAAATTTTGATATAGAAAAACGAATTACACCAATCATTAGGAAGACATGTGTTATGTACACTTAAACAATGCTTCCATTTTCATGATGCATAGAAATAGAGAAAGTTATATACTAATTAAACTTTAAGAATAAATTTTATTTCATATATATCATATGTATTCATTAAATATATACTCATTACCATACATCTCAATGTAAAAATAAAATCATATCACATCACTTTGTAGAGGTGGTAGTCGACACATACATGTTGGAGTTGGTTCCATAGAATCAAATTGTATGTTATTTATGTTAAATTTTATTAAATTTTTTAAATATTTATAAACATATAATCACCTCATGATATTTATTCAATGTAATATAGTTCTTGATATTGTACCATGAGTAGCTATCCCACAAAAAATCGAACAGTTTCTCCCTGATATAATGAGAACCTGTAAGTTCTATGTCACTATTTTTAAATATATGTTCTATGGATGGATGATATAACTTTATAGAAATAAATTATATATTATATTAGGTGGTGGAGGATCATTTTAAAATGAAGCACAATATCCATGTTTACAAAAATAGTAATATCTGGTGTTGGATATCTTGAGACTAAGATTTTCCAATAGAGAATCCACATTTATCTATTCCATTGGATGTTCCTATCTAAGGACATGTGTATTTCTCCATATATATTAAAATTATTATTAATTGGTTTTATAATTAATGTACATCTATGTATTGAAAAATAGTGTGATGACATATGTTCACGGCTAGGTAGGACACATCAGGTAAGTCATGAGTAATATTGCATTAATAAATGATTTGAGAAATGATTTTTCTGTTTTATTTTTTAAAGGATGTTGATATCTCAAGATCGATTATATAAATAATATATCCTATAGAAGTCTAGAGGGTCACACACTATGAATATCTATAATCTTAGTTAAATAATATATTGTTATTTATTATTATGAATTTGAATAAATATTATTAAATTTTTTGTAAAATAATTATTCATGTTTTCGCAAACACATATATTATATTACTAGTTATTCAAGAAAATATATTGTGATTATAATATTTAATAAATAATTAGTTTCTATTTAGTGAATATTATATATTTTTTATTTATTAGGGAATAATACAACTATATTTATCTAATAAATAAATAATCATTATTCCCAAACCTGCTAATATTATGGAGTAATTATGAACTAAGTACAATAGTTTGGGGAGAGTAATATATATATATTGAATATTATTTTATTAAATAATATATCAATTTAATTCACAAGAAATACTCATGTCTATACATAATAATATTAATATTCTTACATACACGGGCTTCCAAAATGGATTACATTAATTATAATGGGAATTTGTCCAATAATTTATTTTCAACCTTGGTGATATATAAAGATAATTATATTATTTTCTATGTGACACTACTCATTTTATTTTATTTTTTTTCTCAAAAAATTTTAAGAATACTCTCATGGCCTAGTAAACTCCCTTCTCTAAGAACACCCCCAAGAATGGGGAGAAATATTTCTCCACCATTCCCCCTCAAGAAAATATAAATAAATGAGAATTAATTGTATGTGGTTCTCAAGGAAATCAAAGGTGAAAGTCATAAGATATAGAATCATACAGTCTAGCTCCTAGAGATTCCTATGCTGACATTCTGGGAATGATGGATCAGAAATTGATCACCACAAGAGGGAATTTTTTTTTGATTCCTAAAAAAAGTGATGGTGCAATTAATATCTATTGTGAGACTATTCAAAGATGAAATAATTAAAATAAGGTAATTATTAATAGATTAAATTAATTATAATTGATATGGGATGATCATATCTCTATGGATATAATTTTTTTTCCATGGTCTATTTTCTTTGATTCAATTTCATTGAACCCAAAATATATCATTGTGATAATCCAAGATTAATCATCGATCATGGTAAAATGAAAATTTGATTATGACCCATTACACTCTTATAATAAACCTATATCATAAAAGTAGTATAAATGGGGAAACAAAATTATTTATAATTATTTAATCTACTTTTATTGATTGATTTATTTGTCTTGTAGTTTTCAAATTATGTTTAATCATTCTTTTAATATGAATTGTGAGATCTGTTTCTTCCTCTTTAATTTCAGATATATCTAATCTGAAATATTAATTTTATGAATGAAATAAAATCTAAGAACTCATGTAGAGGTGTTGATGATTCTTTATAGATAACAAAGTAGAAAACATCATGTAAATAGATTTATATGTCATGTACATATATTTGTTTTACAAGGATTTAATTGGAAATTAATTCAAACTATTTTCATTGATTACACACGGTGAATTTAATATCTTACACAACATTTAGACTAGGAAATCCTTGCACATCAACATCCATTGTACTCTCCTTGTATCCCACGTAGATGGAATGTATTCTTTTTAAGTCAGAGTCGAGATATTTTTTTCATTCTTAGCCTACCATACTAGTGACTATGTACCTTGCATACAAAACACCCTTTAGTCCAATATAATTTTCATGAAATCAAATTTTATAAGGCATGATTTACACTATGGTTCCCTAAGTGTGTGCCTTATGTAGATAGTGAGTAATGTACACACCATGTAGCTCTCATTTACAGACTATGTACTTAAACCAAATTTCACATAATTAAAATTAAGTTATTATATTTTTTATACCTTACCAACATGTGTGTGCATGTTTTAATTAAGTTGATAGGACACAACATGTGATGGGTGCTAATATATATATATATATATATTAGTTTTTAATTAATTTCTGCATAATGTGCATATTTTCACGTCATGTGTGACTCGTATTATAGATATTACTCTACATGAATTAAAGCATAACTAATTATAGGAAAATCATGTAATTCATGTAATCATTATGTTGATAGTTCATGATATTATGTGATAAGTATATTATTTTATACATCACAATATTAAACTCTGTATGAGTATAATACAAGGTGGGTAGACAAGGAATTGTATTCACCATGATACCTCGATAGTACATTTATGTAATTAGATAATTTTAAAGAAATATATTAATATTTTATTCTAATTAAAATGGATGATAATCTCACGGAAATTCACATATTAATTAAGATAAAAAATTTGGTTAACTAAATATGATAATAAATTGTTTCGAGCATGATTTATCTTAAATAATAATGGTTATGAATTGAATTATAGTTTAATTAAATTCAAAATTCATTTCAACTAAGTGTATAATCCTAATCATAGTCTAGACCATGGAATGTGATTGGTTTCAATTAATTTATTATTAAATTACAATGTTATCATTTGTAAATTCACTCATCTTATTATGTATAGTCTTGCATGGAAAAATATTCTTTTATGTAAACCATTATCCTTTCACCTTTTTTATTAAAATCCTATATAATAGATCGAGCATCGATAATACTGGAGGCAGTTCATGTTTGGAGTCACGAAGATACCAATCAATAATAGATAGATGGGTGGGTAGGTGGAAATCTATAACATGAACCATAATTGCATCATGGTGTTTTCACCTAGGTCAATGGTTGAATTATCAACTACTAGATAAACTAACCATGAGTTGAATTTCATTATCATAATGCTATATTATTTTATTTATTTTTATTTTCATGGTAATTTATTTGGTAAGTTATGATGTGATAACATTAAATTATGTATTAACAAGCATTCAATATATTACTAAAATAAATTTTCATAGGCATAAATATTTTCTATGACATAGTCACTCACTTTAGTAAATAAAATTTATATTATAAATCATGTAATAAATATAATAATTATAGGTTTACACAAAAATAGATAAAATACAACAATTATTAATATTAAGATGGTATAGACTTCCACTACTTCAGTTATAATTGATCAATAGTTCAAGGTGCTTGACAATCAAACATTAGCATGCTTGAAATTATCTGGTAATTTGAACATTATGTTTTAGGTTGACATAATATAATTCATATCCAATGTAAACTACAAAATTTTGAATTTCTATAACTAAGAGGAATGGATATAGGAAATCTAATTTTAGGATTTTAGGATTAGGGAATCAACACAACAGATCAAATAACTATGAGTTGATGTAGTAGGAATTTCAAATACAAACCTAAATCCATGCATGATTATTTACCAACCAATATTGCTATAATAAGATGGGTAATATGGATTCTTGCCACTATAATGGCCAAGATACAGGATATTTGGAATCCAACAGTGGGGGATATTGGGTTTTGATAAAATAATGGCAGGTTAATAAATGTAATATTTATTTATTTGTTTAAATTTAACCATATAAGGAATTAAACATATTCACATATTGTCTTGTTCAAACAAAATTAAAAATTCATCAAGAATATAAATATGATCCATACTTGGGAAGGATAACGTTCTCACTATCACAAATTTCCAAGAGTGGAAAATGTGCTTATACATCACCCTTCATCATGGATGGAAATTTTATGGGTTGGAAGAACCAATTCATGATGCACCTATTAAAGAGTCAAGTGATGAAGATTTTTCAGTCAATTATAAACATGTGACAAATTCCACATATTTTCAATATTTCATGATATGAGCCATAACCCATGATCATTTGAGAAAAATGAGGAAATATACGTGTGTAGTGTAATGTGTGACCTTCGGGATCACTATCAATTGAAGGAAAAACTAGAGAGGTAGGTGATCACTAATATTTTCAATTAAACTAAGCATGGAGATTATACCCTAGTTTGACATCATGTAGTAATGCCTATTGGAAGAAGTTTATTCTTAAACATATTGTGGATTAAATTACTAAACTATTTGCACACATGATTCATACTTTAATCACTAACCATGAACTTATCCATTTTTATTATTATTTACAATATGAGAAATTATGATAAGATTATTTCAGTTCATTTTACATTGATTCCCCAAGTGGAAAAGGACATAGCGTGTGATAAATCTATGGTCAATATGGTGAATAAAGAAATTGAGAACAATAAAAGAGAACCAAAACTCAAATCATCTCTAAATCTCGCAAGAACCATCCTTTGAAGAAGATGAATATAAAGAGGTAGAGAAAGTAAATGAAGTCTGTATTTTTTCATGATGAATTCTAGGACACTGGAAGAAGAACTACTCCCAGAAGAAACTGAAAGTTAACGGTGTATTCATTTTCGAGTGTTGTAGTTCAAAATCTACTAATTTTGAAATTGATATAGATTATAGTTCTTAAATATCTATTGTAATACAAGAACGATGTATATTTTGAATGATTTTTAGAGGATAGGTGGATTTGAGAACTAATAATGGTGTGAGACTGGATGCTATATCCATTAGAGATTATTACCTTTGATTTCAAACATTAATGATTTTGGTTTTAAAATATTTTTATTATCTACTAACTGTTACCAAGAAAAAAATTTCTATATCTTTTCAATATTTAGATGTGTTTACTTTAATGTTTTTAAATAAAATATGTTTCATAAATATGGGAAAAATATGTTATTGTATTTATCATATAAATAGTGGTCGTTAGGTATTAAATAATGAATCCAAAGTATTGTAAATTAAAAATGAATCATATTGAAAAAACCTCCAAGAAAACAGACTATGGAATCACCACCTAAGTCATGTTAATGATAAGCATTTGAAAATTTAATTTAGAGATGGTTATTTAGATTAATTGGAGATAGAAACAATTCTATGATTTTATGATGTTTTATTAGAAAAAATGGCCAAACCACCATTAGGTGGACAGCGTAAAAGGGCCATAGAGATTCCCTGATTTGTACCCACTAATACCTATAGAATAGTTATAGTAGAAGTTGGATAATGGTATTTTTACATTGTAACATTTACTTATGACATGATTTTATATGTCTATTTCTACTTGATGAGGTACAAGTATAAGTCCTTCAATTAATTCATGTAATTCATGAATTATGTAGGGAATTGACTTGGATATATGATAAAGAAACTACCATCAGATCTAAGTGGTGAATATATAATCCATGAGTTTAAGGAATTATTATAGGAATTTGGTATTATATATCAACTCACACCACCTTATACACCACATTAGAATACTATTATTGAAATGAGGAACTGATCATTATTAGACATGGTAAAGTCAATAATGATTCATTCATATCATCCATGGTCCTTTAATGATACGTATTACAGATTCTGTGGTACACATTAAAAATACTACGAACTAAATAGGAAAATTGAATTCCATTAATGTAATGGATTAGAATGATTCCAATTTTTTAGCATACACAATAATGGGGTAGTGGGGAGTTTGGTAAGGCCTTCACGACAAACAAACTAGCATCCTGGTGTACAAAGATTATCATTATATAGTATCCTAAGGAAAAAATCAGATACTACCTATATAACCCCACAAAAAAGAATGTATATATATCTAGATAATACATATTTCATGAGAGGGAGAACATCCTCAAGAAGGATAGTGGGATAAGTATTTACTTAGATGAAGTTGATGCTCAATATAAACAAGAGATTTTATAGGAAAAAGTTATATTGGTCCCCATGGAAGAATTTCCTGAAATAGAAGTAATGAATATGATCATAATAAAGGTTAGATAATCAGATAGATATTTTTTTCTTGTCCCTAAATATGGTCACTCATTATTTGTTTAAAATGATAAATCTATCACCTACAAAGTGGACGTAGAGAGCTCAATTTTCCAAGATGGAAAGAATCCATTAATTTTGAAATGGATTCCATGTATCATAACTGGGTTTGGGTTATGGTTGATGTTCCTCTTATTATAAATATTGTAGTATAACCATGGTTTTTAAAAATGAAACTTTACATGTAAATACCCGTAATGTTTGAAGGGAAATTTTTTTCTTAATTTTCTTTGGGATTTTGCAAGAACACAGTTTCTGACGGCACCTAATTCCGAGGCCCGGTGTGCCCGGAATCTTTTTCCAAATTTTGGCTTGGGTACATTCAGTGAATGAATGAGCGGGTTTTCCTAAATTTTGAACTAGTGCTTGGAATGGAGTTCTGAGGGCACCGATGGAATCACAGCACCGGTAATTGCTTAAGAACGCCGTTTCTGGAGTTGCGTATGCTCGGGTGAGGATTTCAAATTTTTGTTTTAACTAAAGAATAAAATAAAATAATGTGCAACAAATTTTATTTTTATTCTAAGCAGTGTTAATAAAGGTATGGCGGTTGGAGTGGGACCCACTGATATCCTAACTTCTAGGTTGGATATTAGTGAGGTGGGGCCCACACGAGCCCCTCCCATTTACTTCCTTTTACCTTCCACGCGCATTTAATGTAGTAACTCACCCGCACCCCCCGCTTAAATGCGATGTCAACTGTCACGTTTAATAGAATTATTAAACGCCTCTTTAATTGGGCAACGCTCGATATTTAAAGCGTGATCTGTTTTTGATTTTCAAAATAGTTGGAGTGGGAAATAAAATAAGGCAAGGCCTTATTTTATTAGAGATGTTGTGTCGTGCGAGAGATTTGGGGGAGGTTTTACTTAAAGCCTTGAATCTTCATCTTCTTCATTGGAGAATGTGAAGAACGAAGAAGAATGCCGACCTCTGACGGAAGATGGCGAATAACGCTATGTCCCAGGAGATCGATGACGCGACGCCGTGTACCGCGACTCTGATGATCCTCCTTCCGCGATGCCGATGATCCTCTTCCGCGACGCCGTCTTCAGCGACGTCTTTTTTCATGACGATCTTTGTTCATAAACACCTTGAGGTAGGGGGTTTTGGTTCAATTAAATCTATGTGAATTATATCCTCAACATGTGTTTAATTGTCGGAAGTCGTTTGAAACGCTAACGCGGTGGGTGCAGACCAATGAACAAGTCCGAACCCACCGTTTCTTTGTTCTTGGTGTGAGGATCGACGGGCGTCTATGAAGTAGGCCGAAAAGGCATTTTGAGGTCTTCGCAGTGAAGAGCCGGTCTCAGGAGGACCGCTGGAAAAGACGGCAGGCAAAACGGACCGCCGGAGCGCGTCCGGTGGTCTGCAGAAGACCCCGCTGGCGGCGCCCGGCGCGCCGCCGGGAAGGGCCGATGCGGCTGATGCCACGATGAAGGCAGCTAGTCCTGCGGCCGCATGGGACCATGGGAGACGCGGCACCGAGCCGCATCCACAGGCAAGGAGTGACGCCCACATGGGGGCCGCAGCTTCAATCAAGGGGGCAGCGCCCCCTTTGCGCGGCCGCTCAGCCAGCGCCGAGCCGAACCTGCTTGGCCAACGCCGAGCCCCCCTGGGCTGGACCGGCCGCGCCTGAATGGGCCAGAACTGGACCCAGTTCGGGTCAACCCGGTTCGGGCCGACCCAGGGGGGTCGGGCCGGGTCGGTCCGGGCCCAGACCCCCCATTTTCATACCACTTCTGGTCTTTTGCCCATAATATGGGCTACGGACCTCCGATCGACGCACCGTCAGTTGAGAAGCAATCCTTGGATCGAGTTGGTAATTTTGTTATATTACACTCAAGGTTTTAGAGAGCATGGTGTATGGCCGGGTTGGTTCGAACACGATACCAACCGGGCCCTCGGAGCGGAAACGCTTATAACATGAGCTCTGGACATCTGATTGACGTGTCGTCAACTTTGTTGGATTCCTCGTAGTGAGATAGACCTTTTGGATTACTATGATCGAGGTTTGGACACAGTTGCAGTGCGGTTGGGTTGGTTTTGACATAAAAACCAACTGGGCCCCTGAAATGAAAAGGTCAATAACTCTCAAACTAGGTGTCTGATTGACGGGCCGTCTGTCACGTTGAGTTCCTCTTGTCGAGACGAAACTTTGAGATACATCAATTCCGGAATACGTGTTAGTTGATGTATCGACCCCTTGGCTCGTAGAGCGGAGCCTCCCAGAATGAGCATGTTGTCTACGAGAACCATAGAGCTGGCTACGACTGTGATGACTACACTGAAATCCTATGTGGGTTCGGCAGCGATGAAGACCATACTGAAATCCTATGTGGGTTCGACGGAGATGAAGACTGCACTGAAATCCTATGGGGGTTCGGGAGCGATGAATACCGTACTGAAATCTTATGTGGGTTCGATGGAGATGAAGACTGCACTGAAATCCTATGTGGATTCGGCAGCGATGAAGACCGTACAGAAATCCTATGTGGGTTCGACGACAATGACTACTGTTATTGTATCCTATGTGGGTCTGGTAGTGTCTGACTCTGTTTTTTCTATCCTATGTGTGTCTGGCAGAGTAGATGGTTTAGTATCCTACTTGGGTCCCAGCTTAGATGAATAAGTGGCTATATCTGATCATCTCTATCACCGAAGAAGTATACCTGTGTGAGCTGAGTCTTGACTTTCAATCGTTATCTTCGATGTGATTGACTTGCTTTCCTATGTGGATTGTGTTTTGTTATCCTGTGTGGACGTGATTGAACTTGGGCTCAGATGCTGGAGCCGAACTGGAATTGATGACTTAGGTGTATGTATGGGAATATACCTATGTAGTCTTGGTTGTTACTTCATGATTGTATCTTTCTTTTGTGGATTATCTTTTGTTGATTCTGGGAGACCTTCATGGGTCTCGGGGTCCCTACTAAGTAGCGTATACTCACCCCTGCACAGGCTATGCATGGACTACATTGTGTTGGATGTAGACGATGGACAGTGCAGATCATGGTAGAGGCTAGTGGAGCGGTCCGTACCTGGAGGTGGACCACTAGGCGGGATGTACACGGAGCGGACAGATGGACCCGAGGAGTTGAGGTGGCTATCTGTACCCACCCTTCAGGTGGGAATTCCAGTGGATGGCTCGACGTTGCTGCTTTACTTTAAGTTGTTGTACATTCTTTCGAGTTGTACTTTACTTTCAGTTTGGGATTGTATTCTGGCCCATTTGATTTCCGCACTTACTTGTACTCTGTTTACTTAGTGTTTACTTTTTCTTGCTTACTTTGTGGTGTTTGTTTACTTATAAATGCAATGCCTTCTCATTTTTTTCGGGATTTACAAATTGGTGCTAGTCGCCATCCCCTAGCCTATGGGAGGTGGGCTTGGGGTAGTCACGGCATGGGACCAGAGGACGGGTCGTGACAAATTGGTATTAGAGGAGTTCGGTTCTACCGCAGAACCCTGGACTCTGATCTTTCTTCTATGTGAAGCAATAGTGTTATGGGTATTGAGTGTGGTTATAAATCTTGGGAGTTCAGTGTTGGTGCGGAGGCCGACGTATCCTTACACCAGGACCCTAACTTCTGATTTCCGACTCAATGCACGAAAACATTAATTGCATATTTGTTTTAAAAGTTTTCTTTGTGATTACTTTGTGTCACCTAACTAGGTATAATTTTTGAGCGTGGCGCACCTATTTCTTTTCAGGATGGCCCCATGATGGAATCTAGCTAGGGATATGAGCGTTGTGCTAGACGACATCCCACCGAGCAACGAGGCCTCGGTTCATGGCCCTTTGACAGCGGAGGCACCGGCGGTACCTCTACCCACTGAGCCACCGATGCTACCAGACCCAGCTGCTGATAGGGCATGTCGCCTTAGCGCACTGCACAAGTTTCAGCATCAGAGACCTCCCAGGTTCCGCGGGGAGATGGACCCTCAGGCAGCCGAGGATTGGCTGGAGGCGGTTGTACGAGTTTTCGGGATAGTGGGGACACCAGCAGACCTCATGGTGATCCTCGCAGTGAGCCTTCTACACGCGGCATCAGGCAGATGGTGGAGCCTAATTATCTTGGTGCACGACGAGGAATCTCTCATCTGGACGGACTTCGAGAGCCTCTTTCTCTCGTATTTTGTCCCAGCCACCCTCTGTGCGTTGCGCATCCAGGAGCTTCTACAGCTGCAGTAGGGCAGCATGACCGTCGCCCAATATTCGGCGAGATTTACCGATCTCTCGCGCTATTTGACGGACATGGTAGGAGAACCATTCTTTCGAGCCTGGACCTTCGAGCAGGGACTGAGGAATGAGATCAGGGCATCAATGATCTCCCTCAGCATTCCGAAATAGGCAGAAGTACTAGAGTGAGCTCTTCTCATAGAGAGCTTTCTTTTCGAGCCTACGCCGGCAGCGAGACCTACCGTAGGGCCGCACATAGCAGAGTCATCTGTGGATGGCAGTCGACGGATGTCACAATGGTCTAGGGTAACCAGAACATCAGGAAGATGACCTCAAGACACTGGCTCAGAGGTGCGGGGCACAGGGCACAGAGCCAGTCTCCCGAGGAGCAGACAGTGCTATGCATGCAGCGGGCAGGGCCACATGGCTCGTGACTGACCGACCCGCTAGAGGAGCAGCAGACAGTTGAGGGGACACCCAGGTAGAGGAAGAGGGTCGACTGTGGCGGTCCACTGGGAGCAGGAGGACGAGTCAGGTGAGCTGGCCGAGCAACAGGTGGTGGGAGACGCTTTGAGGCTTTACCACCACCACCACCATGAGGTACACCCCGACCACCGGGAGTTGGCGAGCAGAGACAGGCTCAGCTTCAGGCAGTGGAGGCCTATGACCACGACGTGCCAGAGATGATTCGTGGTACGATCTATGTCTACTCCACCCTTTTTTAAGTTCTTATAGACACTGGAGAGAGTCATTCCTTTGTTGGTTCGGAGCTCGGAGATTCCGACGGAGCCGTTGGCTCGATCCTTATGGCTAGAGACTCATACGGGAGCAGACTCGATGATTACGCACTGGTGACGGCAGTGTGAGCTTACTATAGGAGGCGAGAGCATCGGCTGGGATCTTCTTGTAGAGGCTTCAAGGCCTTATGACGCCATCTTGGGCATGGATTGGTTATCCATAGTCCATGCTCAGATTGACTGTATTGGGCGCAAGGTGCAGTGTGTTCGCACCGACGGGAGCATGTTCACCTTCACCCGCGATAAGGGAGCCTTTCCAGCACAGGATGGACTCTCGTAGAGGAGAGGACAACCCATCATTCATCAGTTGGCTAGCCTCATCATAGGAGCAGTTGATGTGCGAAGCCCTGGTTTTCCTGGAGTGGTGGATCAGTATGCGGATGTTTTCCCCGATGACGTCCCAGGGCTACCTCCTCGCAGAGAGGTAGACTTCTATATTGACCTATACCCCGAGAAAATCCCGATATCCACTCCAGCATATCGGATGACCCCCGTTGAGCTTCAATAGCTATGGGTACAGTTGGAGGACTTGCAGGGCAATGGATTTATCTGACCTAGTGTTTCACCCTGGGCTTCCCCGATATTGTTCGCCAAGATGTCGGACGGGAGCTTGTGACTTTGTGTCGACTATCATTTCCTGAACCGGGTGACCGTGAGGAACACGTATCCACTACCAAGGATTGATGACCTCTTCGATCATCTCAAGAGATCACGGTGGTTCTTTAAGATAGACCTTAGATCAGGCTATCATCAGCTCATAGTTCGAGATGAGGATGTGCAGAAGATATCCTTCAGATGTCGGTATGGCCACTATGAGTTCTTGGTTATGCCTTTCGGCGTAACCAATGCTCCAGCAATGTTCATGAGTCTCATGAACAGGATCTTTCAGCCATACCTTGATCGATTTGTTGTGGTCTTCATCGACGACATATTGACTTACTCGACCACTAAGGAAGAGGATGCCTACCACTTGCAGGTTGTACTAGACACACTCCGAGAGCACCATCTTTATGGCGGGCTCTCGAAGTGTCAGTTCTGGTTACGGGAGGTCCACTTCTTGGGACACGTCATCTCTGAAGCGAGAGTTGGGGTGGATCCTGTGAAGATCAAGGCAGTGCTAGCTTGGGATCCACCCAGGAGTGTGACGGAGGTGCAGAGTTTCTTGGGGCTAGCTGGGTACTACCAAAGATTTGTGCCAGACTTTTCCAGAGTTGCGGAACCAGTCTCAACATTGACGAAGAAGGGAAACCCTTCATTTGGTCAGAATGATATCAGCAAAGCTTCCAAAAGTTGAGACAGAGATTGACCAGTGCGCCTATCTTGAGGCTACCAGAGGAGGGAGAAGGGTACATAATCTACTGTGATGCATCATGGACCGGACTCTGATGTGTCCTGATGCAGGAGTGGGCCGTGATCACTTATTTATCATGTCAGTTGAGGCAGCATGAGCATAACTACACTACCCATGACCTGGAGTCCGCAGCAGTGGTCTTCTCTATGAAGATGTGGTGACACTATCTGATGGGAGAGCGCTTTACAGTATACACTGAACACCAGAGTCTCAGGTACATCTTCTCACAGAAGGACCTGAATCTGAGATAACGATGATGGCTCGAGTTCCTCCAGGACTATGACTTTGAGATAGTCCATATTCCTGGGAAGGGGAATGTTGTAGCTGATGGTCTCAGCAGGAGGACAGGCATCCAGCTCCTCGGGGAGGCAACAAAGCAGCTATGCACTTTGCAGATATCCTTCGTGGATAGAGATGGAGCAGCCTTTCTTCAGTCACTCACAGTCATTCCTCCACTACTGCAATTGGTCAGAGAGGCACAATTTGGGGACGTTGACTGTGAGATGTGGTGTGCGCAGACATCCTCAGGACAGGCACCTGATGGATTCTCTTTAAGAGAAGAGCACGACGTCCTTTTCAGAGAGCATACCTTGGTACCAGTTGCTTTATAGGAGGAGGTTCTAAGAGAGTTTCACACATCCCCTTGGGCGGTAAATCCTGGAGTGGTGAAGATATACCAGAATCTTAGACGATAGCACTGGTGGCTGGGTATGATGAAGGTGGTGGCAGAGTTCGTTTCTCGATGCCTCACCTGCCAGTAGGTGAAGGCAGAGCACCAGGTACCAGCAGGCTTGGTACAGCCCTTGGAGGTCCCAGAGTGGAAGTGGGATGGGATATCTATGGATTTCATGACTGGACTTCCACGTACTTCCGGAGGTCACGACTCCATCTGGGTGATTGTCGACCGACTCACCATGTCGGCCCACTTCTTACCCATCAGAGAGCAGGGCTCAGTTGAGAGCTTGGGACGTCTCTACGTTTAAGAGATTGTATGGCTTCATGGTGTGCCATCATCTATCGTCTCCAATCGATATGCTTGTTTTACTTCCCAGCTTTGTAAGGGGTTGTAGGAAGCATTCAGGACGCAACTACGTCTGAGCACCGCCTTTCACCCTCATACGGATGGTCAGACGAAGAGGACCATTCAGACACTAGAGGACATGCTCCGTGCATGTGTCCTCGACTTTGGTCATAGCTAGGAGGACCACATACCCTTTTCAAAGTTTGCGTATAACAATAGCTACCACTCCACCATCGGGATGGCACCATACGAGGCATTTTACGGCCGGCCTTGCAGATCACCTCTGTGCTGGACAGACCCTGGGGAGTCAGAACTTGTGGGACCAGAGATGGTTCAGGCCATGACAGAGAAGGTCCAGGTCATCCAGGAGCGGATGAGGATACCTTAGAGCCGACAGAAGTCATATGCTAACAGGAGGTGGAGTCCACTGGAGTTCGAGGATGGCGACTGCGTCTTCTTGCGGGTCTCACATCGACGTGGATTACGATGATTTGGACGAGGCGACAAGTTTTCTCCACGCTTCATCGGACCATTCCAGGTCCTCAACTGTATAGGCGAGGTGGCTTATCTCCAAGCTCTACCACCTCAGTTGCACCGGGAGCACGACGTCTTCTACATATTTCAGCTGAGGAGATACGTGAATGACCCGACGAATATCATCGACCATGGGGAGCTCGACCTTGACCATGGGGCGACCTTTGCAGAGGTCTCGGTAGAGATTGAGGATCGACAGGAGTATGTCATACGTGGACGGTCGATACCTCTAGTGTGCATCAGATGGCAGTACGGGAACCTCCAGGAGAGCACTTGGGAGAAGGAGGCTCTGATGCGTGCTCCGTACCCACATTTGTTCCCCTAGTTTATGATGTATCTTTATGGGGACGTAAATCCATGGGGTCAGAGTAATGTAAAGACCCGTAATATTTCAAGGGAAATTTTTTTCTTAATTTTCTTTGGGATTTTACAAGAATGCAGTTTCTGACGGCACCTAATTATGAGGCCCGATGTGCCCGGAATCTTTTTCCAAAGATTGGCTGGGGTACATTCAGTGAACGAACGAGAGGGTTTTCCTAACTTTTGAACCGGTTCCCGGAATCGAGTTCTGAGGGCACCGATGGAATCACAAAACCGGTAATTGCTTAAGAACGCCTTTTCTAGAGTTGCGTATGCTAGGGTGAGGTTTTTAAATTTTTGGGTTAACTAAATAATAAAATAAAATAATGTGCAACAGATTTTATTTTTATTCTAAGCAGTGGTAATCTAGGCAAGGCGGTTGGAGTGGGTACCACAAATATCCTAACTCCTACGTAGGATATTAGTGTGGTGGGGCCCACACGAGCCCCACCCCTTTATTTCCTTTTACCTTCCACGTGCATTTAATGTGGTAACTCACCCGCACCCCCTCTTAAATTCCAAGTCAACTCTCACGTTTAACAGAATTATTAAACACCTCTTTAATTGGGCAACGCTCGATAATTAAAGCATGATCTATTTTCGAGTTTCAAAATAGTTGGCGTGGGAAATAAAATAAGGCAAGGCCTTATTTTATTATAGTTGTTGTGTCATGTGAGAGATTTGGGGGAGGTTTTACTAAAATCCTTGAATCTTCATCTTCTTCGTTAGATAATGTGAAGAACTACGAAGAACGCCGGCCTCCGACGGAAGAAAACGAAGAATGCTAGTTCCCCAGAGATCGACAATGCGACGACATGTACCGCGACGCTGAAGATCCTCTTTCCGTGACGCTGACGATCCTCTTCCACGACGTCGTCTTCCATGACGTCTTTTTCCGTGATGATCTTCATTCATCAACACCTTGAGGTATGGGGTTTTGGTTCAATTAAATCTATGTGAATTATATCCTCGACATGTGTTTAATTGTCATAAGTCTTTTGAACTGCTAACGCGGTGGGTGCGGACCAATGAAGAAGTCCGAACCCAAAGTTTCATTGTTCTTGGTGTGCGGATCGACAGGCGGCGACGAAGCAGGCCATAATGGCGTTTTTAGGTCTTTGTAATTAAGAGCCGGTCCCGGGAGGACCACTGGCGAAGACTGTAGGCAAAACGGACCACCGGAGCACGTCCGGTGGTCCGCAGAAGACCCCACAGGCATGGCTGCGCCGTCGTCCGGCACCGGCCGGCCGCCGGGAAGGGCCGTTGTGGCTGAAGCCTCGTAGGCAGGCGGTGTTGGAGTTGGTGGTCTAGAACCAACTACTTTGTACTTTATTCATTAAATAAAAGCCTTATCACATCTTGATTGTTCTTCTGCGTGACATGTCATGTGGTAATGACCTGAGGACAGCAGTTGCATTAAAGGGTCGTAGCGGATCCCTGCTATGATGAGAACCCGAAAGTGCCATAACACTATTCTTGAATGTATGTTCTATGGCCGGATGATATTATTTGCAGGACACAAATAATACAGTTCATTAGGGGTGATGACTAATAAAACTTTGAGGCACCTTCTCATGGTGTGCGCCCTTGGTAATATCCCGGGGGATATTATGAGAATGAGACCCGCCAGTAGGAAATCCATATTTCATAGTGTCATTGGATGTTCCTATCTACAGACGTGTGTATTGATCCTTAGACTTTAATATTATTATTAATGGGTATTACAACTCGCGCACTTAGATGTATTGACGAAAACTGCGACGACACACTATTTGCAGTGAGGTAGGATACGTTGGGTGCGTCACGAGTAATACCGCATTAATAGATAATGAGAGAAAGGATTTGTCCCTTCCATTCCATAATGGAAGTAGATATCTCAACCCCTTTGATGAAATTGATATAGCCTAAATAAATCCATGGCCATGGTAAGGTATGGGCAAGTTCAATTTCGGGAAGTCAAAGAAAGAATAATCAAGCACATGGGTTGATGGCACTAGCATGCAACCCTCTTGATTGGAGATATCGAGACAAAGGGATTATATTACACGGTAAGCGTTCGTTGGAGGTGACACGTCATTGCGGCGTTAACTTCTTTCTCTATGGGTTCCTTGGCGTGTTGCTAGATGCTAACCTTGGACTTTAGGCAGGCTCGGCCCAATGCCACTGAGAAAGAGGCCTAGAGGGTCCCACACTAAGTGTGTCCATGTATCTCAGTTAAATATTAATTTAACAAGTTAAATAAATATTATTCCCGACTGTGGTTTAATAATTATTTAAGGATGTCTGATCGCATTTATTTTGACACTAGTTATTCGAGAGAATATACTGTGGATAAAATAATATATTTATTTGCGAGTAATGCAGTTACATTTATTTAAGAAATAAATAGTCATTACTCAAGGTCAAATAAATGTGGTGGAGAAAAATGGAAAATAAAAGTACACGCCGTTTATATTAAATATACACGCTGTGTAGTTTTATGGAAAACAAGTACACGTCGTGTATTAATTATTACACGCCGTGTAGTTTTTCCAATTGGGATTTTAAGGATTTAATATTTTTTTATTAAATGATATTTATTATAATCAGCGTGGGCGCATGTCAAGGAATTAATAATTAGACATGGGGGTTTTCAATAAGAGTTAATGAAATAAATAAAATGCGTAACGCGTTTATTTATTGTCATAACTCTTTTAACCTCAAACCTGATTATAAATATCCTCTCAACCCCACCATTTTTTGAGAGCCATTGTTGTGCACAACGGATTTGGAAATACTCTCAAGCCAATAGAGAATTCCCTTTCCACCAAGAACGCCCTCAAGTTACGAGAGCAAGATCCTCCACCGGATCAAGGCGGTCGAAGGCGGACATCGCAAGCGAAGGTTCTTCCGCGCTAGCACCCAGAGATCTATTAGGTGATGTCCGGAGATATGTGACACACGTGTGGATCACCGCTAGAGGAATCCCACACTTGGATTCTACGATGCAACGACGGATTACCGAATCGTGACCGGACACATCAACGAAGAAATAATTTCTACAAGGTAATTCTTATGCATTAATTAAATTAATTATAATCAACATATGATGATCCTTCTCAAGGGTTCCGGGACTCTTCATTTGTTTTCATTCTTCGTTCTATTCCGAAGATTCAGTGTTTTATATCGTGACGGATCTCAGATTGAACATTGTTTAATGTTAAAATTAATGTTGGGCAAACCCACCAATGCGCTTCCGCTGTGCCCGAAACCTACAAGTGGTATCAGAGGGGTCATATCATTGGTTATAATTATTTAGTTTTTTGTTGGTGATTTACGCATTTAATAATTTAGTTATTTCAATTCATGTTTAATAGTTCTGGAAATCTGAATATCGAGATCTGTTCCTCCTCTATCATTTCTCGTTCACCTCACAGAAACGGATTTTTCTTTTAATTTTCATTAAAATAAAATAGATGAACTCATCCGGAGGAGCCAAATGTTTCTGGCCGTATGACACCAGAATATACGGCGTGTATTCGGAAGTACACACAATGTAGTCTAGGATCAATGCATTGACTGATCCTCCAAATCAGGCCGTGTATTGGATTCTTTCTAAGAATTTAATACACCTTGTGTTGACCAGAAACAGGTGGCACACGGTTTCCGGAATACATTCCCTGTGGTCCAATGAACACGGTGTGTAGTCCCTTCGGGTTAGGGTTGGGTCGTGTACTCCGTACATAGCCTGCCCGGCTGGAAACCATGTAACGCGAAAACTACACAGCGTGTTTCCCACTGTACACGCCGTGTACTCCGAAAATTTCTGATGTACATTAACACGCCCTATCCCCGGGCGTGTACTTCGGATGGACGGTGAAGAAAAAGTACACGCCGTATAGTCGGAACTACACGCCGTGTACTCACCCAAATTATGCAGCTTTATTAAAATTTATTATTATATTATACAAACCCTTGATACGTGTACCATGGTGCAGGCGTAAAGCTGAGGCACAACACGTGATAGGTGTTTTATATATATGTGTTTAATTTAACATCTTCATAATAAATGGGAATTCGCCGGGTTGACTCCAAGGTACAAGTTGTGTACAAGGATAATTTTAAAAGAATTTATTTGTTTAAAATTATGATGGGTGAGAATCTCAAGGAAATTCAGAAAATGGATTCAAGATAAAAGGATTGATTAATTAAAGATAATTAATTGATTCGAGCATGATTTATCTTAAACAAGAACGATTAAAGAATTGAATGCTAGTTTTATTTATGCGTAAATATCGTTGCATGTATGGATGATCATGAGCTAGACCGAGACCTTTGTATGTGAATGGTTTCTTTTAATTAATTTATTTAAATTAAATTTGTTGGCCTGCGAGCCATCTCCTCATTAATATGTAGGGCATGCGCGCCAAAGGATTCTTTTATGTAAAAACCCCTTTTTTCCCCTCACCTGCATTTGAGATAAATGCATATGTAATTGATGGAGCTCCCAAGCTAGTGGAGGTGGCTCAAGTCAGGAGCCAAGATGAAACCAATCCAAGGAGATACAAAGGTGGACAGGTGGAAAGCTGTAAACACGAACCCGAAAGGTTCAAGGTGTTTCTCTCCTAGGTCTTGGGTTAGTTTATCAACCGCTAGATAAACTAACCAATAGAAAAGCTTATGAGCATACCCTTTATTTAATTTCTGTCAGTTTCATGGTTTATTTATTGTGGGTGTGTTGTCACGATCACACAATTAATGAATTAAATGAGCATGCGAGATGGAACTAAAATAAAATTGTCTTATACGTAAATATTATCTTAGACATGGTTAATCACTTAAGTATATCCCACTTAATATTAAAAATAATGTAATCAAAGATAATAAAATGGAAATTTACATATAAGGATAAAATACCTCAAAATAAATATTAAGTCGGCATAGCCTTCCATAATCTTGGTTAGAATCGAACCGTAGTTCAAAGTGCTTGACCAACCCTAGTTGGGGTGCTTTCAATTATCAGGGAATTCTAATTCAAGGTTTTGGGTTGACTTGACTTGGTTCGCATCATGGGTTGACTGCCACAGCAGGACTTGTTGTGACCAAGAGGCAAAGGTTGAGGAAATCCAAAAAAGGATTTCAGGGTTGGGGAGTCCACTCAGCGGATCAAGGAACTGCGAGTTAATGCAGTTGGCATTTGAAATGCCTACCTAAAACCCTTCAAGTTGCTTGACCAACCCTAGTTGGGGTAATGCGAAGGGAAATATGGATCCTTTCCACTAGAATATTCACGCAATAGAATATTCAGAAGTCAATGGTGAGGGCTATTGGATTTCGATAAAATAGTGGGAGACTAATAAGTATTAATTTATTTATTTGTCTCAATTTTTATAATAAATTACTAAACCTTTGCTCATCTTAAATTGTAAAACGACAAGAAAATGACTTCAAACATTTCATTGCGCACCATACTCGAAAAAGAAAACCTTCTCACCGGCACCAATTTCCAAGAGTGGTAGAGGCGTTTACGCGTCGTCCTTCGCCACGAAAGGAAATTATATGTGTTGGGAAGCCTATTCCAGTTGCGCCTGGGAAAGAGGCTAGTGATGAGGAATTATCTCTCTACATGAAACACATGGATGATGCCACAGATGTCCAGTGTTTCATACTATCGGCCATGTCTAATGAGCTCTTGAAGCAACATGAAAACATGGATGCGTATAGCATGATGTCTCACCTTAAAGATCTCTACCAAGAGAAGGCGAGACATGAGAGGTATGAGATCTCCAATGCTTTGTTTACCACGATGCTTGGAGAGTCTGCGCCAGGTGGGCCTCATGTGGTCAAGCTTATTGGAAACATTGAAATCTTGGACATCTTAGGGATTAAATTCCCAGATGAGTTGCATATAGATCTCATCCTATCATCATTTCCCAAAACCTTCTATAGCTTCATTGTCAACTATAACATGAGCGGAAATGAGAAGATTCTATCGGAGCTTCTGACCTTGATTCGCCAGGTAGATAAGGACATGGGGCGTGACAAAACCGCGGTCCTTATGGTGAACAAGAAGAGGAAGGACAAGGAAAAGGGGCCAAAGTCTTATAAATGGTCTGAAGCCCCCGAGCATCGTCCCTCCATGAAGGGGAAGATCCAGAGGCAGGGCAAGGAATGGGAAGCAGTGTGTTTTTCATGTGGCAAGCAGGGCCACTGGAAGAGGAACTGCACCCAGAAGCGTGGGGATGCTAAAGGTGCATTCGTTATCGAGTTAAATCTTTCTATTTCTACACATTAGGTATTAGATACAACTTGTGGGGATCACATCTGTATTCAAATGTAGGAACCAAGTAGATTTAGAAAGATCTCCAGAGGAGAGGTGGATCTTCGAGCTGCCAATGGCGCAAGGCTGGCTGCGTTGGCTATTGGCGACTATCACCTCTCATTGTCAACTGGCCTGATTTTGGTTTTACAAAACTGTTATTTTGTGCATAGTGTTACCAAGAACATAATTTCTGTATCTTGTTTGGATTTGGATGGATTTATTTTCAAGTTTGGAAATAAGGGTTGTCTCTTTTATAAGAACAACATATGTTATGGTATGCCACATTTGAATAATGGTTTGTATGTATTAAATTTAGAAAACCAAGTGTTGGAAATCGATAATGAAACAAACTCACATGACTCATACATCACCCAGTTATGGCATCACCTCCTTGGTCATGTGAACGAGAAGCGCTTGACAAAGCTCTTCCAAGATGGCTATTTAGACTCTACTGAGCTAAAACCACTTGATAGATGTAACGCTTGTTTACAAGTAAAAATGAACAAGCCGCCTTTTGGTGGACAAGGTGAAAGGGCCACAGAGCTTCTAGGATTGGTACACACAGATGTGTGTGGACCATTTCCAGTAGAATCTAGAGGTGGATATTCTTACTTTATTACTTTTACTGATGATTTGAGTATATATGGCTATGTCTACTTAATGAGGTATAAGTCAGAGTCCTTAGAGAAATTTAAGGAATTCAAGAATGAATTAGAGAATCAACTTGGTAAGAAGATAAAGAAGCTTCAATCAGATCGAGGTGGAGAATATCTGAACCAAGAGTTCATCGATCTTCTATGGGATTCTGGGATTCTATCTCAGCTCACTCCTCCTTATACAGCACATGGAATGGTGTTAGTGAAAGGAGGAATCCCACCTTGTTAGACATGGTGAGGTCGATGATGAGTCATGCGGATCTTCCATTATCCTTTTGGGGATATGCATTACTAACTGCAGCATACACATTAAACCAAGTACCAACAAAGGCGGCAAATGGAATTCCATCCGAGTTATGCAATGGAAGGAAACCCACTTTGTCGCACACACGTGTATGGGGATGAGAGGCATTTGTTAAGGCCTTCTCAGGAAACAAACTATCGCCCCGGGGCACGAAGTGTATCTTTATAGGATATTCCAAGGAAACAAAAGGATATTACCTGTATAACCCCCAAGACAAGAAAGTGACTATCACCAGACAAGCCGTCTTTCTTGAGAGGGAGCACATCCTCAAGAAGGATAGTGGGAGCAAGATTGACTTCAATGAAGTTGATTCTCAAGATACACAGGAGTTGGTACAGGAACAAGTTCCATAGGTCCCCGTGGAAGAGGTTCCAAAAACAAAAGTACTGCGTAGGAGCTCAAGAGAGGTAAGGGAACCCGAGAGATTTGGTTTCCTAGTCACCGAGGATGGTGAATCATTATTTTTGGACAATGATGAACCTCTCTCCTACAAGGAAGAAGTAGAAAGCTCAGAAGCTGCAAGATGGCTAGAAGCTATGAATTCTGAGATGGATTCCATGTATTAGAACAAAGATTGGGTTCTGGTCGATGAGCCAGTTGATGTAAATCCTGTTGGATGCAATTGGGTATTCAAAAGAAAGCTGGACATGGAAGGTCAAGTTAGCACCTATAAAGTAAGGCTAGTGGCTAAAGGATTCAGACAGCGTCAAGGTATTGACTATGATGAAACCTTCTCGCCAGTTTCCATGTTTAAATCCATAAGAATCATACTTGCCATAGTAGCTTACCATGACTATGAGATTTGGCAGATGGATGTCAAAACATCATTCCATAACGGGAACCTTCAGGAAGATGTCTATATGACACAAACAGAAGGGTTTGTGACACCAGGTGAAGCCAAATGGGTTTGCAAGTTGCAGAAATCCATTTATGGATTAATGCAAGCATCCAGGTCATGTAACATTTGATTTGATGAAGCCATAAAGGAATTTGGTTTCATTAAGAACGAATGTGAGCCATGTATGGGAATGAGGTCGTCATCCTAGTGGTATATGTTGATGACATATTGCTTATTGGAAACGACGTACCAGCCATACAATCAGTTAAGGACTGGTTTAACAAGTGTTTTTCCATGAAGGACTTAGGAGAAGCAACCTACATTCTAGGGATCAAGATCATTCGTGATAGATCCAAGAGGCTGCTTGGACTAAGTCAGGGTACATACATTGACTAGATACTAAAGAGATTTAGTATGGAAAAATCCAAGAGGGGATTGGTTCCAGTGTAACATGGCTTACATATTTCTAAGAAAATGTGTCCCCAGACACAACAGGAGAAAATAGGATGAGCAAGATCCCATATGCTTCGGCTATAGGATCCATCATGTTTGCCATGTTATGTACCAGGCTTGATGTTGCCTATGCACTGAGCATGGTAGGCAGATATCAAGCATATCCAAGAGAACAGCATTGGACTGCTGTTAAGACTATCCTTAAGTATCTGAGAAGAACTAAGGATATGTTCCTGGTGTATGGAGGAGACGTGGTTCTTGTCATCAGAGGGTATGCTGATGCTGGTTTTCAAACAGATCTGAATGATCTGAAGTCGCAATCTGGATATGTTTTCTGTCTCAATGGAGGAGCTGTGAGCTGGAAGAGTACAAAGCACCCAGTTGTCGCCGATTCTACAGCGGAGTCCGAGTATATAGCGGCTTCTGATGCAGCCAAAGAAGCCGTTTGGCTTCGGAACTTTGTCCAGGAGCTTGATGTGGTGCCTAGCAGTAAAGATCTCATTACATTGTATTGTGATAATACTGCAGCGGTGGCTCTTGCAAAAGAACCAAGGTCACATCAACAGACAAAGCACATACTCCGGAAGTATCGCCTCTTGAGGGATTTCTATCAAAGGGGTGAAGTTGCAGTGAGCAGAGTTTCCACGGAAGAGAACGTGGCGGACCCCATGACTAAAGGCCTATCTCTGCAGAAGCATGAATATCATGTGAGAGCTAGCAGGTTAAAGTTTGTTAGCAGTTGGCTCTAGTCCAAGTGGGAGTCTGTTGGAGTTGGTGGTCTAGAACCAACTACTTTGTACTTTATTCATTAAATAAAATCCTTATCACATCTTGGTTGTTCTTTTGCGTGACATGTCATGTGATAATGTCTTAAGGACAGCTGTTTCATTAAAGGGTCGTAGCGGATCCCTACTATGATGAGAACCCGAATGTGCCATAACACTATTCTTGAATGTATGTTCTATGGCCGGATGATATTATTTGAGGGACACAAATAATACAGGTCATTAGGGGTGAGGACTCATAAAACATTGAGGCACTTTCTCAGGGTGTGCGCCCTTGGTAATATTCTGGAGGATATTATGAGAACGAGACCCGCTAGTAGGAAATCCACATTTCATAGTGTCATTGGATGTTCCTATCTACGGACGTGTGTATTGATCCTTAGACTTTAAGATTATTATTAATGGGTATTACAACTCACACACTTAGATGTATTGACGAAAACTGTGACGACATGTTGTTCGCAGCGAGGTAGGATATGTTGGGTGTGTCACGAGTAATACCGCATTAATAGATAATGCGAGAAAGGATTTGTCCCTTCCGTTCCATAACAGAAGTAGATATCTTAGGCCCTTTGATGGAATTGATATAGCCTAAATAAATCCATGGCCATGGTATGGTATGGGCAAGTTAAATTCCGGGAAGTCAAAGAAAGAATAATCAAGCACATGGGTTGATGGCACTAGCATGTAACCCGCTTGATTGGAGATATCGAGACAAAGGGATTATATTACACGATAAGCATTCGTAGGAGGTGACACGTCATTGCGGCATTAACTTCTTTCTCTATGGGTGCCTTGGCATGTTGCTAGACACTAACCTTGGACTTTAGGCAGGCTCAGCCTAATGCCACTGATAAAGAGGCCTAGAGGGTCACACAGTAAGTGTGTCCATGTATCTCAGTTAAATATTAATTTAACAAGTTAAATAAATATTATTCCCGACTGTGGTTTAATAATTATTTAAGGATGTCTGATCGCATTTATTTTGACACTAGTTATTCGAGAGAATATACTGCGGATAAAATAATATATTTATTAGCGAGTAATGCAGTTACATTTATTTAAGAAATAAATAGTCATTACTCAAGGTCTAATAAATGTGGTGGAGAAAAATGGAAAATAAAAGTACACGCTGTGTATATTAAATATACACGCTGCGTAGTTTTATGGAAAACAAGTACACGCCATGTATTAATTATTACACACCGTGTAGTTTTTCCAATTGGGATTTTGAGGATTTAATATTGTTTTATTAAATGATATTTATTATAATCAGCGTGGGAGCATGTCAAGGAATTAATAATTCGACATGGGGATTTTCAATAAGTGTTAATGAAATAAATAAAACGCGTAACGCGTTTATTTATTGTCATAACTCTATTAACCTCAAACCTAATTATAAATATCCTTGCAACACCAAAATTTTTTGAGAGCCATTGTTGTTCACAATGGATTTGGAAATACTCTCAAGACAAGAGAAAATTACCTTTCCACCAAGAACGCCCTCAAGTTACAGGAGCAAGATCCTCCACCAGATCAAGGCGGTCGAAGGCAGACATCGCAAGAGAAGATTCATCCGCGCTATCACCCGGAGATCTCTTCGGTGATGTCCGGAGATACGTGACACACATGTGGATCACCGCTAGAGGAATCCTACACTTTGAATCTACGACGGAACGACAGATCACCGAATCGTGACCGGACACATCAACGAAGAAAGAATTCCAACAAGGTAATTCTTATTCATTAATTAAATTTATTATAATCAACATATGATGATCCTCCTCAAGGGTTCCGGGACTCTTCTTTTATTTTCATTCTTCGTTCTATTCCGAAGATTCGGCGTTTTATATCATCACAGATCTCGGATTGAACGTTGTTTAACGTTAAAATTAAAGTTGGGCAAACCCACCAATGCGCTTCCGCTGCGCCCGGAACCTACAAGCGGCTGGTCCCGCGGCCGCGCAGGATCGTGGGTGACACGTCACCAGGCCGCGCCCGCTGGCAAGGAGCAGCCCCCACGTGGGGGCCGTGGCTCCAATCAAGGGGGCAGTGCCCCCTTTGCATGGCCGCTCGGCCAGCGCTGAGCCGACCCCGCTCGGCCGGCGCCGAGCCACCTCGGGCTGGGCCGCGCAGGCCTGGACAGGCCACGCCTGTAAAGCCGACCAGCGCCCACCTGGCCGGGGTGCACCCTAAAGGACCGAACCCGGACCCGGTTCGGGTCAACCTAGTTCGGGCTGACCTAGGGGGGTTGGGCCTGGACGGTCCGGGCCCAGACCCCCCATTTTCAGACCACTTTCGGTCTTATTCCCATAACATGGGATACATACCTCTGATCGATGTACTGTCAGTTGCGTAGTGATCCTTGGATCGAGACGGTCGTTTCGGTATATTAAACTAAAGGTTTTGGAGAACTTGGGGTATAACTAGGTTGGTTCAAACACGAAACCAATTGTGCCCTCGGAGCAGAAACACTTATAACTTGAGCTTCGGACGTCCGATTGACATGCCATAGACTTTGTTGGATTCCTTTTAGTGAGACGGATCTTTTGGATTACTCCTCTTGAGGATTGGATGCAGTTGGAGTACGGTCGGGTTGGTTTTGACTTAAAAACCAACCAGGCCCCTGGAACGAAAAAGCCAATAACTCTCAGTCCGAGCGTCCGATTGATGCGCCGTCTGTCACGTTGAGTTCCTCTTATCAAGACGGAACTTTTAGATACATCAACTCCAGACTACGTGTTAGTTGATGTATCAACCCCTTGGCTCGTGGAGCAGACCCTCCTGGAACAAGCATGCTGTGTGCGGGAACCCTAGAGTTGGCTGCGACTATAAAGACTACACCGAAATCCTATGTGGGTTCGGCGGTGATGAAGACCGTACTGAAATCCTATGTGGGTACGATGGAGATGAAGAATGCACTGAAATCCTATGTGATTTTGGAAGCGATGAAGACCGTACTAAAATCCTATTTGGGTTCAACGGAGTTGAAGACTGTACTGAAATCCTATGTGGGTTTGGAAGTGATGAAGACCGTACTGAAATCCTATGTGGGTTCGACGGCACTGACTACGATTCTTGTATCATATGTGGGTCTGGCAGTGTCTGACTCTATTCTTGCTATCCTATGTGGGTCTGCAAGACTAGCTGGTTTAGTATCCTACCTGGGTCCCAACCTAGATGAATCAGTGGCTATATCTGATCATCTATATCACCAAAGAAGTATACCTGTGTGAGCTGAGTCTTCACTTTCAATATTTATCTTCGATGTGATTGACATTCTTTCCTATTTTTATTGTGTTGTGCTATCCAGTGTGGACGTGATCGAACTTGGGCTTGGATGCTGGAGCCGAACTGGAATTGATGACTTAGGTGTATGTATGGGCATATACCTAAGTAGTGTTGGTTGTTACTTCGTGATTGTATCATTCTTTTGTGGATTATCCTTTGTGGATTCTAGGAGACCTTCGGGGGTCTCGAGGTCCCTATTGAGTAGCGTATACTTACCCCTACATAGGCTATGCCCACACTACATTGTGTTGGATGCAGAAGACGGACATCGCTGATCGTGGTAGACGCTAGAGGAGCAGTCAGTACCTAGAGGTGGACCACTGGGTGGGACGTACACGGAGCGGATGGCTGGACCCGAGGAGCTGAGGTGGATATCTGTACCCACCCTACATGTGGGACTTCCAGTGGACGACTCGACATTGCTGCTTTACTTTCAGTTGCTATAATTTTGTTCCAGTTGTACTTTACATTCAGTTTGAGTTTTTATTCTTGCCCATTTACTTTTCGCACTTACTTGTACTCTGTTTACATAGTGTTTACTTTTGATGGCGTACTCTGTGGTGTTTGTTTACTTATAAAGGAAATGTCTTCCCCTTTTTTTCAGGATTTACTCCTTGGTGCTAGTCGCCAGCCCCTGGCCTATGGGAGGCAGGCTTGGGGTAGTCACGGCACGGGACCCGAGGACGGGTCGTGAAATTACATGGATGTTAATGTAAATTACAATAAATTAAGGTAAGTAGATGATGGGTTCAAATAGATTCCTGGAATTAAGTAAAATGAATCATTTTTTCTAGTTTACATGTTTAAATCCATTAGAATACTAATTTTTATAGGAACTTACCATGACTAGGATTTTGGATGATGGATGTCAAACATTAATTCCTTAATGGGTACTGTTAGGAATATGTCTATATGACACAAACAGAAGGTTATAGGACTCCCATTGATTCAAAATGGACTTGTAAGATGTATAAATACATTTATGTATTGAAATAATAATCCAGGTCATGGAACATTTTATTTAACAAATCTATAAATTAATATGGTTTCATTATGAATGAATATGATCCATGACCATACAAGAGGATTATTTGAAACTCAATCATTATACTAGTAGTACATGTTGAAGACATGTTACTTATTGGAGGATATATATTATTCTTACAGTCTATTAAGGACTATTTGAAAAAGTCTTTCTCCCTAAAGGACCTATGTGAAGTAGCTGATATCCTAGTGATATATTTCATTAGTGATAGATCCAAAAGAATTTTTAGTCTATATCAATGTATATATGTAGACCATATTCTAAATTTAATTTGTATTGAACCATTCAATTGGAAATTGGGTACAATGTCACATGGTTTAAATCATTCAAGGAAAATGTGTCCTCAAACACTATTTGAGAAAGTTATAAGTAGTAAGCTCCAATATGGTTAAGTAGTAGGATAATTCAGGTATGTCATGTTATGTACTAGACATGATGTGGCTGATGAATTGATCATGGTAGGAATATATCAAGTTGAACAAGGAGAAAAACAATTGTATATTATTAATTCTATCAATAACTATCTGAGAAGGTCTAAGAACTTGTTTTTGGAGTATGGATGGTATGGGTATCCAATCATCAGGGGTAAAATCGAATCTAGTTTTTTGATAGATAATAATGATATGAAGTCACAATTAGGACATTTTTTCTATCACACTAGAGGATATGTGAGCATGAAGAGTTAAAACAAGATTGTTATCCATGATAATATAGTAGAGACCGAGTTTATAGTTTCATTCTGACGCAAACAAGGAAGATTTATAGATATGAATATTTGTCTACTATCTTGTTGTTGTACCTATAAATAAATTCCTAATATCATAGTATTATGATAATAGTATATTTTATCTCTTATTAAAGATCCAAATTCACACCCAAAGATAAAGCTTACAGCCCAGAAGTAACACCTATTGATATATTTTTTATCAAAGGGATGATGTTGTAGTAAGAATAGTTCCCATAAAAGAGAATTTGGTGGATTCTTGGACTAGATACCTACATCATCAAAAGAAAAAGTATCTTGTGAGAGGCAACAAGATTACATTTGTCAGTAGTTGGCTCTAGTCTATGTGGGAGACTATTAGTGTTGATTCCCTACATCCAACTTCATTGTTACATATGAAAACTTTTACTTATTGTTTTGAACATTTATAAACATCTTATTACATTATAGTTGTTTATATATTTAATATAATTTTAAATATTTTCACAATATTAGTTGTCATTCTAAAAAATTGATTGCAGTTCCCTTCTATAATTAGAACCTAGAAATTTTAAGACACTATTCAGAAATATATGATCTATGATTAGATAATATCATTTTGGGGACACAAATGACACCAGCTATCAGTGTTAGTGACACATAAGACATTGAGGGGACTTCCCATGGTGTATAGTGAAGGTAATATCTAATTTATGATATTCTGACAATAAGACCCGCATGTAGTAAATACCAAATTATATGTATAATTTGATCTTCATATTTTTGGATGTGTTAATTGATCCTTACACTTTAATATTATTGTTTTTGAGTATTATATGTGGCTTTCATTTTTTTATTGATGAAAATCATGATGAAATATGTTAATAGTGAACTAGAACGTGTTCGGTACATCCTAGGTTATATTGAATTAAAGAATAATGAGATGATGGTTTTTCCCTTCTATTATTTAATTGAAGTTGATATCTCAGACCAATTGATAGTAAATATAGTGACAAAAAAATTTGATGAAAATAGAGACCGGTTGAAAGGTTTAATTTTTGGGATGCCAAAGTAAGAGACATCAAGCACAAAGGTTGATGGAACAAGAATGCATCATTCTTTGATAGTAATATCATGATAATGGGATGATAATACACATTAATAATTCATATGAGGTATTATAAAATTTTAGAGTTAAATTAATTTCAATGGATGCCTTGGAATGTTTTAGACAATAAACATGGACTTTAGATTCTTTGACTAATTCCAAGGGGAAAGATCCCTAGAGGGTCGCACACTAAGTGTATCTATAATCTCCGTTAAAGAAGTTATTATTATTTAATATTTAAGAAGTTTGGTAAATATTATTCCCCCACAACATTTAAAAATTATTCACATTTTTTTGATCGCATATACACAATCACTAGTTATTAGACAAAATATAATATGAGAATGATATTTACAAAATTTTTATTTTCTATTTAGTTAATATAATATTTATTAATTTATTGGTGAATAATATAGTGATATTTAATAATTAGTCATCATTTAAGGCAAGATAAATATCTTTTATAAATGACAGAAAATGATTAATATTTTAAAGTGAAATAATATATATATTAAAAATAATTTTAACAAATAATATTTAAATATAATTCTCATGTGAAGATCATTTTGAGAAATATTATTATCATTATTATTATTATTTATATGGGGTTCCGTAACTTACTTAACAAATAATTACGTGATTTTTTTAAATTATTTAATTCTATCCCAAGGGATATATAAACACAATTATTTTATTTTATAATAGGGAATATTAATATGTTTGTTTGGGCACAAAAAATATGTTTAATTCTCTCATGACCTAGAAATACCCATTATTTAAGAGAGAACCCAAGAATAGATATCATTATTCCTTCATTGTTATCCATCAAGTCATGGTAGATCAATGAGAACACATATTAATATATTCTAATGATAATAAATGGTTAAGGATTCAATAGATAGGGGCTTACATGATAGCACCCTATGATTCCTTTAGAATCCTTCGGATATTTGTGGAACTTGTTTCGATCAATGCTAGATAAAATTTTCTCTTGAATCCTCTAAATTAGTGATGGTAAAATAGAAATCAATTTTCTTTCTCCTGAATGATGAAATAATTCCATCATAGTAATTCTTAATTGAACAAATTAATTATAAATGATATGTGATGATCATATATATATATTTATATATATATATTGTTATCGAATTCTATCCATTTTTTGTTCTATTTGTCCCAATTATATGGTTCCTGAAACTTATAATTTGGAAAATATTATACTTTTCATCAATCATGAAAAAAAGAAAATTTAGTCATGACCCATCGTATTCTTATACAATTCCTAGAACATATAATAAGAAAGAGTAATGTTATTGTTTTCTAATGGATTAGTAATTAATAATGTATATGTGATATTATAATTCATGAATTAAAATTATGCCATATATATATATATATGTGTGTATGTATGTGTGTGTGGTTTTGTGTGTGTTTAATCTATCATTGTATATTTCTGTGATAGGTGGTGTTAGAAAATAAATTATATTGGATCATGAGGTAGTAGTCATCCACACACATGATCGACAGTTTCATTTCCCATTTGATGGAAAATAAGATAGATGTCGGTTGTGCCACTACAAAAATAATATCTAATTATATATGAGAAATTGATTATATTGTATGATAATAGTTTTAAAAAATTAGACACTATTTAATAATATATAAAACCAAAACACATGGTTAAGAACTATACATCTACTTCTGGGAACCTGTATAGGTTTATAACTAGAGAATTCATTAGAGGGTATAATAATAAATAGTAAGCATCAATGGAATAGGTAAATATGTATAAAATTTATTTGTAATGGGATTTATCAATCCAATAGGCGTATAATTATTAAATTCGGTATGAGATGAGGTGCCCTTTTATAATTGAGTTGAGTAGAACTGTTGACATGTTTCAAATGTTTCAAATAATTCCATTACTCTTTAATCGAAAATATGATCCAAAATGTCACATTATTGAACCATATAATATATATGGATTAATATGGCCAGAAAATCGGAATTTTTTATTTTTTATGTAATTTAAACCCTTATCTTTTTTGTCCAACCCACATGTAAACCCACTCTAAACATAAAAATGAAAAATGGTTTTTTATATTTTTATTATTCACTATGAAGAAAAATTACGTTGAATATTTTATATAATATTAATTGTTAGGATTTAAAATAAGAAATCCATTTTAAAAAATTAAATTCATAGAAGTAATAGATTTTTATTTAAAATTAAACCCACAGACGTGATCAAAATTTATTTTTGTAGAGAAATGTTTTCATAATTATCAAAATGATTTATCTAGAAATTTAACGTAAACATGTTTCCAATGAAAGAAATTGGATTAATAAAAAATTAACAGAGAAAATTACACTTTTAATACCATATTAAAACAAAATGGATCTTGTGAATTATTTAAATGAAATGATAATTACAGAATAAATCAATAATTTTCACTATTACTTGAAATATTAATCATTTCCGAATATTAGAAAATATTTACCCTTAAGTAATTTTGACATTTTGATTTAAAAAATTTGTTTTTTTTCATCAAAAATAATATTTATACTACAAGGAAAAAAAAATTATTTTCTTTATTTGTTCATATTAAAGAATTATTTTTGACGTAAAATTATTTTCTTTAATATATAAATAACTCTCCAAAAAGTCATACACTACGATATATATTATTTATATAAAAACATTATACTCATTTTTCATAATATGGTAATTCATATTCATAACTGCATCCTTGAAGGCTAGGTTATAAAGGTTTTGTTCAAAAAATAATATTAATAGTACATTGTGGATTGTTAAAACATGGTGTGGTGTTCTACAGAAGATACCAATGAATTAAAATGTATCTGAATAAAAATCCTACAAATAAGGGTATTACAAATGGATCCATTTGGAAAAAATGAATAATTCTTTGGCATAATAATAATAAAATTTCATTTCTAATTAAAAGTTATTTCAAAACCCTGAAAATTTAAAAATATCATAATGAAATTAGAGACATAATATATATAAATAAAACATAAAAATCAATTAATAGTTGAAAAAAATTATTAGAATACAACAAGGATTTTTTATATCGTAATTATATTATATCCAACAAAATTATTGGTGTTGATTGCAATATTATCCTTTAATAGTTTTTTTAAATCCCATAACCCCACTTATTTCCCACTTCCTTTTATGAATATTTCTATAATACATCTGATAACATAATTCTCTATCTTATCATTATTATACTCATTAAAAATTGTATCATTTTAATAGGTATCCACGTTTCTCATATTCTCATTAATTTCCTCTTGTTTTGGTACATCATCCATCACAAACATGCATGTATTATTACGATTCACTAACAAATGAGTGAGTTTCGTAATTTAATTATGAATATCAGTATAGAAGACCTGTAGCTAGATCATTTTATTTTAATGATCAATATATTTATATGATTAGGAAGGGGATGTTTTAATTCATGAATTTTCTATTAAACACATATTATAATTATTTATATTTTCCACATTAGTTGATGCATTGATGGTTCCATACTCAAATAAGTACAATGTTATAATAATATATTACTTCTTATATTTTATGGATTTTTTTATTTTTTATTTAATATGTTCAAATAAGAGTAATATAGTATGTAAATTAATAATAAATAAGTATAAAATTTCATGGTATTTTTTCTTTTTATTTTCTTCTAATCATCTTCTTCTAAAAATTATTTCAACTATTTATCCTGTTAAACATCTTGGCCATCATAGATGATCCCCTTACAATTCATGATATAAAACCCAATTCCCATGGGGGGCCTTACTGACATGAATCTCAACCAACAAATTGGAATCAAATCAAAAATCCTAATTTCAATATTTCATAATCTTCACATCTTGAGTCCCTCTACACTGACATTGATTCCACACTGATAGATCTACATGGACTAGATAAGGAACAAAAAACAAAAATCACATACCCCTTACTATCAAGCACTATCATGCATCCTCTCGTTGCCCCATCTAAATTTCAGCCATCCACATTGAACTTCAACTGCAACATGGGAGGAATCCAAAAAACCGGTTCCCCATCTTTATTCTTCAATTCACCTTCCATATTCATAAAAAACCATAGGATAAAAAATAAAAATGATAACAATTCATCCCCACTAAAGAGGATGGCCATGATATCTTCCACTAGATATTAAAATTGAAAATAGATTTAACATATTTACTCGATATTATATCCCCATCCTTGTTACATTCCCCCGAAATTCTGTAACACATATAAGAAAATATCTTACAGTAGGAATTAATTTCAACATTATTCTGCCTCACTAATTAAAGAATTATTCGAGGAACTCCTAGATATAATAAGTGTACCCAATAATTCTTATGAAGTGACCAACATGTTTCCAAATATCAAGTACCCAGTCCCCTCTAATAATAGTGGAAAACATATTCTTTTCAGGGTGAATCAAAACTCCATCATGAAGATTCCATACATATCCCTATCTTATAAAAATTAACATATGTATGAAACAGTTTACTCCTCAACCAGAAATCCAGTAGATTCATCATCAAAGGGGTTAATTTCCAACATTTCTTCACTATACTCTCATCATTTCCTCTACTTACATGATCTATATCACATCTATCTTGACTATTGAAATTACATAATGACGATTTAGTAAATAAGAATGTATTAGGATAAACCAATAGACTGATATTGTCATTGATATTATTTTGTTTCTGGTTAAGTGTACCATTAATAAAATCCAAAAACATATTGAATTCCATGAATGATATCCTTGGGGCTAGGAATCGTAGGTATAAAACTAGAACCATGGCCCATTTTAATTTCTTGAAATTTATCCCATCACTTCCCACCACCCACCACATATTTCCTTCCATATATTCCATGTGATCAATCAGCCTCTTTTCCAGACCTTTCAACACCCTTGATCTAACATACCACTCTCTCCAATCCTCTTCATATCTATTTCTCATGAACAATGCCCAAAAAATATTTTCTTTCAATAATCTACCATTCAATTTTACCCTTCATGGATTTCTTGGATTCCAAAACCTCACTGAAATTTATTCATCCATCCGTAATCGGGGATTTTAACCTCCTCTAAGATGCGCAATGGAATCATTGATCTTGGTTTTCATCCCATTGAAATATTTTCATAATTGTTTCAAATAAATCCATAGAACCTTTCAGTGGTTTAATAATATAAAATAAATAAATATAAAAAGATGTATGCATGATATTTACAAAATTGTTGCACCACCAAATGACTTAAAGTGGTTATTTGTATAATAGTTGAGGAATGTGATCCTATTAAATATTCCATCAAAACAAGTCTTTCTAATTATTCCATTTTATATTGGAGCTCAAAGAATCATCGTCGATAGATAACCTATTTTCTTTCCCATCTTGTTTAGACTAATTTTACTACACAAACCCACTCTCACGCTAGATATGTGCATATTTTTCTTCCCTTAGATGATCTTTTGATCATATGTAATTTTATACACAACTATTATTTTTCATCCCATTAATAGATATTTTCCAAAAATTTATGAATAAAATTATTTCATAAAAAATATGAGATGTGATATAATGAAATTACCATACCTACTCCTCTAAGGTGTTAGGGATATCTCTTCCCGAGAGTGTTCTACATTCTATGAGAGGGTCTCTTGAGTCATGAAAAACATTTATAAAGAAACAATGATTCCTTTAATGAGACCATGAATGGTATTTAAAACAACAAATACCTTTCCCATGAGACAAATGGTAAGCGATTAGGGAATAATAACACCGAACGAACAAGTCAAACACCCATTCATTGATCCATAATTTCTTCATTACTCTGATAATGATGTTCAATGAAAAAATGTTTAATTCCATTTCCATATGAAACTTGATGAAAGTATTTTAACCCTAGGAATTATTATTAGTAACATCACCATTTATTATTTAATTATTATTTCCCTTTGTATACCCCTTCCCTAGATGAATCCATGTTGGTAATCTAAAAAAATTCTTGGGATCAAACTGCTGAGTATTCAATTTAGGAGGCCAACAATAAATTATGAATACAGTAAGGCATAGATGTCTATATGTGACCAATAGTCTCCTAAAAAAAACATGAAAAGAAGATTTCCATGATAAGGGAACCTTAAAACTACATTAATCCCTTCCATTTAGTTGAATCATGTAATACAACATCTACATGCTCCCATATTAAGACATCGAGTGTGAGAAAAAATCATAGTAGGATAACACCACATAGTTTATATAATTTCTCATATAAAAAACACAACATTTTTATCTTTTCCAAAAAAAACATTGAAAATATACATTTTCATTAATACAATCCCATTTGAAAATTATTTTCTATTATTTGTAATAAAATCATTAAATATTATTGTTTCGGAAAATATAAAATTTACAAGTGATAAAATAAGAAAAAATATCCATACACTAGTAGGTAAGACAGTAAACACATATTCATTAAATAACATATAATTCCAAGCCTTGTGCTACAACTTCATATAAAAAATATGATAAAAAATCATTTATAAAAATCCACACTTTGATAATTAAATCATAAATAAAATTTACATTGTTTTGGTCCATAGTCTATGGGACTATATACTAGACATAATCAAACCTATACCATGTATATTTTTTACCACACAATATCGAGTCCTTTCACAATCCATCAATATCCAAAAAGTAACACTAGTAGTTCTACACTTACTAAGGATCCCATTGTGTCATGTTTATCAACGTAAATTTCAAAAACATGATCACCATTTATAGAACATTCTACAATCCATGAGAATAAGTTTTAGAGTTTGAAAAATATTTTCCAAATAGAAATTCCCAGTCAAGAAATTTATCATAAACATGGTGTGAAAAAACAAGTTTTTAAATAAAAACCCATTAAAATATATAGGATTAAATGAAATCCATTGAAACCACAAATCAAGTCAATTAAATGAAAAAACAAAGGAAAATTTCTAAAAAAATATGAAATTCATAGAATTAACCCACTACATATAAACAACAATCTCAATAATTATGGTACTTTTTCTGCCTCTGATAATGGAAATTAGAAATCCATGGTTTGAATTTCAGATGGAAACTAACTTCAACAAAATAAAAAGGATCAATAAAAAACACTAATAAATAACAAATATGAACTATAAATCTAAACAAAAAACCATCCAACACCCAAGTAAAATATGAAACTTTAGGATTATTACACGGAGAGACAAACCGGAATAACAAGGAAGAGGAATCAATAAATGAATGATCTAGTTTGATTGGAGATCCCAAAAATTTCCTATGGGAAATCTTCCCATTAGTGGGGATGAGTCACATATAATAAGATAAAAATAAACAATAAATCACCCTAAAATTTACCATCGAGGATAATTAAATGTTGTGGAACCCCACTTCACATTGTTTATTTGGTGAAAAATAAAATCTCTAAAAAACATGTCACCTTAGATTAAAAATATGGATTTTAACAGTCACATGATGTGAAACCATTAAATCACATGTATACCACTCATTTGAAATTCCATTTTCACAACATATTCCTTGATATTGTTATATGATGTTAAATATTTTTAGGGAATTTGTACCTCTCACACCCTATATTATTTTCAGGGCATCTTCCTAGAGAAATTACAATACCTATAAAAATCCATCATATAATACCTATCATAGTTCAATAAAGAAATCCTCAAAAAAATCATAAGGTTATACGATACAAAGGATAACCTTATAAATAAATTTAAAAATTTTTAACCAAATTTAATTTATTTAACAAATCATACATCCCAAAACAATATTCATTTCCCTAGAAAAGGATCTCTATTCTCATGAATCTGGCAATGCACCCGAACAAAAAATAGGAACCAAAAATGAAAAAGAATACTTGATGGAAGATAATGGGTAATTATAATTAAAATTTACCAAATTGGAGTAATAGATATCTTATTTTTCTAATGTTAAATTAAAACAATAACACCCTAAAATTCTAAAGTAAGAACATTGTATTTGATAGCATCTATCACACACAACACCAAGCGTGTAAGGGAAGAAAATGCACCCAAGTCATTATAATATATATACTATTTTAAATAAAGTAAATCTATAATATATTTATAAATCCATGTGATACTATGTCAGTATGAGTTGCACACAAAAATGAATTTCTTCAGAGGCTTTCATCACACACAAAACTGTGTTTTTCGAAACAAAAATATATTATAAAAAATATTATTATTTAATATAATAATATATAACCAATCCATTAAACTAATATTTATGAATAGTATTAAATAACTAATGAATATATCTGGGTTAAAAAAATATAGTGTGAATTCAATGGTTATTAATTAAATAGAAATGAATATTTGAACCAATTGAATATAAAGAAATGTTTTTATAGGAATCTATTTTAATGATAACAATCCCATTTTGTCCAATTTATTTTAATTATTTACAATATTAAGGTGATATAATACATACATATATATTATTAATTAATTTTTTACATTCATCTATTAGATTCGATAGTCTTATTATATGAATAAAGACAATACTTCACATAAAAATTAATATTTTTATTAAGACACTATTACTTTATATTAATAGAGAAGCTATTTTAAATACAATTATTTGAAATTTTATAAATATTACATGTTAAAATAAACTTTATTTTTTAATAAAAAATTTAAAATATATTATTTTGAATTTTCAGTTTTTTTAATAAAGTTCCTTTTTGTTATGAATAGTAAAAAATACTATATTTTAATTCAGAAATAAATTTTCACCTAATTTTTTTATAAGGGTAATTCATTTTTAAAATTAGTTTTGAATTTTAATTAGATTACTATTTCTCAATTAATCCAATATAGTTCATTCTAATAAATTTCACTTTGAATTAAGATATAAAAACATAGTTGACTTTTGAACGTTATTACTTTAAAAACCTACTTCTTCATCCCATACACGAGAATGAATTTAAACTAATTTCCTCAAATTAAATGATTGGAATTTAGAAGAGTGGGTTTCATTTTTAGAATCATAAAAATATATATTATATAATATTTTTAATGGAGTTTTACCAGAAATATTAGTGAAAAAATATAAACTAATTAGAACCATTATGGTGAAGTTATGTTTAACAAAAGACTAAGACTTAATATTAATTGAACAAATGACCTCAAAACTTGTAAAAAATAAATAATCTTGGAATATAATGACCATATATTCCATTTTATATATTTTTCACAATATTGGATCCAAATACATTGGAAGAAATGTGGGTGTGATTCCCTTTTCCAAAATATAGAAGAGTGTCACTCCTTCTCCACTATAAAAAAATTCTCGTCTCCTCCCACTTCCTCACACCTCTCAAGACATATTGGATTAAAAAATATTTTACCAAATAGCTCCTTAAAATCTCTCCACTAATATTGGAAGTCACACCAAGTTCATAAGTCCATCAATGGAATCCCATTTTTGAAAACCAAATGGAGTTAATTGATTAAGAGGTAACATCCTTCCAGAAGTGATTTTTTTATTATTTTTACACTATTTAATTTATTATTATTCAATGATTATATAAAAACAAGAATTACATAAATATAAGGATATGTTTTAATGTATGTGGTTAATTCTACACTTACATACACTTTTATCACTTGGGTAATGAATATACCATTCATGTATGGTGAACTACCGCCTCACCAAATGATGAATATTCATTTTTCTTTTACCACATTTAGTGGTTGTGAATTATTATGGACACACTATTTATATATTATTTATATGATAATTGTTATTTATTTATTCTTATTTAATTATTTTATAACACATACCCTTATTATATCAATTTCTTGTTAATATGATAACAATGTTTTGTTGATGTTTAGACTACCGCCCCCTCAATGAAATCTATTTTGTTCACACTGTACATGGAATTTATATAAGATTTTCATAGTAAACTATAAAAATATATGAAAATAAATGATAATCAAATTATAATATAAATATATATCAATGACTATTCATTTCTTAATGCATCAATGAAATGAAAGAAGCATTTATACGTATATACGACATACCTTATCCATGAATAATGCATTTTATTTACATTCTCAAATATTATGGATTATTATAAATAATATAATGAATATATATTATTTTTAAATAATGTATTACATTATGGATATGATGAAATGATGATTTAATTAATAATAATTACATGTAACAAGTAAATAAACACATGAGGAACTAGGAAATTAACACCCAAAATAGTGAAAATGATGAATGATTGTTGTCAATTAGGTAATAAGATATCATAAAAATATAATATATGAAATTATAAACAAGAATATGGTTCTTTAATAAGTTATAAATACTATTAAAACTATTATAATGGATGTTAATTTCCATTCACACCAAAGGAAATTCTAGTCAATGGATTTCGTCTCAAATTACATTCCATTAAGACTTATTTGTTAGTATACACCAGTTCACTTTTATATGATGTATATAATTTAATTTGAAATGTTATATAGTGAATGCCTTTATTATGGTGATATTTTATGTTACATTTAATGATATTTCTTTATGAGGATTTTGATTCAGATGTTTCAAAGTGGTTTGGGACACATTTGAATGTTTAATGATTATATTCCTCAATAATTTTTTAATGATAAATCAATGGTTTTTCCATTAAACAATAAGAAAAACACTTATAGTTACATGTCATACATTGGATAATTATTTATAAATACACATACTTTATTCAATGTAAATATTTTCTGATAATTCTTATTGTATATTGGTTAAATTTATTTATCGATATATGAAAAATGTTTTCTACTGGTAGAAACATATAGGGACCTATTATTAATACCCCCTAATGCATTAATAGACTCATGATATGAATTATAATTCCAAATAACAAGAGTTTTATTTTTCATGAGACAATTTCATCATAGAATAGTGGATCATGTTCCAGATACATGACCTCTAAAATTAAATCATTTCCTTTATTTTAGTTATCATTTTTTATCAATGATATTTTGAATCCCCGTATCTATGGATGCATTGGATTATTATTTCACTGATTTAGTGTCATTAGTTTTTGTGAAAAACCTTTCCATAATATTTTTTTCTTATATAGTTATTTTAATAGAATGTGTTATTAGTTATTTATAATAGAATAATTACTATTCTCATGTATTCATTATTGATTCCTTATTAATCACCATTACTGAGAATTTAAGATCAACCTTATTATATTTCCTCCCTTGGGATATAAAGAAGACTCTTTTGAATAATTTTCAAGTATTTTTTTTATTTCATTTTATTTGTAATCATGTTTTTTATTTTTTACTTCAAAATGTATTATGGGTATCATGTATGTAATATATAATTCCAAAAATAATAATCATATCAGTCCATTGAGATTTTATTCCTTATAATAATTCCAATGTAATAAAATAATGCATCGACTATGGGAATCTAGGGTCCGGGCACTACAGTTGGGGTCAACGGATGTTTATTAGAACCCTTGGATGCTAGATTCAGAAATCATAGACTAAAGAATATTATAATAAGATATACCATTAATATAGGTGTAGAAGAGAATCCTAGAATTTTGATAAGGTATATATTATGGTGTATTCATAGAAATACATCCATTTTTGGATACTAAAAGTAAACTATATTTTGGTATAGGTGTACCTTGGAGTAAAAACTCAGACAAGGTGTCTTAGTCCATACTCATTGTAATTTATTATAGTAAAATGTCCTTACTATGCACCAGTATTGACACTCCCAGGGGGATAGACATAGGATGATTCAAATATTCATTAAAAACTTTTAGAGAGGATTTGAATGTAATGAAATCCCAAAGAAACCATGTTTATTATTATGAGAATATTTATGAAAATAATTTCAATTTATGATTCCAGTTTCAGTATTTTTATATTCTATAATATTTAAGATAATTTTTATATCTATTATTTTATATACCATTGTATAGAAACATTTCTGAGAAGGAAGAATGAAATAATTACTCATGTAAAATGTTGATATTATCGTACTGTGTAATCCAATACAATTGATATTGGAACTGATAATGTTATGAAAATATTAGTTTATCATTATCAAGTTATGATACATAACCATTCCCAGATGGTGAAATATGTTCCACAATAAGATTCTCCGATGTTTGATCACGTAATGCAATAGATCCCCCCATTATATAGTGGGACTACATACCCCATGATGACTGAGAAATATATTATGTCTTTAGAGAATATATTAATGGCATTGGGATGTAGTGAAAAGGGAAATGTAACACTTTTATTATATTGTATTAATGAAAATGATGATCAATGATTCATATTAATCTAGAATACTAGGGAGGAAGATGAAATAAAACTCAATGAGTGGAGGAATTTTAAGGATACATTATTCAATAAATCTTCTGCCTTGATCAACATATTAAAAAAAAGATGGCATTCCGTGAATTGAATAAAAAAGTGGAATAAAGGGTTTGTAGTATCAGTCTACCTTGATAAGGATATAAATGTATGAACTGGATTTCATATGAAACAGAGAGTGAAATATTGATGTGTTCTTTGAAGGTATTAATCCAAATCTCTGAAGGGAACTGGTATCCCAAAATATTTCATCATATGATGTCATAGTTTTATGTACCATCATAAATGAGAATTAATTTTCATAAATCAATATTTTCATGTAAAAACAAGACATTAAGAAGAAATTTGATCAGCATGAAAAAGTGAATGATTTAGTGAAGAATTATGAAGGAAGGGTTTTACCACATGTGATAAGAGTTGAATGAATCACCCTAGTAAATGATATAAATGATTTGGTGTTCGTGATAAGTGTGGATAATAGGTTCACCAAGAAAAGGAATGCAAAAGAAAGAAGGAAAATTCTCATAATCAATGTTACAAATATATGGAAATGGGGTAATACAAAATGAATTTCCCATGCATCATGGGAATATGCCTAATAATAAGCTAATGGGTCAATGTCAGGAATATGTTATTGACACAACCAAAGTAGAATTATTAGCGTCCAAGTATATTAGGATCTATAAAATTTGACATAAAAAATATTTAATTTATGATTTCCTTATCATAATATTTATGAAATAAATAAGGATTGTAATAATGTACTTTTAAGTGAAGGATTTTATATCATACCTTGAATGGTAAAATGAAAAGTGATTCAGTATCAAGTTATGTATTTTGGTAAATACAATGTTATGGGAAATATAATCTTTAACTTGTTCCTCATATCAAAGAATGTTTTTTTATAATAAAATAATTAATTTGTAAATGTGATTATTACCTTGGAATAGAATAATGAATTTTAAATAGAGTGGTTTTTTCTTAATTGATTGCAACTACAACACATTGTGATTTAAGAAATATTTCTAATAAAATTATTTTAAATTTAAGAATAATAAAGAATGCATGTTTCCAATAAATTTTTTGGGTAATTCATGTTGTTACCATACTTCATGAATATGCATGATGAAGGTATTAAAAAGTTTTTTATGTGATTTTTAAAATCCACTTAATGTTATTTGATAATTATATTATGTAAATTTGGTTTCCTTCCCTAAAAAGTGTTTCTTCATAATCTTTTTTAAAAGTTAACCATTTATAAAATAGATTAAGATGATGTTTGGATGAGGTTTTAAGTCTGATGTAATACTTAAAATTACGATACTGCTTCTTCTATGAGATGAAGTAAGAAAATTTCAAGACCAAATAAAAGAAAATATTGTGATTATATAAATTCATGTTCTATTGTATTCATATAGTGTGAAATAATTTCATAACTTTGGGGAAAAATGACCTTGAGACCAAAATGTTGTACAATTTTCATTATATCAATAACCGTTATTCATTCATTTGGTTTATGGTTTTATGTTAAAAAAATTCATTTGAACATGGTATATATCACTCATTATCAGAACATGATTGTTATATTTTTCTTATGTTCCCATATTTACATTTCTCAAATATGATCTTCTTCTAGGGAACCTTGTTACGTGGCCATTGTACTTTCTTTTCCCAATCATATTAAAAGGATGGTTAATTAAACCTATTTACGATGTATGTTTTTCAACCATAGTTTACTTTTAAATATCAACCCCTTGTGTACCGATATCACTTTTAAATTCCAAGGATTCAATTTAATTATGGTGTGGGGAATGTAACACCTTAGAATACCAATGTAAGAACAATGTATTTGATAGCATGTATAACACCACTAAAAATTGTATAAGGGAATATAATACCCCAAGACTATAAAATATACTTAATATTATAAATAAAATAAAACATTGATATATCATTTAATTAACATGATTTTGAGTTAGAATGTGTCACATTAAATAATGACATTCTTCAATGGATTGTGTTAGATGCAATACAGAGTTTTACCAGTCAAAAATATAATATTTAAAATATTTATATCTAATATATTAATATTTGACCTAGTCATCAAATTATATTCTACAAATAGAATTAAATAAGATATTAAAATATATGGTTTATAAAAAAAATTCAATTCATTGGAAGCAAATTATTGATAAATAAATATAAAAACATATTGAATATAAAGGGAATGTTTTTATAAAATACTATTTTTATGCTCAAAAACTCATTTTATCAAAATAAATAATATGAATTATAATTAGTGAATGATATTATTTTAATATATATAATATATATTCCATAAAATATTTTTTATGTTCATTTATTATATTTAATATTCATAATATAAGAACAAAACCAATACTTTGTATTAAAATTTTTATTATTAATGAGGAATTTTTAACTCATTTTAATGGTGAAAACGTTTTATGATATTTTAACCCCATTATAAATCATATATGAAAATATAAAAATTATTTTTGGAAGAGAAAAGAAAAATTATGTTACGGTGAGTTTGTGGCATTTTTCTGTGATATATGATTTTATGATGAATAGTGAAAAAAATATAGAATTTTAATTAAAAAAATATTTTTATTCTAGTTTTTTTACAAGGGTAAATTGTGGTTTTTAATATTTTTAAAGTTAAATTATAATAAATTTTATAATTTAATATAATTTAGTTTATTTTAATCAATTTCACTTTAAAATCATTTAAAAAAACATAACAATATTTTATACATATTTTCATTAAAACCCTAAATTGTTATCCCATCTATGGGATGAAATTTATTTTAATTTCTACCACTTATAAGGTGGTAATTTTGTGAAAATGGAATTAGTACTTGTAAAAAGAATTAAATATATTTTATAATAATTTCTACATTTATTTTCCCAAAAACATTAATGAATGTAATTAAAATTTATTGGAATGATTAAGGTTAAATGAAGCTTCACATAGGACTAAACCTTAATCATAAGGGACTAAATATCCTAGACGCATGTACTAAATACATTTTCTATCCATATTTAGACCACATCCTCATTTTTCCTAAATTTTTTCTTTTATTGGATCCACTTGAAATGGGAAAACGCGGGTATAATTCCATTTTCCAAAATTTAAAATAGTGCCACTACTCCTCTACTATAAAAAGGACTCATCTCTTACCACTTTCTCACACCTCTAAAGAAAATATTTAATGACCTATATATGGAAAAATATATCATTAAAATACCTCCCATATACCTATAATCCCATAATTGATCATAAATCCATCAAAGAATCCCTTTTGTGAAAACCAAAAGGAGTTACGTGATTAAGAGGTAACATCCATCCTCACGCCCTTTAGTTTCATTTTTTTCACTCAATACAATCATATTATTCCATAAATATATAAAAAAACTATAATCACTAATATTATGAGATTTTTTTATGTTATGGGTTCTTCTAAAACATAAACACACATCCATCTAATGGTAATAAACTTAACATTCATTTATAGAGAACTACCACCTTGTGAAACAATGATTGTTCATTTTTACATTACCAATTATCATGGATGGGAATTTTTATGGAGACACTATTTATATAGGGTATATTTCAGAATTATTAAATCATTTATTAATTATTTTATAACCCATACCATTATTCGTTCCATTTTCTGTAAATATGTTAACATTATTTGTTGATGCATACACTACTGCCCCCACAAAGAAATGTAATAAGTTAACAATATAAATAGAACATATAAAGGATGGTTATAATAAAAATATTTATTATATAAGAAATATTTATGATAATGTAATTATTATATAAATATATATCATTTAATATTCATTCTTTTAATATTACAAGGAAAGGCAGGTTGCATTCATGCATACAAATGACATACCGCCTCCAGGAATAGTGCATTTCATTTCTTATATTAAAAAATTATAGATTATTATAAATATATAAATAATGAATATAAATGATATTTAAATAATGGTTTAAATTCATGATATGATGAATCCATGATCTGATTAACAATAATAATAATAAGTATCATTTTAAAACATAGTCAACAAACTATGAAATTGACACCTGAAATAGTGAAAATGAAAAAAAAATATTTTTATAAAATGGGTGACAATATATTATTAGAAGATAATATATGATATTATAAACATGAATATTGATATTTTATAATTTATTATAGCTCATAATCACATTATACATTAGGTTAAAGGATATTCACATAAAAGGAAACAGATGTAGTGGTTTTCATCTTAATTTACTCTCTATTGAGACTTATTTGTTATTATGAACCAACTCACTTTTATACTATTTATATACTACCATTTGATGGGTTATATAATAAATATACTAATTATCATGATATTTTATGTTTCATTTTCATTATTACTTCCCCGGGATTATGATTTATATGTTTCAATGTGGCATGTGATACTTCAGAATGTTTAATGATTATTTTCCTCAAGAATATTTTTGATGATCAATAAACGGTATTTCCATTCATCATTATCAACAACCCTTAAAGTTTTTATCATCCAATTAGTAATTATTGATAAATATATATCATTTATTCAATAAGATTATTTTATGATAGGGCACATTTTTTATTAATTGAATCATTTTTTTCAATATATACGGAATGTTATGGACAACAAACAGTAATGGGGCCCGATTATAGATAGCTCACTGATGTATCTGTAGTCTCAGGATAAAAAATATTTGGACCAGTTATAATAGTTTAAATTAATGTTAGATATATATTGTTGGTATAGTGATTCATGTGGTAGACCCATGACATCCAATATTATAGAATTTCATTAATTTCATTTTTATTTTTTTATCCATGAGATTCTGCACTGACAAATATATAATTGCATTTAATTATTAGTTCATTTTTTAGTTGCATTTTTTTTATGTTTCAAACCATTCCATATTAATTTTTCTTAATATATTTAGTCTATTAGCATGAATTATTAGTTATTTACAAGGTAATAATTGTTATTCTCATAGATTTATTATTTCTTTTTTACTCACCCTAACTAAGCATTTGAGCTCTCCGTTAATATGTTTCTTTTCCCACGGTCATAAAAAATAATCCTTTAATATGATTCAAGGGTTATTTTTGATTTATATTATTATTTATTAAGTTTTTTTATATTTCCCAATTTATTATTAGTACCATGTATTTAATCTAGCTTTCTATTCCTTCTAAATTGATTAGCCCTTTAGGATTTGATTCCTTATAATCATTCCAAGGTAATAAAATAATGAAAAAGATATAGGATTTTAGTGTTAGGTCATTATAAAAACTAATATAAAATAATTATTTGACTTTATAAAGTAATTTATCAAAAAAGTAGTTATTAATTAAAATTCAGTATTTTTCACAATTCATTAGAAAACAAATGAATTATGAAAATACAAAAAATTAACCCTATGATAATTTTAATATTATAATTTAAAAATGAGGTTCATTTTATCAAAAAAAAATTTAATTGATTCCAAAAAAAAATTTCAATTGTGTACTCGAAGGACAACAAAACTGTCTATATAAGGAACACTGTTTTTCTAAAAAACATTTCTTTTTTTCTTTCAAATGATTATTATTTTATTTAAAATAAATATATAACAATTAAATGTTTTTAAAATATATTTATTTCTAATATATTTATTTCTTCTCATAACCTATAATTTATTTTCTACTTTTAAAAGGTCATGTTTAAATAGTATTGAAAAAGTTTATCCAATATAGTTTAATCACATTATTCTGTTTATCTCAAGCTATCAAACAAATGAAATTTATTCTAATATATATATATACACTTTAATATATATTTTTGTTATAATCTATTATTCTATGGATATTGTTTCCTAAATATTTTAGGGATATTACCTTCTAAATTAATGAGGGTAGTTATTCATCATTACATCCTATGGTTTCCACTTTACATCCTCTATTTTGTAATTTTTATGATTTACGTATACCAGAAGAGTCATCTGATTCATTGATACTTGATTTATATTATCAATAATGAATAGTGTTTCTTCATTGTAAGATATATTATGTTAAATTCTATTTCATTTGATATGAGAAGATTTTTTGGGTCTGTCATTTACTTCCTTGACAATAATATATGGAATACATCATGTATTGTTGAGATATTTATCTAAATTTAAAAATCATAAGAAAAAAAATCAAAATATTGAAATGCTTTTTAAGGGTCTGAAATACCTCAGGATCAGTTTCCCTTTCTTACAGAAACCTTATAACCCCCTTTCATTGTGATAAATTTAAGAAATTAGAATCTCCCTTGTGGAATTCTAAATACTTCATTGAATTATCAACATAACTCTATTACATAAATTATGATGATTTGTGTGATTAAAAATAGACTTTACCTTTTTTTATCTCTACAATAATTTATGGGCCAAAATTATTCCTTTAACCAATTACAAACCAACAAGATGATGAATGAAATATATTTCCTTATAATTCTATATACAATGTCATTTCAATACATGAATAGAAAAATATTGTTATATAAATAATATTCCTAAGGTAAATAATGATACCACATAACTTGAATGTCATGGGAGAATTAACTAAACATGTAAACTATTTATTGAATAGTTATTTAAAAATGAACATCCGCTTGAGGATGATAGGATGTTCTCAAATGAAGCACAATATCAAGAACCGTCTGAAGACACTTCTCGAATTTTGATGTGAAATTGGAATCAGGACAATAAATGAACAAATGTGGTTCATGATGATGTCTTAAAAAATTCTTTATAAAATCCTAGTGATGAATTCTAGAGGTTAACATTCCCTTATAAAATGTTAATGTGTTGATTTGGTTAGGAGATCAACGATAACCCATATCATATCATTATTTCTAGGTTTCTTTAGTAATATAGTAATAAATTCTACAGGAATTCCATCACATTTTAACAGAAGAATATAAATAGGTTTCATGAATCCTATATGATTATATCTCACATGATTCACTTATGGTCAAACCCAAAATCAATACACATAATCAATAATTTCCCACATCATGACATCCTCCTAAAAATGTTCCCTCAAATCACTATACATAATTGTTCTACCAGTGTGTATAGAGTAGTTAAATCTACGAGTATAATACGAAAATTCCCATTTTAGATGAGGTTTATAAGGAGAATATAATCTCTTTCTGAATTTAATAATTCCATATTCACAAATGAAACTCGATAATTTCCAATCATTCATAGATTAAATTATATTCTGAAAGTTCACATCATCATATTGAGAACATTTTATCTTTTAAATTAAATATGTGTTCTCAATAATTTGAGAAATTACTGTTTTATCAAATTTTTTAAAAACCCCATATTCAAATTCTTGAATTACATGAATAGAGGATCTCTAAAAATCCTCATATGGGTCATAACTCTGTGATCTTTCCAACTCAATGCGTCCCCCACCTTATCTTCTTTCCTCGGGTTGTTGTGTTATGATAAGTCATAATCCTTGGGTAGATCATTCCAAAAGATTTATATTGTACTGATATATTTCTATTAAAATATGTATTTTATGGTTTTATGATATGAGTATATGTCACATCTTTTCTTATAGAGATAATGTATCATTTTCTTTGAAAAAAATTTTGGATTCAAAATCAGGATTATTGGATGGATAATTCCATTAATGAGTCATAAATTTATGTGATGCATGTGGAATAAAATTATCTTTTTGTCATAGAACAAATCCATTTCCTTCTTCAATACTCACTGTATATCATTAATCAATCATTTCAAGATATTAGGGTAAAAATCTGAGCATTGACCAATGTTATAATTTTCTTCATCAAAACATTTTTTTCAAATTCTATTTCCAAATCATAAATAACATGATATCCTGTAATATTTATTAACATATAAGAAAAATATGAAAAATTCTAAATCATTACCTGAAATTTACCTTCTATAATAATGAAACTACAAATCTCAGTTATCTTCATTGGTGTATACCATTATTTGATTTACATGGACTTCACTAAAAACAATATTTCCAGGAAAAGAAACATATTAAATCAATAAATAACATTTACTAAATTTATAATAGAAATCATTCTTACTAAGAGTCTTAATAATGACTTTTATGTTATTCAGATGGTCCCCAATGATTATTGAATACACCAAAATATAATTATGGAATACAACATTAAAATCATGATGATATCCCATCAATAATGTTTTTATTATACCAAAACATTAGAGGGTGGATTATACAATTAAAATGACAATAATATAAACTCATATGGTATATACCTAATTTAAAAAGATATCCCTAGAATTTATTATTTCTTTACTCATAATTGTTGATACCCAAAATGGTGGTTTATTGATGAAAAATACTGGACTACATGAAGCTGGTAAAATAAATCACAATTACGAGACACATGAATCATTTTATTTCTTGTAATGTCATTGATTTTCTTATAAAAAATCATTGTCTAATGGATCCATATTTCTTCTTAATAAATTGATCAAGGGATCCCCATTGAGAATCACATGGGTGAATAATCCCTTATCCCCCACCTCTTATAGTTATTTCTTGAACCTCACATGTTAAATAGTTGAAATTCTATAGATAATATTTGATATTGGTCTTTACCCAATGATTACATTAGTGGAGAACATAGATTCACGATCAAGGGGATATTCAAAAATTTTTCAATAAATACATCAATTTATTCATGTGAAATGTCTACATCCCCAATTTTATGATTACATTTTTCATCCCTAAATTTTATTTTATCTTCTTCCCCAATAATATCATTTAACAGAGAATTATGGGGTAGATTTAGTCTTGAAACAGATGATGATATATCCACTCCACTGATAATTAATTGTAAATCTTCTTTAAAAATCATAATTTCCTTCTTCTAGTAATAAAATTTATGAAATATATTTCTACGTCTAGTAAAAATAAATATTATATTGAATTCATCCATTGGTATGATAATAATGTATCAAAATAAAAAATAATTATGTTCCATAATAAGGACTTCCTAGAGTATCCATATTGTAGTGATACTTCCCCTAAGAGTTTTTTCAAAAAAAAATACCATATTAAATCAGTAGGTATACATTTAATCTTAATTGTAAAATGGGTATCTATAAGAGTGTTTGAGGATCCAGAATCAAATAAGGAATTTCATAAATTAGAATATTAGATTAAAGTACATGTCACCATGAAATTGGCTACTTCTACCATATCTATAGTGATAAAATCCGCTTGGATTTATCCTTTTGACCAATTATATGGTAAATTACATTGATTGTTTACACATCAATGTAAAAAATACCTAATTAATTATAGATTAAACTATGGAAATCATTTATTTTTTCCCTATGAATTCATGAGAAATATGTGCTTGATCATTGTACTTGACACACTAACATTACCATTAATAAATTCCCATTATGTTTCATTCTGTAATGTTCACATTATGGGAATTTCACCATCTTCTAATTCTTTAATCATGCATTCCCTTTCTCTTGGTGTTCATATGACATCCACTTATCTTTATTTCTAATGAATGTATTTGATATTTAAAACCTCTCTTATATATTGTAGGAAAATAAAACTATTTCTTCACATGATAAAAAAATTATGAGATACTATTTTCTTTTCGAGAAATGTTTTAAAGTCTTCATAAAGAGATCAATCACGAACACGAGGATGTGTATATAATACATAATATATGTAGATTAACCTTTAAATGTATCCTTATACTCCTCAACACTTTATTATTTCTATTTATTTTTTCTATGTAACATTCACTTAGTTTATATTTTTTATAATGAGGAAAATATTTTTCAAATAATTTCTCCTTAAAATAATTCCATTATAAGATGCATATTTATTCTTCCTCCTTAATATTCTTGATCAAAAACCCCCATTTTTCTGCATCAACTTCAACACAATACACTATATGTGTATCATTTTCATTTTAATGAAATATCAACACCATAAATATCCTATATTCATACAAACTACATTCCATGAGTACCACTAGATTAGTAGTCCCATGAAATGATATATTCTTCTGTTACATAAAGTGATCCACTATTGGAGAATCTCATTGTGGAATAGGTTTATCTTTCTTGGGATGATTATTTTACACAACTTTAGTATGATGACCAAATATATTTTCCTAATTTTATCAGTTCCAATAAAACATATATTTGAATCCTTTTTATAAAAATATATACTTTGTTCATCAGTAATGAAACCATTATTCTTTCTAGGTTCTATTTTTAAATAAAATGATATAATTTATTTTCATATAAATTTATGAATTTTAAATAATAATTTATAGCTCAAGATATGGTGTAATAGTCAGAAGATGACTAAATTAATGCAATTTTAATCCCATAATCATAATCATGGTTTATGTAGGGGTAACATTAATTTTAAATTAATCATAATTATGTAAATGGAAAATTTTAATTATCCTAATCATTTGAAATGGGACTTTCTAATAAGGTGTCGAGAATTCCCCTTTGCGATGCACTATGTGATAATATGGTCAATCCCAATACCCCCTTTTTTGTGTTATTACACCTAGGGACAACTATTCCATAATACGATCCACTTTTTTTTATTTTTTAATGGATTTATTCCTTAGAAAAACCACATAATGTCTCCCTTACCAATACTTTAGACGTTCTTATATGATTGTACTCAATGTCTATCAAAGGGTTACGTTACTTTATCTATGTTTTCCAAAATGTAGTTACCATGAATTCTACTAACCATCCTATAATAAAAATTCTACTAAACCTAATGCAAATAAAATAGATCTTGTGTATAGCATTATTACATTGGAATGTATATAAAGAATTACATCCCAAAGGACCAAATAGATTTGATGTCCTGGTAAAGTAGATATGTATTTGAGTCATGCATTACATTTGAAAACAAAAATGATAAAAGAATTTTTATTTTGGTTAATAATATTATTCTCTCTAATATAACATGGTATATTAATCATAGTACACTTCATCAATTATTGGGAAAATAAACAATAATAACGGTGAGATCAAATGCTTAGTACCAATTAAATATAATGGATGAAATCAAGAATCAATAAGAATAATTAAAATATAAAGGTAAATAACTAAACAAACATTCTAGTTAAATAAAATAAATACCATAATTAGATAAGTCATAATTAGTAGAGAAATATAAATAAATGAAAAACATTCCATTTAATTAGGAACTGATAATGAAATGCATCTATAGATAATATCAATGTTAAAATTTCATAGATGACTTAAGTTACTTCATAATTGATGAAATAATTAATTATTAAACAACTGGTTTTAGGAAGATGATACCAATAATATTTATAAAATCCAAAATATGGTCAAAAACTACTTTGTAATACCTCATCAATTTTTTCCAATAGATTTAAAACTACATGGAACATACTAGACTGGTTTGGCCAACTGATTTGTATCTTGAGACACAACGATGCATTGGGGGATATCTATAATATATCCCCAACCATTTATGCATTTCAAAAGAGATTATCATATATATAATGATAAATTAGATCCATGAACAATGATACATATAAATAAATTTTAGTTGAGTAAAGGATATAGATTAATCTATATTTTCCAAATTAATCAAATAAAATTAAAATTAAACAGCATATGTAAGAATTTTATATGAAATTATAAATTATAGTATACATAAAACAAGAATATAGATATTTATGGGAAATATAATGAATAATTAAAATTGATCATGTATCGCCCCGACCCCATTTACCCAGAGTCGGTGCATTATTACATAACATGGGAATGATACAAGGAAATCATGTCCTAAATTACCAATCAGTTTACTAGCCTTTGAAATAATAGATACATTCATAAGTTTTACATTACATTAATAAATTAGAATATACAACAACATTGTTTCCATAGACCACACTCATATCTCCTCTGAATATCCTTATAGTTCAGTCATAAAATACTTCTTCGCATCCTGGAAAAAATAACACATAAAAAGGGGCGAGCTCAGATGCTAAGTAAGGATAACAATATAGTAGAAACATTCATAAATAAGCATAAACATTTAAGGTGGTGTATAAGACTAAAACAAAATCTTTTTAAACTATAAATTCAATATTATATGGCTAAAATAAAATCAAATAATGCCATTTACTTATTCAATGGATATTCTACCAGTCGAATAATTACATACAATATCAATAGCCACTTTCATAATGATGGAATGCATAATTCCAGACATCATAACCACATAGTCAAGGATTTGTGACAAAGTAAAAAATAAGATATTGTTAATGCCTTATTCCAAGACACTAGTTTGTTTCATGAGACCTACTGATGCATCAAGGAGCAATAACAGGCTCCACCCATCACATACTACGTCCAATGCATTATTCACATGAAAAGGATTAAACATAACATAAACATTAATATTATATGAAATTTCAATATATTATACATAAACCATGAATTATGTAAAAATAACACATCTGAAATCAAAAATATCACAAAACATTCAATATAACATGGTTGTTTAGTATCATAACAAATCAACTTCAAACAAGATTAAAATCCATCAAAGGATACTGACATAGATGAAATCAAAACTATTTGTGAAAAATTTCTCTTTTTTTATATCATTTAAAAGTAACATAATTATAAAATAAGACATTTATTTTTAAAATATTATATATAAGATTGTAAGGGATTCTTAGATGATATTATAATGGTGGAAAAAAGTCGCACCTGCTGTATAAGTTAAAAAAAGACATTATTACCATAATTTTGTCGAAAAGGTTATAATGGAACTTGTTTGGAAAATGACAGAAATAATCCTTTATAAAAATCTTATAAAAATTAAAACAGGGGTATAAATGACATTAACCCATATTCTATAAAATAGTTAGAATGTTTTGAATTAACCCTTTAGGAAACACAGATATGTATGATAAAGAGGTCCTGGTAGATATTCACGTATAAAACAACCTCGGATGATAAAGAGATAGTGAAATTAACCCCTAAAATATAATTTTCCTTTGTAGAGGGTACATTAACCTCTTTTATAATAGTTAAATCATTTTTATTAAATTATACAAGAACCATATACATAAATATGATATCATATATTATCTTTTAATATTGCTTTGTTAATAATATTTTAGTATTATCGTTGTTTTGGGTGTTATCTGATTCATTTCTCTTTATATTCTTTTTTATGTGAGTCATATTTTTTATGAATGGGATGTATCATATTTATATAAATAATTATATAAAGTCCTTAAACAGTATTTGTGAACATCAAATGAAAATTAGTTTTGAATGGATACGATGGGGAATGAATCTCATCGCGTTCATGGAGACGGTAATCCATACGTACACACGAGCGACAATATCAATCTTTTGGTATTAAAATAATATATAATTGGATGGTATATCATATATTAAGAATAATTATCATGCATTAATTATTATTTACATCAATTATACATCATTATTATACCCATAAAAATAATAAGGTATTGAATAACAACTACACCACGACGTGGAGACGGTAAGCCGTACGTACGCACGTATGGTGACATGTCAATCAAAGGATGGGTAGAATAATTAATATAGATATACCATATTTATAATAACATTAATGTATATATAAGATACTGGGATTATTATTTTAGAATGGAAAAAATAAATAAATAGGATGTGGAAGAAGAATGGACCTTGAAAAAGGTGATGAAATATTTAACTCTTCTCCGGGTTCTTCCTTTTGATTCGATAAAAATGTATTCATAAGTTGGATTTAGGACTAAAGGAATGCCTCTGGTATTAATGGAGAAAAGTTTAGAAGATATTTGGGTAGGTTTTTTCCAAGTAAAATGTTTTGAAGGTGTGAATTTGAGAGAAGGGGAGGTGCCTTTTTATATGAGGGGCGAGGGGCACCTTAGGAAATGATTGAAATATTATTTCTTAATAAAATCACATTCGGTTTATAAAGGATAAAAATGATTTATTTACAGGATAAGGAGGGAATGGGTCAAAATCACTCAACCAATAGGTTTTATAAAGGTTTAGTTCACTGTATTAACCTTATCATCTAGATTTAACTCCTAGTTAATTAGTTTGACATTTACCATGTCTATCTATATTTTTTATATTAAATGGTTAATAAACATACTATAAAATTCCAAGAGAACCTCAAGTAGTTCATTAATTACATATATAATATTATTTAAGACCTTTGAAAGAACATTAGACTTTTAGGAATAGAATATCAATTAATAATATATATTTGTTTTAAAAACTCTTTTATGTCAATTTTGACATTATTTTCTATTTTTTTATTCCAAATAGAATTATTATCACAAAAAATTACTTTACTCAATCCTAAAATGTCAAGTAATCCTTGAAAATTATTTTATGGCATCAAAATATTCAAATTATATTTATTTTAACATCTATAATACCATTTATTTGATTATTTCATTAATAAGGAAAATACTTAATCATCATTGTGTCATAAATAAATTTATTTATTAAATGTATAAAAATTATGAATAAAATTACATTATGTTGGAAATATTTTTATCCTTATAATGAATATTTATAGTCAAAGAGATAACATATAAAACACCATGTAAAATATTTTTTTACTAAAACATATATCCTTATTTAATTTTTCTATTTACATTAACGTAATTAATATAAAATGTCATTATCACGGAAAAGTGCAACGATGGGGTCCCAAAATTGACCCATGGATTCCCATGGTCAGACATGTATCATCCAATAGGATTAAAACATGTGTTAGTGTAATTTAATATTATTAAAATTTTATTTTTTACCCTTATTTACCGGATTTACCCTTTAACCATAGTAAATAAAATATTTTCCGAAATAATTATTCAAAATTACTAAATCTAAAAGTAACGTATTTAGAAAATTTAGACCTAAATATTCTAAATATAGAATCCATTTTTCTAAATTCAAAACACAAAAGTGGCATAAATTAATTCTTGTTGTAAAAAAAACACGTGTTTTTAAGAAATAATAACTATCAGAAGATTGAAAATTGTTTATGTCCAATTTAAATTTGAAATCACGTCTAATGACCAAAATTGGATTAAATGGTAAAAATATAATTTAATTATATTTAAAAAACACTCAATAGTATTATTTAGCACTATAAATTATTATGATTAAAAAAGTTGTTTTTAATTAAAATTAAATATTTTTCACTATTCATAAAAAAATGGAATGTTTTCAGAAAAATACCAAAAAATCAATCTATACTAATTTCGATATTGTAAACCCAAAAAATAATTCCATTTTGGAAGAGAAAATTGATAAAATTTTAAAAAGTGAATATTACAATTCATTACCTATTGTTTGATTGGTCGTGATGTGTTAGAATCTCAAAGTTGCGTACAACGCAAGCTATTGCATTATTCAAAGGGAAACGTAACATGGAAGCTTGGGATGTTACATTATCCCACCCCCTTCAAATAAATTTTTCCTAAAAAATTCAAGAGTATTACTGCATAAAAAGATTTGGGTGGTTCTTAATCATAAGTTCCTCGGGTTCCCACGTTACCTCTTCCATCTTATGGTTTCTCCATATAACATTTATCAGACGAGTCATCCAGTTTCTCAACACTTTTTCTCTTGTATCAAGAACCTTGACAGGATTTTTGAAATAAGACAAATCGGGTTCTAGTTCTAATTCCTCATTACTAAGTACATGTGTTGGGTTAGGCTTGTATTTTCTCAACAGTGATACATGGGACACATCATTAACTTTGGAGAGAATTGGTGGCATTTAAAAATGGTAAGTTATAAACCCAATTTGTTCAATAATTTTGAAAGGTCTTATGTACCTTGGACTCAATTACCATTCTTACTGAAATGTATAACACCCTTCTATGGAGATACCTTCAAGAAAACTTGATCTCCAACCTGAAATTCCAAATCCTTCCATTGGTTATCGTCATAGAACTTATTTCTACTTTGAGATGATATGATGTGGGTTTGGATTACCTTCACCTTTTCCATTGTTTCCTCAACAAATTCTGGGCCTACGAGTTTTCTTTCACCAACATCATCCCAACAAGTTTGTGTGCGACATCTCTTTCTATATAAGGCTTCATATGGTGCCATCTGAATACTTGAATGGAAGCTATTGTTATAGGAAAAGTATACTAGAGGTAAATATTGATCCCATATACCTTTAAAGTCCAGATTTCAAGGTCTCAACAAGTATTCTAATGTTTAAATAGTCCATTCAGATTGGCCATCAGTTTGAGGGTGGTAGGCAGTGCCCCAAAGAAGATCAGTATCTAGGGATTTCTGAATACTTTTCCAAAATCATGATGTAAAACAGGGATCATGATCAGAAACAATTGATATGGGTACTCCATGAAGTCTTACAACTTCATTAATAAACAGAATTTCTAAACTTTCAAGTGATTAATCTTCTCTTATAGAAAGAAAATGTTTTGACTTGGTAAGACGATCAACAATGACCCGTATTGCATCGTTCCTTCTAGGAGACTTGGTAGTCCCATGAAAAAGTCCATCATAATATTATCCCATTTGAACTCTAGTATGGGAAAAGGTTGCTTGACTACTCTAGACTATTTCATTCTAGATTACACTGGTTGACAAACCATACATCTTGACACAAAATCAGTAATCTCCCACTTCATGTTTCCCCAAAAAAATGTTCCTTGAAATCTCTATACATTTTGTTCTCCCAAGGTTCATATAGAAATTGTAACTATGAGCATCATCCAAAAATTCTTTTTTAGGTCATGTATATCGAGAACACAAAGTATATTCCCAAATTAAAAAATTCCATTTTCATATACGATGTCGATCAATTTTTCTATTGTTCACAGATTTAATATTCTTTTGAAACTCATCATCACCTTCCTGAGAACTTAATATCCTTTCTAGTGAAGATGCTTTGGAAATCATTTGAAAAAGCATTGATGTTTCCCCTTCTGTGGTTATTCCCATATCCATATTTACTAGATCCATGTATATAGGATCATTTTCACCTCTCATCTTGTTCAAAACTCCATGATCCTTTCTACTCAAAGCATCTGCCACCTTATTTGTCTTCTCGGGTGGTAGTGTATCATGCAATCATAATCGTTGAGTAGTCCAAGCCACCTCCTTTTCCTCATGTTGAGTACTTTTTGTGAGAATATATACTTAAAACTCTTGTGATCAGTGTACATATCACATTTTTCACATTATAGATTGTTTCTACATATCCTCAAAGAAATGATTATAGACGCTAACTCAATATCATGAGTAGGATAGTTTTTTTCATGAATTTTTAGTTGTCGTGATGCATAGGCAATAAGCCTATCATTCTGCATAAGGAAACACCCAAGTCCATTCTTTGCGGCATCACTATAAATAACAAACCCATCATTCCCCGATGTTAGATTCAAGAGAGGAGCATTGACTAATAATCTCTTCAGTTATTCAAAAAATTCTTCATGCTCTTTTTTCCAAAAAAAAATTATCCCCTCTATGTTTGAGCTTGGTTAATGGGTTGGCCAATCAGGAAACATTATGGAAAAAATGTCAAAAGTAACCTGGAAAACCAATAAATCTTCATATCTCAGTTATACTCATTGGTTCTAGCCATTCATGGATTACCTTGGTCTTTGAAGGATCAATAGAAATTCCAACCTGAGAGACAATATGGACAAGAAAATAAATCTTCTGAAGCCCTAATTAACAGTTTCTAATCTTACCATAAAATTCATTTCATCTAAGAGTATTCAGGATAATGCAGAAGTGATTTTCCTAATACTCATAGATTTTCGAGTAAACAAAGATATCATCAATTAATACCACTATAAATTCATCAAGATATTCCTTGAAAACCATATTCACTAGATCCATGAAGATAGAGGGTGAATTAGTCAATCCAAAAGGCACTACTGTAAAATTGTAATGCTTGTACCCAGTTCAAAATGCTATCTTCAGAATGTCTTCCTTCTTGACGCACATCTAATGGTATCCAAATAAAAGTTAAATCATTGAAAAATATTGATCTCCATGAAGTTGTTCAAATAATTTATCAATGCGAGGTAGTGGATACTTGTTCTTTATTTTTATAGTATTGATCTCCCTGTTATCGATACAGAACCTCATAGATCCATCTTTCATCTTAAAAAAGGACAGGGGATCCCCATGGTGAAACACTAGGGTGAATAAAACACTTATTACTCAATTCCACTAGTTGTTTCTTTATTTCCTATAATTCCACAGTGGCCATTCTATAAGGGGTCTTTGATATGGGCCTTGAACCAGGAATTAAATCAATGGAAAACTCAATTTATCATTCTAGAGGATTTCCATGTAAATCTTCTAGAAATACATCAACATACTCTTGCACAATAGGTAAATCCTCTATTTGAACATTATTTTCCTCACCCACAGTTATTTCATTCTCTTCCTCCACAACATTTGAATTTAGTTGAGCTAATGGGGGTGGATCAAGATAAGAATTTGGTGGTGATGATTCTTCTCTAAAGATAAGGTGTTCATTATCATCATCATGGAAAATAGTAACCTTCTCCTTCCAAAAATAAATCTTTGCATCATGGTCTGAAATCCAATCCATAAAAATATTATATCAAATTCAATCATGGCTATGATGATGAGATCAGCAGATGAAGAACATTTATATTCCCTAATGGGAACTGATTCACAGAACATTATTGTAATGATAATTCCATTAAGATTTTTGACTAAAAAATCCATTGTTAATTAAAATTTTAAATATCTAATTTTCATAGAAAAATGGGAAGATATAAAACAATGCAATGATCCAAAATCCAATAGAGAATTTTCGGAAGAAACCATTAAATTACCTGCCACCATGTCATTTGAGCTTCAACCTCAGCAATTGGGATAACATAAGCTTGGACTTTATCCATTGGCTTTTTCTGAGGTACGTTTCCTTGGTACATAAGAAATTCATTTTCATAATGCCCTTTTTCTCTACAATTTTATCATTCAACATTGACAACCTCTTTCTTCTCCTTGCAATCACGTGCTTTGTGGCCTTTTTTACCACATATGTAACTGACTCACATTCTCTTCTGGAAAGTATCGGGGTGTTTCTTCCCACATTTACTACAGGATGGATATTCAACATTTCCATTCTCTCCCTTATTTCCATTTCCTGAGCATTCAATAGATCTCTTCTTATCTTGTTTTTCATTAATGTCATAAGACATGGAGAATTCTTTATCTGCCTTGATAGCACATGAGATAATATATTTGTACAATGAGATGGATTTTGAGGCAAATGTTTGATGGAGAAATGATTTTAACCCATCAAAGAAACTATCAATCATATTTCTTGGGTTACATATATAATCTGCAGCATGCCATGCTATCCTTCTAAATTTAGCTTCATACTTTGTTACATTCTCATCCTTCTTTTTCCTCAAACTCCAAAATTGCCTTTCCATATCTTCTTGATGGTCACGAGGAAATTATTTTTCTTATAAAATCTCTTCAAACTCCCTTCATTCCATATTTAATACTTAATCATCTTATTTTTTTGTCTTGAATCAATGACCGCTATTGATCAACATCTTCCGTGAGGTGGTAAACTACCATGACAACTTTTTCCCTTTCACTACTCCCTAAGGCATGGAATATTTTTTCTAAGGAATTTATCCATTTCTCAACTACTAATGGATTTTTACTCCCATTGAATGTTGGTGGTTGTTTCCTCATGAATCAATCTTTCATTGATCCTACACGTTGTGGATTAGGGTGCTCCATACTGGTAAGGTTTTTATTCATAACCTGAGTGAGTTTTCCCAGTATGGTGATAAGTTGATCAGTACTAGTTGGTTAACCAGCTCCACTATAATTATACTGAGTAGGAATGAAATCACTACATGGATTACATGCATTGATATGGTTTTAATTCCTTCTAATAGGCTCCATTTATAATGAATGGAATTAGCTAGATTAGTTTATGAATCGAAATACATAATTCCAAACTTGTAAAATAGGTAACATAAATTGAATAGTCTATGGATATAATCCATGATCATAAAAATGTTTCCATTAAGGAAGTATATAATAATAATCCCTTCATAATTATTTGTAATGATAATGATAATTTTCCAAATAATATCCCATGGGAGTGTCGTAACCAAGAGTGTTGCAAGGCCTGTTGTCGTGCACCAGTTCCCATTTGAGTCTAGCTCAAAGAGTTCTTTTCAGGTTTTACCTCTAGGTACATTTGTTCCAGAGCCACATCCTCTTGCTCATTTCAAGACATGGATGTATTTCTTAGAAAACTCATAAAATCTCTACAATAAAGAAATTATAGGAAATTATTCTATACTCATCCTCAAAATCTATCTTACGACAATGTTCTCTAATCAGAGTTTTTCTAAATCTAGATTCAAGGGTTTGTACAAAAAATCCTCTAATACCCACTGTAACACCCCAACCCCAATTACCCAGATTTGGTGAATTATTACATAATATTGGCATGATACAAGAAAGTCATGTCCCGAAAGACCGACTAGTTTAGTGGCTTTGGAAATACTAGATACATTCATAATTTTTACATTACATTTTAAAATGAAAAACTACAACAACATTGTTTCTATTGACCACAATCATATTCCCTCTAACTACCCCTGAAGGTTAGTTATAAAATATTTCTTCGCATCGTAGAAAAAATAAAACATATAAAGGGGTGAGGTTAGATGATCAGTAAGGAAAACAATATAGAGGAAACATTCATAAATAAGCATAAACATTTAAGGCTGTGAATAAGACTAAAACAAAACCCTTTAAAACATGACCTTCAGCTTAATTTGGAAAAGTTAAAATCAAATAATTCCCTTTACTTATTCATATGGATATTCTACTAGTCAAATAATCACATGTAATATCAATATCCACTTTCATAATGATGGAATTCATAATGCCAGACTTCATAACCACATAGTCAAGGCCTTATGCCAAGACTACAAATAATATTTATTCAAATCCTTGTTCCAAGACACTAGTATGTCTCATGATACCAACCGATGCATCGAGGAGCTATAGCGGGCTCCATCCGTCACTTACTATGTCCAATGAATTCCTCTTACGAAAAGGTTTAAACATAACATAAACATTCTTTTTATAAGAAATGTCAATAATTTATCTATAAACATTAAATGGTGTAAAAAAACACATCGTTAGTCAAACATATCACAAAACCTTCAATACAATATGGAAGTTTTTTATCATAATAAATCAACTTCAAACAAACTTAAAATTCATCAAATGATATTGACATAGATGAAATCAAAACTATTTGAGATAAATATCTCATTATTTTTCTGAAATCATTTAAAAGTCGCATAATTATAAAAGAAAATATTTATTTTAGAAATATTCTTATAAGATTGTAAGGGAATCTTCGACGATGTTATAACGGAAAAAAATAGCTACACCAGCCATATATGTTAAAATAAGACATTCTTACCATAATTTTGTTGAAAAGGTTATAAAGGACCTTTTTTGAAAAACAATGGTAATATTCTTTTATTAACATATTATAAAAATTCAAACAACTTTATAAAAGACATTAACCCATATTCTATAAAATAATAATAATGTTTTGAAGTACACTTTTATGAAACAAAGATGTGGATGATAAAGAGGTCCCAGTAGATACTCACGTATAAAACAACCTTAGATGATAAAGCGATTTTTAAATTAACCCTTACCATGTAAATTTTCTTGGTATAGGGTATGTTAACCTCTAGTATAATAGTTAAATAATTGTTGTTAAATTATACAAGAACCATATACATAAATATGATATCACATATGATCTTATAATGTTTATTTGTTAATAATATTTTAGTATTATCGTTGTTTCGGGTGTTAACTGATTCATTTTCCTTTACATTCTATATTATGTGAGTCATATTGGTTATGGATGGGATGTATATTATTCATATCCAGAATGATATCAATTATTTAAACATTATTTTTAATCATCAAATGAAAATTATTCTAGAATGGATATGGTGGGGAATGAATCTCATCACATCCGTGGAGATGGTAATCTGTACGTACGAACAAGCGACACTATCATTATTTTGGTATTAAATTAATATATAATCTAATGTTATATCATATATACAGAATAATTATAATGTTATATTTATTATTTACATCAATTATACATCATTATTATACCGATCCAAAAAATAATGTATTGAATAACAACTACACCATGACACGGAGACGATAAGCCGTATGTACGCACTTATGGTGACATGTCATTCAAAGGATGGGTAGAATAATGAATATGGTTGTACCATATCTATTATAACATCATTGTATATATAATATATTGGAGTTATTATTTTTGAATGGAAACAACAAAGAAGTTGGAAGTGGATGAAGAAAGAAACATGAAATAGGTGATGGAATATTTAACTCTTTTTTGGGTTCTTCCTTTTTATTTGATCAAAAGGGATCCATAGGTTGGATTTCTGACAAAAGTAATGACTCTAAGATGAAGGTAGGATAGTTTAGAGGATATTTGGGCTGGGGATGGACGAGAAAAATAGCTTTGATGGTGTGAATTTGAGAGAAGGGGAAGTTCCCTTTTATAAGAAGGGTGAGGGGCACCTTAGGAAAAGATTGAAATCTTATTTTATAATAAACACATTTTCACTTTATAATGGCTAAAAAGTGATTTATTTCTAGGATATGGTGGGGATGGGTCAAAAAACACTCAACCAATAGGTTTTAGATAGGTTAGATTCATGATATTAACATTATCTTCTAGATTTAACTCTTAGTTAATTAGTTTGACATTTACCTTGTCTCTTTGTATTTTTATATTATATGGTTTATAAACATAATATAAAATACTAATAGATCCTAAAGTTGTTCATTAATAACATATATAATATTATTTAAGACTTTTGGCTGAACCTATGATTTTTAAGAACAGAATATCAATTAATAATATAATATTACTTTTAAAAACTCTTTATGTCAATTTTGACACTATTTGCTATTTTGTTTTTGTTAAATTCATTAACTGCATTATTACATCGAAACAATTCATTTAATAAATACTAAAATTTCGAATTACCCTATAAAATTCGTGGATGGAATAAAAAATTTCAAATTATATTTATTTTAACATCAATAATACCATTTGTTTGATTCTTTCACTAATAAGAAAAATATTGCATCTTCATTGTGTCATAAATAAATTTAAATATAAAATTTCTAAAAATTATATATAAAATACTATTTTGTAGGAAATAGTTGAATATTTCTACTGAATATTTATATTTTAATAGGTAACATATATAACACAATTTAATTTTTTTTACTTAAAGAAATATGCTTATATCATTTTTTATTTACTTTAACTTTATTAATATAAAGTGTCATTATCACTTACAAGTGGCTCCATGGGATCCCAAAATCTACCCAAGGATGACCATGGTAGGGCATGTGTCACACAATAGTTTTAGAACACCTGTTAGGGTAATTTAATATTATTATAATATTATTTTTTTACCATTATTTCCCATGTTTACCCTTTAACCATGTTAAATAAAAAATCTACGGATGTAATTATTCAAGATGTATAAAAATAAAAGATACCTATTTAATAAATTTTGAACTATTCATTAAAAATTTGGTATCCATTTCTCTAAAATCAAAACATAGAAGTTGAAAAAAATAATTTAAAATTAATTCCCATTGTCAAAACCAAAAAGCGTGTTTTTAAGAAATAATAACTATCAGAAGGTTGATACTTACTTATGTCGAGTTTAAATGTGAAATTATGTCCAATGACCAATATTAGATTAAATGAAAAAGATATAATCTAATTATACTAAAAAATCACTCAATAGTACAATTTAGCACAATAAATTATTCTAGATAAGAAATTTGTTTTTAATTAAAATTTAGTATTTTTCAATATTCATCAAAAACTGAATATTTTCAGAAAAATACCAAAAATTCACCCTAAGCTAATTTTGATATCCCAAACCCAAAAATTATGTCCATTTTGATTGATAAAATTTCAAAAAGTGAGTATTAATATTCATAATAGCTAGTTTGATTGGTCTCGATGTGTTAGAATCTCGAAGTTGCATACAATGAAAAATATTGCATTATTCAAAGGGAAACGTACCATGGAATCTGGGGGTGTTACAGATCACAAGAAGATGATTATTTCAAGAGAATTTTAATAATTACAATATAAAGTGAGATTGTACAAAAACATTTACCTCTTCATAATATTCAGTAAATATCTCCATGGATTAAATAATTAAAATATAATTATCAAATACAACTATATATTAAGAAATAAATATGTTACATATATTAGGGTATGTATATGCACCATATAAAATTGAGTTGGTTTATATAAACAAATACTTCTCGATGGAGTGAAATTTTAGAAAAAGTATCATTCCCCACACTTCCTTTTGGTTAATAATTATTTAACCACATTATATTTGTTTAAAAATGATATTAACTTTTAAAATATCCATATTTATCTTTATAAAATAATATATGATCCATTTATGAAATATTATAACTCCATAATTAATATAATTACATTATTTTCAATTTTTTTGGTGTTAATAACCTTGTTTGGTCATTCATGATTTATCATGAATGTTTTTGTTCTTATGAATATTATGGTGTTACATAATCTCAATTATAATAATAATGAAATAAATTTAATATTTTTACACCAATTATAATTAAAAAAAATAATTGTTAATGATATGTATCAAAAATGAAATATGTTATAATCATTTAGATGGTTGGTCATACATATAGACTACTAAGGTTTCCATTATTGATTGATCATTATGGAAGGAAGGTAAATAAAATTTCATCATTAAATAATAATAATTTTTTTTATCATATTATTCACTAAAATTTTGATATATATATCATCCATGTGTTTTGGTGATGAAAATAGAGTCACATCGCTTCCTAAAGGCATTAATCAACACATACACGATCAATTTTAGCATCGTTTAGTTATTAAAAAGTTAAGAATGAAAAGAATTTATCATATTTTCAGATTGATAAATATTTTAAGAATATCATAATTATATATTTTATATAACATATGTTAATTTATATTATACTTATTACATTCCGTGTAAAGAGTTATTGAAAGACGAATCAAATCGCTTCACGAGGAGGTAGTCCACCGTACACATGAGCGATCTTATCATATCCCCAAAATAATTGAAAATAAAAAAGTTATATGATATACCGATCCTAGAGGTATAATTGTTTTATAAATATCACATAATAAATTTATATCCATCATCATACTCAATCGTGATAGGAGGTAATAGAGAAAATGAATGATTATGGTTTGTGGGGCGCTTTCCTTCCACACACATGAATAATGATTTCCTAACCCACTTAATGGAAGTTGAGATTTCTGTAATAAATGAAATTTTCCTAAAATAATATTAGTGCATAAAAGATGCTATAAATAATCTATGATAATGTTTAATTTGAAATGAATTATATGGAGGTTTAGAGAAAATAAAATTTCTCATTCAAGAACGATACCTCTTTTTCAGGCATCCTCCATAGGTTATCATAAAACCCTTCCTATGTAAGTATTTATACAAAAAAAAGAAAACTAGTATTATGTTATGGATGTTTTAATTTGATTTTGGTATGTATGGGTTGAAAAATTTTGTTTTATGGATTGAATAAGGGAGGATAGTTTGTTGCAATTTATATGTTATATGGGTGGAACACTTGTATTTGATGAAAATAAAAAGATATGATCGTGTTTCATACTTGAAATAAGGATTGAAATTTGATTATTATAAATACATAAACATTTTGAGGTTCAAATATTTATATTTAATAGATTTATGAAAATTTTTATGTTTAAATTAACCCCTATATTTTTAGTTTTATCCTCTTGGAAATAAATTATTACCCAAAATTTGATTTATTTATTTACTAATTTCACTATTTATTTGGATGAAAATTAATTTACATAAATATTTAATATATATTTTTATTCCATGTTTTTAATCAATTTAGGAAAATTAAATTCATGGAAGTGGAAGAAATTAAATTAAAAAACCCCTTATACATGATAGGAAGCATATTTTTAAATAGAAAATTATCAAAAGAAAAAAATTATATCAATATTAAATTTTAAAATGATTAAAAATAAATAAATTTAGTTAATAGATATATAATTCTTCACAAACCTACCTAGGTACTCTATTAACTTGATAACCGAGGCGGCTCTGACATAACCCAATGGGCATTCCCGATCCATAAAGGTCGGTTACTAGCACCTGGAATCATACAACATGCAAGTGGGAATGATTTTTTCTGTAAGACATAGAGGAACTTAGACCAGAAAGTAAATATGCATATACAAAAACATCACTAGGAGTAATGTTCCAGAATGCGAAAAGGCATAAAAAATCCAAAATTACTACATCCCAATTACCGAATAAGAAAATAATCCCAAGTACATAAGGACAAAACTCCCCATGACCGAGGTTCAGCTGTATGATTCCCCCAAGAGACCCATTCCCCTTACTCGAACCAGGAAGATGAAAATCTACAAACACCCAACGTAAAATGAATGGTGTGATCTATAAATCATAGTAGGGTATCACCAAGGATTCCATAACAAATTCCAATAATAGATTAACCTCTGGAAAACCCTCAATTTTAAATAATATAGGTTTTTCATTTAAGTAATTTTTAAACAAATCATGATATATATTCCAAAATATGGAAATACACTTTAAGAAAATTATTTAAAAATGATAGAATATTTAATAAACAATGGACTATATAAGATATTTATATAAAATAGATTATATAAATTTGGAACATGTGTAAATTTGTTAAAATATCATTGTTTTACATTTATATCTCAAATGAAAATAGAATGAGAGAAACATTATCATCAACCAAAAGGAACGATAGTGCCTTAGGCTAAACGGAACCGAACACTACATGGGATCATTGAAAATTGTATATACACACATTCCCCTCTAACACTATCTAGTGGTGACTGGTCACCCTCCCATTTGGGATTTAACCTACCAGATGTATCTTTTAGATTATTTTAATATCATATGGTGTGTCCAAATATCTCACTGAATACCTAAGTCTTTCATGTTCTATTTAAATATGTTAAATTTATTTTAAGACTACTTAATTGAAATTTAAATCCCAATATCCAATTTCAAAATTAGAATTTTCCCTTTAAAAAAAATTATTTTTTATTGAAAAAGTGCCTCTTTCTATGATAAAACCACTAGGTTTCAATCAAAACATTTTAATCCATTTACACAATTTTGAGATCCATTCAAAACAAAATTCATTAAATTTGAAAAAAATTTCCATAATTAATGTCAGAAATTTAATTGAAACCATTTACATCAAATCCAAAATTTAAATTAGACAATATAAATTAGCCTATTCCCATATACACACCCCAATTAAATGGATTTTGAGGTTTTCACAATTTCTATGCCCAAATTTTGTCAAATATCATAATTCATTGGGATTTAGTTTTTATTAAATCAATTGAAATAATGTTTAAGAAATTTAATATAAATAATCAGTTTAAATAAATCAAAAAATGGGAGGTTAATTAATTTTTATAATAGGGATGAAACAATATATCATTTCTTGAAACACAAAACTCATAATGGTGCCCTTCACTGAGAACGATGGCGGAGAAGACCTAAAAATCCACCCTAGAAATGAGATCCAAAAACACATGGCATACATCCATCACTATCAAAATTGTAACACCCTGATGGTTTTATAAACATAAATGGAAATACATGAATCATGGTTTTATATAGATATTTATAACTAGCCTTTTGACAATATTTTGCAGCTTCTATGTATTGAATTTCAAAAAATAGTCATCTACAATTGGGATTGGTATGTTATTTAGATTCCAATGGGAAAAATATGATTTTCTTGAGAATAATAACCTACCTTTTTAAATAGTAATATGGAAATTAATATGACCGCAATGAATAGTAAAATTAATTATTATTTTATTTTCTTAAGGATATTAGATAATGATATGTCGATTAACTTTTCAAGGTGTTAAAAAACGAGTTATCGATTTAAAACAGTTACTTTTGAATAAATTATTATTTTATATAAAAATTGAATTAATAATATTAATATTTGTTTCAAAAAAATGGAGTTCATTTTTGAAATCTACACATAAAAAAATGGTTAGGGTTAATTTTTTGGGATTTTTATGAAACTCTTAAATTTTAGATGAATAGTGAAATACAGTAAAATAACGTATATTAAGATGTTCAATTAAATATACTATTTATGATATATTAAGTGATTTAAGGCAACTTTATTCAATCTCACATACCATTATTAATATTTTTGGTCACATTAATTATGTCTATTCATAGTTATGAGTAAAAATATTATAATAATGATTAAAATAATATAAAATACCTCCTATCCTCCACTGTAAATACCACCCTTATTCCCCTCTTCCTCCCACACCTATCAAGCCATTATCCTTACCTATGTTCTATCCTATACTCCCCCAAAGGCTCTTACCCAAATTATGGAGCTGTTGGTCCAACCAAAAGGCCAGTACCAAAGGCCTAAGAAGGATCTCTAGGAGAAGAGATCAAGAGGAAAACATCTTCTTTTGTTTTCATTATTTTATTTTAATTTTCATTTCTATTCTTCTCTTTTTACTCACCTCCCCTTATATAAGAGGAATTAATGATCTAGTATATTAAATATTTTGTATTTCATCATGTCTATTGATTACTCACAATTATAATTCTTAGTGGCTCCCACTTATTCAAGAAATTAAAACACTGTTCGTGATGTGTCAAATTACCGACATCGTGGATGATATGATTACAATTTCATTTAATTCCATAACGACTAGTCAAGAAACCATTTTTAAGGTTGAACCGGATTATAATTTATATATGATATGTCATATAAGGTTCAAGAATGTCACGACCCCCTCCCCACAAACTGTACCCCTCCTGGGCCGACAATGTGAGAAGAGAGATAATGACCCCCGAGTCCCACCTCCAGTAGGCCCCGAGTTGGCGACTAGCACCGAGGGTATAATAAACACACAAATGGGAGGAATTAACCTCTAAGAGAACACATGAATAAGAGAGAGATAAGATAGACACCAAACAACTCCAACTCAGAACTGAAATATAAAATAAACCCAAGTACATATATGAAATGCCATGAAAAAGTACTACAACTGAAAGTGGAAAACTACAAGTACCCAATAGAAAGGAAAAACAACTGCGACCACAAGCCTGAACAGCTCCTGCAACCACAAGTTAGTAGTAACTTTTTTAATCTCAAACCTTCTCCAAGTGACTTGAAAAATAGTTTATATATACATAGGGTGAGTATAACAGTATACTCAATAGGATCCTCCCCAAAGCCTCTCATGAAAAAGTATAGCAAGGATGCTAAAGCACAGTGAACAACAAGTGAAACTAACTCGTCACATAAATTGGTATACTAAGTTCCCAACCACCCCATGGATACTCTCACCATGTAACGCATTCAAGAATATAGCATATAGTAAAGATGATCAAGGGTACCCCACTACTATTTCCCCACTGGTTTGCTGCTTTTCTCCAATGACATACATCGTGTGCATCTATCTCTAAAGGCTTTCCCGTATAAACATGGGATAATCTCCAAAATCTGCACCACATGCACCACAAAGGATTGCCCACAGACACCTTGGCTAAGAACCACACCATCATCACAACCAAAAGTAACCAGGTAGTTTCTAGGAGCCACCATAGCTCGCATAACGTGTATCATACATCAAGTATTATACCTCAATCCATCACAGCCCATACACAGAGTAAGGATCCTCAAGCCATCACATCCTATACATGTTACACCTATAGTAGTCCATAGGAAACTATATTTAGAATATATGTGTGTGAAATAACCACAAGCCATTACAGCCCTCTACACACATATGTGGGAAAAACTAACCGTTGTGCCAAAGGCACTAGTATCTTCCAAGAGAAGAGAGCGTGGCTAAAGGGGGTAGTCAGCCATTCAACATCCAATCAGAATGCTGGGGAAAACACCCCCCAGGGCTCAGAATCCCCGGGGTGTCAGTTTTCCTTATCGACGGGGTGGAATAGCGTATAGAAACACAAAAAGTATAGAATATATAATACCCACAATCACACTATGGGCATAACCTAGTCTTAAAAACAACTGCAGCTAACATCTCTCGGACTCCAGGCAGCCACTTCTAAGACTATTTATCCTATAAGCATACAACCATTTAAGGGATTTATTAGATTACTTCATTCATATTTATCAATTTGACTATATGTTAATTAATTCTTCAAACATTAATTAACCATGGACACAACATCAAAAAAACTGAATTGGCATCATATTCAAAAACAACTGCTCCTTTTAAAAGTTATAGCATCATCATTATGTTCCTGCATCTCTAACCCCATGGGTTAACATCATTTATTCAAACATTGATTATAGGATTACTTTCCCATATTCCCAGGCATTCTAGAAAAGCAACCTATGATACTAAACAATAGGGTGCTCAACACGTTGAGTAGATGTACCACCCATCGAGTCTTTCCCCCCTATAGAAAAAGCGTAGAGCCAATCTCCCTCGAGAGGCTAAACACGAAAAGCAGGTGGAATACCCCGCTTGTCATCGCCTCATTCAGAAGAAAGGTAAGTAAAACCAAATGGCTTGAGTTGTGTGGAAATGTAAAGCAGATAAATAACCAATCAAACCACCAAACATCCAACAACCACATCCATCCCATTCCATCATCCATGGTGTCCTCTCTGACACCAACATGCATAAACTGATGCATCTCGCCACTCTAGGAGTCATCCGCTACCACATCCAAAAGGCCTCCCTGCCTCCACATATCACAACAGCCATACAGTCTCACATCACAGTACAAGGATCAAGAAAACAAAAATCACATCAAATGGGCTCTTGGCCCTTTAACAAGGCATCCAACCTTCATACAAAATGAGCACTCATGGCTCTAAACCACAAGGCACTCGGCCTTACAAAAAAGAAGGTAACTAAGAACCCTACCAAGCATTAAATTTTATCATCCAACCAGTTCTTTAATCCCTGTTGAATTAATATATTCAATTTGTAGGTTCTAATTCCGGGAAAACTAATTAGTAAGCTATCATAAAAGATATAACATGCTTACTATACCAATCTGACAAACATCAAATTTAAAACAACTACAACAATGAAAACAACCAGATTCATTTACATGCCTCTCTATATTTATCCAATTAATTATCAATTAATTTCATCTTTACGTTCTTTATCAATTTTCATCAAGAACAAACATCTAAGCAAAGAAATCATAGATATCACACTATCTAGAAAAACATGAGGCAATAACATATGAGGGATAACAATTTATTTATCCGGTTCAAATATTTAATTAGGTCAATTTCATTTTGATCCAAAGGGCTAAAACATGCTAACGATACAGTTTCACTTAAAAGAAAAGAGAAGCCGTGAATCCCCTACCTCAACAATTCTTGACAATCTTTATCCACCCAAAGGGTCACAATCCTCCTCTCGTGACAACTGCATCCACCGTTGGATGCCACGGTACGACAACACCAACCAAACCCCAAGAAAAACCCATTTGAAACTTGTAGACTACATGGTATAATATAGAAGGGAGAAACAGAGAGGATGATACCCAAAGGAACATAGATAAAAGATACCATATATGGAAGATTGGCCGACAAATCTCTTTTCCATGCAAAATAGAGCTGAACCAATCAAAGGAGTAGGGTTTTATTGTGAAACTCCTATAGGAAGTATTGAAAGGTTCTAGCATTTTATAGCTGAGGACGAAGAGGAAGAGCAAGGTAGGATGATATCTTATCCCTTTTGAAGATTTAATTAGGCGACGGTTTAAGATTCGGTTTATTCTCCATAAAAAACAGATCGAATTAACCCATACGGTTTGGCCAAGTAAAAACACCCCGTGCTATAGGGAAAATTAATATAGGATTTATGGACTTTTAATCATCCTTAAGTGTCCTTAAAATAAGGTTTTAAATGTATTTTGCATCAAAGGGAACATCAAAAGGGAAAAAACTGTAGGAAGCTGGAAACACTGTTCACATTCTCAAAATTTGGAAAAGGCAAGTCTACTGATCTGGAATCACTGTACAAGACTACCGATCTGGAAACACTGTACATGTCTCCCGATAGAAGGTCACCAATAGAACCTCAATGATAGAAACTCTGTTCAAGTCTACCGATGGATGGTCATCGATAGAAGCTCACCGATAGAAACATTGTTCAAGTATACCGATAGAAGGACACCGATAGAAACACTATTCAAGTCTACAAATAGAAGGTCACCAATAGAACCTCACCGATAGAAACATTGTTCAAGTCTACCAATAGAACCTCACCGATAGAGACATTTCTCATGTCTACTGATATAAGGTCCTCGATAGAACCTCGTCGATAGAAACATTGTTAAAGTCTACCGATAGAAGGTCACCAATAGAACCCCACCGATAGAAACACTGTTCATTGAACCTCACCTATAGAAACACTGTTCACATACCGATACGTTTCATAAAAATAGAAGCATTGTTCACAGAACTGGAAATTTGGCAATGTGTTGGGGATAAGTTACCTTGACCTCCCAGAACACCTCCAACACCACATTTTCAGAATGTAATGGACCGAAGAGGTCCGGGCCATTACATGGAATCATTTTATACACAATTTTTTAATTTAAAAAACAAAATGAGTTTCTTTATTATAAAAGAATCACCAAAATAACATAAAACTATATCAATAATAATTATACTTATGAATCATCCACATGTCAGAATTCAAAATGATAACTATTGGAATTTATGTAGCTGGAAATATTTAAATACCCCTCCATTCCAATTCTGTATTTTCACTTCCAATCGACAGAAATATCCATCATGAACTGATCATGGAAAAATGTAAATAACGCACGCAAACCAATGGATGGAACAAAATACTAATAATTAAAGGGTTATATTATGATATCAAATGATCATATAAGATGTTATAAACACGAATAGGTTTCTATATGATATTAATAATATTATTTTAACCATTATACATGAGGTTTAAACTAGTTTTGTGTTATAAAAACTCGAGGTAAGGAATTCTTAACCCAATTTCCATCCTTTGGGTTAACATTCTACATCATTGTTCACGTGGTATTAATTTTTTTGATTAACTTTTTCCATGTTATGAAAGATTATGTTTATTTATAGTGTATATAAATACTCCATTCACTCTATTATGTCTCTCTTCGATTATAGGAAAATTTAAAAAAGTTGATTCTTTTAGAAACTGCTTTTTAAATTCTATTTCACAAAATTCCAATGAAATGTTCTTATGAAATTATTCATGGGCTATGATTGATTTCTAGTTCTTGTGAATTGTTTATTATAGAGGGTGAGACCTATATCTCTCCCAAATTAATTATGTATTTTCATGTTGGAGTTCGTCCGTATTGTTACTCAATGTGTAACTGTAATGGTTACAAAAATTCTAAGGTAGCCATGAGGGTTATGAATTATAATGTAGCCTAATGGGTTACAAGATTAAATAAATAATTCCCAAAGATACATTAATGGTTTTATTTATGTTCATTATGCTTTGTGGAAATATTGTGAGAATTTCATGTTTCACCAAGTATTAATATATGGGTGATAAGTATGCCTTTTTAAAATGATTTCATATGTTATTAGTATTCATGGACTAATGTGTTCATTCCGTCTTTTTATATCGCTTACTGAGATTTTTGTTCTCATACCAAGTTTTAAAATTATTTTCATAGGTTATAAGGATGTGTAAGACAAATAATTAAGTTGTGTTTTATTTTTTAAGAATTTTCAATGAAATCATGTTTTATGTGAAATTTTATATATCTTGGAAGAAATGAATACTGTTTTTTTGGTATCCACTCTGTAATAATGTATTATGTTATGAATTAATTATATCCCAATTCTTCAAAGATCCAAACATGAAAAGATTCTTAAATTTAAAGGAAGCAATTTCTTGACTAAATTTAAGATCTTGTAATGTAGTATGGTCGGGTCCTTATATATTTTATCAGAGGAATGGTTTAGAAAACATTAGGTATTATGAGTTTTTTTTGTTAAACATAGGGGTAGACTCTATGTTTATTCTTTAAGTTAAATCCTTGTTTTATAACTTTTTAAATTATGGAATATCAGTTTAAAATTGAATGAGAAGGATATCAAATGACATTCATTTCTATTCTTGTTGACTTTCTTGCAATAATTATTGTAAAATCATAACCATAGGATTCAAAAAAAAATTCTATCTTACAAATCACATGTGAGCATTTTTTTGAGATATCAAATACCTCTATTATACAACGATTCAATCATGGATCATGGGTTTTATTTTATCAAAAAAAATTCTCAATATACTCATATTTTTAGGACTGGTAAATATTATCAAGGCATTTTTAAATATTTTACCTTATCACCAGATTTGGAAGCATATTAGGATTATGAAAAAGGTGCTGAATTAGGAGAACCTTGCGCAAACTATTTATATTTTATTTTAAAATAATGTCATTTATAACATACTTATGGTATCCTTAAAGGACAAATGATGGAACGTTTCAACTCAATCTTGGTCTGACTTCTTCTAAAAAATAAAGTTTCACCAGATTTTTTTAAATTATTTGTCACACATTATTATTTTTCGAAACTATTTTTCTGTGAACACCCATATGAACAATGTTGTATAAGGTATATTTGGATAATGGAAGAAAATTATTTCAAGGGATCTATAAATAATTGTGGCATGACTTGACCTTATATTTATGTGATCAAGATGATGAAGAAACCCAGTGGACACCTTGATCAGGGTACCCTCTAATGTTTAATATGTAAATAAAATTGAGTAGACATAATTTATAGAATGTGGAGATAATGAAACACCCCATGGTTTTCAAAAAATAAATTTTAATTCATGAAAGTTCTTTAAATTATATATTTATAATTATCCTTTCAACATAATTTTATAGTTTCTATGTTTTGATTTTCAAAAAATGGTCATCAATTATTTTGATCGTTTGGTAATATGGAGTCAAATGGAACAAATATTATTTTTAGTGAATGGTAACATACCCTTATAAATAGTAATATGACCCTAATTAATATTCAATTTCATTATTATTTTATTTTCTTAAGGATATAAGATAATGATATGTCGATTAATTATTCAAGGTGTTAGAAAATGAATTATATATTTAAAAATTTTGTTTTGGAATAATTTATGATTTTATTTCAAAATTAAATTAATAATGTTGATAAAATTATTTTAAAAATGGAGATCATTTTTAAATTTTACACATCGAAAAATATTTAGGGTGAGTTTTTTGAAATTTTTTTAAATTCATGAAATTTCAATGAACAGTGAAATATAGTAAAATACAGTATATTAAAATTATAAATTAAATACACTATTTAAGAAATCATATGTCATGTAATATCACTTGGTTCGAACTCACATGACATTATTACTAATTCGGGTCATGTGAATTATGACTCTTTGTAGTCTTGAGAAAAAAATATTATACTAATGATTAGGATAATGTAATGTACCTCCTCTCCTCCACTATAAATATCACTATCAATGCCCTCTTCCCCCCCCCCACACCTCTTAAGCATTTATCCTTACCTAGGTTATAACAAATAATTATCCCAAGGCTCTTCCCCACTTCCTATAGCATCTGGTCTCACCAAAAGAAAAAAACCAATGGCCTTAAGAAGGACCTCAAGGAGAAAAGATCAAGAGGTAAACATCCTCTTTTGTTCACCATCTTTTTTTTCATTTTCTTTTCTATTTTTCTTCTTTACTTAACTAACATTATCCAAGAGGAATGAATGATCTAGTATCTTTAAAATTATATATTTCATCATGTTTATGGAATACTCACCATTATATTTTTTATCATATCCCACTTTTTTTATGAAATTAAAACAGCGTATGTGATGTGTCGAATTACCGACATCATGGATGATTTGGCTTCAGTTTATTTTACTTCCTTAAAGACAGGTCATGAAACCATTTTTAATGATGAAAAATATTATAGTTTTATTATTATTAATATATAAGGTTATGTATTCATTATATACACAAGTTTTTAACTTATAAAACAAAATGAGTTCTTTGCAATCGATGAATCTCCAAAATAACCTAAAAAAATATAAATAATGATTAAAATTATGAACCGTCCTCATGTGATAATTCAAAATGATAAATTTTATAATTTATGGTTATGTAAATATTTAAATACCACTCCATTGCAATTTATTATTTTCAGTTCCAATCAATAGGAATATCAATCATGAAGCGATCATGGAAAAACTGTAAAGAATGCATCCAAAACAATGGAAGGAACAAAATACTAACAATTAATAGGTGAAATGATGTTATGAAATTATCATATAAGTTGTTATAAACATGAATATGTTTATGTAATATGTTAATAACACTCTTTTAACCATTATATATGATGTTTAAATGTTTTCTTTGTAAGCCAAACCGAAGGTAAGGGAATTTTTCACCCAATTTCCATTCTTTGGGTAAACCTTCTACTTCATTGTTCACATGGTATTGAAATTGTTTATTTGACAAAATTTGGTTATATTATTAAGAATTATGTGATTTTAAAAGGTTTATACATATTCCATTCAATCTATTAAGTATCTCTTCAATTATATGATATTTATAAAGAACTCTTCTTTTTAAAACATCTTTTTAAATTCTATTTTATGATATTCCAAATAAATGATTTTATGAAACTATTCATGTTGTATGATTGTGTTATAGTTTTTGGGAATTGTCTCTAATGAAGGGAGTGACCTATGTCTCCCTCTCATTCATTGGGTATGTGTTTGTTGGAGTTCGGTTGTAAGGTTACTCCAAGTGTAATTGTGATGGTAACAATAATAGTAAGGTAGCCATGAGGGTTGCAAATTATTAGGTAGACGAGAGGGTTACAAGGTTATGAATGTAATTCCACAAGATAATTTTATGGTTTTATTTATGTTCTTTATGTTTTTCGGGAATCTTGTGGGAATATCTTGTTTCAAGATGTAAGTATATATGGGTGAAAAGTATGTCTTTTGAATATGATTCAATAAATTACAAGTATTCATGAACAATTTTGTTCTTTACTTATTTTTATATCCCTCATAGAGTTTTTTTGTGATCATCCCATGTTATTAAAATGATTTTCACATGTTATAAGGCTATGTAAGACAAATACGGAAGCCAAGATTATTTTTTGAATAATTATCAATGAAATCATGTTTTATATGAAAAGTTTTATATTTTGGAAGAAATGAATACTATTTTTATGGTATTCACTCTATAATAATGTGTAATTTTATAAATGTAGTATTTCATAATTTTTTAATTATATAAAACTGAAAATAACCTCAATGTTAAAGGAAGTGATTTCTTGACTAAATTCAACATTATGTAATATAATAATGTTGGGTCCTTATAAAAATGATCCATCGAAATCCGAAAGGAAGTGAAAGAATGATAGATGAATAATTAAGGAGAAATATTATTCATGAATCACACCATAAGTGAAAAAATGATTGAATACCAAATGAATGGATTAAGAAAGTTTTGAAGGAACAATGTTCTTCTAGAATAAGCTTTGGGTTGAGGGAGAATAAACTAGAGGGGTGCCAAATGGAAGGACCAACAGCACTACCTATTTCAGAAATTCACTCATGGTATTACACAACGTGTAATCCTAATACACATCATGGAATAAGTAAATTTTTTAACCATTATAAAACATGTTAACACAACTTAAATACTGATGCTCCAAATTAAAAACTGATCATTAAATCTTTCATGTCATGTAATGACCAATCATGACATGTACCCATCATAGCGTGTATCCATTCACGACCGGTTGTATATCCAATACATGATGTGTAACCCAGTTACACATCATGTAATAATATTAAAACCTACAGAAAAGGCTAGTTAAACCTGATATTCCAAAAAATATCTATCTTCAAAATTATAGGTATCCTCTCTATTAAATCTCTACCAAACCCAATCAACAGAAAGGAAAACCCATGAAAGGTTTTATGGCACACCAGTTAAATGGTAGTGGGATGTTACACCATCCCCAACCTAAGATCTTTCTATCCCTAGAAATAATTTGAATAAATTTTCATGGAAAAAGGTGATGGAACTAATCTCTAATCAGTTACTCACATTCCTATGTCTCGAGATTATCATAACCATGTTTCTATTGTACAAGTACCAAAGGTATCATCTTCCCATGACATACCATGGTCTCTATGTAAAATATCATAACTAGCTACTCAATAAATGATAAATGAGGTTCAATCATTATATCACCCAAGCACAAAATGTGAGATGGATTAGAGAGATACTTTCTTAGCTGTGATACAAGGAACAAGTTATGTATCAACGTTAGCTAATATGAAAGTTCTAGATGCTAAGAAACATTCCCACAAGCTCAAAAACCATGAAATGTCGCATGAAATGGGGAGAAATATTTCTTTTCCTCCCATGATTTCGATGAACCAATTGGGGTGAACCATTAAGAACACCAGGTCCCCAGCTGAGAACTCCAACAGTCTACACTGGTGATCATCAAAAGACTTATATTAGATTTTCACTCTTTTTGGAAAACGTCCTCTAGGCTTTTGCCTCACCACAATACATAGAGTTCCTAATGCTACTAAATTCATAAGAATCACCTCGTAAAGAGTGGATTTCATCTAAACATTATTTCAAGAAACTTCGTCCCCTTTATCCAAATCACTAATATGAAACTATGGAATGAGATCCATAAAATTACACTCTTATAAATATTGATTAACTTTATGGGTTGGATGTTTCATTCTTAACACATCTGAAATGTCATTCCATTTCCATAGGGAATATGTGATTTTAATTTCAAAAGAATTCAGGTACATCATCCAATGTCTCAGTAGGAGATTTAAATATTATGGAGAGAATATCTAACTCAAACTTGTATAGTCTAAGTATGCAATAATTCTTTATCGAAAAAGGTAATGTTTCTAACACTTAAGCGCATGCATTATAGCTGAAATTTCAAGGCCATGGGAATTACATTTCTTCTTGTGTGGACTATGTTGGTGATACTTATAGGTTACTATATTATTTCCTTGAATAAGAACATAACCCACACCCAAACCTAATGTATCACTATAGTCCACATAACCCTACATGGCTTCAGAAAGAGTCAATATTGTCTCAGCAGTCAAAATATTTACAAACTCAATAAAATATCTATAATAATTATTCTTTAAGTAAAGTTCTACACCATCAGAGTTAGAGAATTCATAAGAGAATTCATCTTTTAGAAGTCATTCATAACCCAAAAATAGTATTTGGTTAATCCCAATAATATTTGAATGTTGAGAACATTATAGGGTTGCTCCAAATTTATAACATACTTTACCTTATTGAGATCAATTGATATAAATTGTTCAGACATCAAATGTCCTACAAATTTTAGTTCTAGAATCCCGAAATCAATCATCGAATGCATTGCATAAAGATTTTGATTTCTCAATAGAAATAGAACTGTTATTAGATGCTTCACATGATCCTCCATGGATTTATAGTAGATGAGTATTTCATTTACAAATACTACCAAAACATATCCAAATAGTCCTAGAATTCCATGTTCATTAAATCCATGAAACTTACAGGAGTATTTTTTCAACCAACAAGCATAAAATTTAATTGTAATGGCCATAACTACTTTGAAAGTTGTTTTTCTAAATTCTAGATTCCATTATCATCATATGATGGTAACTGGATCAATGGTTGATCATGGAAAATAATGTTTCCCCTTTCAACTGATCAAATAGATCATCAATGTGTGGAAAAAATAATTTCTCATTGTTGTAGCTCGATTGAGCTTTTGGTAATCAACACATTAGTGAAGAGAACCATCAACCTTCTAAGTGAAGATAACTACTGCCACCCAAGGTGACATACACCATTGTATAATTACTTTTTTATAATTATCTTCCAACCAAGACATCCTCAAATTTTTTTAAATGGTGCATTTATGTAATTGGGAATTGAAATTGGTTGAGTTGCATGAATTAAATCAATTGAAAAATCAACCTCTAATACTAGTTGAAAACAAGAGAAGTCAAAAGAAAACATGTTGGAAAACTCACTGATGACTAGAGGGAGATCACCACCCATAGAATCCAACTCTATATCAAATAAAAACAATGATATAACATTCCCCAATTATGAATTAGATGGTCCGTCTCTACATGACCATAAGACCGATTCTCCTTAAAATACAAGAGACACACCACTTGGGGTTGTAAGATAGACCCTTCAAAGATAACAATAAATTTGGGATATGTTAGTAATTATCCCATCCACTCTGAATATTATTTCAAGAGATTTCATGTTGGGAACCATAAAATTATAAGCAAGATCAACATCTGATAGAGAGAAGACATAAGAAAGAATATGGAGACTTTAAACTCTATACGCACTAAGGGGTGTAGTAATATAAATTTCAAAAGATAAATTCTCCATAGGATGAACTAGTATATTAACAATATAGTTTGAATTAAATGAATGAGATACAACAGTAATAAAATGAGTAGTCACTAATGATGATGATATAGTAGTGGTACCCCTCACAGTTACTAGACTAGTGTCAGCCTCTTTTAAGACACTTTCATTATTTGAAGTAGCCAAATTCTAGATTTCAGTGGATAAAATCATTTTATAAATGAATCTTATGATTTCCCCATAGTTTTCGGAGGAGTTTTTAATTCCATTTCAATATGATTTTTAGAAAAGTTATGGAAGAATCTCTATAACTATCCTGAATATATTTAGGAGCTATAGTGCTTGGCTGCCTCGAAGAAACCCCTCCAAAAAAATCATGGTGTTCCACACTAGAAGAAAATCAATAAACATCCTCTTTGTGCTATATGAGGTCTTGAGTAACTCTGCTGTTGGGAACTACCATGTGAATCATCACACTTTTGTTTCTCCTTAATGTAACTCACACTACCATTGGGAGTAAAAGGAACTCCCTATAACCTTGAATTTCCATCCATGTCCTTCTCAACCATCACTACCATATCCATCACATCAACATAAGTGGGTTGATCTATCTAGAAAATCCGAGAATGAATATTGGATCAATGTCACTGATCGATCCTTGAAGCTATCATCTTCTCATTGGATACAATCTCTTTTTAAAATATATGATCATGTGAAAACGATTTAAATAATCAATCATAGGTTTTTTCTACATGAAAAAATCTCCACAACCTTATCCAACATCATAAAATTTGGATAGAACTGGTAGGTGAAAAGAACCATGAAATCATTATATGCAAGACTGTCTTGTTTCCTCACTGCCACCATTGTGTCCCATTATCACCTACTCAGTCCTTCCATCATAAAGGTGGAACTCTTTAGCATTATCTCGTTTGGTGTATGTAAGAACTCAAAAGAACAATATAACATTCCCAACTATTCCATAGAATTTACAAGATTAATGGAGCCTTTGAAAACTGATGTCTTCTGGTGAAGGAATTGTAAATATCTATTTCAAAGAACATCCCCCCTGAGGATCTACACATGGAGCATGAACAAGGACACCAGGTGGTGCCTCTCCCGGTGATTGGAAGGTGCTCACAATCCCATCTACTATACGTGGGTACACTAGAGGATTTGTTCACTATAGTTCGGTAGCAGCTTCCTCCTAGATCTGATCCATGTATCTTCTTGGAGGAATGATGCTATACTAAATCAATAAATTACAAGTAAATCATAAAACTAACACTCAAAATAAGAAACAATTTAAATTATTTCCAATAGATAAAATAATTTTATTTGGATTACACTATATCAAAATAAAAATAGTGAAAAGATGATATATAATCCACAAGATGTATTTAACTAACCACCCCTAGTGACTTAAGGTTCATTATGTTGATAGCTGGCTAGAAACTCAATCCCAACTGCCACCTAAGTCCTGAAAAGCTTTCAAAAATGCATATTGCCTTTATGAAAAAAGCTCATCAACCTCCCTCTGATACTAATTTTTCATGAACTAGCCTATGTAACCTAGAAAACTGATAAAATAGCCATCTCTAACATAACTCAAAGTGCTTTCTTGATCCCCACAAGTTGGTGAATTGCATATTACATCCTAAAATGTGAAAGTGGGAACAATATTTTTCTACCAGACATAAAGGATGTATGAAAAACAAGACAATATGCATCTGAAAGTTAATACAATGGTAGTTAAGTCCCAAAATAGAATAAGGCGTTAAAAATCCCAAAGTACAACAACCTAAATACCAAACTGGAAAATCAACCCAAGTCTATATAGAAAAAACCCACCATGAGCAATGTTTAAAAGTTTGATCCAGCTACAAGATACCATTTTCCTTTGTTCGAACCTCGATGATGAAAATCTACAAACACCCAAAGGAAAATTTTGGTTGTGAGATATAAGTCCTAGTTGGGTCTCACTAAGGATTCCATAATAGTTTCCAACAATAGATTAACCAGTGTAAAGAATTCAATTTTAAATAAAATATGTTTGGAAATTAGAGTATATTTATTCAAATCTTATTATACATTTAAAAAGAAAGAAAAATACTTAAATAAAATGATTTACAAATGATTGAATATTTCTAAAACAATTTATTAATCGAATAATTTATATAAAATAGTTTATATAAATTTAGTAGGTATATAATCCCCTTCAACCAACACTTCAAGACATTTATATCTCAAAAGTAAACATCAATTGAGCATAATGGCCATATACCAAAAGTTATTTTAGTCTTTCTAGTTATTAGACTCCACACACTCTAAGTGATAAAAAAATATTATTATACACATAATTAAATATCTTAACCACTGAAAAAATGGTTTCCTTTACTTAAATCTCAATTCTCTGAATTAATAACTGATCATTAAATCCTTCACGATGTGTAATGACCAATAATGATGTGTTCCCATCAATGAGTGAATTCATTCAAACCATGTTTCAGAGCCATTACATGACATGTAACCCAGTTACATGACTTCTAATCATCCAAAATCATGTAGAAAAGTCTGGTTAAATGTGAGAAGCCCAAAAATTTCTGACATCACAATTAAAGGTATCCTCAGAATTAAATATTGACACAACGTAGAAAACAAAAAAGAAAAACCATGAAAAGGTTTATGGTATAATTCCCCAAATAGTAACAGTTTATTACAAAATTATACTAATTTAAAATTGAAAACAATTAAAAATATAACTTAAATTTATAAATAATTTAAATGAAAAAATTATTTTCAATTATAATTCTGTAATTTTAACTATTCATTGAAAAATTAATAATTTCTTGAAAAATCTAAATAACTCACCATAAAAAATTTTTGATAGTATAATTTAAAATATTATTTTCATTTAATCAATTAAATATTATAAAATAGGCAACAAATATCTTTAAATTTTGTTCATGAAGCGTAGCTAAACCTTCTAATTTATGAAGTGCACTTTTTTCAGAAAAAAATCTCTTTATTTAAATAATTATTATTTTCATTTAAATCATTAAACAAAAAATTATCATGGGTATACATTATATTTTTGAAAATTTACAAAATTATATTCATACAAACTAATTTAATGGATTGGTTGGAATGGTTATTTTTAAATTAAATTAAAATAGAGTATCACATTTTATTTACACTTGATGTTGAAGGCCTCTCAAGATATTGATGAAATTAAATATATTCTAATAACATATATTGTAATGCTTCTAGTGTGACATTCTAAAATTTCATATTTAATATTTATATAATTCTATTATCTTTCCAAATGATAAACGAACACTCTAATATGATATATATATATATATTAGGTTATTATAATTAGTATTATTTAACATATTCTAAAATTTTTAGGTGTGTGTCTGAAATGAAATAGTGAATTCTGGATAAATATAGAATGTCAAAGCAGATTATTCAACCTTCAGTTTAGTTCAAGAAATTTGACATATTTTTTTACCATTATAAATAAATATGAATAACCAAACTGTGATGTTGACTTTTCATGATATGTAAAAAATAATATAGGGTTTTTATTATCAGAAAACTAGCCCAGAGAGAGTGTTATTAATGAAGCTATCCATGTCATAACACAATTAAAAATTATAGTTATTTTTTATAGAATCTTTAAATCACAAAAAGAATTTATATAAAAATATATTTAACTTATGTATCTAAAATGAAAAAATTAAAAGGTGTACATTTTTGACAACCTATAAATAAATATATAGACACTATGGACTTGAAAATAAATCAATCAAATTGTCAAATCATAAGATATAATCATCATTATTCCTTAAAATAATTTTAAAAATTAAAATAAAACATTATAAAAATATAAAATATATCAAAGTATATTATAATTATTAAATGACAATATTAATATCAAAGTGGAAAATAATTGATAAACATATTTGCATTACTCTCGATGTTAGTAAAAATCATTAATTATTATGGATTTTGGATTCAATTATATATTTGATGTAAGTTATACTATATAAATGTTAAAATATTATGTAAAAAGTCAAATTAAAACTTTGCCTGAGAAAAAAGTACCTATTTCAGTTTGGGGAGGCTACTATATAAGAACAGTACATTTAAATTATCCTTTAGGAGTGTAAGTTAATGAATTGTAAATAATAATAAATGTTTCTCAGTGAGATATAATGTGCATAAAACCTTCACTAAAAGATTATGTGATAGAATTTTATGATGGTCATTCATTTTAATGGTTTATATCATATTCATATTATCATGTGGTAAAGAATATAGATGAGTTATACCGTGTTTATGATAAAATGGTGGTTTTTAAAATCCTAAGACTATAAGACTATATGAAAGTAGGTGGTGCATATACTGGTTCATGGGTCCAATGTAACAACCCATTCACATATAATATTTTTTCAGTACAGAATATAATAGCATAAAATATTTTGAATGTAAAATGAAATAAGTGTCATATATAGAAATTGATGAATTTATACTGATAAATTCAAAAACGATGACTAGGAATATTAATACAGACAATAGAATAGTTTCCTCACAAGCGGATGGATAAAACAATTTATACAAATATTAAATGAAAATATTATATAATTATATCTAATTATATGGAAATAAATGTTTAAAAAGGATAAATTTAGTGTTTTTATTATTATATATCATAAATGTTAGTTAATAATTTTATAAATAATTTAACGATTTAAAAGAAACAATATTTTTATAAAATATAATCACAAATTAAAATATTGTTGTCTTATGACTATATGATAGTTTTGTAAGTTCTTAATTAATTATTCAAGGTGTTATAAAATCACTTATTATTTGAAAATATTTATTTTACAAAAAAATTATTATTAAACATAAAAAAAATCTCTATTATTTATATAACTATTATCATAAAATGGAGTCAATTTATGATTATATAAATTGAAAATTGGTTAGGGTAAATTTTTGGTATCCTTTTAAAACACTTGAATTTTTTATGAATAATGAGATATGGTAAGTTACGGTGTAAGCTAAATACATGAATTATTGAGTCATGGATGATGTATGGATGATATGATCTAATAATATAGAATAATAAATAATTATATGAATATATTATGTGATAATTGTGAAACATGTCTTATTCTTGATCCAAAATAATAAACTAATGATTAAAAAAATAAAAAAACTCCTCTCATCCACTATTAATACTATCCCTTACTTCCTCTTCTATCGAAACATCAATGACATGTACATTGGTTAATTTTTTCCCAATTACATTCTAAGGTCTCTCCCCACATCCAATATATTATGTTATCACCTAAAGGAAAAAACCATGTGCCTTAATGATAACAAGGATAAACATTGAAGTGGTAAAATTCTATTTCATTTTCATTTATTTTTATTTCAATTTATTTTGTTTTATTATTCCAACGTTACCTACCCTTATCCAAGTGGAATGAAAAATCCAATATCATATATATACTATAATTTTATCATCTTTATGAAAAAATGCATCATCAAAATCCTTTTCCACTCTATTTTAATAAAAAAAATGATATCATCATCTGCAATGTGTCGATTTACCGCTATCATCGATGACACACTTACATTTTTGAATACCGCCTTCATGGATGGTCATAAAACCATTATTATTATAAAATAAATATTATTATGCATTATATATGTTATATAATGTTTTGGAACTAGTATTTAAACATGATATTAAGTAAATTGATATACATTCATCATGGTCATAAAAACATCTTAAATAAACTAAATCATTTTTCATTAATGTTTTATACAATGATACATAAATATAATAAAAAATTGTTATATGGTATAATTTAACATTATGAAGATATATTTACTCTATTACTTTAATATTTTGTATTTTTTATTTAATTCAACAAGAATTCCATAATTAATCGGCCACCGAAATCCTGAAAAAATGCTCCCGAAACAATGGAAATATCAAAATATTATTAATAAATGGGTGATTTTGTTATAAAATGGTAAATTAAGGAATTATAAATTTGTTTGTTGTTATTTTTATATTATAAATTAATAAAACTATTTAAAACATCATATAGTAGTTTTAAGCTTATTTTATATAAGACGAAATCGAGGTAAGATACTTTTCATTAAAAATCCTCCTTAAAATTTATATTTTTAAAAAATTAAAAATGGATGTTTTTATAAAAGTATTATTTCTATTTGAATTTTTCCTATAGTTCTTGGAAATTTTTTAGGATGAAGGTTGGGACCTTTATCTCCCACTAATTCATTAGTTATGGTTATGTTGTCAGATGACCGTAATGGTTACTCCTAAGGTAAATGCGATGGTTAAACCATTAGGTATCCATGAGTGTTACATTGTAAGGTAGACATCAGAGTTAAAAATCATTTTCTATCCAAAAGGGTTACAGTCTTAATTATGTAATTCCCAAAATTAAATATAAGGGTTTATTAAGGTTTTCTATATTTTATTGAAATCTCATGTTTTCACATTGTAAGTATATGAATAATTTAATGGTGAGTAACATATCATGTGGAAATGATTTCATATATTTATAAGAATTCGTGGATTAATGGTTCTATTCACTTGTATGTACCTTTTTGATATTTTATGTGTTTATCCCATGTTCATAAATTTTTTTCATAGGGTTTAAGAATTAGTAATAGAGAAGAAGAATCAAAGTTGAACATCATGAAAGTCATTCATGAAAAGAAATAATGTTTTATTAAAAAAATATTTATTATGGTACAAATGGATAAATTTTTGTAGTTAAAACTATTTATTCTTGTTTATTCATATGTATTAAGTCCTTATTCTCCAAAACTCTAAATTGAAATTTATTTGGGAATGTAATAAGTTCTTTCTAGTATAATTAACTAGATTATGTAATGTATATGATGAGGTCCATATAGTCAGTATTAGAGCATGGTTTAGATAAATTTTGACTTTAGGATGATGTTTCGACAATTCAAAAAAATGATTTTTACACTATTTTTATTTTTAAATGATATATAATTTTAATATTAAAATTTCACTTCATAAAAAATATGGCCATTTATAATCACTTTTTGTAGATGAAATGAGGAAGATGATGTAGGAAGGAACTGAGAGGATGATATCATTCCGAATTTACAAACTAAAATGGTGGTAATTGGAAAAAAGATATTTTTGGATGGATATGTCTCAGTCCATGCATGATATAAATATTGGTGGTATCCATGATAAAGAATATCCAGAGCTATGAAAACGAAACATGATGATATTTGATCATTTTATAAGGAATCACACTTATGATTTCAGTGGATCTTCTAACATAGTGGTGGATGGAGGATGGACTAAATCCATTTAAACGATATTTTATGTCATGGGGTGTTCAAATAATAAAATTTTTAGTCTTTATATTTACCTTTTTGAGGTAGAATCTGACCAGTGGTGGTCATTGGTCAAGAATATTAGTGATAGTGAGGATATTGATGCCTTTGAATGGGTTGACTTTTAGAATATTTTCATTGAAAAATAGTCAATTAATGTTTTTTGAATTATTATTGAAAATAAATTACTAGAATTGAAAAAAAAATATTTAGTTGATATTTATAATGAAAACATTACATGATTAGAAGGGTATACTCCAAATCATATTTAGGGTCATGACAATGAAATCAACATTTTTTACTCAACATTAAATCGAAGATAATTAATGGATTTGACCTCCCAAAATCTCAAAAGTTATGATAAAATTGGTTGATGTGTTGAGTGGGTATAAATAGACTTTCCCAATGACAACATGTAGTTTAAAAACAATAAGAATAATAGTTCCGGATGGAAGATGATTAGTAATAGTCAATCAATGAAATCTGGTGGTAAGAAAATTTAGTTTCTGGTTCATGGGTAGTATAGTAAAAATCAAATTGGGGACTGCCTTAGAAAATATAGGAAGTGTTTCTAATGTTGTGAGTTTGTAAATATGTTTTTAGATTGAAATTTAAGTGACCATAGTGTTGGTATGTTTAAATATGTTAATAACATGATAATGTGTTTAAAATGTAGTTAGATGGGTCGTTTTTCAAATACCTACCCAATGAATGAACTGAATAGAGAAAAGTAGCTTGATTGTAAAAGAAAAGGTGTAGTAAAATCAATTGATACTACTTTAATGATGTTGGTACATCAAAAAAAGTAGCATCAACTGCATTTTGTCCACATGGATTTTTATAAATTCTTGTTTGACATGATATTTACACATTCATTTACGTGTAAAAAAGTTTCTAGGTATTTGTAAATATCACATCAGGAAATGAAATGAGATCATTCGGTTAAAAAACCAGGGCAAAATATTAATAAAATGACTTTATAAGAATCTTCTTATTATTTTCTATGGAATGATATTACTTGTAAACCTTTTATTTTTCCCCTTAGTACAGTTTCATGTTATTCTTTATATTGAATGGATTTATTATTTTCATTCTAAGATTGATTTTATAGCCAATGATTTTTTATGAATGATTTTCATGTTGTATAAAAGAATAATCATGTATCATTGATTAAATATTTGGAATATCAATAATGACATAGTTGTTGATGATGGTATATTTTTAAACTCCCCATATCGAATGGATCAAGGGGAACTTAATGAATAAAAAAATTACTTGTAGGATTTTCTTGATAATGTTTTATGAAACCTAGAAACTTCACTATGGGGTAATACTTTTTTTTGATAAAAGGAAATATTATACCCTGATTCCTTTCAATTATTATGGATCATTGAATAACATTATAGTTTATAATAAATATACATTTCCTCTTATAGATGACCTCTTTGATCAGCTCTGGAAAGCTAAATATTATTCCCAGATTGAATTGAGATCTAGGATCCATTAGTAGATGGTGAAGAAGGATATCATTCTGAAAATAAATTTTGGTACTATATCAGGGATTGTGAGATTGGTGTTATTCCTTTTGGATTGACAAAGTATCATACCATATTTATGGACCTTATGAATTTAATTATCTGGGGTTATTTGGATTTTTTTTTCTTATTTATGATATTATAGTGTTTTCAAAAAATTATGAGGATCAAGAAAAGTATTTAAGGATTTTCTATAAAATAATCAATAAATAAAACTTAGAAGGAAAATTTATAAAATATGATTTTTCTTTATTACAAATATCTTTTCTCAAGAGTGTTATAAAAATGGATGGTGTAACAATTGATCATACATAAATAAAATTGGTTGATGAATGACCAAGATCTAAAAATGTTACCAAGATTCATAGTTTTCATGGATTAATAGGCAATGAAAAATGGGTTATTAAAAACATTTCATGGTAATATTGACAACTAACTATGTTCATAAGAAATGGGTTTAAATTTCTTTGGAATGAAGAATATGATGTTTTTTTAGGACGTGAATAGATGATTTGTAAATTCTCCTATTTTGGCCATGCCTTCCATAAATGGTGATTTTTCATCAACAATGATACTTTAGTGAATGGACTTGGTTTTGATATTATGTAAAATGATCATATAATTAATTATTCATCAATAAAACTAAGACCACATGAGTTAAATTATCCCTCACATGATTTAAAATTAGATGAATTTGTTTTAAAATTAAAAATTTGGAGGAACCAATTATAGGGATATGAATGTGAAATATATACAAAACAAAAAAGTTTGATGTATATATTTAGACAAAAGGAATTGAACATGTTGTAGGGAATATGGTGGGAACTGATAAATTTTTATAATTTCATGATCAGTTACCATCCTTGAAAAGGAAACAATGTGGTGGATCAATTGAGACAAAAAATCACGATATATTAACCATGTTAATTCTAGAACATGTACACTAGGATAATGATTTGATAATTTTTATCTATGATGTTTTTGGTATAGAAAATTCATCTTTTTTTATTCAATTGTTAGTAATGTCACCTATCTAAGAAAGAATTCAGAAGGTGTAGTTAAAAGATCATGAGATCTGAAAAATAGAATTTGGGAAAGGTGTATCATGCCATAATTTAATTTTGATAAGGATTGTGTCTTGATATTGGGAAAACGATTTTGTGTTTATTTTCATTCCAAACTTAATAGTTATTTTTAATGGGAAGATCACAGTTCTCAATTTTCAGTTCATCCCAGTAGACATAAGATTTATATAGACCTTCAATAGTATTATTTGTGGGATGTAATGAAAAAATATATTTTTCTTATTTTACCATGAAATGTTTTACTCGTCAATAGGCTAAATCCGATTGAAAACTTCATATGGGGATGCTTCATTATTTTCTAGTGCTATATTAGAAATGAGACAATATATCTGGGGAATTTATGGTGGGACTACCAAAGTATTCTCGAGGTAATAATGTGATTATTGTAATGGTTGATAAACTATCTAAATATAAACATTTATATTTTATTTGATATAATATAGATTTAGTGCAGTATTCTCAAATATAACTCAAAGAGATGGTTCGTTTGCGTGGAGTTCTTCTCTCTAGTTTAATTTGAAGCTAGACAAATATTCACTTATAAATTTTTAAAAATAATTTCAATGTCTTTGGGAACTGAAGTAAATTTCATTATATCCTTTCATCCGCAATATTATAGTCATATAGAGTGAACTATTCAGACATTTGGAGGACATGCTTTGAGTTTTTTCAATGAATTACAAGGGAAATTAGCATCATCACCTTTACATACATGATTTTTCTTATAATAATAGTTTTCATTATAGTACATATATGTAACCTTTTGAGGCATTTGATATAAATGTTTTGTTCAACAACAATCATTTGAGATGAAGTTGGAGAAAATAAGTTGGTGGGCATAAAATTAGTTATGTAAGAGTCTAAGAAATTAAATATGATCTTGTATCATTATAGAGAAGCTTATCTAAGTTATAATAATTATGCAGATAACTAGAGGATAGATTTGTTTTCAAAGTAGGTGATTATGTTGTTTTCAATGTTTCTCCCTGGAGAATTATGATGAATTTTGGAATAAAGGGATAGTTGTGTCTATAGTACATTGTACCCTACTAAATCATTGATTATGATGGACTTTTCCTACCAAGTTTCTTTTCCATTGATTTTATATCAGGTACACAATGTTTTTTGTATAATGATGTTGAGAATGTAAGTGCCAGATTGATTATATTTTTTAAGCTCAAGTGTTTTTTTCTAAAAGGGAATTATTCCTATGAATAAAATCAAGTTCATATTCTTGATCATAGAGTGAATTCATTTTAGAATAAGATAATTCCACAATATAATGTTTTCTGGAGAAACCACATGATAGAAGAAGAAACATAGTAATCTTAAAATCTTGTGAGGAAAAGGTATACTCAATTGTTTCATAATGGAATAACTATGTTGGTAAGATACAATTTCTAAAAGGGGGCATGTAACAACTTTGGACCTTTTAAATATTTTTTTTCATTCTGAAAAAAATATATGAATTAATTATAAATTTATAATGAAATCAATGTCATTTATTGAAATAAATGAATTTATTCTGATGGAATAGTAACATCACAACTATGAATAGTAATATAGCTAACTGAATAGTAACCTCATATAAGAAAGTATACATAAAACTTATCCACCTTATGAATGAATATATTATATTATTATATCAATTAATATGCAATTAAATGTTTTAAAAGTGATAAATTGTGTGTTGTTAATTTTTGTAAACATAAATGTTTAATTATAATATTATAATTAATGTAATAAATTAAAATAAAACTATTTTAATAAAATATAATCATATATTAAATTTTTTTGTCTTATTAATTTGAGATACTTTTATGTGTCCTTAATTAATTTTTGAATGTGTTATATACTAAATTATATTTTAAAATTTGTATTTTGGTATACTTTATGATTTTAATTTAAAACTAAATTTCTCATGTTTTGAAAATTATATTTCAAAAAAGGTGTTTATTTTTGAATTATACATGTCAAAAAAAGAAAAGGGTGAATATTTGGGATTTTTTTATAATAATTGATTCTTTTTCAGAATTGCAAAATATTGTAATTACAGTATTAGCTAAATACATTAATTATTAAGTCATGGATGATCTAATGAGTATGTAATCCCATAGTCTAGAACATACCTTCATTATTTTCTTATATATAGTGATAATTCTAAAACTATTAATAGTCTTGATCCAAAATATTAAACTATTTAATAAAATAACCAAAAAACACTCATCTCCGTTACTATAAATACCACCCATCACCACATGTTCTACTCAAACCTAACATACTTCTATCTACTTTAATTTATACCCAATACCAATAAAATTCCTCATCCCCTTGACCATGTCCTGATGGGATCACTAAATAGCTAAAACCATGTTCATTAAGGATTTTTTCAAGGAAACTAATTCAAGACAAAAATCTTCTTTCATTTTGTTTTATTTTCTTTTCAATTTATTTTATTTTATTTTTCTCTCCTCAACTACTGTTATCAATGTAGAAGGAATAGACCACTATATTATATATATTTAAATTTTATCATGCTGATGAAAAAAATAATCTTCAATGTCCTCCTCCTATTACTTTTAATCTACAAATGATAACATCGTCTCCGATGTGTCGATAGACCGCAATCATGGATGATAAACATTCATTTTCCATTACCGCATTCTTGGATGGTAAAAATTAATCAATTAATATTAAATAATACTTTAATTTTCAAATTATATGTTATATAATGTTCTAAAACAATTATATAAACATGTTATTAAATAAAATGATATAATTCTATGATAGTCATAAAGAGCGCCTAAATATACTATATCATTTTCATTACTATTTTATCTAATAATTCATCCTCATGTAAAAACAGATATATTGTATAATTTAAATTTATGGAAACTTATTAATACCATTTCATTCCAATTATAGAGTTTTTAATATATTTTACAAGAAAATTCAAAACAAATCGACCATGGAAATCATGAAACGAACACAACCCAAACAATAGAAGTAGCAAAATATTATTAATAAATTAGTGGAAAGTTCTTATTTTATGGTCATATAAGGTTGTATAGTGGTGGTTATAATTGTTAAAGAAATTAATTACACACTTTAAACCATTATACAAGAGTTTTGAACTGATTTTATGTAATACATACTAGAGGTATGAGACTTTCATTTAAAAATACTCATTTAAATATCTATTTTCACAAAATTAAAAAGAAATGTTTTTATGTATGTATTCTTATTTTTTCATTATGTATTGGTTCTTTGGAATTATATATAATGAAGAGTGGGAATTTTATTTCCCTCTAACTCATTGGGAGTGTTTATGTTATGAGTCTACCTTAATGGTTACACCTAGTGAAACTGTGATGGTTAGAGCATAAGTTATCATTGAGGTTTACATCGTAGGGTATGAGTGAGGGTTACCTTGTAAGGTAGCCAAAAGGGTTTCAAATCATATGGTATCTTGGAGGGTTACAATATTATGTTCAGAATACCCCATGTAACCTATATGGTTTTGTTTATTTTTTTTCTCTCTTTGACGGAAATATCATGTTTCCACAATGTATGTATATGATACATTAAGTGTGTAAAGTATATCTTCTCAAAATTATTTCAAAAGATTATAATAATTCATGTACTAATATTTCTTTTCTCTTTTCTTTCCCTTAATGATATTTTTTCATGCTCAACCCTTGTTTTAAATGTTTTCAAAGAGGTTAAGTATTGGAATGAGAAAATAAGAATCTGAGTTGAATGTCATGAAATAAATTCATGAAAAGAACTCATGTTTTATTAAAGAAATCTATTATAGAAGAAAAAGTTACTTTTTAGTATTATACACATTGTATACCTGTGGATTAATATGTAGTATTTTTTTATTCTATAAAACACTATTGTGAAAAGATATTTGGGAATATAATAAGGGTTTTCAAGTAGAATTAACTAGGTTATGTAATGTTGAAGGTCATGTCATAATATCCCAGTTTTCCTACAGTGGTATTCGAGTCATGTTATAGGATTGTGTTTAGAGTTAAGAGTTATGGAGATTACATTTCTTAATAGGGTACTTATCTATGTTAATATTGTATATATATTATGATATATAAATTGGTAATCGATCAATAATATTACATACGAACTAGTTATGAATCTATTGATGGATACATAGTCCCTATTTTATTTTACTCACGTACCTTGAGAAATTACAAGATATATGGGTAGATCCACAAAGTTGTTTTTTCATATATTTAATATTAATATATCACAATATTTATACCATAATAAAATTACAATAAATGGTAATATACCACTTTTACGTATTTTCAAATCATTTTATTATTTTATATATAAATGGTTTCAAATGAGAATTGGTATTTTTAAATACTATTTTTAATTTAAATAGACATGAGAAAACGTTGAATTGGTATATTTGATGGGTTATGGGTGGTGAAATCCATGAAAATCTAAGATTATTAGAATATCACATTGGGTATTAATGATATTTAATATACTTAGAAATAAAATAAGGGTACCAAATTATCTAATCTCCCTATGTTTATTTAGAATACAATACCGAGAGGCATCTATAAACTTTTAATGATATGCTTGAAACTACTTGATATATATGTAATATATTTGGGATCACATTACTTTTCACATAAATGGTTTTATAGATTTTATCACACCACCATCACCATGGAACTATATAGGCCTCCATATATCAATTCAATTAGCATATAAACTAGATTATTCACTGCCAATTTATTTTTTGACTCACATATATCCAGATAAAATTTAACATGTTAAAATTGTCGCATTATTATAGAAAATACATCAAAGTTTAGATTATAATAAAATTAATATTATTATACATAAATAAGTTATACAATATCAATATATATTAATTTGGGTTTTCCATTTTAAACATATATCTTCTACGACGTCTTGAAAACAAAAACATTCATGTAGCCTTGTTTCTAACTCCTTTCACCTAATCCAATGGTACAATAGAGAAATATAGGATACCAAGATTTCTAATTAATAATTCAATTCCATCTATTATCATAGACTAATTTTTTTGTTACCCCATTCATCCTAGAAAAATAGATAATGGAAAATATATGAATATAAAATCCATTTTTATCTATTTTAAATTCTTTTAATAATAAAAAAATAAAACAAAATGGTAACAAATAACAAAAAGAAATATTATTTAAATTGAACCACCTTGGGAGATTACATAAGCCCTTACACTTTACCATATATCCATATGTTTATAAATGACGAATTTATGGATCATAAACACACCTGTAATATTTTATCATTATTTTCATAGAGGTCAAGATATTCTCATTTATTATATCTTCCAATTTTTAAAAAATAAATTTTTTATTTTCATCATTGTTCAAATTAAAAAACACTAAAAATAAATTTCATTGTTGATGAACCTTCAATAATTATAAATTATTAAATTTTAATTTGTCTAGATGGGTTATGAGATCAGTATATATAATTGTGATTTAGGGGTATTTACAGGTCCTATCAAAGACATTAAGGAGGAAATAAATTGTCCTCATAAGTGTGTTCATGTTAAATAATATAGTGATTTTTCTAAAAAATTTCCCAAATATCATGATAATGTGTAATATAATGAATTGGTTCCATAAAAATAAGAAATTATTCCAAATAATTTTTAAGTTGATATACTAGTGATTAAAGATTATTTAAATAAAATACACTATATCCATTTGAATTCCAATTGAACTACATGGAGAAAGAGATCCCATTTTATGAAACAAAAATTCCAACAGTCGCTCATTGTTTTTGAATGTTAGATTGGACACATCACTACATATCCTAAGAAGATGAAGTAGGAGACCCACCAATATAGTTAATTAATAGTACAGTAGACATGATCTTGATCAAAATGATGAGGACCAATTAATTTTCCCACTACATCTATATTATATCCTTTTTATTAAGTTAGAGGTGGAACTGTTGATTAGTAGACATCAAAATATCTAAAATTTGATGAGCATAGTTCACATCGAATATACTCAAACGTGGTATTTCAAATCTTGGTATTGATATCCCCTTCATATTAGGGATAGAAACCATAACTATTTAGGTTTTTCAAATATGAAAACAATAACTCATGGGATCGGGATTAACCTCATAATTTATTTAATTTTATGTATATTCATAATTCTCCATTTTTTTTTCACTATTTTACCTCTAAATAAATATAAATTTTTATTTATTTTCATTAAAGGGTGTAATTCTAGTTTGAGTGAAATTTATCATTATCCATGTTTTTGGTGATTTAATGTATCTTGACATATCATTCAATCATATTTATTTTATAGGTTTCCAAATTATAATTTTCTTGATGATAAAAAATATCATTTAAAATATATAGATTATGAGAAATTAATGAAAAACTTATAGGGGTATCTGGCCTATTGTTATGATATGTTAGGTTTTATTACTCACCTTTCATTTTTTAGTGTGTTTTTTCCCAAGCTAAGATGAATTATCATGATATTATCTTGTTATATAATTTTTTTATGAGATATTAAATTAATATTTATTATATCAAAATTTTAAAGGATTTTGAAGTACTTTTTCCCTTCATTTATTTTTCGTATTTCTAACATAATTTTTAAGTAAATATAGATGTTTATACTGATGAATGATTTACCAAATACAAATTCACATTACTATAAAGGTAAATGAAACATTTTCTAATATCATTTTAATGATTTTTTTATTTATGGATTTGTAATATGTGTTTATTATTTAATAATTTACAAGAATCATTTTCTAAAACTATTGAGACTAATAATTTTTTATTAATATTATTGATGAAAAAAATATTTAATCCCTTTGAAAATTTTTTACAAAAGCTTTATATATAGACATTATTTATTCATTCAAATTCCAGGAATGAACTTATATGTATACTCTATATTTAATGATAACATATCATTTCATGCCTTACTCTTAGTGAGTTTTCTAATTATTTTTTATTTATGTGTGGGTGAAAGGTTATTTTAGGGGGGGTGTGGGGAATTAGTATTAGAGAATGAATTAGGATGAGTATTTGTTTATGGGGAGAAATTAATTTGATGTATACGATTATATTTTCTTATTCCCTCTATGAAATAGTCACACACAAAAAGAGAAGTATATATAAAAAATGAAGATTAAATAACAAAGAAATAAAGATAATATTGATTAAAATGTAAGTAAAAATGGACAATGAATATAAAGAAATAATATTTTATTGGACTATTATTTTTAATTTGAGATGGATTTTTTAATTTATGGTATATATTTGTATGAGTATGTAATTAGTATGGTTTCTAAATGTTCAACATGCACTATACCTAAGAGGATATTATTCATTTAGACTTTATTTTTAAACATAACCCCACCAACTATTGAACCACAGAGATAGCCATGTAAATTACACATTATTAGTGAAATATTACTCTTTCCATGTATATAATTAGAGATATATAAATCCTATGGAAGGATATAAAAATCATTACAATATAAATATAATTTAAAAAAATTCTATTTAAAAAGAGTGAAAAATATATTTCTATGGCAGGTTGAATATAAAATAAGGAACAAGTTGAAATAAATTGTTTTAATGAGATTGAATAATGCATGAATAAGTCAATGGAAATAGAAATCATATAGAAATAATGTTAAAATCATTTATTTAAAAAAATTGCGGTTTTCTCATATTTTAATATGATTCTTATTGTTACTCATATGATTATTTTTTCTTAGTATCGAAAATGATATGTGTGGATGGATAGATATATTTTCATTTTAAAAAATATATTTTATGGTCATAGTATATTAACCCTTATAATATGTTTCTAAATGGGAATCAATTAGATTTATATGTTTTATCTTTTTTTAGGAAGTAGATTTATAAATAGACTTAAATGAGATTTTATTAATTTAAATATCAATTTGAATTGAAATTGATATAGAATAACATTTAATATTGAAATTTTATGGTTTAGAGGTGATCAAGATATGTAATTCTATGAATAATTGAAAATCACATAGCCCGTTAAGGATATTTCATATCATATGAAAGGGTACGTAAGATCCACCACACATGACTCAATAATTTTGATAAGGGAAATTGTGTTGTGGGGTAGGGGAAACCATGTAATTATACCCATGAACATAACAAAATAAATAAATATAAAATTATACTTCATCCTAATAAATTATTAAGTTTTTGTGATTTTATAAAACTTATAGCCTTATGGAGTTTTGAATTCCACTCTACATCAGTTCAAAAATACCATCTACTAGATTTTTTCACTCTATTGATATCATCAAATAACATGTATATTTTATCAGATGAAACATGTCTTCATTACTCTATACTCATAGTTTATATATAATATTCAATTTATGAACCAATTAAATCTCTCCACATATGACTATAACATAACCGTTGAGTGAAGATTCATGTGTGTATCCTAGAACCAAGATGGTTGTTGTACCTATGAATTAATAAATGTATTCCATGATGCTCATTGTAAAAATATAATTATTTGATCAAATTGTTTTACACGGAAACAAGGACTACAAAGTATCAATTTTAATCTATCAAACTCCACATACTGATTTTTTCCATTCCAGCCTATCATTTTTTCCCAATTCAATATCATATTAGAAATATATAAAACTATTTTACTCAATTAAGCAATATTCTATTAATAAAATAACAAATAATAATATATTACAGGAATTAAGATGATTGATATTGGACATCCTTTGGAAATGTTTCATGGAATTTTAATATACCATATGTCATTTTGTTTATAAATAAAAAAATGTGTAATATGTAATTATTTTTTGAAGAATGAATTGTATAGTTGGTACTGTTATTTGAATGAGACATGTATCTTATGACTGTTTGTATACGAGAACAATTTTTTGTGTTGGGTATGTAGGGATAATTCACTTGAAGACAACTAAGGGATAAAAATTAACAATCTTTAATATCCATATCCATGGATTGTTCAATATGATGATAACTTTTTATATATAGTTATGTTTCTAGTCATCATATAGGAGTATCATATAATGAGGTAGTTTTTTTGTGCATCTCATTAAAGGGTTGACTAGCTATATATAATGGAAAATTTGGATTTTTATGTAAGAATCAATAAAAATTAATTAAATAGATCACTAATATATGAGTCTTCTATTTCTTGCTATGAAATTATGATATTATTAGAGGATTTTGAAATTATATAAGAGTTCATTTGGACTCCAGTAGAGAATTTTGGGTCTTCAGTTGTGTATTTGTTATGCTGTAGGCTTATAGTGGGTGCATGCATTCATGAAAAATCATGATAGCTCAATGATATCATTGGCCTAGTTTCAAGATCCATTTCTTATAAAAATTTTAATACAACACAAATAATCATGAATCAACATAAATTTTTAATTTTCATTAAGTGAAATCTATACTACAAAAGTTTAGAGAACAATTTATGGGCTTGTTGTGTTATATTTTTATATATTTGACAAAAATTAATGGAATAATATTTAATGAAGGTATTTTGGGGTCTTATCATATGAAATGGTCACTTCGGGCCACTTTTTATTTTATATTTATATATCATCTCTTTTTGCTTGAGTTCGTTTGATTTTATATATGTTTCACAGTGAAGGAATTATCTTATTACTTTTGTGAGGTAATACTGATTTGGTTTATAATATTTTATTTTTTGATGTTCATTTGGCCCTTTTAGATAATTTCTTACCCACTTTTGAAATACAGAGTTCGGAAACTCTAATGCCTCCCTTTAGTTTTTCCCATTTCATTCAAGTATGACATTGAATTCTCATAACTGTAGATCTGGATTAGACTACCAATAAATTGATTATAATTTTTTTGAGAATATATAATTCATATTATTATAAATTTTCCCTATGATATCATTGTAGTTAGTTGGTATGGATGGTTAAATGGGTTTTTAATTGTAAAATAAAAATAATTATTCCATTTTATTAATAATTATGTTCATGTAATTTCATAGATGTTATAATATTTATTTAGGTCCAGTCATTGGTATTCTATAAAATTGAGTCCCAAAATAGATATATTCCATTATATTATTGTTTATAATGTTTCTCTTTACATATTTAAGTGGGTTCCTTAATCATTTCATTTAACATAAATTATTCTTATGGAAATAGGAACTCCATTTGTTTTACAGTTTTATACTAATGTCAAAATCTATGATATATTTCTATAGGGAGTAATTTTTTAGAGGAGTATTTTTTTCTCATAACATGATCATAATATATTGATCCCTTATTTTACCCTATGATATTTTTTAAACATGGTTGGTTGTATATATTATGATATATAGATTAAATAACATGATATATTTTCATGGAGTGTGATATTTGGATATTATGATCGTGATGAATGTCTTGTTAGTGATATAAATGTATTTGTGTGAAAATGGACTATACATCTCTTTACAGAGGTACCCTACTTATATTATTCCATTACTAAAGGAATATTATTTCAATGATTGTATAGTATAAGAATCTTTCTGTGGGGATACACATACAAGACATTCCAGATGATTTTAGACAATTTTTTCTTAAAGGTTATTTCTTTCCTTCTATTCTCACAATTTTATAATGAACCTGTAATGTCTCGCTCTAGAGGCCACTCAACTAGTTCCCCAACCTGGTTCTCAAAATTACCACAAGTGTGACTACTTAATTTATAAAGTCTATTTACTTATTTAGAAGGTATTGATTGAGATTATTGAGAATCTGTACCCCATATCATAGTTTATATTTATGGATAAATAACTAAAAACCGTCTACATTATAAAATCATAATACATATAAGAAGTAATATTATCCAATAGTAATACATGAATTGTTAGGTAAGAATAATAAATATATACGCAAGATAGGAATGAATTTTGTGTTTCAAACAATATAGAAAGATTCAATCCACTGTACATTTTCATGATTTATGAGAATATGCAGCATTAGCTTATTTCTATAAGTTGTGATGTTGATTAATAGAGAATAAGAACACATAAAGTTTTATAGTGTTTCTGGGAACAATGTTCCCCTAGTCCACTCCATTGATATTATTTCAAAAATCAGTATGATTGTTACTAAACAAATATTCTGATTAGAATACTTTAAGAACTGGGTACAGGAAGATGAAACCCTTATAATAATTCTTTGAAAAGGCCTTCTCGTTATTTTATAGGGGACAAAATATTCATATCTTTATCCATGAAGATGGTAATCAACTACCATGACTGTGCATGTGGATCCAATACATTTTTATATTATTAGATATTGACTTTAATGAACAAATAGTTTTTTATTCATAGTCATGTAGTAATCTGGATAAAAATGAATATTCTCCATCAAAGATAATTGCCTTAAAGAAAGAAGGGATTTAAAGACATAGTTATTGGAAATGAAATTCAATTAAAAAATAGACATATAACAAAAGTGATAATCAATCAATAGTTTGCACATCAACATACAGAATCATGTTGGTCACTAATGTGCAGGTCTATTTGAATAAAAGATCCATATAAATTTTTTTATGAGATATATACTTCAAAAATAAAACACACCACATATAAAATGGGAAAACTAATTGTATTTCACAATAGGTATTTGTCTAGAGTTCAGTATTAATATATTAAACAAATTATCATAACATATCACTATTATTCTAATTTAAAACAATTTATAATGTGTCATATATTCCAAAATAATAGGGAATGATTCAGTCCTTTGAATAAAAGTTTTTGAATTGGTTTTAAATTTAATTAATGTTATATTTACACCCAGTGAGATAATTGATGAATTTTTTTGAAATATATTTAATTTAAAACTCTATTATTGGAGAGGATAAACATTGGGGTCAATCAAGAAACAACAAAATCCAAAATTAGGGTAAAAAATGTATGGTCTATTAAAACTGTATGGTTGGAGAGCCTTATTTTTACCACATATGTACGGTTTCTTCCAAAATAATGGGTTTTGATACATGCTTCCCCAATATTGTTGGGTTTATGATCTAAATGTTTTTATTCCAAACACAGGGTTTCTAAAACATAAATTACACATACAAAAATAGGTTATAAAGAGTTCCAAAATAAAACTTTTAAACTCATATAATATAAATAATCCAATATGTTCACTCATAAATATGATAAATTTATCATGAAATATATTCTTGAAAAATACATAATGTAGTTTCATAACTAAAACAATAAAGGGTGTTTGTGGGCATCATCATCAAAGACATTCATAGTGTATTTTTAAGAGAATGCATTCCCAAAAATATCCCCAATTTTATGATCAAAATACCAATATAACCTTAATTATATAAAATATAAGAAATGTAAACCCAATGTAAATAATATCATTAAAGAGATATAATAGAAACTAAGGATGGTGTTTATAGTTGATTTGTATAGTAAATATTTAAATTCTTATTCTCCTTGATTATTATAAAAATTGTTTAACAAAAAAGTATCACTATTGAGTTTACCCATTTTCCCAAATTTTTTAGATATAAAATAGAAGTTAATATAAAATGGTTTAATAAAAATTCAATGTACCACATAAAATTGAATTAATGTTATTAAATTCGATAAAAAAATGATGTTAGTTCTGCAAATAGAAATGGATAGGAACATTAGTAAACTAATAGAAACTAATTTAATATAAAAACAAATTCATTAATAAATGTCTTTATTGAAATATCCATTTGGTTGAGAAATTTATAAAGGTAATAATAACTAAGGGTGATGGTTCTTTTTAGATGATATTTGTGATGATTGAAAATATTGGACATTATACAGAACATAATTTATCTCTTACATTGTTTTTATGAGTCATTCATTAAACATGTTATCCCACTACATCCCAAAATTCCTTGATTATTGTCCAAAATTCAAATTTTAAACTGAATTTGGTTTCAAAATATCATGATTCTTTTCATACTGATGAAACCTTGATATAATCTTAGTATTATTCTATGATCATTTGATGATAACTTCTCATCCAGGTCTATTTGATTGTCCAATGATACAATTAGAGGTTCACTATCACACTGATTACTGTAAAGAAGATCAGTCAAATTACCCATAACTAAATTAATCAATTTAGATCTTCTTATTAGACTAGGAGAAATTTTTGGAGAATAAGTGGATGCTTTGGATCAACATATGGTACTTCTTAATGATTCCAAGTGACTTACCAACTACTAAATAAAATCAACAATGAATATCTCTGAAATTTATTCTTCATTTACCTTCTTAATATAATTATCCATTTTTATTTTCGGGGTATCAAAATCATGTGTGGAAATTGAATGTTTTCCATGAATTTTCATTTCATCATTTATAGATTCTAATACTTATATTGGATTTTTTAGGATTATTAAATGATAAAATGGTTACTTAGTAGTATTTTTCTCACACTATCTAGGTGAAATATTCTCCTTCATCTTATTAAACATGGTAACTAACTCATCAATTTAATTATTGAGAGAATCAGATGATTTTTCTTCTTGATTTCTTGGTGGTTATCGAATTTTAAGTATAGATAGGGACTCACATTTATCTTTCTCACTATAAGATGAAGGTACATTGTCAATCACTTCTGTCTTCGATTATATAAATAAGAAACATTTTGGAAATAATATGTAGTATTTGAAAATTTTTAATTCTCAAATAATTTAGTAGTTTTAGCTACTAGTGGATGAACATTCTCATTACCTTTAGAATTCTCCCCATTATTGTTTCCTCATGAGAATATTTGTGACATATATTATATTCATTATTTTTAGGGATCCATAAAATAGTAGTTGTTTTCACTACTAAAATTTGTTGTTATTAAAATAATTTATTACTATCATCATATACAAGAGGAGACTAATATGTTGGTTACTTTCGTTGTCTATATCAAGTGATAAGGGGCTCATTGTTTACTTCTTCTAAATGATTATCAAGGGGTGGATAAATTTATACCTTTTAACTTCTAGATCGGTAACATTATACCTAAGACAACATCTTTTTGATGGAACTATATCCTTCATTTTAGATTCACCAAATTATTCACCATGATTTCATCAAAAACCAATATAACTAATATTCTCTTTCTCCCCCTGGGAAATAACACTATATTCTCTTTAGTCATCAGTACCAAGACTAATAAACATTCATTTTATTGTAATCTAAAATAAACAATACGGCCATAAAAGAACAAAATTAGTTAATTTACTATAATTACACCCAATGTGGACCGAGATATCTAGAAACTTATACTTTTTACAAAATAGTAGAGATATAATCCTTTTATTTGGAAAACAATACATCCTCACCTCCATCTTGGAAAATGGATGCATATACCAAAGTATATATTTATTGAAATTAAACATCATATCATTCATCATAAATAATATTATACACATTTCATGATAAATAATTCTCTCTAACCCAATAATTATTTTTAGTATTTTTGACTAAATGATGCTTAGTAGTACATTCTTGTCATCTTCAAGATCCATTAAGAATATTTTCTAATCAGAGTCGATCCAATATGAAAAGATATAATATTATAATATTTATTATTTTTATCTACATTTTATTTATGATCAATGTTAAAATATATTTTCGGGGGACAATGAAAAACATTTTATATCTTGATTGATGAAAAGGAAAATTCCATATCATTTACCCATTCTGGGATGCCATCCTCTATGTTTCCAAAATATAATTGGACCATTTTTTGAACAACCACTCTTGAAAAAATATATTTTTACAGATATTTAGAATGGTTATGTCAAAAATAAGGTTTTAGTTTGAGGTTAAATAAAAATGTGGCCAAAATCTATTTTTATCCCTTTTTTACGTATCAGTTTCAACCAAAAACCAATGCCAAAGTTCTTGTCATTTTGAATTTTCAGTTAATTTATTTAATACAAACCATTAATAAATTTTTGAGGTTTATTTTTGGTGTTAGTTTCCCTAATATAAGAACGTAAAAAATTGGTTTTGCTATCGGTTTATTATTAGAAATATATGTTGAAATCCTTGCTAAGATTTTTTAAAAATTTCAGCATCGGTTTTGGTAAAAACAGACACCCAAAAAAGGAAAACAAAATATAATTTTTTTTATTAAACCCCTTAAAATAAAAAAAACATGTAATAAAAAAAACATACACCCATCAAAAAACTTGTATCATATATTAAAAATCTATAAAAACAAACATACATTTGACAAATATGTAAAAAAATAGTTATCTACATGTTTCTATTATAAATTATATTTAAAATACACAACCTTAATGATTTATGACATAATAATTGGTGTTTGTTGTAATGAATTAATTTGATATATTTATGTTCAAATACCTATTATAATAAAATAATTGTTTGATCAATTTTTGTCATGAAACATTAATAATAATCCTTATCATTTGAATATTAAAACCTTAAATAATTGTCATACTTAATCAAAAAAAAATTCCATAAAGATCAAAGATGGGTAAGATCATAACTCATGAAATAATTGGAACCATTTATTGTCGAAAATAAAATTAAATGACACAATATTAATAAAATAATACAATGATAGAAAATATAAAATAATTATTATAAGTAATTTTATGAAATTTAGTAGTTATCGTAGTTGTGATTATCTCATACAATAATCATAGAACTTAATATTAATATAGAATATATTCTTGTTGTAGATGAAACTATAGTTATAAAACATTAACATTATAATAAAATACTATATATATATATATTATGAATAATATATCATTTAAAGAATAATTACTATTACATTCACAAAATGGATTGTATTTGGTTTCTTTATTGAAAATTGATATATGTTAAATTTTTTCCATGACTTGAATTTTCATATATGTTAACTAATAATACATGAATATATAATAAGAAATAGATATAACGAACAGAAACAAAAGAATAAAACATACCAATATAATAAGGTAGTAAATCTTATATAAACATCGCATAATAAATAGAAAAAAATATAATTTGCATTCAATTGGTCAAAATATGCCTAACAACCAATGCCCCGTACAACAAAAAAAGATCACAATTATTGATATTATAATGAACAGTGGATCATAATAATGTTGGTATTCATTCTTATTATGTAATGGAAATAACCAACTTCCTATCTTTGTATTTGATAATCTCTCACTTATATATGTAACTCTATCTATATTATTCAAATATTAATTAGCCATTGAAATTAATAAAATATCTATAAAACCATAAATTTCAATGGACACTTTCTGAATAAGAATCATGTGTAGATACCTAATTTAAATACTAATAATTTTAGTCAATTTAAACCATCATTAGAAAAAGAAATAAAATCTGAAATGTTAGTTGACATACAAGGAAAAAACTACAACATTAGAGCACTAAGCTCTTTAAATTCAATTAGACATGTGATATAGTTTTTGAATATTCTCAATGGATACAATATTACACATATATAGAATAGATTCTGAAACTCATATAAATTATTCAAGGAATAAGAACCATGAAATAATATTTATAAACCTTTATAAATATTATATGTGTATAAAATTTCTTATTCATGAACCTTTTGTTTCTTTGGATCCATATTTTTCATTGTAGACTCACCTATATAAGTTAAATTTAAGAACACAATATATATAATTTTCTACCAAGTGTATTTAATTGTTAAAAATAATAAAATATCTTTTCAATGGTAATGAATAAAGACATATTGAAAAATTAAAAAATGACCCTAAAATCTCAAACTATGGTTACCACCACTTTAGGAAATGGTAGTAGAATAGTAGGATCAATAATATATTCTACTGATACTCTAACCAAACCCATATTCATACGCAGTTGATGTACATATTCCCCTCATAATAGCAAAACTCCGAAAACAAAAACATTTAGCTAGAGTATATCCATCATACAACATACATTATAAGTTTGGATCCGAGTGAGAAGGTAGAAGATTTGGGTTGGCAGGCTAGGATGATCAGTCTAGCTAGGAGGGTATTATAGGCTACGTAACAAGATAAAATGGGAGAAAAAGGTGCAAAGGATACATAGTCATTAACTACCTCATTAATTATTCTAACATTTCATTAATAGTTGATTGAATTTTATCTCCCATTAAATATTTCATATATTTCAATTTATTTTTTAAGGATTAATATTTTTGTTATCTTGATTTCTTATTTTAATACATAAAAACATTCTGAATACTAGAACCCTCCTCATATCCACTTATGCAGTCGGGTTATTCTTGATTTCCTAAATTAGTGACTGGGATTTCCATCTAACACATTATGTGAAAAGTTCCCTCTGAAATTTTATCTAGAGTATTATATTAAAATTATAAATTAAAATGGTTTATTAGTGTTGTTAATTTATAAAATAGAAATATTCGTAAAATATAATTAAATACTTATAAAACTTTTAACTACATCATTAGATTTCTCTATAAAATACATAATAATTTTTTTATTCTATCCCTTTCCCATTATTCATTGAGGGTGGGTGAGAAAGAGTACCAAACTGTACATCATCATAACCACTAGCCTATTGAATTCTTAATTCTTTATAGTTTTCCCCAATATTTTTCCAACATAAAATGATACTATCCACATGATAATGTATGATGATATACATTCTGCAACTGGATGTAGTGATGGGATTTCTTATAGTCCTGTTATATAAAAATTAAATTAATATGTAACTTTCCTGATATATAATAAGTATTACAATATAATAAAATTATTACACTATAATGGAATCATCACATCTACTGGAAAAATATTTCTTCCTTGTCTATCGATCTAGAAGCTCATACCTGTGGAATGGGTTTTCATTTTGTCTTGCTCTATAAATATAAAAAAAATCCAACATTGTTTTGAAATCTCTCCATCAAACGACCTGTAAATAATGAAACATATATTAATTTCTATTTTTCATCAAAATTTAATTTCATCTATAATTATTTAAAGTAAATATTAGTCTTTTAAAATATATTACATATAAAAAATGAAATAAAATAAATCAATTGAGATATTATACCATGAAGGCCTCCCAAAGGTGATCTATCACCATCTTTTTGACTGCCTTCCCATCACGATAAAATGTATTATCCCAAAATTTATATGTATGGAGATATACCTAATAAAATGAGTTTCATTTGGACTAGTTTCATTATTATTATCATCAAAATTATAATTTAGTCACTCATCTTCAGAGGTGAGTGACAATTTTCATAAATGGGTGATGCCACTTTTACCAACTTAAGTACTAAAATTTTAATAGTAAAAGTATGAGACCCAGATGCTATTATCTTATTAGTTTTCCAAAAATTATTTTATGTAAATTAAAATTTATTTTCAATAAGTAATTATAATTCTCGATATTTATTAATACAAAAAATGAAAAACATATTGATACATGTTTATCTATCTCTATATCAATATCCTTTATTTAAATAAGAGAATTTAATTAAATTCATGTATAGCTACATATTATTAGATAAGAAAATAATAAGAATACTGGAAAACAAAAATATGTAAGTAAAAAAGTGGTACACATGTGTCCTTTTAAAAAATATATGTTATGATTATTAACCAAAAAAAATACAAGGAAAACTATTAGATAAAAAAATATCTTCAAAAATGATTGAATAATTTATAAACATAAATATAAAACTCAAAAACATTGTTATCATATTCATAAAATTAAACAAAATATAATAATGTTTATCAGGTACTTCAATGAAAATTTTTCTAACAATGTCCATAGAATATCAAAATTTAACACAAAAAATAGTATTAATAATCATATATATATAATTAAATAACGAATAGTTATTAAATAATATAGTTTTTACCCATGTAAATTTAAAAATAGAAATATATTTTAAATAAATACAACATAAATTTCGAGATTAATTTTGTGTTTTTAATATCCATTTAGCGTGATTATTTCATTTTGCACGCACTATGTTTGTGTTATAGTCATTGTTATCAGGAAATCATGTATTAGAAAAAAAAGCCTCATGTAAATCAATTACACCATCAAAATAATCCTCGGACAAATGGATTCTTTTACCTTTGACGATGACAGACCACTAATCATTTGATTTATAAATGACATAAAATATTTTCTTATCATGTGTGGCTATGATAAATGGTTCCTTATTATGACTAAATATTTTCGAAATAACTAGTTTAAGCCCACATACATCATGTTTCAAACTACTATTACTTGAATCCCTATTACACATAAACAAAATGAACTAAAATTTAATACAATAAATTTACCATATGTCTTCATGAACCCCAAAATATGGTATTTATGTAGAAACTGGGTTTTTATCTTTGATATTAAAAAAATAGTGCTTTAGTGATAACCCTTACACAACTATTTAGATTGTAACCTAATTCATCTAGATTTTCTATGTAAAATGTTTATCCATTAATATCTAGAGTGGAACATTTGATCACATTTATAGATAATCCCCCTACTAATTATCTTAATGTTTTTGATGTAGATATATTTGTGATAATGTTTTCTTTAAAAAACAATAGAAATTTTATTTTAGGCTCAATAATAACGCAATTTTTATTTTTAATCGGATATCATAACTTTAATTTATTCATATGTGTTGAAATATATTTTTGTGAGTCATTTGTGTTGTACAATATGAATAAATGAGTTGACATTAAATCATCATGTCGAATGATCATTAACATTTTGACTAAAATCCCTCTACCTTCTGTATCAACTATTATATGTTGAGATATTCATAGTCCAATATTTTTCAATTCATAAAAATAACCCGTAAAGAACTAAATCACCTCTTTCAATACATATTTTGGAACAATATAAGCCCCAGGTTGATAATTATTTTAAAAATATCCCATAAAAACTTTATATATCATTCAAAAGGAAACAACCATCATATATAAACAAGCCCAATTATTCTTATTCCACACACAAAGTAAATCACCAGATGAACCAATATATCAAAAAATGTAGCTGTGAAATACATTTATATTAGAAAGAGAATAATATAAACATCATTATCCCAATAATATAACAAATTTTTATATATAAAATTTCAACAAATTTTTTTAAGAAATTACATAACTGATGATACTATTTTATACAATTGCCAGCAATATACCACCTAGTGATATTGGTAGATGTTGTTTCATCGATACATAAAAATCAGGATATTTCAAACCTATTAATTTACAATAATTCAAGGAATAAAATTCGTCACTTTTGAAGAATAAACATTGGGTTCATTTATACCAATATGACCAAGTGAAAAAAGTCTTCATCTTAATCTTGCTTAATGTGTGACAAGATGGTGTTACATATGTTCGGTTTTCTACCAGGGTGGGAACGACCTCTAAAAGTATTCCCATTGATATGATGTCTAATATATAATGAAATAAAACTTTTTTCTTTACATTTAGTTCTAAAAAATATAAAATCGAAATTCCACCTACATTTTTTCCAACATTCACAAGAACAAGGTTATTTTTTATTTTAAAAAATAATTAATAAGGTATTTTTAAAAAGATTGAAAGTTTCTTCAAGTTATTTTTTTAAAGACCATAACATCTTTTCTAACCAAATTTTGAATCATTATTTTTCATCCAATCATAATATTCTTAACCTAAAAATGGTTATTTAGAAAGATAGTATTCAGGTAAAATGTTAAATAATTTTATCAATCAAGGAAAATGATGATCAATTCTCAAAAATATTAAATTTCCTATGCAAATTTTATTTTTTCCATTATTTAATTGATTATATAAAGTCACTAATTAAAAAATAGGGGGTGCTATATGTTCCTTAAAAATGTATCTAAATATGGTTCCATATACTAGAATGTAATTTATAGTGAAAAAAACCTTTAGACAATGAAGAAAATAATATTTCTTGAATGCATCGAAACATTTAACTCATTCCTTCCATAGTAGATTCAAATCATCAATCAATGTTGAAACAAATGCATCAATATCATTTCATGACTGTTTTGGATAAGAAATCATCAATGTTATCATAACATAAATTTTTCTTCAAAAATTTATGTGGGGAAATGTTGTATACTACCAAAAAAACATTACATAAACTATGATAGCTACTTAGGATCTGATATGAATGTATTCCATTAGTACACCATCATATTTTTAGATTTCTAATATCACTTCCAAAATTACGAAACTCTTTGTCAAATCTCTACCACTAGTGAATCCATAGGGGGATGTATGTTTCCATAAGATATTCACTCACATGAAATCCATGTTAACCATTTCACAAAAAATTAATATGAAAATAGAAGCATCAAATTATGAATTATTGAAAGGTAACAAATTTCAGTCATAGGAGTTTCGAATTTGGTACCTGAGAATGAATCATAGTTTAATTATTGGAATTATTTTAAGGAATGATTGGATGAAATTACTTGAAAGTATAAAAAATTTATTTTTCATGAGGTTTGATTCTAGTACCTCATGATGAATATGGGTTGAATTTTTTATACATATTATAGTGTGACTTCCCATATATAGGATAGTTTGATAAATATTCATATTCATTCTTATAAAACCCAAAATTATTGGGGCAAGCATATATCATTTTATACCCTTTTCCCATTGGGTATATTATTTTATTCATATAATAATTTGAATATAGAAGCACAATAACTTATTGAAGTTACTCTTTTAAAATCTCTTGTAAGTTAGAGAAACAATCAACACTCCACCCATTTATTTCTATAAAATTTACTAATATCAAAACTACTGATAACAGTGTGTTTTTACTATAACCTAGGAATAATGGCCCCAAATAATCTCCATATAATCATTAAAAAGTAGTTGTTTCTATGATTGGCTCAACACCCATATCGTTAATTAATTATTTATTAGGATATTATACCTCATTATGAATAATATTATCAAAAATATATGTCATATTTTTAGTTTATTCACCATTAAAGAACCCAAGTGTATAATTAAGTCAAAAATTATTGAAAGTGTGATTATCGTTGATTTAAATATAGATAAAATTTCAAATATTCAAACACATCAAAAATAGATAGAAAACAGAATCTATTTTTTTAATGTTTCATTTAAAAAATTCACCAAAATTAAAAAATCATTTTTTATATTCACTAGTGGTTCTTCATAATTTTTTTAAATTAATATCCATTCAAATCCACATATTGAAATATAATCAATGAATATATTAGAACATATAAACATTTATATATATATTTATATATTCTTTCCCCTTCTTCTCGGCTAGGGTGGAAAGGGTGGGGAGGGATTTTGGACAAAGTCGCATGGTCAAGTCCATAGGCAAGCAATTTATATTCTTTTTCTTTATTTAATAATGTGTCACTTTAATAGTTGTACAAAGAATTTTATATATAGATTAATAAATTTTAAATATATACACATTAAATAAAAAATATTGTTAATCAGATATGAATCATCAATTATTATTAAGAATAAAATAAAAAATAATCTACAAAAGTTATTTATTTTGCATAATGTGTGTTGTGCGGATCTAATGTACATCGTATGTAATGACCATAAAATATATTCAAATTAGAAAATGATGATTTTGTAAAAAAAATTAATTTTTTAATTTTATATCTTTCTTTTTATTTCATTATATATGCTATATTATTAGTATAAAATCATGATTTATTAACTATATGTATTTTTCCGCATCTTATATTATAATATCAGGATTTTTATTTAATTATATTCCCTATTGTTTATAGTTGTGTATGATAAATTTTTACTTATTTTACTAAATAAAATTTTAATATTTGGGTAAAATCAGTACATGGTAACTCCTTATACACCCACTTATATCAAAAACCGATTTATGGTAAAAATAGTGATAATCGTTATTTATATGAAAATACATCATTTCGGAAAAAATCCAAAAAATTTATACTAAGATATTATTGAAATTATAAATCAATAATTGAAGTTAATTTTATGAAATTAAATTTTCAAAATTAAATTTTCTAAATGTACTATTATATATAATGAAAATGAGTTTTTTTAAATATGACCATTGGAACAGTTTTTTAAATATATATTCAATTGAATATTAAATTCAATTATTTATAATATATTTATTCATATATGGAAATATTATATATTGTATAAATAATTTATGAGAGGTAAATTTAATTTATTATTGTCAATTACACAAAATGATAACATATTTTATATAGAGAAAATTCTAATGTAATGTAAATTTTATATCATAAAAATTTAAAAATATTAAATTTTATATTTTAATATTATACACATATGGTTTATTAATATTTTAAATTAATTATTTTTAATCACCTTAAATTTTTTAATTCATTTTTCATATTTGTGACATTAGTTCTACGTCGGATGTGTCAAAATGTATTAAATATTGTATTAATTTAACCCATAAAATATATAGAGTCATTAAATGTTATGTATTTTATATTTATGAATAAAAACACCATATATCATTGTTCATTACATATAATCATATAGATAATTTAATAATGTCATCAAATAATGATGTTATCCAAATAAACAAACTTCAACAACATATATATATAGTAATAAACTACATACAAATAATTGAAATAATAACTAAAAAATATAACTAATTAATAAATAATAAATCTTCAATGTTTTATAAAAAACAAAAACAATTGGAGGCTAAGAAGGATAGTGGATCCTTAATATGGGCATTCTCCCTAGAATTATTTTGAAGAATAAAAACCTCCAGATTCTAAAAAAATGGTTTTAGAAAAGAAAATAAATTTGAACAATGATTTAAATGAATCGATGGTTGATGTCAACGGTAAAATGGTTTCTGAATAAAAATACTTATGTAGGTGATAAAACAATGATAAAGGTTGCAGAATCAAGACTATATATTATTAAATGATGGTAAAATTTTAAGATTATCTCTAAAAATGGTCATTAAGGATTAGTGGGTCACCTTCAGAGTCATCACTGGTTTAGAAAATGAGTTTCTTAGATCCAAAAAATGAGGGTTTCATAATAATGGTATTTTCAAAAAAAATGTGATTGGTTTTTAGAAAATCTAAAACCAAACACTGATTAGTGGATTCATTTTATAAAAAAAATGAATGCCCTGAAAATTTTTAAGGGTTGTTTTTGGCATCAGTATTGTGAAAAATTGACATGAAAAAGTAAATATAAAAAATCATTGGAATCAGATTCTATTAATACTGGTGCCAAAAAGTGCGCACAGATATATTTTTCATTTTTTTATAAAAAATTGATTTCATAGCTCCAACGCAGAAGCCACTATTTTTACTATTTTCGATTACTTCTTGGTAAAGCATATATAGGGTGTTTTATTTATTGAAAATTAATTATATCCCTTAAATTTTTAGGGCATTAATTAATAGAATATTTATCTAATATAGCCATTTGAAATAAAAAAAATTATGTGGAGAAATTTTCTATAAATTCATATTGTTTGTTAAAAATTTGATTCACCCGTTTTTTCATTATATTTTCTCATGGTTTTTAACATTTTTGAGATTTTGAAGGATTTATATTGGTATTTGGGTGTTTCATATAGAAATATTAGATCACTATATGTCAAAATGGTTCGACACTAAGGGTAAGAGAGAGAGAGAGATAGTGTTTGTGTGCTTTATATGGTTTTTAGTGATGTTGGTTTTTTTCTCAAGCTAAATACATAGTGTAATAATAAATTTTATATTGAAAATACATTATTTTAATAAAATATTAGAATCAACATTTAAAAAAAATCAAATTAATAAGATTAAAAGAAAATAATGAAAAAAATTGAAAAATTTTATAATAAAAAATGTAATAAATTTTATATAAAATTATAGATTTCAAACTCCCATAAAATATATTCAAAACAAGGATTCATAAGGGGTTCATAAAAAAATCCACAAATTGATATTCAGTATTTATAAATCGTAGATATTTATCCTTTTTTCACATGATCTCTTAGAAATGGATTCCATTTATTAAAATGCTTAGTTATCGAATTACATAGATATGTTTTTTGAAATATTAAATGTACGTATATTATAAAATAAAATAATAATATTATTAAGATTATTTCAAAATTCATGTATTGTGTGTTTCCTCTAATGAACTATTCACAAAAATACAAGGCTGATATATATTCTCTCTCATCTGTTGAAAGAGAAACTGAATGTTGTTTCTTACTCGACCATGAATCTAATATCTTCCCAAAAAATTATTGGTTCGGGTTCAAAATTGTATATATAATCTAAAAACTCCCAAATCAGCAACTGAATATAAAATTGAATTATAATCAGGTGTTTTTGGGAAATTTAAAGATTATAAAATTATTTATTTATTGAATATCTAAGAATTACTTTAACACTGATAAGATGAGTCTCATATGGACTAGATTTAAAGCTAACACATATACAAGAACATAACATAATATATCGTCTTCTTGTTTTATGCTATCATAAACATAAAATCCTACCACTATATAACTTATTGTCTACTAGTATATCATGTTCATTCAAATGTTTTTTTATTAGAAAATATGGATGTTTCGTATGTCGTACAATATTCAAGTTCATAATTTTTTAATTAATAAATATTAAATGTTCCTATAATTACTAATTTTCCATATTCAATTTTATATATTTTAAATACAGTAATGAAATTTTGATCACCAATTATTATAATTTTAAATTATTCTTTCAGAAGATTTTAAATATCAAAAAATTTAATTTAATATGTTGAACCAAAAGTGACATCATATATATAAATATAATGTAATAGTGTAGTAGAATGTAATGTTTTCTAAATGAGTGAAACATCTACTAATCTCATTGAAAATCCATTTTACGTTAAAAAAGAACATACCCATTCATAACAAGTTTTATCTTCTTGTTTATTTCCAAAAAAGAAATTTAGTGAACCTGAAATGTGAATTTTGTAGATGAGGATTTTTAAAACATGGTTTCTATTATGTATAAAATTATACCATTAAATACTTATTTAGAAAATCAGATTTTACATCCATCTGATAAAATATTAAATTCATATGAGATTCATGATCTAGAAGGATTATAATATCTTTTTATCTTGTAACATTTGTAAAGGTATATTCATTAAATATTCGGTTTTCATGTTTAAATATTTAGATACTAGTCAATATTTATTTTTGTAATTATTTATTAATCATCTTTATTATTTCCAAAAAACTAAGTTGAATCTCATTAATATATTATTGGATGGTATATTCACTAATTAAAAACATCATTTCTACTAAATATATTTAGCTTTCCTTTCATATACATTTGCTAATATCCAAATTAGAAAGCCTCTTCTATAGTCTTATGTTCTAATTATGATACGAATAATGAATATTAAGGTTGGTTTCACACAATCTTTATAGTTCTTACTTCATTATCATGATCTATTATTATAGTTTCTAAATGGTGATACTTTAATGTTCATGGTTTTCTCTGCAAAACACTTTCCAATTAATAATTTTCATATTCATTTGGACTTAGTTGAGTTTCATAATGTTTATTTCTAAAATAAATATAGTTTATTCATGTCTCATTTTTCCAATGAATCCAAAAAAATCATATATTTGACATTTATTATTATTAAAAGGATCACTTTCATCGAGAATCACCTGATTGGATTTTTGAAAAACAATTGAATTTTTATAAAACACTCTTCCAATTATATAGATTTATAATAATATCCTGTTAAAATTCCTTCATCATCTTTTGGATCAATTTTACTAATGGTTTACTTAATATTAAGGATATAAACCATGTATCAAAATAATTTAACGTATCTAACTCTAACTTTTCTATCAATATATATTTGATAAATTGTATTTTTAAGAATAGGTCTTATTAAAATTATAATCGTGAAATGGACCTTTATTTTTATATCTTATACCCAAAACGTAGTGGGAATATTTATTCAATTAACATAGTAATTTACATTTATTTAATAGTTTTGTATCTTATTTATAAAATCTCATTTTTAATGTATTTTTTTGTGTAATGGAATTTTTTATCATACTATATTAAAATTAAAAGGAATTAAACAATTTATTATCATATTATCCACGACGATTACTTATTATTTAATTTTTTTTTCAGTGATTTTTTTATTCTAAACAATTTTTCTAAATATTTCAAAGATAGAGGAAAATTTTCATTTTTTATTTAGATAATATACCCATGTAAATCTTGTTTGATCACAAACTATAAAAAATGATTCTTATAGGTAATATTACCACATTTGATGAAGAAAAAAAATCAATATCAGTAATTTCTAGTGGTTTGTATGTAGAAAATTTGATGATAGATTTAATGGAATCCTTGTATTTTATACCGATTTGGAAAAAATCAAAGAATATCTTCTTATAAAATTTAAGAATAGGAAAATCAAAAACTACTTGTTTCTTAGATAATTTTTATAACATGAATACATTGGAGTGTTAATGTATCCTACTCAAGAACCATGATTTATGTTACCCATCTTTTAAATAATTTAATTTTTGTTTATAATGGTATGTATGATCCCTAGTATAAAATGTTTCAATTTTGTGTTCTTTAATTTGTATAAATTTATCTTAAATAACTCATTATGAATTACAATATTAGTATATATAAAATCCATCATCACACAGCATATATATATCTATCAAACTTCCATTTAATCATTGAACACATATCACTTCATTGATCAATATTTAATTGGGATATATAATTGATTCCACTATAATTTAAATCCCTTTTTATATTATCACCAATGTTAATAATCCCTCAATCTATATTTTTTATTCCACAAAAATTGGAATATTATTCACACAAATTTATTGAGCATTTAGTGTACATATAACACACAACATTGTTTTTCCTATTATATGCTCCAACAAAAAATATTTGTAAAAATAATTTTAGATCCCATATTGTATTTGACCCAATTATGTTAGCAAAGAACTAAATTGATAACTAGATTTTTCTTATTTTACAAAAAAATAGAAATTATTTTTGACTAATTTGTAGAAATAAAGTCATTTATAATTACACTAATCTATGGATTTCTTAAGAAAAATGAGTAATTTTATTTAATTAAATAATAAAATTAGTAAACTTTTGATATGTTGTAATTTTTATAACTCGGTATAATGTAATATATATATTATTTTGATTTCTCATAATTGATTTAAATTCAATATTTTTCTATCTTGTAAAATTGTTTTCCATGATTCTAATTTAGTGATTCATTATGTTTAGTTAGTGTTCTATCATCACTTTTTTATTGCACTACATTATCTTGTATATCAATTATTCTATTTTCATTATTAGTGTTGTTTTAATAACAAATTTTAAAATTTGAATTTTATTCTTGATTTTGTTTAAACATTTCCTACTTTCCAATTAAAATAACACAATGAATAGTCTTACCTGATTTACCACTTTTAAATAAAGACTCGTATATTAGTCTAATCATGGGAAATTCAGATGCTAATATTTTGTTAGAGCATATTTCAGAATAAACATCATAAGAATAATTAGGTTTTACCTCATATTCTTCTTTAAAAAAAGAACATATTTTCCGTTAGATTATTTTTATAATATTCAGAGTTAGATTTAGAAGAGTAGTTAGAGCCTCTAGATGCACTATATTTTTCTTACATTGAATTATTTCAGTTTTACTCACAATGAGAAAACATCTAAATTTTATTTTCTTTCTTCTACATATTTCATTTTTCCTTTAAATGTGGGAAATTAGGTTTGATATGGCCCATCTATTTTCATTCCTAACATGAAACACCTTTAGATCCTCTTTTGCCTTTCTTTAATATCTTTTTGATGCCGCTCCTTTTCATATAAAATGTGATGACTCTTCTTACAAGATAACATAGTTCCATTTTAAAATATAGAAAATAATAATAATTTAATAATATATAACAGTCATTTTTTCATTTCAATTTCCTGGTTAGTGAATTTCTGGGAAGTTCCTTTATTTTTTTCCTTTTTTGTGATCTTCATCATCAAATTTTATTTTTTATTTATACATCATAAATATTCCACTTAATTTGTTCATTTTAAAATCTGTAAATGCTTCTGATTTTCATATAACCACAGATATTCCATTCCACATCAATGGTTATACCCTATGAACATTCAACTTCTGATCCTATTATGAACTAGAGGTTCCTATGTATGAAAAACCATTGAATATCTATGTATACCACCCATTTTATTTGGTCATTATTTTGAAATTGTAAATTCTGAAATATCAAATATTATATTTCATGTCGTATACCATAATTGAATGAAATTATTAGTTACATCATTGGAAAAAAAATGTTTTCAAGATTTCATAAGAAATGGAATATTGAGAAACAAAATTCAATTAATCAGGTCCATGTACACATATAATAAAATTTATTTCCATTGAATTTATAATATACATGGTTCTTTTGGTAGCATCCCTTGTTTTTGGTTTTTCATGTATTTCATATGGAGTGAAAATATTCATATATATAATGAGTCGATAATTTTTAAAATAGATAATCAGGAAATCTTTTTGGAATCCATAATTATCATGAAGAATGTAAGGATTATATATCATTGGCATGCATTCATTTAGTTCCTTAATTGACCTAAGCCTTTATATAAAACTTTTACTTTGTAATTGTTATAGATTATCTGCATTCAGTAATAATAAATCATTTGATACTAATTTGTTGGTCATAATAAAAAAATAAACATAAGAAGTTGGTTGAATTGTTTCATTCCATCAATAATGATATATTCTAACATTAATCTATCTTACGTATTTGTATAGATATGTAGATCACTCTGGTTTAGTTATATTGAGTAGATGATAAATAGAGAAGAATAAAATTGTAATTTTTATAGTGTTTTAGAAAAAAAAATCCATTATTCCACTCCACTGATAATATATCAATTTGATTACTTTTTTCCAATAACTAATCTTCTAATCCAATGATATTAACAACTGAGTATATGAATTTGAGACCTTTACAATAAATCTTTTCAAGAACTTCTAGATCTTTTTTAGTTAACCCAACTTCCAAATCATAGTCTTTGAAGATGATAATCAACCCCAATGACCAAGTATAACCGTTAGATACTCCAATAAATGAATAAAGATTGAATTTGATTTAATAACGATACTCTTATTCACAGTCACATAAGCAACTGACTGAAAATAGATCATCTCCTTCAAAAATAAATTTCATTAAGAAAGGATAGATTCAATGAGATCGTTATAAAAAATTACCTTTAAAAATAATATATATAAACAAATAGTATCTCTAATAGTTAATCAACAAATTAAATAGCAAAAGGACCATATATGTATGTCTACAAGGTGTTTCTTTTTAGAATAATAGAGGCGTTTGATCTTTTATATTTTTATGAATTTCTTGTATTTCAAAATTATACCACACAATATATAAATTTACAACTCCCTTGTATTTTATAAAGGTAATCTTCTATGGCTTTCGATCATAGTGAATCCAAGAAAATTTCCCCACAAATTGTAATGATTTAAATTTTAAACCATCCAAACCGCGTATTAGCTTCAATTAGAAATGGGAGTGATTTAATCCATTGAATATGATCCTTTGATTAACTTAGAAAACATCAATTTAAAGATATATACTTTATGTGAGAACACTGATGAAAACATAGAAATTATATTTTCTTTAAAACTATATCATCGACCAAGTCAAATATTGGGTTACATCACATAGAGAAAAACATTAAAAGTTATGTTGAAAATGTATGAATGTTTAAAAAATTAGTGTTTGGGAAATAAATGATTATTCCTAAAAGATATGGTTTCTTCCAAATCTAGTTTTTTTGATATATACATTTCATGTATCCTATGGTTAATGAAGTACATATTTTATTCCAGACATTGGGTTTTGATACCATATGATATGTTTATATACATAGGGTATGAAACGTGTTCGTATAATTATTTTATATAAATTGAGAGTACATAATAAAATATTTAAACCCACAAATAAGATATATTTAACAATAATTATATTCCCAAAAACTATATAACGTAGTTTAATTAGTAATTCATGAAATGGAATTTTGGACCATTAAGATTAGTAAAATTTATACAATATTTTTGAGATAATAGATGAAAAAAATGAATGAAAAAGCCATAAAGACTCAAAGAATTATTCTATCATACATTCATCAGTGGATTATCTTCCATTGCGATGATTAAATATAATAAAATATGAAATATGACTATAAAATAGTAGCTATGTAATGACACAAAATTTGGGATCCTTAAGACAGAATATTATGTTCTATGACATGAGTTACAGAAAAACCCATTGTAAACATGGAACAAAATACTAGGTGATAATTAATAGTAAAAATATTATAAAATTTGTATAATTTTAAATAATAAAAAAATTAGAACCACTATATAGTAAATGAATAGTATGATTTAATTTGGAAAATAGTCAACATCAAAAAAAATATTTATATTTGAAGTTGTAAAATGAATCCAACATTTAAAATTTTTATGATTTTAAATTTATAAAATAAACATCATTTTTAATTCATCACATCATAATTAACTTAAAATTATTTTTTTAAAATTAATAAACTTTAAATAAGTAATGAAAAATAATGATTTTTATAATGTAGTCACTTTTATAAAACATAGGTGTTTTTCAATAATTTTTTAAATAATGATTATATATTAATAAATAAAAATATATCATTTAAGAAAATTAAATTCTCAATTTATAAAACCCTTAAATATCATTCTATTAATTGAGTTAATAGTCAATGAATACTATTTTCTGTCTGTTAATTTGAATAAATTTATGCATTAAGAAATAATATTCTGGATTTATTTTAATTTCATATAACTATTATTTGAAAAATTATAATATTATTAATTTCATCATAATTAATATATTCAATAATTCTATTTTATACAAAAACTTGTTACGTAAAAATATAATTTTGGTAGAAATTATTTTGTATGTGTTACTTGCCTTAATATTAATATTAATTTACTTACACGTAAAAATTATAATAAACAAAATGGATCTAATATTTCATAACATAATATTAATATTATCTACTAATTAAAATATGGGTTTTTGGAATAAAAACAATAATATCAATGTTAGCACTAATTACTTTGTTATAGTGACACATTTTCATTTGAATTGGTTTAATAACGATGTAAAATTATTATCAAATAAATTATATGAATATATTTATAATATTAAATCAAATATGATATCTGAAAACATATATAAATTTATTTACACTAATTTATTTTTTGATCAAAAAAATTTATATTAAGAGAACATAATGGTGATGGAAACCATTATTTTCAATAAAAATATTATTTCTATATATATTCTATTTTTATTAAAAATAACATTTTCTCACATAAGGAAATTTAATTTTGATAAAATCGAAAATAAATTTAGTAAATTAAAACATATGTTACATAAGAGTTGTTACTTGTTATAAAAAATATTATTCAAAATAATGAATGTAAAAACTAGTAACCATAGTGATATTTAATATGGGATAAATCATATATGTTAAAAAGATCATTAACAACACCAAAATTTTATGAAAATGAATTTATGATAAGCGTCTAGACCATAAATTCTTCAAAACACCTTCTTTTTTCACTTTTGATCCATTTATCATTGAATTGTGTAATTTCATTAATAAAAACCGAAAAGTGTTTCAGAAATTCCCATTTTTATAACTTATAAATGGATTTCACTTCCACCCTTTTAAATGTCACACATAACCTTATAATTATTCATTCAAAAAATTATTTTTTCTCCCAATATAACCGAATATGACTTCCAAAATTCAATTTTTTTTAACTATTTAGATTAATCCCTTAAATAATAAGGAGTATTCAAAGGAAATATCAACTCTCAAAAGTAATTATTATATACTTCTTATATTACTTTAATAATGGTACTCTTAAAAATATCATATCACTAGAATATAGTGATGCAATAAATATAATTATAATAATATTCTATTTTTATATTACTACCTCAACCCTTGTTTATTCATTTCCATCAACTAATAAAATTAATTGAGCATCAATTGTGTATATACATTGACTACCACATCCATGATAATGTATTATTAATTTTTCTTGAAGATTTTTATTATTTATCCAAATATGATAAAATCCTATTGAAATTCATAAAAAATATAAAATTAATTTAATTATGATTCACCTATAATGATATTAGGTCAGAATGAACAATTCCAGAATAGTATTAACCCATCATGTTATGGGGTGTTTGTATTTTTAACATTTTAACAACCTATATGAATGATGATGTTACGATATATCATGGATGAATATTGGAAAGTAAATACTAATATTATAGTAATATTATAGTATAATTCTGATTAGGTTATAGTTCATAGAATATTATCTTAATTATTTGAGTTATTTTGAATGTATCACCTTAATTCCCTAAAATAACCTAAAGAGGCCATCCCAGATTAAAATTTTAAAGAACATAATTAAAAAAATATATTAAAAAACAATAGATTCAAAAATCAACATATTTTATATATTATATTATACTAAAATGAAATATTAAAGATTAACTATTTATCGAATAATGGGTAGAGATATTATGATTATAAAATGTGTGAAAATTGGTAAATTTATTAACACATGAAGGTTAAAATATTTTTAATCAATATAATTAATGAAAAGAATTGTTATTAATGAATTGTAAAAATGAAGATAAATATATGAATAAGGTTCTGAAAGTGGTATTAAATACATTCATCATTATTATAAACGAAGATAAATAACTGTTGTATATATCAAGTGTAATGATTAAGGACTTGATTACAAACACATTTCCATAAGTTATAAAATTTATTTTCAAACATAATTTTAAAAATATTTATATTTTAAATAATGATGATCATTTTATTTCAAGGGAAAATTTATTTTCATCAAAATCCATTACCTGGTATGATGTTTTTGTTTGAAATTCAAAAAAATCCTAAAGTTGTATTTTTGAAAATAGAGTCAGAACTATGAATTTTACAATTAAGAATATGAACTATTTTTTAAAATATCTTTTAATGGATTGTTTATCATTATCTTATACTAATCTATCTCTATTAGATATAATATTTGGGTAGTAATTTAGATTTTCATTCATTATATAATAATTTGGGTGATCAGTTTTTTGGTATCAAGAAATTTAATTCATTATTTTATTACAAACCATTTGGATGATTTAATTAAACAAATTTTTTACATGGGTTGTTTATTAAATATGAATTAGTTTCATTTAGATATTTTTTTAACCAATTTTACATTCATGGGATATTTTTAAAAATTGAATTATTTTTAAGTTTCACATTTATGTATGAATGAATGATAGGTGGGGACTAATATATCACTCTAATGAACTTATAGAGATTTAATATGTCATTAAATTAGTTTTGATGAGTACATTTTAGTATATCATGAATATTAGATCTAATGTCATGGATCAATAAATTAATTTTTCCATATAATAACGTTCATTTTATAATTATAGGATGATATTCATTATGAAATTAGGTTCTCAGGATTTGCGGTTTATTATAATAGATTTCAATACTTTTTAGAGTTATTATGTTTCCATGTCTTCCTTTTTGGGAGTTATGTTCTTATACCATTTACATTGAATCTCTATTATTTTTTTGGGTTACAACTCATTATGTTATGATAATTCTCTTCTCCTAATGTTTTTTTACAAATTTAAATGAAGTCATATTTTATGGAATATTTATTAACACCATAATCAGTTTTTGAACTAATCACTTTCTTATGTTTTTATTCCCTATATTATGAAGATAGGTCTTACTAATGTGATGTCTAAAATATGTCCTTTTCTAGCGCCCTTAAGGAGAATTGATCAGAATTTTTTTAGGGTAAGATTATAATTTAGCTAGTCACTAAAGACATTTAACCTATCAGTCCTTGGGGTATTAATGTTTATGAAATATAATAGTTTATATATTGAAAATGATATAAAATGGAATTTTTATCTTAGGTATCTATAGTTGTTATTAGATAAATTCTCATAGTTATTTTTGAAGACTATTTAATAGAACTTTATTAAAAACCCAAATGATAAATCTATGGGAAATGGCTATACATATAGTGAATTCTTGAAATAATAGTAAATCCTTTAGTATGTGGTTCCAAGTAATTACATCATTGTTTGTATATTAAAAATTTTATATAGGATATAGCACAGTTTCACCTAGTATTGAAACAATAGAAGTGGGTGTGTTGGGTGTCAACAAAACCATGACCCAGTGCATGACAATGTGGCCTAACATTACACTTTTCTTGATACTCTACTTGAATATTCTTTTATTGATCAAATATTAATTACGAACCAATTGAATGTATTTAGTTCCAGGTAACATAGGAGGATTATGTTTAGAAGATTGAGAAATCCCATCTTAAATATTAACCATGAATGTAATTTATTTAATCAACAGAATTATAGAATAATATCGTAGTGTGAAATAATAAAATAATTTATGTAAGAATTTTCTTTTTAATTTTAACATATGATATTATTTTTTTCAATATTAATAACGTTTTTTGTTCTTATTAAATCTTATAACTAGATAGAACTAGGTTAATAATGGTAGATATGATCAGTGTGATGGTTTCTATAACGACCATCCCACTAGAATTTGAGTTGGAGTGGGAAACCTTAAGATTATTCCATACTACATATAACTAAATATTATTAACTATCTAAACATAATTGGAATACCAAAACAACCAATTGAGAAAAATATAATGTCTCATTAAAAATCATGTTATGAGTATTGATGAAGGAATAAATGATTAATTTCGAATATGAAATATTTTTAAGAATGAACTAAGGGTTTGAAATCAATAGGAATAGAAGATTCTTTACTACTGTTATTGGAGGATATCATGAATGTTGATGAAGGAATAAATGTTTAATTTCCTATATGAAATTTTTTTAAGGAAGAACTATGGGTTTGGAATCAATTGGAATAGAAGATTTTTTCTGTTGGTAATAGAGGATATCGAGAATCAAAATATGTTGCAAAAATTAATTGTCCTGTTAACTTAAGAAAAGATGATATAACTCATCAAAGGGAACCACCGAAAATTCAACATCTTTTGTTCTTAAAAATCAAGAATTATCTATGTCAATGGGCTTATACATGGATTTTTTGGCATGATATGAATACATAATATCATAATTATATTGAGAAAGAAAGAACCTATATATTGATGTTTTTGGAAGATGATAGTTGTAATTGGGTTTCCCATCCCATCCACAAAAAATTAGTGCATGTATTATAGTTATATAAACCTTATTCTATCATAGATGTTTTCAAATAACCTCAATCTAAAACCCTTATTTGTTTTATAACATAAAGAAAACATATATTCATATGTTTATTATTCTTGTGAATATAATGATTGTTTAAATAAAAATTTCATCCTTTTAATTTTTTTGACTATTGAAATAAAGTTGCTATCTTAAACATTTGGACACATTAATTTTAATAATTTTGAGAAATAAATTCTAAAAAAAAGAATAGATCTCTTATAGTATGAGGAACAAATATGTAAAAGTAAAATTGAATCCTTCACATGGGTCTTAATCCTTTTTTTGAGAAACATTTCCATGAAACAATTTAATCAAATAAGTGTATTCTAGACCTCCCAATGATATAAAGGTTAAAATATAATAAATATATTATATTTGAGGCGTTTTAATACTTTACCCATATTAATCTATTCTTTCTTCTTAAAAATAATTGAAATTTAGATGTTCTGATTTATTTATCAGGGTAGAATATAAAAACCTAATAGTTTTTATCCTTTTAAAAATCTAATATATTCTTTAAAATGTGTTTAAAAAACTCCCAATGAAAAAATGTAATGATTTATTGGATAATTTTATTAGAAACCTATATTAGAACCTTAAATATAGACATCAATAAAATATATTTTCTCCTTTAGTGGGGATTTTCTTAATATAATTTAATATTGAAAAGTTTTATAATCAGAAAAAGAATTTTTTTTATAATATAAATTTAATTATAAAATAAACCATCAAAAATTTCAGGATTATAATTTAATAAAATAAAAATTTATTTTTAATTCTTGAATCAAAAAATCACAGGCTAAATTTTTCATATTTTTTCATAACAATCTATTTTTAAATTAATAATAGAAAAAAATTCTAACATCTTCACATTAATATGACATATACGTTTTTTAAACAATCTATATATTAAATTATTAAATTAATATATGTAATTTAAAAAAGTACTATTTTATATTTATAAAACACATGAATATATTTTTAATAAATAAATTAATATTTTATGAAAAGTATTTTTCATATGTTTATTTAAATATGCTTAGGCATGGGATAATTTGGTTTTGGATTTCTTTTAATGTCACTAAAATATTTTTATAAAAATAATAATATTCTTAACAACATTGGAGTTAATATCATGGATAATTATTTTTCAATAGATAAATTTTATGCTTAAAAACAATTATTCTATAAACCCATTTTTTTACATATTTCATTAACTAACATTAATATAAATCAAGTTACATGTAGAAATTTAATTTATTAAAATGAATTTTATATGTAGTATTATAATTATTATATTTTCTAATAAGGAGTTATATATTTTTATGATTGAAAATTAGATTATTATGCTTAATACCAATTACAATGTTAGTGAAGAAAAGTTGTGATTGAATTATTTTAATATTGATTTATACTTTTTATTGACCAAATCATATTAATATATTTTAAGTAATGACGCTAATATTATTTTTAAATATATATATATATAAATAAACAAACACTAATTTAATTATTTATCAATTTCAAATAAGATTAAAAACCCCTAATGATGCAATCAACCTATTTTTATACAAAAAATCATTTTTCTATATGTAATATATTTTGATTTAAAAGCATCATTTCTATCTTTTAGTAAAATAAATTTATCAAATTGAACTTATACTTATATTTTTGAACACAAAATTTTTATAATATGTGTTCTATTATATTTATAATTATATATAAAATTAATAAGGTAAAAATAATTACCATAATAAATGTAAATGTGGGTAAAATTAAATATAAATAAAATTAATAAATCACTACTAAATTGTAGAAAAATGAATTTATAAGAGGATTCTAGAACATATATTGTTACTCAAACCTTATTTTTCATGTTTTTATCCATTTAGCCTTTAATGGTGTGATAAAATTATATAAAAAGAATGAATATTTCAAAAAACGGTTGTTTTCTTAACTTATAAAAGGATTTTGATTCCATCATTTTTGTGTCGGGCATAACTTATGAATTAACCTTTTTAAACTATTACCTTTGAATCCCACAATAAAATAACATCAAATTACTCAAGCACCATGTCACAGTAAGTTACCATATTCCCTTCAATTTTGAGTATTTGAAAGAATGGTCAAGTCTCCACCATAAGTATTATCTCCTTATGTTTTCTTCTAAATATTAATCTTATAAATATCATTTAACCACAAAATTTTTTTGAAATAATTATATTTTTTAAAATGATATTTTGATATACTATATTTAAAATAATTACTAATGAATTCCCATCCACTTAGAAAACCTATTAACATATATCATCAATGTGTGTTGATGGCCACCTCCATGATATGGATCAAAATCATAAAAAAATATAAAATATCATTATTTTTATATTGTAATGGTATTATCTCAAAACATAAAACTCAGAAACCACATTCACCCACTGAGTTAAAATAAAAAAAATTATTAGTATTGTGGTTGATCAAATGGAGTTGGGTAAATTAATGCTTTGATGAACTCGATAAAAATATAAAAATGGTTTTCTAAAAATTCAACTTAAGACACTATGTAACACATGGATATTTCATATTTAAATTACTATGAACAACAACCACGTTTATCATGCTCTTGAGGAAGTAATGATTGAAGAATAATTAAATAATTGCGTAAAAATGTGAGTTCTTGGACGTTTACTCATGTTTTTTGCATTAAAACAATTCAAAAAATGTTATAAATAGGTAATTTGATTATTTTATTTATGTTTAATGTTATATTTATTTTTTAGGATAATAATGTATATGAGTATATTTATTCGGTTTCCATGTTATATAATGGTTTTTATAATTATTCATATATTAACATATTTGAAAAGAGAAAATGTGGGTGGGGTGGCTTAATTGGAAAAGGTAGAGGCCTCTCCCTCTGTCACATCTCACTATTAGAATTATGCACAAAAGGAAAAAATATGGCATGGTTGCCTAAGATGTGTTTTTATTCCTTATTATAAAACATGGATTGTAGATTGTAACCACATATCAGTACTATGCATGAAATCATTTATTATATGTGATATGTGTGGATTATATCCCTTTTATTGTTCTAATATATCATGATTTTTTTATTTAGTGATATTAATAAATATTATTAATTTAAAAATAAATTTTTTAAATGTTTCACAAATGAATATTAATTATGAGTTTTTGGCTTTAAAAATTTATAACCTATGAAATATTTCATTCAATATAAATTATTTTTCTGAGTCTTAAATGCCTCATAAGATGATCTTATAATGGATAAAAATAATAGTCATTTAGGGGGTTATTCTAGTGTTGTTTATACTATTAAACCCATCATCCAAATTTTTCAAATTATTTTGTTCTCTCCAATATTTTAAAAATGTTCTGGAAAATATGAATAATAATAGTGATCATTCTAAATAATTAAAATATTCATATAACCTATAAATACCACATAGGAATAAGTCCTCTAACTACTTCTTTGTGAACATGATCATACTCATCTGATGCACAGATTGGTTATATCGTTAAGGTGTAATGAATTCTATTAATTATTTTTTTTATAATTCATTCGAAATTTATCGGTAAATATTGATTGTTTTTGTGTATTTTGTATTATATTCCATTTTTTTCAGGATTAATTTCATCTGACCTCATCAATTAATTGGTATTATAGTCAATATATCATTTATTGGTTTAATTATTGAATTCAATACGACATATTTAAAATCAGTTTTCCACCATCTTTAGAAAAATTTGACTTTAAAATTCTCATTTTTTTCTTGTTTTTATATGATCATATAGTGGTCCTTTTAAAAATGTTCTTTATAGTTCTTATTATTTTCCAACCATGTAATAGTTCACCTAAAATGTTGTTGTGGGTGCTGTAAAAAATATTTGAATATAGAGTATCTTAAGATGAATCTATGAATCGTAGTTAGAATGTTTCTGTATAATGGTTTTACAAACTTCAAAAATATACCACAATATAGTAGATGTCAACAGATTATTTTAGATCATTTATAATTGAAATTTTAATTGTAAAGACCTGTGAAATATACATATCTAAACAAATAGACCTTTAAAAAACTAATTCTAAAATAGTTTAGCTTTATTATCTCTGAAGGAACTATCATTATAAGGATGACCACATAAAATTCAAAATCACATTGAATAAAATATGGAGGGAAATAACATTGGGTTAAAATTCAAAAAAAAAAAAATCTTTTGTGGGATCCCTTAATAAAGATTTAAACCATAAAAAGTTGTTTTGGATGAAGTGATCTAGGATATATGTGTATTTAATTGTTTAAAATAAGAATAAATACCGTTTTTTAAATTTATTATTTTTTATATCATAAATATAAATATGATATGTATATATTAGAAACCATAGATGAGAATATATGTGATATGTAATTTATGTAATGTTTTTATATAAAAAATATTTATTCTTTCAAAATAATATTTTCTCATTAATATCAAATATTTAAGAATATAAACGAGTTCATATTGAAACCATGTAAATAAAAATATTAAAAAATTTCACATTGGATAAATGAAATTTTTCTTTTTTATATGTACTTATATTATTAAGTGTTTATAATGTTTTTTATTAATTGTTTATAAATTTATATCTAATGAATAAATTTTATAATTTATAATTTAAAAATATTTTCCCACCTTTATTGCACATTAATATTATTATTATTTTATGAATTTCTGCATGATTTAAATGAATGTTTTAAAATGATTATATAAATTACCATACATGAATTTAAGGAATAGCTTTATATGTATCCTATTTTCTTTTTTCCATATATAATGAATTAATATTACATTTGTTTGTGATATTTAATTATAAATTTAATTATTGTTTTTACATTTTTTGAGAAGGATATATGATTTAAACTTTGGGATGAAGGAATTTGGGGTAGACTAGTTATTATCATGGATACTCATAATTTATTTAGAAAACATATGGTCAAATCCATAGAACTCAATTATTAAAATTGTGGGGATTATTGACTTCATTTAATACTCATCCCATTATATGATTGTTTTTTGTGTACCTTGTTATTTGGTTGTACATAGAAATGTATAAATATATTTTGGTTTTATTTTATATTTATAACTAAATGAATGATTTAGGTGTAATGAAACTGAAATATCAAGGAATGTTTTTTCTAAAATACTTTGGAATTTTACGTGTCCGCAGTTTCTGACGGCACAAGATTTCGAGGCCTCGTGTGCCTGGAATCAATTTATGAAGTTTTGTTTTGGTACATTCAGTAAATGTACATGTGATATTTTATATATATTGAACCGGTGATCAGAATTAAAATATGAGAACACTGATGAACTCGCAGTGCCAATATTCGCTTAAGGGGACCTTTACCGCAGTTGCGTTTGGTCGAGAGTAGAATTTTTAATTTGGGGATTCGTAACAAATTAAAATAAAATTGTGGTGACATTATGTGTACACAATATTATTTAATTTATTAAGTGGTGGTTATTTCCTACACGGGAATGATTGAGGTGGGTCCCACACCAACATAACCCCCCATGTGAGGATAATATGTGGTGGTCCCCACACGAGATCCTAACCCCTCAACCCCCCCCCCCTTCAACTACAATGAAACCCCCTTATTAAATCCTAAAACTATCCACTTCCTCTCATTGAATTTTAAACTTTTCACCTCCCTTCTCTTTTAATTATGCTAACTCATCTAATTAATCTCTTCATTAATTAATTGGCTCCTCTTATTTTACTCAATTTTAACTGCATGGAAATTCTATAAATATTTGGGATCCTTATTATAATATTTTCCATAGAAAATATTTCAGTGGGGGAAAACACTAGAGAATTAGAAGAAAGGTGTTCCTTTCTCGATGAAGAACACTATTATTCAGTGAAGAACATCTCCGACGAAGAAAAAGAAGAACTTCTCCAACAATGTTTCCTCTTTAGAGGCACCCCGATGTCAGCGGAATCGACATCTGTATTCCTTGATTCCAGACCTCCACGATTCTCGTCTTCTATGGATCGTTTACGTGCACCGTTCTTAAAATCGAAGTAGGGGGTTTTTATTATTTGAATTGAATAAATTATACCTTCGTTTTTGTTGAATTCAATGGATCTTCTTTGGACATTTGTTCCCAGCTAACATAGAGGATCCGAGACAAATGAACGTGTCATGAAGACCCTCCGTTGTTTCTTATTTTTATTCATGATGGAGACGATCTTGGAAGATGTGGCGGTGACCGGAGTTGGCGATGATTGGGGGTGGCGACAACTGAAGGCGGCGGCGGCAACGACAGTTGCATGCCAGCCTGAAGAGGACTGCAGCACAAGGTGTTGCGTGGAAGGAAGAAAGTAGCCCTGAGAAGACTGGATGGCTTCAGTTGACCGGGTAGGAGGGGCAGCGCCGCTGTTTCAGAAAGCTGGGGGGTACCCCCGAACCGCTCGGCCAGCTGGATGAGCTATGGCTAGCGGCGGGCCTGGCCGCCCATGCACGGGCCGGGCCGCCTGCGGCCGGGCCAGGCCACCACCGTCCGGTCGGGCCGTGCCTTTCTGGGATGGACCCGATCTCGGGTCGGGTCGACCCGGTTCCGGCCGACCCAGGGCGCGTTGGGACGGGTCGGACCGGACCCAAACCCCCTCTACTATTCCATTTTAGTATTTCACCCATTACATAAGATACAGACCTCTGATCGACGTACCTTTAGTTGCGTAGGATTACATGGATCCAGACGGTCGTTTTGGTATATTACACTCAAGGTTTTGGCAAAGTTTGGGTATGACCAGGTTTGTTAAAACTTGAATCCAACCAGGCCATCAGAGTGGAAACACTTATAACTTAAAGACCGAACATCCGATTGATGTGTCGTCAACTACATTGGTTTACTCATGACGATACGGTCATTTTGGAATACTCTAAATGGGAATCAGATGAGATTGGAGTATGTTTATGTTGGATTATACCTGAAAACCAACCGGGCACCTAGAATGGAAAAGATAATAACTCTCAGATAGGGCGTCTGATTGACGCGCCGTCTTTCGTTTTGTGTTCCTTATGATGAGATAGAACATAGGGATACATCAACTCAGGACTTCATTATAGTTGATGTATCAACCCCTTTTCTCGAGGAGTGGACCCTCTCGGATTCGAGCATGCTATGTGCGGGAACCCTAGAGCTGGTTGTGACTTTGACGACTACCGTACTAGTATCCTCCATGGGTTTGACGAGGATGACTACTGTACTAGGATCCTCTGTGGGTTCGACAACGACATATACCATACTAGGATCCTCCATGGGTTCAATGGTGACGTCTACTATACTAGAATCCTATGTGGGTTCGACATTGAGGACTTCCATACTAGGATCCACCGTGGGTTCGATGACGACGACTCCCATACTTGGATCATATATGGGTTCGACGACGATGTCTATCGTACTAGAATATTCTATGGGTTTGATGGTGATGACTTCTGTAGAGGGACCCTTCATGGTTTCGACAGTAATGACTTCTGTACTAGTATGCTATGTGGGTCCGACAGAGTAGCTGGTCTTGTATCCTAAGTGGGTCTGACAGCTAAGTTGGTCTAGTATCCTATGTGGGTCCAATAGCTTAGATGAATCAGTGACTACATCTAATCATCTCTATCATTATACAAAAGGTGTATATCTATGTGAGCTAAGTCTTGACATTCAATCATTATCATTGATGTGATTGACTTACTATCCTGTGAGGACTGGGTTGTGATTGATCTCAAGAGTTGGAGCTGAGATATGATTGAAAACATAGGTATATGTACGGGCATATACCTAAGTAGAGTTGGTTGATACTATGTGATCGCATATTTCTTTTTTGGTTTATCCTTCTTGGATTCTCGGAGACCTTAGGGTGTCTCGAGGTCCCTACTAAGTATTGTATACTCACCCCTACACGGGCTATGCCCGCACTACGTTGTGTTGGGTACAGACGACAGACAAAACTTAATGAGGTGGAGACTTGTAGTGTTGGACGGTACCTGGAGGTCGACCACATTGTGGGACATACACGGAGCGGACAGACAGACCTGGGGTGCTGAGGAGTCCATCTGTACCCACCCTTCAGGTGGGATTCTTGGTGGATGAATCAGTGGAGGATAGGTAAGGTGAAAATACACCAATAATATAGGTACATATTGAGAAGATAGTTATTAATTTTGGACAATGTAAAAGGGACATAGTGTAGTGGTACTCATAGGGGGAATTCCATTGAACCTATGAGAAGTGGACAATGGAAGAAGATCATGCTCATTGTGGAACTGATTTTGGTCATCAAGTGGAGGTATAAGTCTACACCCCAAGCCAGCCTATGGTACATGTCATTGTGCTCAACATTTTTATGTAATATAAAAAATCATTTTAGAACATGTAATGGTAATAAATACATGGTAACGATTCAATTATATATTGAAGAAATGTAATTTTGATAACGTCGCCATGAGAAGGACTATTAACATTATGGATGAAAATATGGTGCGAAGGTGGAGTTAGTTACTAAAATAGAAACATTAAGAGGACCACACTTGTGTTGGATGGTTTTTTAATTGAAAACATAGGAAATTATTTTTCACTAGGAAATAGTGAATTCTATATGGATGGATAAAATGTCAAGATATATTGATTAGAATTTAAATAGAATTTTCCCTGATTTCTGGTGATTTACTAATAGTGGGACATGTTTTTATCCCTTAAATCATTAATTTTTAATGGTATATTGAACCAATTGTTATTTTGGATGAAATAAAAAATTAATTCACTCTTCAAAGGTGTTACATTAGTTCCAAAAATTAGTTACAAATACTTTAATAGGATTAATTTATATAGTTTTTTTATGAATGAGTAATGGGAGGTTTTAAAATCTCATTATTTTGTTTATCTGTTTCCAGATAATGGTAATATTGAATAACTATTTAAATAATGGGAGAATTAGATGATATGTCAAAGAGAGACACATGCTCATTTTGAATATTGAAATCTATATTAAGAGATAGTTTGTATTCTAGGAGAGGGTATGTAATTTATTAAATATTGAGTTGGAATCTATTGAAGTCATTTAGAAGTGTATTTTTATTATTTCTGTGACCATAAAAAATAAAAGTCCATTCATTAATTGTAATAGAAATTATAATTTTTTATTAACGTTGCTTTCCCAGAATATAATGGACAAGAAAAAGAGGACTACACCAGAAAATCTATATGGGTCTGAATATGAAATCTATGATGTTTATAAGGGGACTACATGTTCATTAACTATGTGTGTATCTTTCCTAGATTGGTGATTCAAGTAGTAAAAAGAGGCAGTGGGCCTTGGGAAATAGTGAGTCGAAACTAATCTTGTTATGTCATTTAACATGGGCAATGAGTTCCCTAGAACAAATATCTATAAGGGGATTAACCAGTATACTGAGGAGTGATCTCAGTAGTGTATTTAAGTTCATGAAATATTTATAATTAAAAACTATTAGGCATCTTATTGAGGGTAAACCTTGTAAATTATAATTTCCCAATTTATTTTATGAATGAAGTCAAAAAAACATAAATGAAAATAAAGTATATCTAGTTAAATATCATATCAAGTGACCCTTAAGCATAATAATTCAAGAATATTTTTGGAATTTGTGACAGTATATGAATAACCATTCTAAATTTTCAATAATAATATCTAACTGAATTCATCCCCTCTCCGAGGATAATCTTAAATTGACACCCTATTGAAGGACCTACAAGTGGTACCAAGGGGAAAAGTTAATTTTTATTATATTTTATTATTATTAAATGATCTATAGTTGTTGAAGAAAAAATGAATCCACATGGAAGGATCGTTAGAATGATGGGAATAATTTCAAAACATAGGAAAAAGAGTTTATGAAATTCATTGAATATTATTTAGGAGTTCCCCAAGAAGTGGTTGATTATAGATTTATTATATTAAACCAACATAGGGTTATCTTTTATATTGATCAAATAAACATTAAATTGATGATTTAGTTATGAATATATAAATGGATTATCTCAATTAATTTGTATCAAAAGGTAAAATATGGAACGTTTCCTAAAAAAATATGTTATGGTTAGAAGATATGTTTTGAAATGTTGAAATTCCATGTGAAAATTGACTTATGCTTAAATGAAAAAAGTTGAATATTAAGTAGAATTAACCATTGAATTTATATTCTAGAAATGAGGTAAAATCATATGAAAATAATACTTTGGATTTTAAATCTCATTTGGAGAAAGTATGTGAAATATTTATCTCTCTTTAAGAGTTGAAAAAGATATGTAATTCGATTGGTGAAAGGAAACAACATCAAGATTCTATTTTATGTAATTTTCATGGAATGATAAATAATATCAATAGTGTAAAATTCATGGTGTTTACAAATCAATAAATAAATATAAATTCTTGAAAAAACTTGTTGAAAAATGAATATGAGACTGTATATCTCAACACTAATAATATAGGAGAAAAACATTGAACAATAACAAAATATAATTAAATACCAATCCAAATATTTTCTGAAATAAAACTGCATGGAGATAGAAATGTAGGCATGTGTTATTAAATTAATAAATAAATATTAATTATGTAAATGGAAACTGAGAAATTATAATTAATTGTTTCTACCATTTTCTAAAAACTTGATGAAATGGATGATATGATCAGAGAAATTGATGAGAGATTTTTCGCCTCAAATTAAAAGATTACAATCCATCACAACGTTATCTCATCTTGTGCAGGAATGAAGAGGAATCACTATATGAGTTATAGAAGAAAATATTCTTCCTATGATTAATATGGATGTTTGGTTCCTCAAAATAAGTAATCAATAAAGCGCTTCTATTATTGAAGATTAGTGCACATCGCGATTAAATGTTTTGAAACTAACACTCCCTAAGATGAGAGAAGAACTAATGTAGTTCTAATTTCTCATTCCTGTAGAGAAAAAATGAGGTATTAATATTATAGAATATGATTTATCTTATCTAAAATTTTTCACATAGATTGTGATTTCAATTGAGGTAAATCATTGAATAGAAATGGATCTATATATTCACTCTACTATTATGACTTACAATGATAATGGTTATATTTGAAAAATTCACATTATGATGGAAAATAAATTCCAAATTTTTTAAGATGAAAATAACCCCAAATAGAACGTGTATCAATCTCCAAAATCTTGTTTGTCACTATAAATCCCTTTTATTAAGAAAAGAAAAACATGGAACCTAAAAAAGGTTTTTTGATCAATGAATAGGGTGGAAGAGATGTGATGTTGTCTCCACCAAGGAAAAAGAATTCCAAGATGAAATTCATATCTATAAAGGAATATCTTTAGAAATTTTAATACACAAATACCACCAAAAGGAAAAAATATGAATATGAAATTGAATAAAAAATGAAGTTGTGGTTTACAAGTGATTCCATATAGGAAGGAATTTTTTAAGTGTGATCAATTCCAAAATTACAAAAAATAGAATGAAATAAAATAATTTTAATTGTTATTTTCATTAATTGTCATGTTGAGGTGCTATAAAATAAGATAAATCATTTATTAATATAATAACTCTTCTAACTACCGGTGATTTAATATTTCTTGATGAATTGATTTGATTCCATTCCCAAAATTAAAAAATTGAACTAGAAATATGGAGGATGATTTTTTTAGTTCATCATAACTTAACCAATTCATGTTCATGAGGAACATAGTGGTACCTCTATCCCTATATTTTTTTTATAACTATGGTTTGAATATGTATTCTAATTGGGGAGAAATGGTCAATGTGGTGACTTCTCTCAAAATGATCAATTATATGGATAGGAATTAAATTATAGACAATAAGAAATGTCAATCAAAATGGTATATTTAGTAATGATTCAAAGTATAAATGATATCTACTTGTATAAATTTTTATAAAAAATAAAATTGAATTCTTATGGATATTTTAAAAATATAAAATACATATAAAAAAGTTTGATATGGTGTGAACTAACTATGAACCATACATTACATATTTTTAGAATTATTTAATTTGTTGCCTTGTACTAAAAAAAGGTATTAGTTTTTTATTTCAAATTTATTCAATATAATTATATTTCCGTATCAATATATGTGTTTTAATTTGATCAAAACATGGATGAAGTTATTTTGGAATTGTACCATGATTGAAATTTTATATTCAAATACATTAATTATAACATTTAGCACCATATATTAATTTATACATATTTAAAAAATTGTTGATAGGCAATGTTTCCTAAAAATTTTGCATGCCAAAATTGATCAAAATTAATTGGTTTAGATAGATTTTGGTTTATGGGGGATTTTATTGATGAAATTTGAATACATATAATACACAAACATGAATATGATTTTGTCCATTTCTGGTGTTTTTTAAAATGACAATTATTAAAAAAATGTTTTTAACAAGTTGTATCAATTAAGTAATCATGTGGTATAATAATCACAACTAGGTTATTAAAAGTTATCATCTAATAGTATAATGTGAATGTCCTTTGGAGATAAGTGGTTGATAAATGTGATTTAAAATGTGTTATGGTATTCAAATAGCTTTCAAGAGTGACATGGATAATTTAGCACCCCGACTTTTGAGAGTAATTTTTTACAAAAAACATAAAATTTGATGATCGAATTTTTTACATTATAAAAAAATTTATGCTTGTATTATACACAAAAATGAGTTTATATTGCATTATAGGTATTAATTATTCCCTTATATAGCATTCCATACACGATATACCTAGTTTTACACGACTACAAAATACTATTTATAATATTTTTGAAAAATTATTACAGTTAGGCCTTAGCCATTTTAATGGTGGTTATGAGAATAATTAAATAAATTATGAAGATATGGAATATTAATGTTTATAAAGATAATACTTTGGGAACTAATTAATTATTAATAAAATTGTTAAATATTTTAAAAAGGAAATTCCCTAACTGAAAATATTATTTTTAGATGTACAAAAACATTTTATCATAACAAAATAAACGAACAAATTTTGAAGAATGGTTTAATGAGAAATGGAATTGGAAAACACATAAAAGGGGACCGAGGGGGAAAGATAAAGAAAGGCTTCAGATTTTGCAAAGGTGTCGTATGGCCACAAATACATCCCTTTCCCCACTCTATAAAAGGGGACCAAGGGGGAAAGATAAAGAAGATTGGAGAAATGGAATTGGATTCAGAGGGATGGGAGATTTGGAGGGAGATCGATTAAAGGAAGGCTTCAGATTTTGCAAACAGTGAAATTCCCATATGCGAACCACAGCAGGTATATGAATTAACAAGGAATTGGAAAACACATAATAATTTGGTGAACCGTGAACCTAAAAATAATGAAAAAGGAGAACTGTGAACCATACCCTCCCCCCCCCCCCCCCCCGCGGATGACTTCCCCACCGACCAGGGAATTTATGCCTCTTTTCCCATCCATCGTACCACGTAGCACTCTCCTATGTGGGCGAAGCCCTGACTGATGAGACTACGATTGGCATCACCCTTAGGCGCCGCTGCCTACCTGTAACCCTCCTTGAACCACCCTAGTTCGCGGATTGAACCCGAAGCCGCAAACCACCCTGGTTCGCAGATTGAACCCGAAGCCGCGAACCACCCTGGTTCGCGGGACGCCAATTAGTCCGAGGACCACCCTGGATTGCGGACGACTTCTCCTGCCATGTGGCACTTCCCCACGCTAAGGGTTCCGCCACCCATACCTCTTGGTGGCTCACCAAATACTTCAGTGTTCTCATCTCCAGATCTAGGTAAAATCTTTCTGATCCAGCCAAGACCTCCGTGACTTCCTCATTGGCCTATCCATCGGACCCGAGCCGAGGCCTCCACCAGAGCCGCCAGATCCGCGTGGTATAACTTTCAGGTGAAAAAGCGTGACATTTTGAGTTCACATACCGACGGTAAACAGAGGCAAAGGGGTTGACTTGACCCTTGATAGGATTCCTAAAGCATTCCTGGGTTCACATTCCCACTGTAATGCGGAGCTTGAGCTCAGGAATCCCTTTTCTGCCCCTCCACTTGTTGAGGGTTCCTGGGAGATGGTAAAATAGCCATCAAGAAGAGGCCCTCATGCACTGCAAGAGAGGATATGGGCACATGATCACCCCCTTTCCCTCTCTCACTGGGCTTTGTCGCCCCGAGTGTCCATCTCGGAGTAGGCCCCGACCTCATGGGCCACCCTCATGCTTAAGCCCCACTCTACTTCTCACGGACGCACCTCTCGCGACATGATCCTCTGGTCCCTACTTCCTCTTGTTTCTCACACCAATCATGGATCACATGGTCTTAGTGTAAGCATCGACCATGACATCCTCACTATGGGCCTCCTTAGAGTGTAAACCCCAATCCATATATTGGGCTGCCCTAGAGCGTAATCCCCACATTAATCCGAACTACATAGACTTCGATCCCTGTCTCCCAGGAGGGGTACGTAAGAAGCCTCCCCATGGATCAAGACCAACAACAGGTCCTTCCGACCCCCCTCTCACGACGGTTTACCAACATCATGGGCCTCCTCAGAGTGTAATCCCCAATCCCCACTATGAGCCTCCTCAGAGTGTAAGCCCCAATCCATATCTTGGGTTGCCCCAGAGCGTAAGCCCCGTATTAATTCGAACTACGTGGACTTTGATCCCAATCTTCTAGGTGGGGTATGTAGGAAGCCTCTCAGAGGTTCAATCCCAATAACATGTTGATCCGACTTTCCTCACATCGGTTCACCATGCCCCTCCTAGTGCCGACTCAAGCGTGTTCCAACTCTTCGGGGTCATTAATCCAACGAGGGATGGTAAACCTTCGGCATAATTGATTCCTAACCCCTGCGTCTAGTTGACCATTTCCCACCAATGTTAAATCCATCGATACAATGTTTGGGTATAAACCAACGATTTGTAAACAAATGAGTATGTCTTAAATCTATAAGTGAGTCCTGGAAGAGGCAATAAATCCCCCCAAAAAAGGGTGTGATGAGCCCGACTTCCCATCCTCTCGACCAATGTGAGTTCTTAAGAGTCATTGGTCAGACCATCCGGTGAACACCTACCTTTGGTAAGAAGTTCTATCAATCATTGGATACAGGGCTGTTGGGCGTTTTGTGGCCGAAAACCAGAACGAAACCAAAAATGGTGAACCCGATGTGAATATTTAACCAAACATGACGGATTCAAAATAATCCCACCATGTGCCCCCCTATGCTCTAAAGGAGGTTCTAGAAAGGTCATTAATTACGTCTGGGATTGTGAGATGCTACTTTGACGAGTATCTTCATGTGTTTGCTAAAATGTTTTGTAGGAATTACTTTCAGAACTCCCTTCGATCCAATGGCATCGCAAAGGAACTCACAAGTGCATATCTCGAACGACGTAAGGATGGGAATTCCTCAACAACGGATGACCCCGTCACCCACCCAGCGCCTTCAACGCTGGGCCTCGGACGTGCTGATCCGAGAGAACCACATGAACGGTACACTCCCAATGGTGGAGGCGGCCATACACGCCCACCAATCTATCAAAACTCGCCGGTCGCCTACCTTGCAGCGACCGTAAAGGTGGATCCAGACAGCCACTGTCGCTGTCTCCAACCGTTTCGGGAGCTTATCCCCAAAACGGGACAATACATACCCCCCTTATCTTATGGAGGTGGATGAGGTCGATGTTGAGGAATTCATCCCCACCGAATGGGGGTTCCTCTCCAAGGCCCCCACTGACAGATGTCATTGCGGTAACACCACGACCTGACATCCTCGCGTCAAGGAGGATGTCTCCCCGAGAATTCAGGCCCATGCTCCCTGAGCTCCTGCCCCTCGGACCACCCGACGAGAGCGGCAGATGTAAAATCGGGGACCATTCATCACCCTGGTCCCTAAAGAGGAGTTCTTCTGCCCAGCCACGGAGACATACCACGAACAGGAACCTACACCTGTTCGCCCATCCTGAGCCCGCCTTCCAGACATGGAGGCATCATACGAGTCGGCGTGCATCCCCACCGAGCTCCATCAAGCTCGTCGCTCACACATGACTGCACTTACTAGGCATGAACCTTTCCCTGCCCATGGTCGTGAAGCCCACGAACCTGACATGGTGGCGAGCCGGCACCTGCAGGACCAGCTCTTGGCAGTTTCTTTAGACGCCCGCCATCCTGACATGGCGAGAATCAACAAATCACGCCGCCCAGATTTGGCGGAAAATCATCGGCAGGCATGTCTCCCCGCCAACAAAGGACACCGACTCGATATGGTGGGAAACCAATATATGAAGGTCCAACTCCCTACAGATGCAAGCAATGTCCATCACCCCGATGTGGCGGAAAATGGAGAGAGAAACTGGCGTATCCTGGTACAGGGGCAGATTCGTTCTCCTGCCCCGACACAAAAGAATTGTCAGTACCCACTAACCACGGGAGGATCAGAGCATGATATTCCTACTCCAATACTGGAATGGTCCTTCATACCCATTCTAGGAAAAGATTTCTCTTTACATATCCTTGCAATGCTGGAGGAGCAAGTATCAATCCGAGATCATATCTTGAAGACTTTCAAAAATGTAATTGCATCAGCGGCAACAGAAAGGACTCAGGCCTATGAGCCCGTCTCCCCAATTGAGGCGACTCATCTAAGAGACAAGATAATCTCCTCGGAGCATATCCACATCCCAACTTCTGCCCAGGAGTGTCACTGACCATATTCTGTGATGTAAGGGAAACCCGATCGAGAAGCTTCACTCGTTCCAACTGGGGGACACTTGTCCATCATGGTGGATGCTCCAGAGCAGGCATATATCCCTGCTAAAAGTCAAGATGTTTGTCGTTATATCCCGACGGCATCCTGGGACCCAATTAGGTAGGGACCCAAAGGAAGTGAAGGTCGTTGTCAATAGTAGATGGTCCCCGCTGCCAGCAAAAGAGTGCCCCGAACGCGCCGAAGGTAGCCGAAAAATAATGATCGGGTTCATGACTCCACTCTGCAAGAATCTGGGGTTCCCGGCGCCACTAAGCATGAATTAAAAGCTCGAAACCCTGCCCACCCCCATATTATAGGAGCGGCAGTAGCAGTTGAGAAGTTCCTCCCCACAATGTCGCTACCAGCAGCTCTGAAGGTCTTCCTCAGAGCACTCACGGGGGATTCCCCCGCGGGCATATAATGATCAGTCACGAGAGCTTCTCTCTTGATGCGAGTCACAAAAACCCTCCACGTGACCCGAAGATCGACCAGCAAGATGGTCCTCCACTTGCTGTGGTCCACCCTGAAGGTCCTCCCTGGGGTATACAATACAATCACTCTCCATGTAGTCGGACTACAAATTGTGATGGTAGTCCTCACTATCAAAGTCGCAACTACAGAGGCCCTCCCCATAATGACGTCTCATCACAAAAAGAAGGTCCTCCCCTTGTCGTAGCCTGCCCTGAAGGTCCTCCCCAGGGGTTACACTGCAACGGAACTCCACGTAGCAGGGCATAAAATCATGGTGGTAGTCCTCACCACCCTAATAACGGAGGTACTACCCGTAGAGACGTCAAGAAACTAGGAGGCCCTCTCCTTATTGCGGTGCATTCTAGCTGCCCTCCCCTAGATGTATCCCATCGATATTCTCCCTATGGCAGCAGTGATGGTAGTCCTCACCATTTCCGCAGCTGGGATGGTAGTCCTCGCCACCACAGCCTCCATTGTGAAGGTCCTCCCCGCAATGGCCCCAAGCAACATGAAGGTCCTCGCCTTGTCGCGGAATGTCCTGAATGTCCTCCCCAGGATGCGCGTCGAATGTCAGGCCATAATGTTCATCCTCACCATGATGGCAGTTGTTGTGATGGTCCTCCCCGTAACAACACTACATAGCTAGAAGGTCCTCCCCTTGCTGCAACACGCCTTGGAGGTCCTCCCCAGGGTGTGCACTGCAAAAGTCCTCTATGCAGTGAAGCATCAGGAAGTAATGGTAGTCCTCGCCATTACAGCCACCATTACAGAGGTCCTCCCCGCGATGATATATTATTTTGACATGAAGGCCCTACCCCTACCGAAGAAAGCACTGAATGCCCTCGTATGCCGAGGCACTCAGAAGGATGGGATCAAGCATGTCAGATTCCTAGCTTGTCGCTAGCGACGCCCTTCTTCGATCAGAATCCATTCCAGGGCCACGTTCATCTTTTGAACCACCTAGAAATTTCCCACAAGAAAATTCGTTACCTACTGGTCCCACTTCCTCTGACTACATTGAGCACTTTAGTTGGGCTGATCAGGTAGAGGAATCACTGGTGGAGGAGTATGCCGATATTCTGCACCTGAGGAAACGACTGGCCAGGAATGGTGTACCAGTTATGTTTTGGCCCAAGACCACCTCTCAGTACGACATACACAGGGAGTTGTCGGAAGAATTCATGCAAGGAATCCTCCATAATCTATGGACGACCCTCCTCCGGCTGAAATCGAGCTTCCTACCATATGAAGGGTATGTATACCGCGTTAAGACGATAGGGGATCTCTTGCGTCACATCGACCTGGAGGCCCTTTCCTCGACACGACAACAACACCCCGAGGGGTGCAAAGGGAATATGGAGGCAGCATGCCTCCATGCACTGTACGAACTGCGTTGCCTCATCAGTGAAGCTCCGACGAGAGTCCATATCATGGGATGGGGGGAACATGGAGCTCTGCATTTCACTCTACTCCCCACCCAAAAGAATATGTTTGGTGTGGTGTCTTGCAATTTCATCACGTCGAGACGACAATCGGGTGGACCCCCTATTCAAGAAAGGCAACACACCCGACATAGTCGGGTGTTGAGTAAGTCCTAGAAGCATTAGGCCCGGTGGGAACGAGCAATTCAAGAACTCCTGAATAAGGCCACAGAGAGCATGCAGCAGGCCTCTCGCCTAAGAGAGGCCAATCATTGATCCTTGTCTGCCTCCCTAGAATGGACTAGCCCATAGGAGAATTCGGCACAAAATCTGGTTCACCCCCGAATGGGGGCACACGAGATCAGGCATGTCGAAATTGCAGCAGCCACTGCCGCTATCCAGGTTCAACACCAGCCTGCAGTGCTAGGGGCATTTTTAACAACAAATGCCTCCATAAGACCAATAAAACTGGGAAGAGACTCAAAGTCTAGGGAACGGAGCCAACCCCAGTCCTCAGGGCTGGGGGCATTATTTCCCCCTCGACAACAACCTCCCCCATGAGAGTCAGTATTCTATCATCTGGGGAGGATAGTCAGAAGTGGAAGTTCCCATCCTATCTGATCATTTGAATCATCATCCCTTCTGAGAGGATGGAACACCTTAAGGTTTCATCAAAGAGTTCTTCATGTCACCCTTCATCAAGGAGTCCGACGGCAATCCCAGGTCATGAAAGGGAAGGCCAGCCGGAGATGCGGGAGATCCTCTTCCTATTTGAAGATGATGTCCCCTACACCTTACAATATGAATTCATAAACTCCATAGAGGCTAACCCCATGGGTGACACCGGAGAAAATGAAAATCCGGACGGATCATGAGACGATGGTTCTGGTTAGGCTGTGACTCACAATGAACCCCCCAGGTGTGCACACCCTGAACTAGAGGGCCACTTTAAATTTGGTCGCCCCTTAAGATAACCTCCCTACGCCTACCCTGTGAGCTTCCAACAAGGATAAGAATAAAGGAATGGTTACCCTAAAACCGTCCCCCTCTATCGATAAAAACGAGACAGTCACGCTCGAAGAGTGGTTCGCTTGGCAGGAATAAGAGATGAAGGAATTGAGATGGCTTAATGCTGAGCTACTCGAGGGGAACCTCCTTATTGAAAGTGCGTCCCAAGAAGAGCCACGTCATGCACTCCCAGAAAGTGCACCTCAAAAGCTAAGGCTTTCCCCGGCTAACGAAGCACAATCAGGGCTCCTGCCCAATGACATGCCTGACCCATCCAACTACCTAGATGTGGATACGGATGAATACTAATATTTCCCTTCACTCAGGAAGCAACCGGAGCGAGTACGCCTGAACCCTCCAAAGGTTCCACAAATGGCACGTGCACCCTTGGTGCCAGCCAACCTGGACCCTTAGGAAATGCCTCGGGTTATGCATGCCCAGGACCGGGACCAACATGATGTAAACCAGGGACTCACCAACACCATCGAGGCACTAAAAGCTCGATTGGAAGCGATGGAAGGTCGACGCGCTCTGATACAGCCAGAGCGGAAACCCTACCCAGATTGGGCGACCAACACACTGCCTCAAACCAATTTTTGGAGCCATGTGTTCCCCATTTTCAATGGATCAGGCGATCTAGAGAATCATTTGATGCACTACGCATCCAATTATGACCCTATTATGGGGACTCTAGAACAAAAAGAAGTACTGAAACTCAGATACTTCGTACGGACCTTGAAAGGATCCATCTTCGTCTGGTATACGAGTCTGCCAGCCCAGTCAATAAAGAGCTGGGAGGACCTCCGGTAGAAGTTCCTATTCCACTTCAGCTCAACATTTCCCAAAACAACGATCATCAACCTCATGAACTGAAAGCAGAGGGAGAACGAGAGTGTCTCGTATTTCATCGCCAGATGGAAAGTTATAACCTATTATCTAAATATGCATATGTCTAAAGATGATATGCTAGGCATATGCATCGTCAATCGTAGTGATGAGCTGCGAACACCGCTCATAGCAGTGGTGTGCACCACATGCTTCCACCATCTCTTGGACATTGCCTAGAGAATTGAGGACTCCCTGCAGCGGACAAATTAATGTCTTGAATAGCCTCACAGGCTCTAGCGAAAAGAGCCCCTAGAGCTGAAGCGTCTGCTGTCACTCTCAAGCTGGCCCTTGTTCCCGCTCTGCCGCTCAGGCCTCCACCAAATCGTCAAGGGCCCCCTGCATATCAGCGGTCGCCCCGCCTAAATGGTACGATCAATGAGGAACAAAGAGGAACTAGTTTGAGGAACGAAGACAAAAAGCATACTCGTTCCGAGACGATGAAGTCTACGGAGACTTCATTGCAGCCATGAACTACAACTTGCTCCACCTTTCGGAGCCAAGGAGACCTGAAGATGTCAGCCGTGATGACATGCCAGATTACTACCTCAGCCATCGGATGTTGGGGCACAGTATCCGAGAATGCTTCTTCTTCAATGAACTTCTACAGAGGATGGTAGATTCTGGAAAAGTCGAGCTGGGACCACCCCCAACACATATGGAATGTATCTCTATCACTGACTCCAACAAATAGGAGGTGTGGGAGATAGTCACCAGTAAGCAGGGGCAGAAATTTGACAATTGTATGACTCAGAAGACTATCAACCCAGCCTAGGGCATACCCCGAGCTCAACAGTAGCAGCTGGCGGTGCCACCAATAGCCCCTGGAGCCACAAAGCCAACCACATCGGCCACACAACCCTCTACAAGCAGGTCATCCAGATAGAGACAAAGGAGGAAACAATTAGAAGAGCAGCAGTCCGCGATGGGTCCAAAGTTAGTCCTGACCCTGGCAGATTTCATGCCCTCAAATTTGGCACCACAGGCCCAAACCACCAAATGGAACCATCAGAGACAACCGACTAGGTTGACCTATCAGAGGATGCAGATTCAATCTTTGGTTCTATCAAAATCATCCATCTCATGGAATCATTCCCTGACAAAGGGTATGATTACAAACCTGAGTTCCCTACACGAGGAGTCGAGAGGAGGAATCACAGAGGCAGAGGATACTAGGGGAGGAACATCTGCGGCCAAAACCAACCCTACGGTTGGACCCTGGCCCAAACTGTCAATATTGTGGAAACCCGTGGGAGAGCCCCTCAACGGACTCAGCAGGAGAGGGAATGCCCCTCCACCTCCACAAGCGGCCACTCTGGCCATGTTGTTCTACGATACCCACCAGAGGAGGAACAAGTGTCTGGTCACCTAGTACGCACAAAAAGACCGGCCAGGCTAAGTCTTCAAAACACGGGAACACCATCGACATCTATCCCCGTGGCCGGTCCCTCCTCATCAAATTCTCTAGCCCCCAAAGCACCTGATAAGACTCCCCCGCCAACAGAGAAGCGTCTACCGCTGGTGTAAAAATACGAAATCCTTAAGCATCTGGAATCAGTAAAATCCAAGTTGTCAATCTTGGATGCTATGAGTTTTTCAAATGACTGTAGGGAGGCACTTATCGAAGCATTGATCAGCCTCTAGGAGTTTCAAGCCGAGGTAGTTGCCGCTGAGATTTGCCGGACGACGACTGGCCCAACTGAATGCAATGTGGAGATTTCCTTCACTGATCAGGATGAAGATGACATCATGCAAGGACACATCAGACCGCTATATGTGTCCGACACACTGAATGGTATTGAGATCTGAAAAGTCTTTATAGATAATGGCTCTGGAGTTAACCTCCTTCCCCTATGGACACTCCCTACGTTGGGCCATAGTGAGGAAGATATAATTCCCTCAAACACAACTTTGTTGGGTTACGACAAGAGTGAGTAGAAACCAATGGGACAAATTAAGCTAAAGACCCATTTTGGTGACCTAGTAGCCTACATGGAATTCCTGGTGTTTCGGCAGAGCACAACATTCAATGCCCTATTGGGAAGGCCATGGATTCATAAGCACATGGTCGTTCCTTCATCATACCACCAGTGTATCAAGTACTGCGTCAATGGAAAAAGCGGGACGTTTCACGCTGACAAGGCCCCTTTCGATCTCTCCAAGTCACATTACATCGACACTGGGTTCTATGAGCAAAATAAAAAGAAGCCTTTGGTCGACAGTGTCGACTAGATACCCGCTCCAAATGGCCTGGAAATGGTCCCTGATGACCCCCACAGGTATCTTGGAAGAGATTATGCCATACCCATCAACCACGTGGAAGGTAGGAGTTCAAGTCCAGACACGCATTCAGATGTCCTCATGACTTCAGCCATGATGTTTGAGCACGACAATGCGGGAACGTCTACCAACCCTCGATTTGGAGAAGAATACTCAAGCAGGGATTCCCACGATTCCCCTCCCTCAAACCTTCGAAGTCTCAGACTAGAAACTCTCCCCTCGTCAGATCAATAAGATGAGGACTTGGGAGAAGAAGAGGGGGAAGATCTCAGAGATGCACCTCCCACATTTGAGGACGGTATCTCCACCACTGTGGACGAACTCAGGGAAATCAACCTGGGTACTGAAGAAGACTCAAGGCCCACTCTCATTAGTGCGGCCATGTCCCCTGAATAACGTGAGGTATATACATCCTTCCTAAGGAAAAACTGGGATGTATTCACCTGTAATTACATGAAAATTCTAGGACTCGATCCCGAGGTAGCGACGCATCACCTGGGTCATCTAGAAGTCCACTAGGACTGCAAACATTCCTCTAGAAGGACACACCCCTCACATGCTGCCATGATAGAGGCTGAGGTCAATAATATCTTTAAATAAGGCTTCATTAGGGAGGTCCAATAACCCACTTGGTTGGAAAACATCATCCATGTCAAGAAAAAGAACAGGAAAATCCGCATCTGCATTGACTTTAGATACCTTAATCGGCATTGTATGAATGATGACTTCCCGGTTCCAATCACCAAGTTTTTAATGAATGAAACGGCTGGGTATGAGGCTCTATCCTTCATGGACGACTATTACGGATATAATCAAATCAGGGTGACCCGAGAAGATGAAGAAGCCACTTCCTTCAGGGCCCCTCAAGGGGTATTCTGTTACAGGGCCATGCCCTTTGGTCTCAAGAATGTTGGCACCACGTATCAGCGTTCCATGCATCGGATCTTTAAGCCGTTGCTGGGGAGATTCATTGAATGTTACGTGGATGGCCTAGTGGTCAAGTCCAGACAATGCTCTAATCACCTATCGGACCTGGAGACCGTCTTCAACAAGCTCTAACAACATAGCTTGAAGATGAACCCCTTGAAATGTGCCTTTGGGGTTACCTCAAGGAAATTCCTTGGCTCTGTCGTACGCCATCGTGGCATGAAGTCGACCTTGAGAAGACGAAGGCTATCCAGAGCCTGCCACCTCCTCGAAATCTCATTGTGTTTAGGGGATTCCAAGGAAAACTAGCCTATATTAGGCGGTTCATAGCGAACCTGGAAGGAAAATGTTTTCCCTTTACCAGGTTAATGAAGAAGGGGGTCACGTACCAATGGACGGATGACTGCCAAGAGGCGTTCGACAAATTGATGAAGTTACTCATGAGCCCACCGGTGCTCATGCCACCAGTTGAAGGAAGACCTCTCATTCTATATGTGACGGCCCTAGAACGGTCACTGGAGCCTTCCTCACACATAAGAATGATGTCGGCAATAAAAAAAATCTCTATTACCTCAGTCGAACAATGATTGATGTTGAGACTCGATACTCAAATATCTAGAAGAGCTATCTGGAATTGGTCTTCACGATTCAAAAGCTACGACATTATATGTAGCCTCATGCGGTCCATTTGATCTCGCGGAGTAACCCACTCAAGTACATCCTGAGTCGCCCGATGCTAACCGGACACCTATCCCAATGGGCGGTCATCCTGCAACAGTTTGACATCCGGTTCGTGCCTCAAAAATCCATCAAGGGCCAGGCATTAGTAGACTTTCTGGCAGAGCACCCTTCAACAAGGACCACTGCACTAGACGCTGAACTACCCGATGAAGATATCTTCTCGGTTCAAGAGGAGTTCCCAACATGGGAAATGTACTTTGACAGCGTGTCCTGAAGCCCCACCGGGAAGAGGATAGAGGATCCCAGATTAAACAAAGTGGTCATGGGGGTAATACTTGTGTCCCTAGAGAATGCAGTCTTTCCATATTCCTTCCTCCTATCAGCGGGATGTACAAACAACGAAGAGGTATATCAAGCCCTCATTGCAGGCATGGAGCTCGCACTCCAGGAACATGTACAACACCTTAAGGTAAAAGGTGACTCAGAGCTGGTCGTCAAGGAAGTCAATGGTGAATATGCTATTAAAAAGGAGGAGCTAATCCCCCTGTTTTAACATGTCTGAGGGCTAATGGCTGAGTTCTCCACAGAACCAACATTGGCTTATATTCCATGGTCCCAGAATTCTTAGGCTGATGCACTAGCCAATGCGGCCACAACCCTAGCTGACCCAGAACGGGATGAAACGTTCATCAGTATTTCTAACCAACGAATGGTATTGCCATTTGTTCAAGCTAAGACAGAAAAATTCCGCGAATTCAGCCCTGTCCCTGAGCCATATGCTCCTGCCACCGGCTGGATGATCCCCATTGTGAACTAACTTCAACGGGGAGAGCTTCCATCAGATAGGGTTGAACGAGAGAAAATACGAAGAAGGGAAATCAATTTGGTCTTATATGGTGGTGCGGGTCAGTAAGAGGTCCTCTACAAATGAGGCCGCGATGGAGTGCTCCTCAGATGCATTGACGGAGAAGAAACTGATGCCGTCATGACTGAAGTACATGTAGGAGCGTGTAGAGAACAACAACCAGGGACCAAGATTTACCATCAGGTTCGAAGGATTGGGTACTACTGGCCCATAGTGGTACGAGACTGCGAGTGTTTTACCGCAAAATTACACTCATGCCAGATTCACACCAACTTCATACACCATCCCTCAGAGCTACTTCATCAAGATAAGTACTCCTGGTCGTTTTCCATCTGTGGGATGGAAGTTGTGGGACCATATCCTCTCGCCACTACCAAACAGCTGAAGTATGTCCTCATGACCACCGACTTCTTTTCCAAATGGGCAGAAGTCGTACCCCTCAAGGATGTCGGTGCAAGAAATATTTTCAGCTTCGTGAAAGACAATATCATCACCAGATTTGGTGTCCCTCATACTATACTGACGAACAACAATACCAATTTCTGGTCTGCTGAGTTGGAAAAGTTATACCACGAGTATGGTATCATCGATAACCACTCATCCCGCTAACATGCAGCTTCCAACGGACAGATAGAAGCTTTAAAAAAGAACATGTCCAAAATCATCCAGAAAATGGTGGACAAAAACAATAAGTCATGTCCGGATAAACTCCTCCATGAATTGTGGGATTATCGAACCACAATCCGCACCGCTACTCGGTCTACCCCGTACTTATTGGTGTATGGAATATAGGATGGCCTTCCCATTGAACTCCAACATCCCTCACTCTGTGTTTCCATCTGTGATCAATTATCTGACGATGAGGAGTCAGAAAAGCGGCTAGGTGAATTGGAATAGTTAGACGAGAAGCGGCTGCACACTCTGCACCACCTGGAAGTGTACCAGAACTGGATCTCATGAGACTTCAACAAAAAGGTCCGCCTCTGGTCTTTCATGGAAGGAGAATTGGTATTCGTCCTTTGGACCCCATTGATACCCGAAATGAAGCCTCCAAAGTTGGAGCCCAAATAGGAGGGACCATACGTTGTACACAAGGTCTACTCCAATAGAGCATATACCCTGATCTCTATGGACGAGCAATTTACAACCGCTCCTACAAATTTGAGATTCCTGAAGAAGTATTTCACATAGAAACTGAAATGGAGTACGTCCTCACCGCATGACGTTAAGCTGCACAGAGTACGTCCTCACCACATGACGTTAAAGTGCATGGAGTACGTCCTCACCGCATGACGTTAAACTCCACAGAGTACATCCTCTCAACATGATGTTAAATTGCAGGGAGTACGTCCTCACCGAATGACGTTAAACAGCATGGAGTATGTTCTCACCGCATGATGTTAAAATGTAAGGATTTCTTCCTCACCGCATGACGTTAAACTGCAAGGAGTACGTCTTCACCACATGATATTAAAATGCCTAGAGTACGTCCTCACTGTATGACGTTAAACTGCAGAGAGTACTTCCTCGCCGCATGACGTTAAACTACACAGAGTACATCCACACCGCATGACGTTAAACAACACAGAGTATGTCCTCAACGCATGACGTTAAACTTCACGGAGTACGTCCTCGCCGAATGATGTTAAACAGCATGTAGTTCGTCCTTACCGCATGAAGTTAAACTTCACAGATAATAAGAGTCAAGAATACTCCCTCCCCCCGTGTACGGACAAGACCTGCATGGGGTGTATTCCTCGTCCTCACTTCATGACGTTAAACTGCGCAGACCCCTTTTTTTCTTTTTTCTTCTCACACTGGGTCACCTACAACCTCACGAGATGACGTTAAAATGAACAGAGTTCATCCGATCTGCATGACGTTAAACTGCTAAGCACCCAACAGTCCAATATCTATTACCTTAAACTAAGAGTATTTCGTCCTCACTGCATGACGTTAAACTGCACGGACAAGGTCATTTAAAAATTCCCTCTTCCCCTGTATACGGACTAGACCTACACGGGGTGTATCATCTTTCAGATAACTATGTGAGGCTTGATTCCTACACACGCAGGATACGTAGTGACGCCAGAATTCCACACCCTGGCACAACCACCTCAAAAGGAAAAAAAATTCCCATTCCCCCGTGTACGGACCAGACTTTCACGGGGTGTATTCACTTCCTCACCACATGACGTTAAACTGCGTGGAATCCAATAATACCCCCTATCCTAACCACATGCCTTTAAACTGTATGGACCTCGTCCTCACCACATGGCGTTAAACTGTACGGATTTTAGAGAATTATGTACAGGTTGATTTCTGCTCGTGCATGATTCGTAGTGACACCGGGATCCCCTATCCTGGCCTAACCACTCCTTAATAAATGACTTCTCCCCCCCTATATTGGCCAGACCTACATGGGGTGTATCCCTCATCCTCACCACTTGACGTTAAACTGCACGGACAACAAGTTTTAACGATGCCCCTTCCCCCATGTCCGGATTGGCCCTGTACGGGGTGTTCTAATTTCAGAGAACTACGTAGGGCTTGATTCCTGCCCTTGCAGGAAACGTAGTGACACCAACGTTTCCCATCCTTGCCCAGCCCCCTGAATAAAAAATAAAAATGCCCTTTCCCCCGTGTATGAACCAAATTAGCATGGGGTGTACTTCTCGTCCTTACAGCATGACGTAAAACTGCACAGATAGCACGATTTAGAAATGCCCCCTTTTCCATGTGTATGGGCTAGACCTTCATGGGGAGAATTTTTTTCATCTTTGTTGCATGAAGTTAAACTGCACGGGTGATAATGTTAAAAATGCCACCTCCCCCGTATATTGACCAAACCTGCACGGGGTGTACACTTCATCCTCACCGCATTACGTTAAACTACATGGAATTCGTCCTCACCGCATGACGCTAAACTGCATAGACTTCGTCGCGACCCACCCAAGAAACATGGCGATACGATATGGATATTATCCTTTCACATTTGGATGCATCCTCTCCGTACACCAGAATCCATGACCCGGAAACTTATGGATCATCATAACCACTCATGGCCATCGGATGTGGAAAGTCATCGACCCATAGACACCTTTGTATGACTATGCATACCATGCCCTCAGCGGCTCTGCATAATGATAGCCCCTTGCTCTTCTACCAAAGGCAAGATATCCCCGGGCGGTACTCTTCCTAGCCCTGTACGCTTACCAGCCTTAGATCCCCCATACTATACCTCCTGATCCAGAAGTTTATGGCGAAGTGGTTTACAAGTTCATTCCCCTTTTCACATCCATATGTTTCCAGGGTATCCCTCTGTGGCGAGCCTATGTGTCCGTCAGTGGTTCACATAGTGACCTGCATCAACGAACATCAAGTCAGGACTAAGCTACTTTGACTCAACAGACAATTATGGTGAAGATGTTTCTTGTATACCTGGACACCATTATCCCGACATACCGAAATCTAAACTGTGAGGAATCGCAGATTCTCATAACCATTAATGGCCATCGGTAGTGGAAAGTCATTGACCCGAGGACACCTTTGTACGACTATGCATACCATGCCCTCAGCGGCACTACATAATGATAGCCCATGGCTCATCCATCAAGGGCAAGATTTCCTCAAGCGGTACTCTTCCGAGCCCCATACGCTTAGCAGCCTCAAAGCCCCCACTCCACACCTCCTGATCCGGGAAAGCACAAAGTTGCAGTTTATGACCTTCATCCCCCACCTTTTTCCAAGTATATTAGAAAATTTTGACTCAGTTATCCTATGAGTGACTGCAGCAATTGTCACCCACTAGTCTGAGCTCTATGACCAATAAACTAGGAGTACCTCATCCTTACCACATGACGTGAAACTTCATGGAATGAAGGCACACCCCCGCACAAAAAAAGAGAGAAAAGATCAGCGCAGGGGGCTCTTTGAAACTCGACAACCAACCAGGGACGGATATCCACGACATTTATAGACATTCCCCTTCCAAATGACAGACTTCATGGCCTGGATAATTGTGGATCCACATAACCATTCATGGCCATTGGAGGTGGAAAGTGATCGACCCATGGACACCTTTGTATGACTATGCATACCATGCCCTCAATGGCTCTTCATAATGATAGCCCCTAGCTCATCCATCAAAGGCAATATTTCCACATGTGATGCTCTTCCTAGCTCCGTATGCTTATCGGCCTCAGAGCCCCCATATCACCTTTCCTGACCCAAGAAGCCCCAAAACCATGATTTTACATCAATCGACCCACCCCCACCCCACGTCTAGGGAATTTTGAGGAATTCAAGCCCAATTATATTCTGATGAAGAGAATCCTTTGCAAAAATACCCCCATCCTCGCTGCATGATGGTAAATTTCATAGCAACCTTCTAAACAAAAATCCACGTCCTCACTGCATGACGGTAAACTGCTCATCAACCTTCAAAAACGCATCTCGTCCTTACCGCATGAAGCTAAACTGCACGTATTATGTCCCAACCACATGACGATAAACTACATGGTCATACTCGTCATGGGTTCAATGAGAAATAGAGGATTTTCTCCATCTTTCAGTGCATGGGTCAGACCTACATGAACCACCACCTCGCACCAGCATGAGAATGAATTACTGCACCCGTTTTTGGGAAATTTAGTCTAGATATTTCCCCCGTATTCAGGCACCCTCTCGTCAAAATCCATACTCTGTACTCCTAAAAAGCCGAACTCTCATAATCCACACCTGGTGGTCCCAAAATCTGAACATCCCTGAAGTAGCTCGTCTATCGGAAGTGGATAGTATTTGACTCATGGACACCTTTGTATGACTATTCATACCATTCCCTCAGCAGCTTTGCATATTGATCGCCCCTGGCCCATCTACCAAAGGAAAGATTTCCTTAGGCAATGCTTCTCTTCATACGTTTCTTGGCCTCTGAGCCCCCATTTCTATCTCGGGATTCAGAAACCCTCTGAGCCACCATTTACCAACCTCATTCACAACTCTACCTGAATATAGTGGAACGTCATTGACAAGATTACTGAGAACTAGGAGAATTCGTTACATTTTAAATGATGTCCCAACTTCATGACATTAAACTGCACCAAGCCTTAGCCATCCCTTAGGCTAACTAACCGCGTAGGTAAGTGGTCTCCCGAACACACTCTTGATTAGTACAGATATTCTCAAAACCCTTTCAGACATCACATTCATTTTCCAATCCACCCAGGGTGGTTTTCATAAGACGGATTTCCATGAAATCCCCAGGCCATCAGAAATGGACTGTCATTGACTTAAGGACACCTTTGCATGATTATGCATACCATTCCCTCATCGGCTCTGCATATTGATCACCAGTGGACTATTTACCAAAGTCAAGACTTCCTTAGGCAAGGATCTTCCTATCTCTGTATGCCGACATGACTCCCATGCCTTGAGACATGCCCTGCATGCCACTCAAATTCAAACATGTTTGCCCCCACGTGCGTTTGAGGGGTATTGAGACATATTTTAATCAGTTGAACCCCATTGGGGCCCTCACCCCAATATATTTGGTCAAATCTATTCGACCTAAAACATTAGTAGTGATAGTATTGATGGTGGGACTTTAAACCGCTCACAAAAGAAAGAGGAACAAAGCCTGTTAGGCAGAAAACCCGAAAAGGGCGACCTAAGAAAACGTCGGGTTATACCCGCTGGGTCCAAACTAAATGGGACCAGGAAAAATCAGCGCATTAAAAGAAAAAGACAAAATGTTTGTGGGGTTTTCCTATAAAACCCTAGCAATAGTCTGACTACGCTCGATGGATCCCATGGTCCAGGCAAAAGTTAGATCTTGATTTATTTTTAGTCATAGAATCAGATTATTCTATGTTCAGGGAATTAACATATGCAGCAATCATACCAAATAGTTTCTATCATAGAAAAAGGCGACAATGGAAATGAGGAGAAATTTTTCTTTGTTCCATTACAAAGTGGGTAAGAAGGGCTTCCACAATCTGGAGCCTCCTCTAGTGTGAATGGTAATTACAGGCGGATTCAAAAAGCTGTATCAGGCGCTGGTGAGAATCCTTGATTGTATGGGAGAGATTCTGGAGTAAGGTCATCTCAGCTTCTACCCTAGCCCACAATTCTTCTACCACCTAAGCCACCATTGTAATTTCCCTTATTTCCTCCTACATCCACCCCTCCCCTTCTCCAATCAGGGTGGCGATGTTGGCCTCTTCCTGCTGCATCCATTGTTTCTCATTCCTCAGCACCTCCAGCTGAGAACGCTGCTCAATAACTTCTCTCTGAAGCCCTGCGATGACCCCGGCGTGGTCATGAGCCTCTGTTAGGCAGAGCTGTCGAGTTATGGAAAGGTAGGCTTCGGATTGGGTAGCAGAAAGGTGAGATTCAAAATCAACTAGACTCTCCCAATCAACGACTACTTTCTTGACTATGTCATAAACACCATGATAGTAGAAGCCATAAAATCCCAGCAACATAAAAAAATTAGGTAGCCTTGGTAATTTGGTCGGCATCTCGTCCAAGGGCGTTTGAGAGACCAGCCTCCAGATTTTCTCCTAATCCCTTTGGCGAGCGGGTTGAAGGCTGAAGAGGTCTTGTTGATTGGGCTCCGAATCACTCCCAGATGAGGACACATATTCAGGGATAAACATCACCAAGGAGGGACCCAAGGCGGCCTCACCCACAAACCCTGGCCCTGCAGTAGCTTCGCCCTCGACCGGAGACACAATTGTCAGTGCCAGAGGTTGTGGTCCTGAATCCCTAATGTCAATAAGACAGATGAGTACCCCTAATTAGAAAAGGGAAGAAAAAAGATTCAGTTGTAGGAGACTAGGGAACTTACTCCTAATCAATGAGGAATCATCATCCGCAAGCTCTACACTGCCACAACAGCCACTCAAAGAGGATGCCACATCATCGATAGGCAATGGAATCCGAGGAGCCCCCAAAGGGGTCCAGGGCCTAAGGCCATGCCTAAGGCCAGTAGTCTCTAAAGCCATCCCCATGTGGTCGCCTATGGATACCAAGATCGAAGGAATCACTCCCATGGTGAACATGATAATGGCCCGCTCTGGGTTCCCAACAACTGGATTAATGGCAGGCTCTCCCTCCATCATTACGGGATTTGTTTGACCTTTGGTTATTGGCTCCGTCAGATCTAGAGCGCCCCCCCAGTGATCATGGGTGCCCCGTCATCCTCCGCAATTGAAAAGGTTACCTGGTCAGCAAGGGTCTCAGATAGTAGTGGTTCCTCCTCTGGCGTATCTATGACTAGTGAAGGTGGGATTAGAGCATCAATATCGCCAGCCCCTCCAGCAGGGCTCACTATCTCGTCACGCCTGGGCATGGTTACAGGTGATTCTGTAGACGGCAAGGAGGCGGAAGGCAGAACCACTTGGGTAGCCACAGCCAGACCCCCGAGTGGCCCTATACCACACGTCAAACAGTTAATGACCGGAGGATTCCAAGAATGAAAGTTGGAGATTGAGAAAACGTGAAGTAATGATTACCCGACCTTCCCTGTTTGATCCATTCTGATAAATGGAACACCTGTTTCCATCTCTAGATCTGCCCAAGGGACTGTTCGCCCAGAATTCTGGAAGGAGCGGGAGGAGGAATAACCCTACCTGAGTCTGCGATAGCCGCTTCCATGAGCTCAGTTGCACCAGGGGATCCTTCCTCGCTGACCCCTGGGGGAGAAAGTGTATGCTCCCCTACTGCAGTACCACAAGGGGTATACTCCGAAGAAGGAATTTCTCACTAAGATTCTTCAGCACCCTGCGTGAAAGGGAAGAAACCATAGAACCTCCATGATAAAGGTGGGAAAAAGTCCGAATGGGTGAGCAGAGCAACCTATTCTTCAGGGTCGGACAATTCATGACATCTAATCATCATAGATACCCAGATGCTCCCATAGAGACGATTCCGGATTTAATGAATGTATGCATCCATCTCCTTTAATGTGGATACTATTTCATCTAAATCCTCATCCAAGAGAAAGTGTAGTGGAGTGAAGATCGTCCCAATGCCTGAAAGTTTAAGAGGGCCGGTTTGAAGAAACGCCAAAACTTCTTCATCCGAGCCACTGACCCTCAGGTCATCCCAAATACTTCAAGCCTCCAGGAATGCGGCCATGGTATGAATCGCAGACTGAGGAGGATCAACCTAAGAAGTTCAAGCGGAGATAGAGGCTGGTAAGTGTTCCAATGGCCATATTTGTGTTTTGAATCCCGCCGCCGCCCTAGAACTCTTTGGGGATACCTGCGGATGCGACCTCATTGGTAGGGAGGGGAATTCCCTAGCATCAGCCATGATGGGGAGATCATCAAAATCATTTCCCCCTAAAGAATGGTCACTTATTTCCCACTCTTCATCAGTCACCGGATGCAGCATGGCCAGGACTCGGTGGGTTAATACCGCGTGACCCTAGCGTGCGTAAATATTGACCTCAAGGTCCCGGAGATATCGAATGACCCTCTCAGGGTCCGCGTCATAAATAATGTCAGCGGGAGAAGATATGTATCCTAGCCATTTAAAATCTACCTTTGAGTCCTGAAGATACTACAATAGAGGATGGGGGTACTGGCTACGAAATGATGACCGGTCTTTGAATTCGTCCCATTGGCCCCAAGCCGTCAGAAAGGTAGAATCACCAGAAATAACTACCTCCCTCCGGGAAGCCTCAAGTGCAGGAGAGGATACACCTCTGTCTATAAAAATATTCCCTGGAAGCACGGGACCAGCAGGGTAAAGAAGGATTTTTCCTGGCCTAGTTGGAGCACAATCCTCCTTTCACCTCCTTTTTCCCTTTGATGGCTTGGGACTTGATATGGTGGGCACCAATGTCCCTACCTGGACATTTGGGTATGATTGTACACAAGAGTTACAATAATGCTTATATAAGAAAGGCATGGAGTCCGTAAGCATGGGGGTCATAAACTCACAGCCGGTATCCTCCCTGGTAAACATTAACCACAGTTGTCTGGCTGCCATTAAATGACGGTTCTTGCGAGCGCCATTGAGTGCTGGGGGACACTGTGCTTGGACACAGCCAAATTGATGCCCAAATCAGCAATGCGTGTACCCCTCACAAATCAGTTCTCCGCCGATGCAAGCCACCAGAATACCCTCTCGAAGGGAGTGGAGGTAGACCCTCTTGCTAAACTCATCTATTATGGTGTTCGTAATTGCACCTACCGGGGAAGAAAACGGATGAAAATTGAAATGGTCATAATTCGAGATTCGACATGATAGCAAACGCTTGTTCAAAAACGTTTTTTGATTATCCTTCTCTTGGGACACCCACTCTTCGGGAATAACCCCACTACTTAGTTGCAAGTATGGCCGGAATACGGTGCCTGATATTTTAAGAGGGTTGATGAAGGTATAACAATTCATGATGTGTACAATTAACCATCCCCAAAGATTTTTTAATGGGTAGGCCACGCGATTTGACTGGCTCCCGTCAGTGATGTTACCAAGAAGCTGGTAAATCATGGCCAGTACCGGGATGGCTATGTTGATAACATTACTGGTATCCAATAGTGCCTCTATGACAAAAGTGGTGACCCACACACCACCATCCTCACGTATGTGTAATATCCATCAACTTAAGAACATGGCCAGAAAAGTTGTCAGGCGGAGCAATTGATCAACATCCAGAATAAGCTCCTAGCCCCAGCCACGAAAATCACTTTGCTCCAAAGTCAGCCAATATTTTCCCCCTGTTTACGAGACTCCATCGTAGGGAATGTCATGGGCCTGTGTGGGAGAGCCATGGATTCATCAGATTTTTCCGCTCTCACAAAATCCTTAACGCATTCATTGTATGGGACGAGTTTTTTTGGAGACATATCCTCTGAGTACTTCTAAGCATGATTAATAAGCTGCTTCACTATGGGGGAATCCTCTCTTCATTCTCCCACACAGAGGAAGTAGGCAGGAACTTATCATACATACTCCCAACGACGAGGACACCCGAAATCTGAAAGATGTCCCACAGACTAATGCCCACTTACCCATGGACCAGATGGAAGGTGTTGGTGTCCGGGCACCAATGACTCATAAGATGCTTGGAGAGGGCTTGAGGCCAGTGGGTATAGGTTTGGGACACCTCGGCAGGTTCATACAAGCCCACGGCTCACATCTCTGCCCCTAATTCTGTGCAACTCTAGGGAACCCAGAAGGGCCACCCCCAATCCAGTGACTTAAAAGCTCCCCCGGTCGGAGATCCCGATTCGCTGACCAGCCATGGTGGTCACTTACCATGGAATTATGAGAAATACTCTAATATCAGTGAATTGTTCCTTCCTGTTGATGTGGTTCGCCTGATGGAGATACTTGAAGGTGATTCAACACAGATCTGACAGTTGTACCCCTCGAGGCAGTCCTCCCGCAGACAGGTATCAAAAACTGAGGGATAGTGGCGGTAAATATCCATGATTCCGGATTGTTATCACAGGATGGTTCCGGAATCTGGGTATCGGACAACAAACTGAACCCATAGGAAGGAAGTCTATTAGAAAATGGATACTCTTGTTGTGATTTGGAGAGCCGGACGACAAGGATGAAAGATGGTAGGGAATGGCAGACTCCATATTGAACATAGTTAGCCATGTCCTTCAGGAATTATTCAAAAATTGGGAGTGTCTCTACAGACGGCCTTGGTGCAAAATGAGGGGGAACCATATTTTCTCCCTGCACAGTAGGATCTAACAATTGGTTAGTCTAGAATAAAAACTTGGAGAATAAAATAATTGGATATATGGTTAAGGAGCATTTATAAGGAAAGCCCGTAAGGAGGCCTCAGAGGATGGTTCGTGATGAAATCATCTCGCGAACCATCCCTTTGTGAAATCAGTCAACGAAGCCCTGGCCCACGGAGTGTTGGCCCGGAAACCGCGAACCAAGTCACTCCATGGAATTTCAATCCTGAGTTTATTTGGAAGACTCAAGTACTTTTTAATGTTCATGAGATTTTTAGTCCGTAGAGCATCGAAACCGCGAATCAAGTTCATCCATAGCCAGTCATCACTTAATTTATTATTTAATTAAGAGTAATGGTTTGCGGTTGAGAAGTTGGTCAGTAGAAGAAGGCGACCACGAAGAAGGAATGGTTCGCAGAGGTCACTGCCGATTCGCGGACAAGGCACTTCACGAAGGAGAAAACACGCGGAGGCGAAGGAGCTCTATTTTCACGAGGAATTCAGTAAAGGACAAGTGAAGGACTCCCCGTATTTATAGGCATGGTCCCATACCAGGTCCACCATTCTACCGCAAACCATCTGAGTTTCAGGACCACTTTGCATCAGATTGGCCACCTCTTCGTTCCGATCGGACCCCATTCCGATGGGGGGAATTTGTAGGGAATTGAAAAATCCGCAAAGGAGATTCTACCCAAATCCCCTAAGAATTGGGGAAAATTATCAATGAAGATACACAAACAGGACCGGTACGTGAACCGTTCCCATGGAAGTGAAAAGTGGCCTGGCCCCGCAAGGCACGCCCCTCTGCGAACCATTTGCGTTTGTGAAATGGAGGCGGATAGCCTCCTCGGTCGTGAGGTAGGATGGGCGCCAATCCGGTTCACTGTCACGAACTGCCCCAACCGCGGACCTTGTTGACTGGTTCAAGCTACACCCATTGTCGTTCACGTAATAGAGGCAGAACCCTTTTTAGCTGCGGTGAACTCCTTGAGTTCTCCTCGTGGAGGGGGGAGCGTTCAATACCCACCGCGAATCGCGGATTGACCAAGTCGTCTGTGAACCGGGTATTTGGTTATGGGCCTTCGCAAAAGGTGCCATATGGCCACAGATACTTCCCTTTCCCCACTCAACCAATGGTGAAATAGAAATAATATCGGAGAACTAGAATCGGATTCGGAGGGATTGGAGATTCGGAGGGAGATCGGTTGAAGGAAAGCTTCAGATTTCCCAAACAGCGAAATTCCTATCCGCGAACCACAACTGGTATAAAAATTAACAAGGAATTGCAAAACGCATAATAATTTGGTTAACTGCGAACCTAAAAATAAAAAAAAGGAGAACCGCAAACCATACCCCCTCAGAGGATGACTTACCTATGGACCATGGAATTTATGCCTCTTTTCCCATCTGTCGTACCGCGTGGCACTCTCCTACGCGGGCGAAGCCCTGAACGATGTGCCTCTGATCAGCGCCACCCTTGGCCGCTGCTACCTTCTTGGAACCCTCCGCGAACCACCCTGGTTCGCGGATTGAACCCGAAGCCACAAACCACCCTGGTTCATGGATTCAACCCAAAGCCGTGAACCACCCTGGTTCGTAGGATGCCAATTAGTCCGCGGACCACCCTAGTTCACGGACAGCTTCTCCAGCCATGTGGCACTTCCCTACGCGAAGGGCGCCACCACCCATACCTCTTAGTGGATCGCCAAATACTTCTGTGCCCTCATCTCTAGAGCCATGTAAAATCTTTCTGGTCTAGACAAGTCCTCTGCTACTCCCTCATTGGACTATCCATCGGCCCCGAGCCAAGGCCTCCACCAGAGCTGCCGGGTCCGCGTGGTGTAACTTTCAAGCGCATCAGCATGCCATTTTGTGTTCACATACCCACGATAAACAGGGGAAAAGCGGTTTCCCCGACCCTTGAGCTGATTCCCGAAGCATTCCTGGGTTCACATTCTCACGGTAATTCATAGCTTGAGCTAGGGAATACCTTTTCTACGCCTCCACTTGTTGAGGGTTCCTCGGAGATGGAAAAATAGCCATCAGAAGGAGGCCCTCATGCACTGCAAGAGAGGAGATGGGCACAGGAGCACCCCCTTTCCCTCTCCCACTGGGCTTTGTCACCCTAGGCATCCATCTCGGAGTAAGCCCTGACCTCATGGGCCGCCCTCATGCGTAATACCCACTCCACTTCTCAAGGACGCACCTATCATGATGTGATCTATGGTCCCTACTGCCTCTTGTTTCTCACACCGAGCATGGCTCACGTGGGCTTTGAGTAAGCACTGACCATGACATCCTCTCTATGGGCCTCCTAAGAGTGTAGGCCCCAATCCATATCTTGGGCTACCCTAGAGCCTAAGCCCCGCATTAATCCAAACTATGAGGACTTTGATCCCTGTCTCCCTGGCAGGGTACATAGGAAGCCTCTCCGAGGTTCAAGCCCAACAATGGGTCATTCTGAAACACCTTTAATGATGGTTTACCAACATCATGGGCCTCCTTAGGGTGTAAGCCCCAATCCCCACTATGGGCCTCCTCAGAGTGTAAGCCCCAATCCATATCTTGGGCAACCGTATATTATAAGCCCCACATTAATCCGAACTACGTGGACTTTGATCCCTGTCTTTAAGTGGGGTATGTAGGAAGCCTCTTAGAGGATCAATCCCCACAATCAGTTGATCTGACTGTCCTCACATCGGTTCACCATGCCGCTCCTAGTGCCGCCTCAAGCGAGTAACGACTCTTTGGGGGCATTAATCCAACGAGGGATCGTAAACCTCGGGCATAAATGATTCCGAACACCTACATCTAGTTGACAATTTCCCACCAAAGATAAATCCATGGATACTATGTTTGGGTATAATCCAAAGATTTGTGAACATATGAATACATCAAAAATCTATAAGAGAGTCCCGAAACAAGGCAATAATTCCCCCCAAAAAAGGGTGTGATGATCCCGGCTTCCCATCCTCTCGACCAATGTGAGTTCTTTAGAGTCACAGGTCAGACCATCCTGTGAACGCATGCCTTTGGAAAGCAGGTCCATCAATCATTGGATACGGATCCGTTGGGCGTTTCGTGGCTGAAAACCAGAACGAAACAATAATGCCAATAATTTTTTTTATTACAATTATACTAATATTTATTTGTATTTATGAATCCATTTGAGTATCTCTATTTCATGGGGTTTGTATTTAATAATTTAGTAAAGTGGTAAGGGAATTTTTTTTCTCAATTTTCCTTCTTTGAGACATATGTTATATTATACACCTATACAGTTTTGCATGAAATATATACTGGAAATTTGTAATTTTATATCAATAATATATATATTAAAATTATATTTTACGATCTAATTAATTTTATTCTTTCATGGTATTATTATTAATATTCACCAAAGTGGTAAGAGTTTATTGCTACAATTTCAAAATTTTTCATGATTGTTTATGATTATGTTTCTATTGATGAAATCATATTATCCATCTATAAAAATTCAATGAATTTTCTACACATTTTTTTATTCATGATATCATTATTTAATGGAATAATTTTTCCATTCATTGGTACTTATGATAATTAAGAATATATTCTTACTTGATTCATACATTATTTACGTCTTTTTTTATACATCTATTATCTTCCAAAATAATGTATTCTAAAAAAAATCAATAACTTTCTACTATTATCATATAATTTCGAAACGAAAATTTTATCCAGGTTTTACCTTTTTACAAAATGGGTTTCACTGTAATTTTTGTATCCTTTTTAGATAAAGGTTATTTTAAATTTTAACAACAATGTGAATTGACTCTTTGTATATATATATATATATATTTCATGAATAGAATTAATCGTTTTCCTTAACAATCCATTAATTGAATAATCCTTTATAAATTTCAATAAATAACTTAGAAGAATAGAATTCTAAAAAATTAGTTTATAAATATTTTTAAATGATTTTCAAATCTTCATGAATAATTTTCTATGGTTATTTTCAATGAAATAAAACTCAATTTTTTTTTCAAAAAATGAACATAGTTTTTAAACATTCCTTTACAAATTTTTAAATATTTTTTTTCAAAAAAAGGACATAAAATTGTTTTAAATAGAATTATAACAGATTTTAAAAGATTCCTCTATAAATTTTCAAAGATATTTTATTGAAAAAATTTGAAAATTTTTATTTTTTAAAATTATTTATTCAAAGGGGATATGATTTTTCCAAAAGAAATGTTGTAAAGTATTTTTAACGTCTCCCCTTATTTTATATTCAATGTTTTATTCAATGAAATTTATTGTCAATTTTTTTTGTTTTTAAAATTTATTCTAAAATAAATATTATTTTCCTTAGGAAATTTTCTATATTATCCCTAAAAATACATATTTATATAAAATTTCATCCATTGATATAGTTTATTCATTATTCAGGACATAATCCGGATCACCATTTTTATTATTTCATTTGAATGATTTTAATTATAATGAAAAAGTTTTTATTTAATATTATTTTATTCCATGTGTATTATTCTTTAGAAAAAACATATTTTCAAAAGATATTCAATGATGAAATGATTATAAAACCTATCTCTTTTAAAAAAGATATGGCACAATGAAATTTTATTGATACCCATTTCATATCATGGGTTATGATCTGATGAATGTTTATGATCTTATGACACCCAAGTGTATGGTATCATTTTGTGATGATGGGACCAATATCTCTCTCTAATTCATTGTTTAATAATTTATATCTCATGGTGTATTCATGGATGGAATAATGAGTGAACCCCATTCATTAATGGATTTTTTCAACTATGATCATCTTAGGAGTGAACCGTGATGACTTAAATGGTGTTGGGAGTGATCAATGACAACGTTTCTGGTATTTGGATTGAACCATGACTGCTAAAATGTTCATGGGAGTGAACCATTACAAGTAAAAAGGCATAGAGAGTGAACCCATTTGTCTAAATAGCCATGGAAGTGAGCATTGACTACTATGGAATTAATTGTATATGAATATGTGTTTTCAACAATTCTATTCCTTATGGAAATGTTAATTTTCTATGGACCATATACATTTATTGTGATATGATTCATATATTATGAACTACCAATATTTATTCCATGATTCAAGTCTACAATATTTTTTTATGAATAGTATTCAATTCAAATGTTATGCTTTTTTTCTCTTTCCTTTATAATCATTTCATACATAAATATCTACATTTTTTACTCTTATTCATCATATGACCTCAGCCTTTATTTTGTTTTCTTTCCCCTAGTTATGAATAGTGGTTTTTACTTAGGATTACTAAAGGCGAACATTTTTAAGGAAGATGTTGAAGATCATTCATGATGTTAGATGATTCTCTTTCCAAGATTCAAATGGAACTAAACTATTACATTTCATAGGTGTGTGTCTGTATAATGAAATGAATATTAATATAAAAATTTAATATCCATGTATATTATTCCTTGGTACACTGTAGATAACCATGTGTCTATTTTAAAAAACACATGTATCCCACACATGATCTAATTCATGATGCTTCGAGGAATTGTTGAAATCTCATAAATTCAATTAGTGAATATCTTGAGAAGGTGTATCTAATGTGGAATGATAAATTAAAAAATTGGGAGATCTAAATAGTAATAGACTAAATTGGTTTAAATATTTCATTCTTGTTATAAATTGGATTCAGGATTAAATGTGGAACCCAAATCATGATGTTATATTGATCGAGGATGATTAAAATAGATTGGGATAACTCCATTTTTATTAGGTGCTTTGTATCCCATGAGGAATCCTTTAAAGAATTTTAATAAAAATTAGGGTATGTTTTTATTATAATATCTTCCTATGTTATGGGGGACATGATGTGAAGTGGATGTTCCATCCATGAAATAGGTGAAGATATAAAATTGAATCCCAATATATTATGGGATAGTGATTGGATATGACTTTTTTATTTCCGTACTAATTATGGGAGATAAAAATTGAATGGTGATCATGTATATTTAATAAAATATAATGGGTATTATTGTTATAAATCATGATTTATTATTGTGGATTTTAAAAAATGGATAATTTATGTATTGGAATATCAATAAGGAAAGTTGGATTCATTGACTATATCATTCTTGGTAGAAAATGAAAAACAAGAACAAACTATTAAAGTTGTTCTATGTATTTTTTATTCCCAAATAAGAAGATCACATGGTTTTTGACATTAATATTTATGGAGACACATGTTTTAAGTGTGAATAAAGATTTGATTGGCCAACAGGATGAAGTCTGGAGGAAAATAAAAAGTGAAGCACCTTAAATTTAATTCCAATATATAGAATCAAGGATAATACAGGAATAACACACCCATTTTGGATGATATATTGATGTAGAAATGTCCAAAATAGGGATGAAAACCCCCTATTCAGTAGATTTATTGAGGGTGGAGGGTAATCTAGGGGTGTCAATTCTTGCAGTGTGGGGCATGTTGTGAATAAAATTAAAAAAAAATATAACTGGAAAAGTGACCATTACATAATGGTACCCATGTTGTAATTTTAGTAATATTATGAGAAATTAGAAGGGGTAAGACAACACAGCTTTAGTTTAAGTGATCTTGGTTTATAGATGGAATTTCAATAAGACAAGGTAATACCACCTTTGATGCATGATGTGGCACTCAATGTGTGGAGGGAAAATGGACCAGGTTTATTTAAAATGGTGTAGTAATAAATTCATCATGAATATTGTGTTTTAATTTACTAAAATATAGTTAAAAAGAGGATGAAAAATAATTTACCACACCCATGGTGGACAATACTGTGGTGGGAGAGTGGATGTGAAATCCAAAATGACCACATGTAGAGTATAACACACGTGGTGGTAGGAATTGAAATGGAAAAAGGTCATGTATTTCAAACCCTATCGTGGTTCATTGTGTGTCAATAGATGGTTCATAAATATCAAAATAATTGACTTCTATGATAGTTGTGCTATTTTTTATGGATTTATTAATCAAGAGATTCATTTTTATTGCATGATTGATGTGGTTTATATGAAGGTTTAAAAATTGAGGGTGGTGGATTAATGGGTTAATTAATTCATAGTACAATGAAGTTAAATTAGATCCATGGAGTTGTTATGTTGAATGATATTATAGTATTTCATAAAGGAGGTTTTGGAATGAGTTGTGGTAAGTGTTCAAATACCACAATTTTGTTGGTAAGAATCTGGTTCCTTGTCACATGGTATCTATATTTAAATAATTGTATAATTACTAAAATATGACAAAGCAACTAATGAACACAATTAAAATATATAAATCAAAATTTATAAGAATATTTATTTATAGGAGAGGTGATTAAATTTCTTAATGAATGAGCTGGAATCCATTGTAGACTTTTCTAAGTAATGGTTGTGATTTTTTACCTATAAAAATCTTAATATCACTCAATGAGTATTATAAGAAGATGTTTTTTTCATCAATGGTGTTTTCAAGGATTTTGAGAAAGTGGAAAAGAGGAATTTCACCTAAAATATATCATGTTTCATTATGTATTAAATGATTCTATGAATAGAAATTTATTTCCATAAAATATTGTGGATAATTCTAGGAGTAGTGGGAAAAGGCTGAATGAGATGAGGCATTGATCTAACAATGAGTCATATGATGTAACGAGTCAACCCTAAAATTTGTAAGGTGGTGAGCCTATGAAATGTGTAACCTGAATGACACTATTTCAAGTAGACTTGCCATTGTGAGTATTAGTGAGCTCAATAATAAATTTGATTTCATGAAACAGCACCGATGAAATATCCCAGGATGTAGGAAAATGACAGAGAACTATATTAGTTATTGTGTCCCATTTTAAATTATACAGGCACCCCAAAAGAGTTCAATAATCCTAAATTACTTTTTGTAAAATAGAATAAAATATGACGCATAAGGATGAAATTTGAAAATCTTTTATGGAAGGTGAAACATTAATAGATTAAGAGTTTTAATTACTCAGCCACTATGTACACACTAATTCACCCCCTATAAGGGTAATCTCACATTGATTCTCTATTAAGGGTATTAAAAGAAGGTTAATAGTTTAATCCATGTGATGAAGATTCTATGGTCCAACAGTTATCTTCATTCATTGATATATACTAGAAATTTCAGAATAATGGAGATGTTGCCAGATGTCATTATTTCCCAAAATAGTTGAGGAGGCTTGATAAACTAGATGGAAATTCCATGTTAGTTGTGTGATGCCTTCGTCCCACACTCTCTAAATTTGTGCTAAAACTTTTAAATTACAATATATATTCGATACCAACTATTGATTCACATTAATAACTATCTAATAGTTACACGTCATTTATAAAATACTTTATTTCATACATTCCCAATACCTTTTAGGATGATTGATTTATAGAACATGGAAAAACCTAAACAAACAATTCCCATGTTATTTTTATACAATCACTATTATTGACATTATATAGATAACTACCGAATTCACGATGAATCTATTACATCTCCCCAATTTTTCCATCATAAAATGTCACATGTACTATTATACATCATAACTCATGGAATGGAATCATAAGAAAGGGGTGAGCTCAAATGCTCAGTTTGTGAAACTTGTAACTACTACAAAAAATACAAAATATTAATGGAATACATAATCTCAATAATCTAAAAATAAACTGCATATATTTGAATTCTGTATCCCTTAAAATACTTTAACACATTGATATCAGTGATACTGATATCAAACTGTTGAAATAGATAATTCTAGATTTGAAAAACATAGTGATAAAGATTTATTCCAAGACACTATACTGATATGGGGAGAGGTGTACACCATAACTCAATATATTTTGTATCATGATACATATCAACACATTGATGGGATAGATAATTATAAGTCTTATCCATCACATTATTATGTCCAATGCATTTAGTATAAGATTTGACCATACATTTTATAAAATTTATTACGAAACCTCTATATTAATTAACTCATGGTTATTTATATAATTAAAAATATATAATGACAATACATTATCTACCTAAATTATTATTAGATAATATTTATAAATTTAAAAACATTTATCCACGTAATTAAAATTTAGTGCATAGTCATAACCCACCTCATGAAAAAAGGTGGATAGTAAAATAATACATACTCAACATGGAAATAATCATTGTTCTTGGAATAACAATAAACAAAACACGAATACTAGTCCAATTTTAATAAAATGGATTCAATTATCATAAATCATCTAAAAAATAAGTCAATTTCTTAGTCAATAAATAGTTAACTTTCCGAATTATTGAATAAAAATTCATTTCAGAATTATAAATATACATATTTTCAATACTTCCCCATTAAAAAATTGAATAGAATTCTACGATAGATTTCCTCAAATATAAATCCAATAGGGTTTTGTTATACATTTCATTCAATTTTTTAAATAAATAGTATTACTACATCTTCATAAAGATGGTATATGGTTGAAAAGGAAATCAACCCCAGTGAAATAAAGGAACAATAAAATGATATTAACATAAATAAAAAGAACTCAAACAAAAAGAGTGTGTCGAACCATATCACAAAATAAAGGATAAATAATATAATATATCTATTCCTGAGTAAAATCCAAAAAAATTATATATATAAATATATAATAGAGGGTAAAATAAGAAACATAAATCCAATTAAGGAAATTCAGTTCTAAAATGGTAATGTAAATGAAAGATAAATATGAAAAGGTATACGAGACATAATTTTTATCATTTTTCTAAAATAAAAATTCAATTGATTCATATAATGAAAAAATTTAAAGAGTGCATTTGAATGTTTTTTATAAAAATAATTTTAACGAAGAATATCAAATCAAGGATCCTTGAAACGAAATAAAAATTGGGTTGGAGAAATGAGGGGAAATAAAAATAATAATTAAAAGTGAAAGGGAAAAAATTTCAACTTTTTTGAAATACCATTGTATTTAATTCACATAGTAAGAAGATTAAAAAATACTAATTTTTAGTAGAAATATTTTTTAATTTTTTTTCCAAAATAGAATATAATAAAATATTAGGGTGATAGAACCAAATGATAGAAAATAAATATTTCAGATGAAACATTTTAACTCAAATAAAGGATATTTGAGTTATCAAAATCCTATATTAGAAAATTAATTTGAGAATACCAAAAAATTAAATAAAATGGAAGAATATACTGAACATATATGGATTACGTTCACATGAATTATCATAAATCAATGAATGAAAATTGAGATTCCAAATACTCTTATGATTAGATTAAAACAAGATTCAAAAAGAATTTAATGAATATTACTTGATTTGGATGAGTTTATCCCATTAATTAAAATTACATAAAGTATTGAAGATTAACGAGATATTAAATAAAAAGACAATAATCCAGACTAATCATAGTGTATAATATGTATCTTGTCTCAATGAATCATAATTGAGACCAAGAAAACACTTGTTACCGGAGTAAAAGATTAATCAACACCCTTGAAAGATAGGGAATGTGATGGAATATAAAATAATGATTAAAATATAATACTACATATTAAATCAGAAATAACAAATATTTACACCAAGTAAAAGAAATTAATCTATAATACCAAACATTTCTCAAAGAGAGGAATTTGTAATGATAAGCCTTTCCTCTATCCCGATTCATTTTATACTTGAACCAAATATTCTGAATAATTATATTAGGATCATTATAATCATACCCACTATAATGATTAATAACTATAACCATTGATATTTCTCATTTAAAATCCTTTTTTCGTATAATATATTTTTCTTTTTTATATATTTTCAACACTAGGAGTATGTAGTCATTATTTCCTTGAAATAGTTTTATAAAAGTATATTTGGTATTAATTCTTGTAATAATGTTCTGAATTATAAAATAAATAATGGTAATGACATATTTTTTCCAGGAAATTTATAATGGTGTAATTTCATTCCATGTTATTGGATACAAACTATAAAGATGTAATCAGTGATGGTCTTGTTCTTTAGATTCTAACCGAATAAAATGTGTTTTCTTAATTAGCCAGTCGAATGATGATATAAAATTACTAGAATATAAAAACATTATTTTAACATTTTTATCATATTATAATAGTAAATAATCTCTCATATTCATTTGTTATATAAATGTATAGTATTGTTCTATTTTGTGGTTAGAGTGACCCAAATATGAACTAACAAAGATTAATGAAAGTCTTTGAAGTTGTTTATTGGTAATATATTTTTAATAAAACATATTTTCATTATTTATTGTCTATTAGTGTGATATTTATGATTTTTATTGATGTATTCTGTGAATCTAATTTATATAAATTTATTTCATAGAAAGATTAAATCATTTTCCTCTTAGTTCACTTGTTTTAAATGATAGAATATTGATAAACATTTGTTGGTCATATCATCTTTAGGATATAAAATATATCATAATATAACAATAATTATATCATAAAAATAATATTTATCCATTAAATGGATTATTTTGTACCATCCGTGAATGGCTAAAATTCTAATAAAACACAACTCAATTATTCAATGAGGGAGCTGCTCTTAACATATGCATAGATGATGATTTAATTTTCCATAGAATGAGATAATTTTTTATTATGTTTTACAGTTATTGAATACAATTAAATATATAAATATTCTATTTAAATTTTAAATTACTTTTTAGGACTACAATTTCCTTTTAGTGAATGAAAATGAAACACGTTTCATCATGGAAGATGTAGTTTTCAAAAATAAGAGTGAAAGTTTTGTTTTTCATAATAGTTAAAGGAAAATGGGTTAATTATTAAACCATATTTATATTCAAATACACGTATACTATTGATTAACATTTTATCAATATATATTTTTGAACAGAGATAATAGGAAGAATAAGTTAATATAATGAAATAGAAAAATAAATGAGGAGATAGAAATTTATTCTTCATTTATTAAATTATATCCACTTTATAGGATTTTAGATTTTTTGGCTTGGACATGTGAGAATAAAATAACATCCTTATAGTTTACATAATTTTTTAGAAAATTATTAAACTGATTTTTTGCTGAAATAATGGACATTTGGTGTGGGATATGAGGTCAGTTGTGTTCCCCTTTTCTATGTGAATGAGGATGTCTTTTCTGTAAATACTCAAAACATTTCATTAATGGGAAGTCACTATTAATGATATTTGGAAAAAATGATAAATAATTTATAAAATAATATATATTATTTTTTAAAACCTCAAAATCCAAGTTAAAGACAATTTTTAACTTGTTTGCCCCTTTTTCGCTTAGGTTACTCATTTTTAATATATAATAGTTTACTAATGTATAATGTTATTACCCATGGAGAATTAATATTTATTCAAATAAATAAACTTTAACTTATTAGTAAATTTGGTCTCATTTATTATTAAATTTAAATGAATTTACTTTGATTCAATTTATCAAATTTATATACAATATTTTGAAAATAAAAATATAAGGTATCAAAAAAATTTATGATAAAATAATTCCTTTATTATAAATAAATAATATGGGTTTGAAAATAAAAAAAACATATTTGAAAAATTTTTATTCACTTGTAAGAAGCATATTTATTATTATATAATATATTTAGTAATTAATAATTCATATAATTAAAAAAAATGTTAAAAAATTCTTGTTAATTTTAAAAACACTCTTTTCATTATCAACCTAAAAATTCAATATTTTATTTTTTAAAAATTGTTCATAATAAAATTTACATCAATGAGTACAAAAATAATGTTCATTGTTTAAAATTAAAATTACAAATTTTTAAAATTTTAGGTTTGTATAAAAAGGTATGGTATAATGAAATTATTTTTTTACTGGAAAATAAAAATTTATGGATATTATCAGTTCTCATTCATACTTCCTTTTATTTAATAATTAAATTAATATTAACAAATTATTCATATAAAATATATTTTATCATCACTAATCAATTATCTCTAGAACTGTAAATTCACTTTTCAAAAAAAATTACAATATTTATAAAACAATAGAAGCATAATATTATCGCATTAGTAATTTTAGCTGTACTTTTTGAATTTCACTCATATTGTCATGACGGTTCCACCGAGACCCCTCTTCATCTGGTATTATACCACGTGGGACATGCTAAGCCTGCAACAAATATGCTAGGGCCTATCATTAAATAATGAGTAGGTATATCAATGGAATTTTAGGTCTGAGCCAAAAGTAGATGTATGCACACACAGAACTAGCTCCATGAAACATTGAAGGGATATATTAATAAACTAAAACATATATAGTATAAATAATTCATGAAATTACATCTAAGATTCCCATACATTTAAAATGAGGTAATTAAATGGATATAATGCTTAACATTACATTCCCAACTCAAAATGAGTTCCCAACCTAAAAGCAGCTCGAAAATGGGAAAGACAGAAGAGATCCCATCTCAGAATCTCTAAGACTAGCCACCAATCAAGGTTTTCATCACAATGTTCCACTATAATATAATCATGTGTTAAAATAATCATTCTTATATGATCAATATAGTTTGATAATTTTATATCACACCACCATAGATAGATTATAACCTATACAAATTTATTCTCCCTTGAATAATTACACCCAAAATCCAATTAAAACTGATATAAATGAAAATTTAATATTATTTTTTATATGTTATGTGACATATTACACTTTTTGAGGAAAATATATTTCAAAATCATCAATATATGGATACAACCAACACTAAATGTTGTCATTCATTAGAAATATTTCAGCTAGATAATATTTTTTTTGGTATAGATCATTGTTAGACCTATATGCTTAATAAATTGTGAGTCCATAAACCCATATATAACTATTTTAATGCTCTTTATAAATTTCTTATAGATACCTAATAAAAACAATGAAAAATTATAAATTTTTTAAAAATTAATGGAATGGAAAATTTTGGTTAATCGACTATCATGGATAAAAATTACATCGTGTTGATTCCAAATTGATCTCTGTCTAAATGCTCCATGATATCAGTTTTCCAATGTCCCACATACATTATATACCAAAAAATTGAATCATTAATTAAAATCTCATCAACTCCAAATAGAAAATTTGATTATACAGACAATTTATCAAGACTTGTATAATCTGTATACGAAGTCACAAATCTTTTGTTATTTAATTGTTTATATAGTTTTTATTTACATTTAATGAATCTCTATGAAAAATTAAATAAATATAAAAAAATTAAAATGATAAATCAAATATAACATTAAAATAAAATAAAATATAACATATAAATACCTATATGGAAATATATCTATGTTGTCAAGATGGAAAAACTAAAAAATGACAAATACTTTGTCCAACTTTACTCATCTCATATATAGAACATGGTATTTTTGATGATATATCTATAACATCCTATATATAGAACATGTGATTCTCTATCTCAGTATTTTAATAAAAAATGGAAGCAACGATATAACAAATTATCCTATATGAACAAATATGAGGAGGATCATCAACATATAAGTCGCAGTAACATGGAATATGTCGATTTGGGGGTATAGGGTATGATAAAATAGAGTGGGGACCGTAGGTAGATATGTGTGAATACAATAATCAAGAGGGGTGGGATCTAATAGCAGTGTTAGAAGAGCCAGATCAGCAGGATAAAACTATACTTGCATGCCTGAAAATAACGACTGTATCAGAGCCCTAGTCCTATCCTCCATCATCATTGGAATATCCTATACTTTGGATTCCAAAGATTATATATTTTTATAAACATTATCTAATGAGTAATTTTTAGAATGTAGAAACACATTCAATACAAATACACCAACCAGGTACCATCGTACAACACACAGGTGTTCAGGATTTCCCAATAAAGTAATTAATATATTCTTTCACCCATCAGTAATAATAACCACTTGTGTGCTCTCATCCTCAATATAATTTTGTATATAATATTAAAAAATAACACTAATGAATTAAAATATAAAAATAAATGATTTAACTCAATAAAGAAATAAAAATTTTATAATATTATCATATACAACTCTTGAATATTCTATAATAGATTATTTTTTTTACATCTGATAACTATTCCTTATTTCATGTCTCGCATGGGGGGGTAATCTTCTACATACCATGATGAGTTGGATCTTGTATTTTAATATCATTATTCTTTCAGGTTTTCTTCCAATAATTTATACCCTCCCCAAGAAAACGTATTGAAGTATACATTTATAAATTAAATCTCATAAGGGAATATCCTTGATTATTGTAAATTAATAATTGAAAATTATTAAATAATTAACAATTTTGTAAATTAAAAAACGTCTGAAAGGTAGAATTCCAATTACCCAAAACTATTCTCATCGTAAACATTCAAAAATTTTCTTACATATATCTTAATCTATAAATGGATATATATCACATCGATTTTAACGTCATCTATTCCAAAAAATGAACCATGGTGTGAAGGCTGATATAAAATCCCTCCATCTCCTAGTAGCCAATAATAAACATTTATTTTTGACTCCTCCATTATTAGGTATATTATATGTCATATTACTAGAAGGGGGAAATATAGATTAATATAAAAATTTAATGATATGTAAAATAATAACAAATAAGCTTACAAGTACGGTCTCCCACAATTGTGATAATGTCCCTTAGTAAACAATTCAACAATCATCAACCAAAATACTAAATTTTATTTTAACATAAACCAATAAAAAAGACATAAATTGTTCTGGATTTGGACATCTTAGAATATCATTAGCATCAAAGTTTATTGGTATCTTATGTCCCTGTTTATGAGTAACTGATAATTTTGGGAAATGTGGGGTTCCACATTTACCAACCCTCAAACTCTTTTTTACCCCTATGGAAGTACATGTCTCAAGTAAAGAAGGATGAGGGGGCTCATCAATAACAGCACATGTATGTTCCTCCCTAGATGTATGAGTATGGTCATATTTAGGAATATGGGGTGGATTATAGGATATATCTATCATTATCATAATAAACAAAGAAACATCAATTAGTATAAAAAATATAAAAATCCAACGGTTACATACACATGTAAAAAAATTAACAAATAAAAAAAATAAGTAAAACTAAAAAGTAAACATGTTTATTTATATATTTTATTGTTATCTAAATTGAAAACAATATTATAATGAGATTCAAAATAATATAAATGAATAAAAACTACAAAATATTAATGGGAGACGAAATTACTAAGTAAAAATTTGCCAACGTGATAAATCATTTTTATAACAAATTTTTTTTTAATAATGCATGATAGTTTATGTTTTTATATAAAATGTTAAATAAAAAATAATTTGTTTTAAAAATAATCAATTAATAGAAATTTAATATAAGGGTGAATAAATAAAATTAGGAAAAACTTTATTAATATAAAAAAAATATTTAACATGTTATTTATAATAAAAGTTTTTAAAATGAAAATAAAATTAAAATATCTAACTTATATAATTTAAAATTTTAATCCATAATTAAACACATGTTATCTGTAATATTAGGAATGTACTAAAGTATTTTCTTTGCCAAATTACTTCATCATGATCACTCTATATGGCACACAATAAGTCTATGATTTTCTCATCAGTATTTTTTTAATCATTACATGGAAGTACAGATCTCTCATAATTTAGCATTTTATAATGATTATCATAACAAACATACTATTTCTTCTTTGTAAAATAACAGGCCAATTTTTATGGAATTGATCAAGAATATATAAAATTAATTTTCAGGAAAAAAAGATCATTGGTGTATTCCAATTTGTTCATATTAAATATTTTCATTCAAAATTCATCATGTCATACACTATTTTTACAGATAAAAAATTTACACATAAACATTGAAATATAAAATTTAATGTAATAAATCTCCCATATTTCGTTAATTAATCCATAATATAAAGTTAATGAGAAGACTGTGGTTTTTTTATTTTCACTCAAAAAAATCATTACTTCTGTGAACACAAACACAAAACTATTATGAATTGTACTTCCGATGTCATGATCTTTCATATGGAAAGTATAACCATTAATTTAATATCCATTCCATGTTGTCAAATTTAAATATAAACCTCGCACTATGAATATAAATTTTTCTCATGCATCTATTTTACCAATCACAATTTCATAAAACAATGGAAAAATGTTTTATTATGCTCATTCATAATCCACATCCTTCTAATTTTGGATGAATTTGTTTCATCCCAAAAATATGAAATGTTATAAAATTGAATTCAAAAAATAACACACTTTCATTATATTTATTCAGACACAGAAATATTGCAATGATTGAAATGTTTAGATGAAATCTTTTTAAATTTTAGTTGAATTTGTTTCAACCCATAATTCATTTCAAATTTAAAATGTATTTAATCCACTTATTTCTCCAAAATGAAAAAATTAATAGAATCTATAACATTATTACATATTTAATTCAAAAAATAACACACCTTCATTATATTTATTTAGACACAATTGGGTAATATTCCATGAAATGCAACTGTTAGGAGTTGTTTCATTATGACATGATAGTCATGACATTTCATAACTGTCAACATCAAATCCATTAAAGTGTCAATTGTTTGATATTTGAAGAATAACCATGAGGAACATTGATATAATGAATAAATTTACAAAAGATTATTTTATCCCTTAGGGATATTTTATGACATTCAGGTGTAGGAATGTTCACCTTCTATTGGGAGTGGGAGATAACTCCAAATATATTCACATTGATTGTAAACTCAATATTTCATTCAAACCATCTTTATTATTTCATTTAATATCTGAAAATGATCTAGTAAAACATTTTTAGACATTCATCTATGCATGAATTAAATAATTTTTATGTTTCACCTCATGATATCCTTATTGTGGTAGCTCAAAATATATTGATTGTTTCATCTAAACATTTCTATCATTGCAAGATTTCTGTGTCTTTTTGAATTTCACATAAATGATTTACAACCACTCAAAATAATTATTTTTGGATAATGGTTTTGTAGTAATATAAAATTCATTTGAGGCATTGAAATCATTTTTAAATATTTTATAATAGTGATCCAAATAAAAAAACATTTTATGTCCCATGTATACTATTTTCTCCCGTTATATTGTTGATAATATAAATTCCATTATTCAAAATTTTGACAAGATTTATACCATTGAACATTGTATCCAAAAAAAATTAATTTATTTGGAACACATTAATTGTTAACATAATCATTATATGTAGTTTAAAAAATTACTTTTTATAAGAATCATACACCCTTATACATTCCTACCATAAGAATTTCAAATCATAAATTTACAATGACAATAAAATCCCAATATCTTTTATGGGTTATTTTGGTCCAAAAATTATTAAACAACACATTACCTATTTCCACATAATATAAAACTGTATAGATAATTAGTAAATTGTCATCAAAACAGGCCTTAAAAATGTGTTATTTTAAGGATCTGATTTGTATCCATCCCATTGATTCCAAGTTCATGTCTTTTATTTCTGACTATATTTTAGAATGTAAGAAACCGGTCATAAAATTTCATACACTATATAAAATATTTACGATGATGTATGTTTCCATCACATATATGCTCATCATCATTCCAACATAACCTTTTTATCATGTGAATTAGAATTTAATTTTTTCAAATGAGGAATTATAGGATGATAAAAAATTACCTTGGCAGGGGACTCTAAAACATCTAAATAATTATATGATTTTTCTCTAAACTTATATCTTGATGTGCCACATTTAGGACACCATGAAATAAATTATTATTACATTATATATATAACATAGTTATTTGGAATAGAATGTTTTTTTACAACCTGATATCATCAAGATTAGTATTTTCTTCACATTGTAATGTGAATCTGGAAGATCATTTTATGTTGGAAGAAGATCTTAAACAGGAATACCAACAATATAAATCACTTTCCACTACATCCATGTTTTTTCTTCATGTTAATCATTACTATCTACATCGATAATACTGTAATGTTAGTACATCCTAGATATAATGGTTTTTCAGCATCACCATAGAGAAGCTGATTTTTTGATTCATTCTCAATTTCATGTACTTCAATATCAGGAATCATTTCCGCAATTTTATAATAATTATCATCTTCAAAATAATCATCATAAATAGATCTTAAATTATGCTCAATATCAACATTCCAAATCCTATAAATGTTACTCATTTTATAAAAATTAAAAAATAAATGATCTTTGATCTCTATACATTTCAACATCATCATGTTTAAAAATTTCAGTAATGGACAGAAACACATGTCATTGTTTAGAACATTTAATTATGCTAATTAAAAAAAGAATCAACACCTTCCTCATATTCATCACTTATTCTACATGCCATAATCAAACATTGACTCATTATTATCTATAAATAAATGAAAAATTTATATTATCTTAGGATTAGAAAATTTTTAATTTATATGAAATAATCAGTAATTTGAAAGTAACAATATTTTTTAATTTGAAACAAATATATTCTTATTTGAAAAATATAATAATAAATTCTGTACAATAATTGAAGATAAGTTAAAATATAAATGGAAACCCCTACAAAGATATAAATGGAAGTAAATTACAAAATAAATCTTATTTAGACTATAAATTAATTAATATAATATACGCACTCATTGCGATACTAGATATGCACATTAAACATGGTTCTAATATGTTTATTATGATGGATTCAATTAGGAAACCATATTCAATGAAAAAAATTAAATAAGTAAGATGAATAAAAATAATTTTTTATGATATGATTTTTAATTTAATAGTTTTTTTATAAAAATGATTTCTATGGCTCTTGATATTAGGAATAAAATCTACAATAATATGAATGAGAGAAATTTACATTTGATCCTTTTATAAATATGCAAGAGGTCCCCAATAAGAATATTATAGGAAGATCAGACATCCACATTCAATCTATAAATTTCAAAAGAATTCACTAGAACATTTAATTCAAAAAATACAAGTGTGATGAAATTGCTCATCAAGTAAATCATGTTAATACAGTTTCCCAATTTCAATGATGGTTTCTAGGAATGTTTTTCTTTCCTAGTTTTGATTACTTGTACAATAGTTTTGGAATCACATTTTAACAATATGTTGATCTGTATTATTTGATTGGAAATGGAAACATCATTTATTAGACTAGTAATCTCTTCCCTTATGGTTGTATTAATACTGCAAGAACAACAATGAAAATCAAATAAATCTCCCTTAAGGTCCTAGAAGACCAAAACATATCATTCTTTCCTAGGTTTTCTGCTCGAGGTGTGATCATAGTTTCACTTTATTCAACTTACAAATAGGGTATCCATAAGAACTCAAGGTTGACACTTGGTGAAGGATAATTACCTAGGGCTTTAATCCACCACATCACAATCATATCCTTCACAGAGTAGTTGTAGCATTCCCTTTGCATCATATCAGTATTGTTTCGATCCAATGTTATAGAATTCAATTCATTATATGCATCAAATTAGTAATATTCATGTTTATAATTATTTCATTCCTCTTCACATGGTGTGATACATTCCTTGCAATCCAAACTAAAGATAATATTAAGTAGTTTAGAATTCGGAGTATTAAGAAGATAAAGAAAGAGGTATATAATCAATTCCACTTGTGGAGGATGAAACAAAAATATATCGAAGAAATTTCACCATAAAGATTATGTATTTTTATATCATAAGAACAACTAGTCTACAACTTCATGATGTTTCTGACAACGTGTGCAGCGTGAGCATATAAGAATACAACGATTTTGGAGAGTAGCATTGACATGATGTCTGTTGAGAGTGATTTTCCATATCAAGGTGAACCTGGGTTGAGATATCCATTTTTTTAAGGTCAACGGTCCATTTATAAGTTCCATAGAGAATATTATTTTAAAAATATTTCAAATTAGAACCCCCTTTGACGCATGTTCCAAAAAACATGCCATCATGACTGAAAAAATCCAAACTACAATATACCATTTGATTTTATCTGGAAATGCATCATAGATGTCCATTTGATCAATTATTGAGATAATATAGCCAGTATCATGATTATTGTGAAAGATAGGATCCATTAGAGGTTCACCAACCCATTTTTCTATCCAAAACAAGATATTGGAAGCAACACTAACCATCCTGTGAGAGTGAGTATGAATTTTTCTGAATGATTATTTAAGTCCATAACAAATCAAAGACTTCAGGTAATTAACGTTTCATATTATTAGTTTTTCAATGGACCTGGAGCTGAGAAATCCCAATTAATTTGACTTGTTATTAAGAAGTTACCTAATGAAGTGAGATTGTAGAGACTGATTGAAAAGAGCAATGCTTTTATACTGAGACCTCCAAGATCATAAAACATACAAAAATAATTCAATGAGACTGTAAAATAATAATTTATAGCATTATAAAACTCTAAAAAAAGTTCCCCATAAATGTATTAATAGTTTTAATAATCGATGTAGGATATATGTACACCATGAAAGAGTAGGTTAGTTTTGAAACATTCACATACATAACATGGTAGGTTATTCTTTCGATGGAAAGGGATTTTCACTGACATAAGGAAAGTGTTTCGAGAACATTTATCAGATTGTTAATGATTTATGATTCATAGTGTCTTCCCTAAATCATAGGAACACCGAGGTAAATAAAGGGTAAGTAGCCCTACCATATTCCCAGGTCATTAATCATACCAATTTTTCTTGGGGGGTGTAATGTTCTTTCCAGATTAAATTAAAGACTTGTTCCATCTAACTTCGTGGTTGGAGATCCTTTCATTATATAAGAGATCATTCAGTATGTTTTGTATATTCCTCATTTATTGCTTAAAAAATGTAATAATATCATGAGAAACAATGAGGGGATATATAATTGAGACACCTTAAGAAATTTTGATGAATTTCAAGTCACTATTTTTTACCATATGCAAGAAGACCATTCTTAGATAATACACCTCAATAGAATATTTTTAAATAGAAATGGGATCTCCTTGTATCACCCCTCTTGAACATCTTAAATATCTCTCATGAGTACAATTAATTAGAATGTAAATGTTACCATACCCACAAAAGGATTTGATCCAGTAAATGAATCTTATGATGATGCAAAAGTTAGAATGAACATTCCTGATGAATCTTCGATCCATATTGTTAAATGATTTAGTGAATCCATCCTTATATGAAATGTTTCATCCCCTTGATTTATTCCAAAAAAGGTTCACAATCTCTAAGGTGGTTATCAAGGAATTCTGAATGCTACCTTTCAAAAAAATAAATTGAATACAAGTTTTATTTTTAAAAAAATTCAAGTAAGCATGTTGGATAAAATATAGTGATGATTTTATGAATTGTTTTGACAGGATTAACCAACATGAATTGACTAATTTCATAGTAATTGTAAATCATTGGGATGAGGGAAATGAATTGGGTTATAATGCCTTGGGAGAAGGATCCACCCTTCAAAAAATGTTCACCGATTTGGAAAAATGAATATTTATAATATTTCAAATATATTGGTAAAATTGATTAGTAAATCCATCAAGACAAGGTGATATTTCCTTGATGATAATAAAAAAATCTTCCCTAATTTCCAAATCCACAGGAGTGGAGGTGATAATAACATTGTCATCATCAAAAAATAATATAATAATGATTTGTTCCCTTAGTTCATCGTTACATGGATTCCATTGAAGAGGATCTCATAGAATGAGGCAATGTGATTGGAAAGGGTCTATATATCATTTTGAATATGGTCACCATCCTTCAGGTGAAACATATACTTATTGGGATTTATATTGTTTTTTAATTTCATTAAATAATTTAGAGTTTTTATCCCAATCCTTGAGTTACTTTATTTTAGAAACAACCTTTTGAATAGTATCTTTGAGTTTAGTAATATTTGGAGTCATTGCGAAAGTATATAATCTTGTAGGATTCCATCAAGTAATCTTATTTTAATGATGAATTGTTGGATATAATGAGAGATAATTCATGAGACTCAATTTATTCATCATGGTGGATTATAATTATTCTAATCTAGTACATATTTTTTGCCTTCAAAATTTTCAATTTAGAGATGCAACCAAGTGGATTATCAGTACATTCATCTAAAATAAATGAGTCTTGAATTGTTTAGATAAATTCTAGAAGATAATTCAAAGATTTATTTAATATAAAAGGAATTTTCATCCTCCTATCATTCCCAATGAAACTCACAAAGATAGGATGAATATCAAAGTTATGTTTAGCTAGGTTGGCACAAGAAATGGATCTCTAAAAACCAATGAAATAATCATTAAAAAAATCCTTGTAGATTATAATATCCCTCACGACACTAAGATGTATTTTGTACTTAGTTTATCTGGCCTTAATAAGATTATCCCTTGTCATATTAGCACCATCACCACAGTGGAAAAAATCCTTGATTTGGGTTGAACTGAATACATGATGGATTTTATCATATTTCTGAAGAATATATTTAATTTCTCGATCAATTTCTCTAGTATCAATGATAATAGAAGAGAGGCCCTTAATATTTGACCAAAGAGACCTATTTTCAATAAAAGTGTTGAAATAATATACAACTACGTAAAAAAATATGTTGTTGTCTTTTAATAATTAGTAGTGATTAGATGGTCTTCATACTAAACAAATTATGGATCCCTAACCATTTTACGGACCAGAAGACATAGTTGTTCATGGGTAGAGGAAGCATGAATTATTCTAAGAATATTATTGCCAATGTTTCTTATAGTATTTTTTTGTGAAGGGAGGATTTTCAAATGTATATATGTATTTAATTAAACAATAAAATATGTATGGTATAATTAATAAAGTTTGTTATTCCCCATGTATAATATCTTACAAAACTTTTTCATGTTATAATAATATAAACTAAATACATTTTACTGTTTCGATACTATTCATTCTCTGTCAAAATTTATGGATCATAGTATATCTTAATAGATGAATCATTTATGTCATCGAAGGAAACATTTGAGTGAATACATACAGGCTTATCCTAAACACTATTATCATCCACGCCTTCATTGAAAATATATTTTATAATAACATAAAGACTAATAAGAAATTGTGGGTTTAAAGGGACATTTACGTAAAACACTTCTCAATATTTTAAGTAGAAATTAATTTGCATTTATATATAGATTAAATTTCATATCAGTAACTACACATATAAAAATATCTATATACATTAATTTTCATGTAATTTAACCAAACCAATTTAATTTAATCATTATGACCCAACCATGTGTGTAGTAATGTAATAAAGTTATTCATTCAACAACCCCCAAAAAATAAAATATCTACGGATTGAGGTTGTCTATCTCGTGCACTAAAATAAAAATATTTTTTTATTATCATTAACTTATCATGCTATTTTTATTAGTTTTTTTAAAAAAAAATTACAATTTATTTAAATTCATTACAATCCATTGTTTTACAATAACTTTCTATATTGTTCCGAATACATGAATATTCTCTTATTTCAGAAAATACATAATAAACTAGTAAAAATTGAATTCATCATATGTAAACATAAAATAATAATTGGGTACCTATGTTTTTTTCATATTTAAAAAAGAATAGTTGTGTTACCTTTGAATTTAATCAAATAATAAAAATCATTATTTTGTAATTACTACATCCTCTTAATAAATAATAAATGACTTTTTCATGTTATAATTATCAAATGTTCTCTAAACATAAAAAAATTTTAATATTCCAAAATATATGAACAAACTACTCAATAAAAACATATATATTTATTAGATTACATACAAGATGTAATCATAAACCACAACATGGTTGAATAATTACACCTGATGAGCCATTTCCCAGTCATCCTTATTCAATGTACACTACATGTATCGTCAGATATCCCCTCTATTAAGGGTAGTGATAGAAATTTGGGCCCATGGGAAATAATACATCATGAATAAAGGAGAGGAGATATTATTATTAAAATCTTGGATACATATAAATGGAATAGATTATATAATATGAGGAGAGTAAAGAATATGTTAATGTGATGTTATAGTAAACATAAAAAAATGAGAGTTACGGAATACACGATAATGAATGACCAAACAATAGGTGTGTGTGGCTACTTGAGAGTTGAGAGATGATGAGAATGAATGAACTTATAAAAATTCTGATTTACAAAGCTTGAAAATTTGGTTGGATGCCACTAGTTATACAGAATGAGGTTATGGATTTCCCACAATATAGAATTGTGTTTTCTATAGCCCGATCGAAAAACACCAAAATGGATCCAAATAGGAATTCTTAAAATTATAATTGAATTTTAATGCTAATTATTATTTAATGGACATTATAAAGGAATTTTTTGTTTAATCACATCAATTATATAAAAATCTACATGAAAAATTGATTTACCACATTCGTTATAAAATACTCGATGTTATAAAGCAATGAGATTTTATTCATAATATTGAATATTATTTATAACTGAAATAAAAAAATGAACTTTATTTTGTTATTTATTGTATAACTCACATGATAAATCATGATACTTATTTTATCATGTCATTTCTCCTTTTGTCGATGTGATAAATCTATATACGTGAAATTTTACATCAATTATAAATAACCGATGTAAAAAGGGGGCACGATTAATACATTTTTTACTACTTCTAGGCCATCACTTCTAGTTAGAAACCTATGGATTTGGGAGAGATTCTTTTGAGGAAATATGACCAAAATGGTTCATGGAACCATTCAGTTGACTCTAGTTCTATGATGTCCAGTCATCATACCCTTTGGCTAATTTTATTCGTACGGATAAAATTTAACTATTAATGCTTATTTTTTCCCTTACTGTTCATTTAGTATCATATATCTTTTAGTTCCTTTTACAAAGGATATAAATAATAATGATAATTTATTTGAGTTATCATAGTATTAAAGTGTGAATAATTTTATTGGATATATGGAATTCATAATATAGAATATGAAAATATATGTATTAGGAGATATGATGTTTATCTTTATGAAACAGGTGCATATGAATCCATGTTTCTGATAGTTTTTACCGACTCATTATAAATATAATCTTATAAGTTACTTGGTTATGTAAGTGATATAATATTTCCTTTTGATTTTGTAAGGATTGTATAGGAAAAATTGTTTCACATTTATCAACATCAACAGTAGAATTTTAATGTTTATATTTTTAGAAATGGATCAAGGATTGTGGGTTTGGGGCTATTATAGTGATGGACTATGATGTATATCTCATAGATCCTTCTTCAAGTATGGTATTTATGGGCGACATACATAGTACATAAACCCTATTGTTCCATTATAATCAATGTTAATCACAGGAATATTTCTCACATTCTTTTGCCCCCCACATTTTCCTTCTTTGCCTCTTTTATCTTCAATTTGATAAAGTGTTAGACACTCGTTTGATATAACAACCATAAATCAACTAACCCAAAGAGAATTTCTATATGACTACATTACCATAAGATAGAAGGGATATCATCTCAATGAGTCTGTTAATTTATATGTATATACGAACTAGTTTTATATTTGATTTCAATAATACATTACAAGTAAATATAAATCATAGTTAAATTAAACATTCTATGCCCTTGAAATTATTCATATATTCCTAATTCCTTTTTTATGTAATTGAAAACATAAGAAGGGTTAAATCAAATACTCATAATTGGTTATAGAAAAGGGAAACAATCAAGAGTGAATAAATAAGGATCAATATGGAAATGTAAATAACTAAAAAAAATCATTTATCCATTAACATGATAAAAGAAAGGCATCCATCAAGAATATTCAACGAAGTAATATTGTGTAAAATAAAAAATTCATTCTCAATGATAGAAATTATAAATATTGAATATCATGATATTATACATCATGGTATATTTTACTATCAATGGATTGTGCCAATAGAGTTTGTTGATGGGTAGTTACATACTAAAAACACATTAAATTTAGCCTAAGGAATTTACATATTAGATATATTGGTGAATTGAGGGGATATATATTTCTGATACACACCCATCAATGGATGTGCAATTCATTATTTATATATTTGATGATAAATTCAATTTATAATCTATATTATCTATAAACAATTATCTGTATTGAGTAATTAATAAGGAATATCAATATTTCTCTAGTCAATCAATTATATTTCAATAAAAAAACTATTATTTATAAATTTTCATCAAATTTAGGATATAATATTTCAATCATATATAGAATATGGATATTGAAGATATATTTAATTACTAAGGATCACAAGAAAGTGAAGGTTTAAATATAATGGTTATAAACACAAAAGTAGTCATGAGATGATATATGGCTACTAGAAAAGTTTATTTTCTAGTATAATCTATTTTTTTAAAGAAAAAAATTAAAGATAAATATTTAAAATATGTTTCCATAAAGGGTAATATTTGTAAAATTATTGACATATTTTAGATAATTATAAATGTGTAAAATGTTTATTGGGGAAGGAAATATTGTTATCATTGAATACATGAAAAAAAATCATTACATTTGACTTTTAAAAAAATTAAATAAAATTATATTTTTAGAAACAATATAAATATTAATTATAATCCTTTTAAAGAATAAATGTTGATATTATATTTCCCAGATAAATCATTTTAAAAGTAGAAATTTATTTTTTAAAATAACTTGAAATAATATTGACAAAAAAGAATTATATACATAATCAAAAGATAAATAAGAATGACTTTTATTTCAATCATTTATTTTATTGATTAATGCTATCAAGAGAGGAAAATTTTAAATAAATTATGTAAAATACTTAAATATTTAAAGGATATGAAAATATATGGATTGTATAAATATTACCTCAATGAAAATAAGTGCAATCAAAAATAATTATGTGGTAAGATAAATTCATAACACTTTTGTAACATCAAAATTGTCACGCCATGATTGAATAAATCGGATTTAAAACAATAATCATCATTACTAAAAATATATTCTTAATAAATATATCATATTATATTTTTATCAACCATATAGAAATTAATAGGTCTATAAAATGACATATGTCTCTATAGAGTGGAAATTGAGAAGAAATACAATAAAAAGATCATATCATCAGTGAGAGAATTTAATCAATGATGTGATTATGTGTAACTATTCTTAATCACCCAAAATGTTTTAATAAAACAAAATAAAATCATAATTTAGTTCACATAGAATCCTAGTAGAAAATATTTTATGTAGTATAATTATAACACAGTAAATGGAAATTGAGTTTAGAAACCCCTTCCCCCATGTAAGAATTTCCTTATCAAAACTTTTAAACACCTATAAAATAAATTATTATCTACTATAATTAAATAATAGAACCATATATATGTCTATAATATCATTAATTATCCATTTATAAAAACATTTCATCCATTTTTTTATTATTGCTTTAATACAATTACTTTTGGTGTTAACCACTTCATTTTTCATGTATGTTTTGATTTAGTACTTTTAGTCCTTATGTCTTGCTCATGGTTTAATGGTCAGCAAAATTATTTTTATGAAATAAATATCATATAAATTACATACATACATACATATATATATATATATATCCATCTATAAGTATAGATATAAAAAATGAATCACACTGCTTCGGGGGAAGACATGTTGTTCATACTCATGACACTTTTTTAAAATATCTATGGATGTAAAAAAGGTAAATAAGAATTAACCATAATAGTATGATTGTTATATCATATATATTCCTTAAATGTATCCTTATTACAATACATGTAAAACGTACATGAAACAGATCACATCACTTCGTTGAGGTGGTAGTCCGTATGTACACATGAGCGACGTAATAGTATACCAACAGATTGGAAGGTGAGGAATCATATATTATATTTTTAATTAAAAATTATAATTATATCATAAATATCGTAAATATTCCTTATTATCATATTGAATACAATTATTGGGAGGAAGTAATGGAAATCAAATTACAACATTTCATGAGGTTATAGTCCTCCAAACATACGAGCGATGGTTTTGATTAATATTTTAAATATAATGTTTTGATTATATATTATGAGAAGAACATAATACATCTAATTATATGTTTGAACCTGGTGTTAATATATTTTAATTTTTTATAATTTATTAATCTTTGTAAACTAAAAGATAATTAAATGTTATTGGAAAGGTTGATTACCTATTTAGTGAAAGAGCTCCTTTAGATCCCCACTTAAGGGACCTTGGGTTATTCTTTTTGTAAGAAAAAAACATGAAAAAACAATTATAATTATTTATTTAAGATTAGTTTTCAGGTTTTTATGGAGATATATTTAACAATTTGTTTTATATAAAATAGATAAGTAGTGTTATTTTATATGTTAGGGTATGAGAATTTTTATAAAATCATGGAATATTATAACATAATGAGTGTATACTAATGTAAAATAATTCTACAATGTCATACATGTTATGATAATGATAATATCACTATAAAAAATAACACAATTTAATTCTGTTTTTAATATATCATTTTGACAAAAATCATTTTGATTAACCACATGGTTATTAAATTTTAACCCAAACCGTGATAATGAATTTTTAAACATTGAAGTGCTATAAATTTAGATATAAGGCAAAACATGGCATATAAATTGAAAATTAATGAAATTGTAGTATATATATATTTCCATGTTTCCAATTTTAATATTTTTATTAATTTGAAATAGTTTATGAAAATAACATTTTCCTAAAATATTATTAATGTCATTATTAAAATTAGTCATTATGTTGGCCATTAAAGAGATTAAAAAATAATGAAATAAAACACAACCCATTAACACATCCCTAATATAAAATATTCATCCATTAAATTCATCTAAAAGGATAATTCCTCCAAATTGAATTAATTTTGATACGTTCAAAAATATTTTATCATTAACTGAATAAATACATTATCAAAATTGATTAATCATTTAATGTAATTAATCAATCACTAAAAATATAAAAATACAGATAATAAATTATTTAATATTTAAAACTGATCATAATCCCTTTTTATCCCTATATAAAAATATTAGAGATATTAATGTCAATATTTTTATATATTGTTTTTTATATTTTTTTAATGTAATATATAAATATATGTTAAATAAAAATTGATCCAAGTATAGATATTTAGAAACATTGGTGGGAAATTTCAATAATATATTTTGAAAATAAAATTAAGGCATGCTTTATAGAATTTTTAAAGCCTTATCCCAATGTTTTAACCCCATTTTATATTTTTCACCATTACTGGGGAGGAATATGTTCACCAATGATAAATTTCATATTGAAAAAAAATAAAAAACATATTTACCAAATTTTATCATCGTGATTAAAAATATGATATTCATTTTTTTAGTATACTATTCAAATAATTTATGGAAATTAATTTATAATTAAAAAAACACAATGTGATGAATAGATTTTTTTCCAGAATTTTTTATCTGAATTATTAATTTGGTTTTAATAAAATCACCATAAAATTAATTCCAATTACCCAAATTAAAATAATATTAATATAAATGAAATTTTTTAACTTTTCAAATTATTTAATAAAGAATTTAACTTTTTTAATTCTTTAAATGAAACACTTGTTCATATAATATCAATGTTATTCAATAAACATTAAACAATAATTCATTTCACTAAATTATCAAAAATAATCTATATGATAATTATGGCCCACTAATTTAAAAAATTAAATTCATTTTATCCAATAAATTTTAAAAAATTGTTAGATATTAAATGTATTTTTTTTCTCACAAAAAGTAATAAAAACTTTTTTTTGATGAAATTTACCTTTTCAAGTATAAAATGATTTTACTGATAATTGATTAGTTATTTATCAATACATTAACATTATATAAAAATTTCATACATATTTCTTATATTTTAGTTGTGCGTATTCATACTACCAATTTTAATGGTTTGGTTATAATAGTCTCGATTAAAAATGATATTTTTATTAATTTATCACAGTTCTTTTATACTCAATATTACATTTAATTATTTCATTCAAGAAATTAAATTGAGTTAATGAGAAATATATTCTAAAATATCATGCTGTCATATTATACTTCATTAAATAATATTTTCCCTCACAATATTTTTTGGGTCATCAATGGTTCTTTATTGAAAAATGACCTTTAAAATAGGGATAATTAAAATCAATTTAAAAAGGGAATGTGGGAAATATTATGGTTTCATGAAATATAAAGTCTTTCAATTTTAGATATGATAAAATTTGGGGAAATTTAAAATTTAGACATGTAATAAAATACTTACATTTAGTGACTCATAGAGATCAATAAAGAACATGGTTAGGAGAATGCTAATAGCAACAATAATAAAAACTACTAAGGGGTTAAAAGGACATTAGTTGACAAGAAATTATGGAAAAATAATAACCATTGTATTTCATGATCCTTTTCTAAATTATGAGTAATTATTTTACATTCATGATATATAACAAGATAATATTTTCTTACTTGTTTTTTTTATTCCAAAAAAATAATTTCAATACATTTATTGTGCTTTGTTGAATTTAAAATTTATATATTTCTCATTTAAATGAGTATTCAAGAATATTCTTTCTCATTCATGAAGAACTAAAATTTAATTCTAAAAATATCATATGATCCATAAAATAATTACTATTTATTCATTATTTCTCTAAATATTTTACAACACCCAAATAATTAGAACATGTTATCCAATATCGATAAATATAATACATTAATCACTAAAACCTCAACAATAACCCATACAGGTAATAATAGTCCATTAGATAATTACATAACCATGGTACTCCCCCAAAATATGTCTGATCAAATTCAATACTCAGAAATCCTAAATACATGATAAACTAATTTTTTAAGAACAAATTTATCATTTATCCTTATATGAAATAATGTGGGTCATAATGTCACATAACAAACATGTCAATACCTTGATCATTTATTCCCTGTAAATATATTAAAATCCTAAATCATCTTAAAACCTCAATAAAGGAATACATTCTCTAAAAAATTACATTTATCCTTAACCCTCAAATAAAATAAAAACTATTGAATATATTCCATAAATCGAAAACGCGTAATAAACGTTATTAAAGATGACCAAAATCAAATTATTATCTAATCACTAACCATTTTCAGGGTGACCTAAACTATCGTATTTACTCTATCAATTTCACCGATCACTTTATCAAAAATTATCATTATCTACTCAACATTAGGCACATATTAAGGGTTATATTTCCCTCAATAATGCATGTCACACCCCAAGGTTTTAAAAAAAATAAAGTAAATGCATGATGCTTTATTTCGAGTAAATATTTATAAAAATAATTTTAAAATAATTTTGTTGATTCTATATTTTGAAGTTTGAAAAAACGGTGAACTACAATTATCTTCAGTAAATTATTTAAAGTCTCATGGAACAAACTTATTTTTTTGGTGAATAGTAACATACCCTTACTAATAGTAATATGACCATAATGAATAGTAAATTTTATTATCATTTTATTTTATTAAGGATTTAGGATAATGAAATTTTGGTTAATTTTTCAATGTGATATAGAATTTGTTAAAGAATTAAAATTCTTAACTTCTTAATTAAGTAAATGTTTATTGAAAAATTAAATTTATATTATTTATAATATTATTTTCAAAAAATTGAGTTCATTTTATAATTCTACATGTCAAAAAATGGTTCTAGTGATTTTTGTGACTTTTTTTGGAAATTCCTGAATTTTCAATGTATAGTGAAATACTATAAAATATCGTATATTCAAATTATCAGTAAAATACATAATTTATGATTTCATAAGTTATGTAACACCACTAGGTTCAAACTAAATGCCATTATTACTATTTTAGGTAACATGAATTGATATTATTCGGAGAATTGAGAAAAAATATTATAATAATGGATTAAATGATGTAAAATACCTTCTCTCCGACACTATAAAAACCACAATCATTCCTTTCTTCCTCCCACACCTATCAAGCTTTGATAATTGCCTAATTTTTTCCAAATTTCCTCCATAATCTCTATCCCCACTTCCAAGACCTACTGGTCTCACCCAAAGGCCAAAATCAAATTCCTTAAGGAGGATCTCATGGAGAAGAGATCAAGAGGTAAAAAAATCCACTTCATTGTCATGTGTTTTCCTTTCAATTCATTTTCATGTATTATCGTCTTTTACCCTTCTCTTATCCAATAGGAATTAAAGCTAAAAAAATATTTTATACTCTGGTTGTACTCATTTTCAGGGAAAATTATCCATTATTCTTCTTCCCCTCTCCCACTTATTGAAGGAATTAAAACATTATATGTGATGTAACGAATTACCGACATCGTGGACGATTTGATTTCAATTGGAATTAATTATTTCAAGAATCGTTATGAGATAATTATTTTGGTTGTACCAGGTACTAATATATGTATTTTGCCTTATCCATTTTTCTATTATTCTTTTTTACACATGGTTTAAATTTATAAAACAAAATGTGGATTTTATTATCCAAGAACCACTATAATGATCTTAACGAACATCAATAATGTCTTAACTTATGAATCATCAATATTTAATAATTAAAAATGATAAAAGAAATAATTTATGGCTTGGAATATATTTATATTCCATTCCATTCTAATTCTGGAGTTTCACTTCAAATTGACCAGAATATCCATCATGAACTGATCATGGAAATAATTTAAAGAACACACCTGACACAAGTTAAATAACAAAATATTACTAAAAACTTTGTCAAATGATGTTTTAAATTGATCAGATATGGTTTTATAAACATTAATTTGTCTCATTAAGATATTAAACACTCTTTTACCAATTATACAGGAGGGATAAAGACATTTCAAGTAAGAAGAAGAAGAGGTAAGGGAATTCATAACCCAATTTCCACTCTTTGGGTTAACCTTCTTCATTATTCATTATGTTGTATTATGATTATTGGTGTGATGATTTTTTTTACATTGTGTTTCAATATTTTTATTTTTATTTTATACACATATCCATTCCATTATATTAATTCACTCTTTAATTATATTTTAAGGAGATTTTTTTAAAAAATCATTTAAAAACTCTCTTTAAAAAATTCAAAATGATTATTTATATATATATATGGAATGGGTGGTTTATTATGATATTGAAGATACTTTATTTCTATTATATGTTCCTTAGACATTATTTATGTTGGATTGAACCCATTATAGCTCATGGTATGTTGGGTTGAGCCCATTATAGCTCAAGTTGTGTTGGGTTCATCCCCTTATAGCTCTTGATATGACCGATGAGCCCCATTATAGCTCTCTAATTAATGTGTTACACTAAAGATGGAATTTGACCAAATATGTATTCCATGTGTGATGGTGAATGTAAGAGTGATGTGGGAAATATGTCACAAGGAAACTATGTGATGTTTTTAGGCATATTAGTTTTTATGATTATGGATTTTATTGTTTTTAATGTTATCACTTGACTAATGCTATATTTATTATATCCCTTACTGAGATTTACACGCATCCCAAGTTTGTTTTTTAAAAATTCATAGGATATAAGGCTATGTAAGAGAAATAAGGAAACCATGATGTTTGATATGGAGTTTTGTAAATGAAATCACATTTTATGTTTTAATGTTTTATATTTAAAGAAATGGATACCGTTTTAGTAGTATACCCTCGAATGAATGTGGCATGTCATGTATGTAAGATATCCAAACTATATAAAACTCTAAACCATAAATGATAATCAATGTTTAATAATTCATAGTCTTGTGTAAAATTCATGATTAAGTATCATTTTAAGGCTGGGTCCTTATAGTGGATATTCGAAGGAGGTTTTGATAACATTAGGGGATGGGATGATATTTAAAAATACCATAATTATTTTTACTCTCTGGTAATTTGAAATGTAATATAATATAAGTATTAACTTGTTGCTTCATCTATGTTATATTTTTATAGAATGTTTTTTCATAGAATAAGTAGGGAAGCTGAAGTAGGAAGTCACCCAGAGGCTGATGACTATCCAAATATGCTGCCCAAAATGTAGAGAATTAGAACCGAGCTGTTTGAGAAAGTAATGCCTTAGTTGAATCAATAATTAAATGTGGACGGTATCCATGCTAGAGAGGAACATGATCTACCATGAAAACACACGTCTTTTGTGGAGCATTTTATGAGGCCACATCCTCCAGGATTCAGTGGAACCACAGATCCAGTGAGAGCCAAACAATAGATCAATGATCTTGAATTGATATTTAATTTCATGTGATATTCAAAAAGAAAAAATGTAATACTAGAAATTTATCATTTGGAAGGGGAATATGATCAATGGTGGTATCTAGTTAAGAATACTAGAGAAAGGGATGATCTTGATAGTATGGAATGGGATGATATTAATAACATTTTAATGGAAAAATATTCACCCAAAACTATTCAACTTAGAATTGGGAAAGAATTCATGGAACGGAAGTAGAATGATGATGATTCAGTGGAAGCATATAAAACCAAATTTACATGACATTCCATGTTTTTTCTGAATTTTACTCAGGATTTTGAAATAAAAGTTAATAGATTTTACACGAGTTTGGAAACATTTTTTCAAAGAGATTTGGCCTTACGAGAGTTTAAATGATTTTAGAAGAATGTTAATTGGGAAGAAAAAGATGAGATGGAGTTTTTTGGAACATATGTTCCTTGTCATGAAAAGAATAATAAGTAGTTATGTTGAAAGGAAATTGGGAAGAACTCATCCAAGAATTCTGGAGGTAAGAAAATGAATTTCCCTTCTTGTGAAAAGTGTGGTAAAAGGAATCCAGTTGATTGTCTTGTAAATTATTAGAAATTCAACTAATGTGAAATGTTTTGAAACATATCTCCTGAGTGAAAGGAAAATAATCCATAAATTAATGATAAGTCAATGGGGAGATTCTTTAATTACAAGAATATGGTCATTTTTCTAATGTTTTTCCGAAGCGTGTTACCCAAGTACAGAACCAGCAAGATTAGAAGCATAAGGGTTTGATGAAATCATTTTCAACCACATTAGCAGATGTTGGTACATGAAATGAGGCGGTATCTAGTATATTTATTGTTTTTATAGATATCACAAATGTGTTGTTTGATTCGAGGTCTACATATTTATTCATTTTTGAGAAATTTTCTTAAAAATTTAAAATTAAACCTCATGAAATGAAACCAGATATCAGAGAAAAAACACCTTGAATAAATATTGTGGTAAAAGAATTTATAGGAATCTACCTATCCTCGTTTGTGGAAAGATTTTTCCTATAATCCTTGATTTTTTCATCTAGAAGGATTTGATGTTATTCTAGTTATGGACATTCGTGCTTTTTATCATGCTAAGAAAGATTGTAGAGAAAAAGAAGTTGTTTTTCAGAAAAAGATTTTAGTTTGTGTACAAGAATGAACCTATACCATTAATACCATTTTAGGAAGCTATGAAACATATTATTGATGGAAAAGAAAGTTATATTACTCAAATTATTAAAGTCAACGGAATGATACAGGTTAATTTTGTACAAGTAGTAAATGGATACTTGGAAGTTTTTACTGATGAATTTATTGTCTTTATCCCTAATCGAGTGGTTGAGTTTACTATTGTCTTAGTTCATGATGCTAAGACAATTTCCAAAACTCCATATAGAATGGCCTAAGTGGTACTTATGGAATTAAAAAATAAGTTGCATTAATTAATAGAGGACGGCTTCATCTGACGCATCACTTCAACACGGAGTGCTCCTATATTATTTCTTAAGAAAAATAATGGTTCAATGAGACTTTGCATCGATTATAGAGATTTGAATAACATTACTATTAAAAAAAGTATCTTTCACCTCATATAGATTATTTGTTTGATCAGCTCTAGTTTGAACAGTATTTTTCAAAGGTTGACATGAGGTCGGGGTACCATCAGTTTAAAGTAGATGATGGAGACATCCCAAGGACTACATTCCATACTAGAAATGGTCATTATGAATTTTTAGTTATGCCTTTGGGGTTAACTAATTCACCTAATTTATTCATTAATATTAATAATAGAATATTTTTTGTGTTTTTTGGATAAGATTGTGGTTATCTTTATTGATGAAATTCTTGGATATCATAGAAGTAAAAGGGAGCATGAAAAACATCTAAGGGTTTTTTCAATCATTAAAAGAAACGAAACTTTATGGAAAATTCAGAAAGTGTGTTATTAGTTGGAATAGATTTTATTTCATGGGATCATTTTGAATAAGGATGGAATTGTAGTTTATACTATAAAAAAGTGGCTAATGAATGGACAAGACCTACAAAAGTTACAGAGATTCATACTTTTCTTGGTTTAGAAGGTTATTTCCAATGGGTTGTTAAAAAAATTTCATAGTTTTCTAGCATGCTAGCTAAGCTAACACCAAAGGGGTTATTTTTTTGGATAGAAGAACGTGATGTTTGTTTTCAGGAACTGAAGTTGAGATTGGTGAATACTTCAATTTTAGCCTTTCCTTCCTGAAATGGGGATTTTTTTCATCTATGGTGATGCTTCATTAAATGGACTTGGTTCTGTTCTGATGTATAATGATCAGGTAATTTCTTCTGAATCAAGAAAACTGAAACCTCATGTGTAAAATTATCCCACCCATTATTTGGAATTGGTAGCTATGATTATTTCCTTGGAAATTGGGAGGCACCATTCATACACATCCAAATGTCAAATATATACTGATCATAAAAGTACAATGTATGTATTCACTCAGAAAGAATTAAACATTAGGTAGAGATGATTCATTGAACTGATACCAAATTATGATTGCACAATCAATTACCAACATGGAAAAGTAAATAAAGTGGAAGATACCTTGATTTTAAAAAAATGCATCATTAACCATGTTAAATTTGGAACATGATCCATTGATTAATTATTTGATGAATTTTGTCTTCTTAGTTGTTAGTGTAGAGAATGAATCTATCCTGTTTCAGGTTTTAGTGCATTCATCATTATCAGACAAAATTAAGATACCATAGAAGGAAGACTGGGAGCTATATAAAATGGTATTATTGCTTAAAATGGGTAAGTTTTGGTAATTTAACCTGATAATGACTGTCTTTAATGTTTTGAAAAAAGTATGTGTGCTCCTTGTAATTCTTAGTTATAGAAAAAATTTTGTGTGAAGCTCATATTTCTCCATTTTTAGTTCATCCTGGAAGTACTAAGATGTATATATACCTTTAGGAGTATTACTGGTGGGATGTAATGAAACTGGATATGGCATAATTTACTGTGTAATGTTTGACATATCAACAGGTTAAAGTAAAGAGGCAGTTACTAATGGGGGTGCTTCATCCATTTATAGTGTTATAGTGTTCATTGTAGAATATATCCAACGACTGGGTGGTGGGACTACTTTATACTTATCATGGTAATAATGAGATTTGGGTTTTTTTGTTTATCTAATAAAATCCACACATTGTGTTTCTATTTCAGATACACTGCCCTTGGATCTTCTTTCTCGACTATACCACAAATATATTTTCAGGTTACATGCAGTTCCTCTTTCCATTATATCTGATCGAGATCCAATGTACACTTCTATCTTTTTTAAAAGGCTTCAGAAGTCATTGGGCTTAGAATTAAATTTTAGTACCTCTTTTCATCATCATTCAGATCATTAGTAAGAACGAAAGATTCAAAACATTGAATATATTATTTAAGCTTGTTCAATGGACTACTAGTGAAGTGGGGATCACCATATTTCTATTTTGGAGTTTTTATATAATAATAGTCTTCATTCCACTATACAGATGGAACCTTTTGAGGCATTGTAGGGGATGTGGGGTCGAACTCCATCTTTTTGGGATGATGTCAGGGAAAGAATGTTAATGGGACCAGAATTAGTAGTGGATGTGGCTGAGAAAGTGAAGATAATCAAGAAATACATGAGAATAGCTCAGAGCAGGCAGAAATTTTATACAGATAATAGAATAAATGAATTTTCTTTCAAGGTAGGTGACCAAGTTTTCCTTAAAATATATCCTTGGATGAGTGTGAAGTGTTTTTATAAGGAAATCTATGTCTATGATTCATTGGAACTTTTTAAATCCTGGATAAAGTTAGACTAGTTTCATACTGTATAGCTTTTCCTCGGTGTTTATCTTAGGTATATATTGTTTTTCATGTTTCAATGTGGAGAAAGTTTGTGTCAGATCCATCTCATGTCTTGTGACCAGAAGATGTTCAGCTTGAAGAGAACCTTTCATATGAAGAGAAACTAGTTTAGATTCTTGATTGAAGGGAACATGTATTGTAGAATAAGGTAATCTACCAAGTAATGGTTTTCTAGAGAAACCACATGGTTTAAATGGTAACGCAGGAATCTGAAAATTCAATGAGGGAAAGGTACCCTCACTTTTGTAATGAGTAAATAAAATTGTGAGAATTCAATTTCTAGAAGGCGTGGGTAATGTAACACCCAAAGGTTTTAATAAAATAAATGAAATATAAGAAATTTTATTTTAAGAATATATTTCTAACTAGCCTCTAAATATAATTTTTTTTCTTCTATAATTTGAAATTAGAAAAACCTGTCATCTATAATTGTATTCAGAAAGTTATATGGAGTTTGATAGAACCCACGTGCTCTTTTTGTGAATAGTAATATAACCTTATGAATATTAATATGAATAGTAATATGACACTAATGAATAATAAATTTTATTATTATTTTATTTTCTTAAGGCTTTAATACAATGACATCTTGGTTAATATTTTAATGAGATATAAAAGCAGTTAAAGAATTAACATTTTTAATTGTGGAATTAAGTTTGAGTTTATTTTAAAATTAAATTAATATTGTTTAAAAAATGATAATCAAAAAATGGAGGTCAGTTTTTTAATTCTACACATTAAAAAATGGTTAGGGTGAAATTTTGGGTTTTTTTATGATGTTCTTGAATTTTCAATGTAAAGTGAAATATGTTAAAATACCATATATTTTAATTATCCCTAAAATACATAGTTTATGACATTATAATTGATTTAATACCACTTGTTTCAATCTCACATTCCATTATTACTATATTGGGTCACATTAATTGATATTATTCATGGTATTGAAAAAATATATTATAATAATGATCTAAATAATGTAAAATACCTCCTCTCCTCCACTATAAACACCACCCTCATTCTCCTCTTCCTCCCACGCCTCTCACACCTTGAGAATTGACTAATTTCTTCCAAATTCCCTCTCCAATCTTATTCCCCACGTCCAAGACCCAATAGTCTCACCCAAAGGCCAAAATCCTAGGCCTTAAGGAGGATCTCAAAGAGAATAGATCAACAGGTAAAAAATATCATTCCTTTCCATGTGTTTTATTTTCCATTCCATTTATTTTATTATATAATCATCACCTCCTCTTATCAAGAGGAATGAAATCTCAAAAAATCCTACAAATTATAGATTTTCTATTTTTCGTGTAAAATGAATAATCATTCTCCTTCTCTTTTCCTACTTATTCAAGGAATAAAAAAGTTGTCCATGATGTGTTGAATTTGCAACATCATGGACGATGTGATTACAATCTTCTTTAATTCTTTCATGTATGGTCATTAAATAATTTTTATGTTTGACAGATGTAATATTTTATGTATTATGTCTCATCCATAGTTCTGGAATTCGTTTGAACACATGGTTTTAATTTGTAAAACAAAATGTGGTTGTTATTATCAAAGAACTACTAAAATGATCTAAACGAACATCATTAACGTTTTTAGTTATGAATAATCCTCATTTCAGAATTCAAAATGATAAATGGTATAATTTATGGTTCTAGAAATTTTTAAATACCATTCCATTCCAACTCTATAGTTTTACTTCCAATCGACATGAACATCCATCAGGAACCGATCGTGGAAACCATGTAAAGAACACAACATACACAATGTAAATGATCAAATATTACTTATAAATGTGTCTAATGATGTTGAAAAATGATTATATAAGGTTTTATAAATATTAAAATGACTCATAAAGATACAATGACCCTCTTTTAACCATAATACAAGAGGTTTAATAACATTTGAAGTAAGAAGAACCAAAGGTAAGAGAATTATTAACCCAACTTCCATTCATTGGGTTAACCTTATTATTTATTCATTATGTGGTATCAAGAGTATTGGTGTGATGATTTTTTTTGGTAATGTTATGTTTCACTATGTTTATTTATAATGTATATAAAAATCCATTCCATTCTATTAATTCTCACTCTAGTTATATTTTAAGGGGATTTCTTTATAGAATACTTTTAAAAATCTCTCTAATAAATTCAAAAGTATTTTTTTTATGTATATTGAATTATTGGTTTTTATGATTCTAAATGTAATTTATTACAGTGATATTTTCCATGGAGATTATTAATGTTGGGTTGATCCCATTCTAGGTCAGTATATGTGGGGTTGATCCCATAATATCTCAAGATATGATAGGTTGAGTCCATTATAGCTCAAGATATAATTGGTGAGCCCCATTATAGCTCTCTAATGCATTTGGTACTCTAGAGATGGAATTTTACCAAAAGCTTATTCCATGTGTAAGGGATAATTTAAGAGTGACATGTTAAATATTTTCCAAGGAAACAACATGGTGTTTTGAGGAAAATAAGATTTTATGATGATGGGTTTTATAGGTTTTTATGTTATCACTTGACTAACAGTTTCTTTCATTGTATCTCATAATCACTTTTATACTCATCCCATGTTTTTTAAAATGTTTCCTCACAAGATATAAGTATGGTTTAGAGAAAGTAGGGAGTCATGATATTTGATATGGAGTATTGTTAAGGAAATCACGTTTTAAGTTTTAATGTTTTATATTTATAAAAAATGGATATTGTTTTAGTAGTATCCCCTTGTTTGATTGTGGTATGTCATGTAAGTAAGATATCATAATTGTAGTGCCCCCGGCCGGACGCCACAAAGTCGGTCCTCTGACACAGGTTGTCACATGACCTCAAGAGCACCTCCTCATATGTCAGTGGTTGTCGACTAGTGACGAGGGTCTAACGAGTCATCTAGAGAGACTACACCCTCTTTACGAGAGTAAGCCACAATAGAAAATAATTTAAACCATGGAAACAATAGTCAACAATCAACGATGTGCATAAATGATCCATTCCCAAAACTAGGTACAATCATATAAAATATTAAATATGTCCTATTATGCTATAGTGAAAGTGAATAAAACCTGAAAGTAAGACAAACTACTAAAGTAGAAATGGGTCCAAATTGTAAATTTGGATCCTTCCCCACAAACATCCCTCGCCTAACTCAACTTCTCTGTGTTGGTCCATTTCCCTTGTTTTGACCTACATCTAATATATTTTCTTGGGTACCCAACGATGACCCGAGCAGGTTGTGAGTACAATCTCAGATGGCCCCCACCAACAGTGTATTCAAAATATCCACTCTAACAGATGGTGCATGCATTTATAAAATAAATGGTTTGTATGGAATGAATGTTCAGGTGGCATTAGATAACAAGGTTCATTTAAATCAGGACTATTATTTATCCCAATTCCATTTCTTATACCATCTTCAATACATAATCCATTTTGATCACATGTTCCATTGGTTAGGCATAAATATTTACACAAGTGTATAAGGAATTCAATCATAGTGCGTAAGGAAAAAAATGAAGTCTCTATATCACTAGGAATCCAGATATCACATCAACACATTCTCCTCAACTCGAAGCCTCGGTCTCGATGGAATGAAAAAAATTTAGGAATAGAGCCTCTGTCCCCTTCCTTAATCTCTGCATTTTGGTGTGGAGTTTAGATCATCAATCTAACTTATCCCGTGGGTATAAAACCTCAATTCAACACTCCTCTCTACCAATTAATGTGAACATTATTATTTATCCACTGAAAAAACCATACCATAACATATCCAATCATATTCAATCCCATTTTATAACACAATTAACATCAATAGTGTTGGAATTAATACTAATCCATAACCCATTATTACATTTACCATTTATAATTCAAATTGAATTTGCCAAATTTCCATTCTCAATCCCTAAACCTTTTCAATGTATTCGATAATCCTTATGACTTATCAAAATTCATAATTGAAAATTCATTAACCCATTTATCCCGTTTATCAGTCAACAATCATTTAACTACTTATTCATTGCAAAAACAATTATCATGTCACATAAAATAATCCCTTTATTACATTAAATAATTTAGTTGTACTACCTAACTCTCATGTATTAACCCATTTCAAAATTTCATCCATTACTTAATTATAACTCATTAACATATTCCTCATTTCCCATTCCATTACCCAATTTCATGTTCAACATTTAACATGTCATAATCCCCTTAGTTATTTCTAACCAAATACATGAAACAATCAACATAAATTCATTAAACCCAACTACAAATTTTCATGTCATTCCAATAACTCCTTATGACTTTATATCCCAAGGAATATTTTTCATTATTCAATTTATACCTTATTAAATCATTAAGAAACATTCTACATGGGTTTCACATTCACATTTGGTAACCCATAACTTATCCCTACCAGACTCTCAGTCAGGGTTTTCCGGTGCACCCCATGGGTGGTGCTAAAATGGTCAAGTCATCCTCAACACATCACACATGGATCATGGGGGTTTTATTGGAAACTTATACACCCATTTTGGTCCCACAATTCAACAGATCCAAGAACACAAAAAGGATAAAACAAGAACACCAACTTCCATGCACAAATCCAAAATAAATTATGGGATAATACTTATAGACTACTTACCTCGAATCCGACGATGAACACACTCTCAATCATGAACTTCTATCCGGATTCAAACACCCATTGAAGCCCCACCCTAGGTTGCACTGAAAAAAAGGATATTATATATTCGGAAGAATATGTGAGAAAACACAATCCTTAATCTGAAAAAATAGAAGGTAGGAGAGGATTAAAAAAACATGAAGCTTCTATTCACAACCAAAAATATCCAAAACAACCATGAATTCAAGGAGAAACACATCTTGGAAGCTTGGTTCATCCATTTTTTTCCCTAGGGTTGATTGGGGAGGAATGGAGGAAAATCCTGAGTTGGGTTTTAAAATCTTGGGGTGGCATTTTTGTAATTTTCTCAATGTTTATTGGATGCACAATTTACCCATACAATTTCCCAAACCGCACACAAACCAAGCAAAAGCTACTGCCCGAAAATAATCCCATTCTCATGGTTACTTGGGAATTACACATGGCATTCATAATAGTGTTCCAACCATGCGTAAGCATCTATACATGGATGCATGGTTATCTGGGATGATCCACACTCTTTTCACTAACCGTGGACAAACCATGCATCATGCCCAGGAAATCCCTTTTCCTCCACTTTGGTGTCCTGAACCCCCTGAACACCCCCAATAATTCACCTAAACATGGGGAAACATATATCTATCCAAAAATAATAGCCCTAACCAAAACAAAAACAAAAACATATGCTATGAAGATCTGGGATCTTACAACATACCCACCTAATAATTGATCATCCTCGATCCACCCTTCTGAGCAGCACTAACTTTCATAACATGAGATGATTCCACAAGGCCTGCCTACCCATTCCCACTTCCATGTTTTTTTTCGCATCATAATTCCCACTGAACTGAGATCTAGGGCACAGAACTTTCCCCCATGATTTCCTCATCAAAACACAAAATACGAACCAGAAAATATCCTCAAGGATGCATTCCCTTCAACCATTCTCACCAAGAGAACTTCATGATAGAATCATAGGTGATAACACCTAACTCAAAAGACATGCAGACATAACACATAACATCACATCATCACAAAGGAACCAATCTACACCTCATTAGCCCGATCCTCTATAAATATCATGACTCAAATCACTTGGCGTCATTTTCCTCATTTTTTAAACTCTATCGGTGACCCAAACCTGATATTACCCAAAGCAAAAAACACGATCCTTCCAACTATATTTCTTAAATATTCTTTCCATAACTATACATCCTGACACAAATCAAGACTCTCAGATATGCAACTTGTTAAACCGTGTCAATGCTCTCTACCAGGGCCAACTCACCCGAATGGTGACCACTCCAGTCCTTCTAACATGAAACTCTTATCAAGTCATCAACCGACCATTTATCTGGTATGATTATGTCCGCCTTGTTTGGTTACACGGAACCTCCCACATCCACAAAAGAACACCAAAACTCGACTCAACATTCCAATCACCTAATAATTTCTAACTTGCTGCACCCAAGAATCCATCGGGGTGTTACCATACATTGGAATCCAGTCGCTCGGTCGAAACCAAATGAAAATACATTCCTACAGTATCCCATAAAGGACTAAGATCAATAGGACCTCACTAAAACAAAATTCATTTCCAATAAGGTACTTTATGACACAACATCAACCCGTAGGGGGGTCAGCCTCACCACACCCATTCAAGTTTACCATATCAGGTCAGACCGCCGTGACGGGCTTATCCAAAAACACAGACATTTCACTGGTGGTACGCTACCCTTTTCTCATCTTCCCAAGGTTATTAATGACTTGAATCTTATCATTATAATCTCATGCACCCACTAAGGTTGTTCCCTGAATTCTAGTATAATTCCACCATAATGGCATTACCTCCCTCCAAACCATCCTCGAATTCACCCTTGCCATGACACCACATCACAATGCCCAGGTTCACCCAACTTCGAGATGTTATAAAACCACCCAAGGAGAACTACGCAAGTATAACCTCGATCCTCTTCAATGTTTTAGATCCCAACAACTATTTCCACCAACCGTTCTCATATCCAACCACACCCTTCTACAAATTCAACACAGAAATCACAAGCTTCACATAGAACCACTCTTAGCCAGAGGCCGACACTTGGATCATCAAGCACTGTATCCAAGTTCCATGTTGCCTCTCTAAGGAAGATAACAAGAACATCATAGGTTCCTCATTGATATCTCAGTTCCACCACAAAAACTCGATGTTCTCCACTCAATATCTAGGAATGACTCATTACTCCCCACCTTAGGAGTGTCGTGACCATTTCTCACCATGAGGGATTAAAACCACTGCTTCTTACACTCAACACAGGCCAAACCACAACCTTATACATGGTAATCTAGCTTTTCCCATAACAAGGAAGAAAACATCACCCAATTCCAATTCTCAGCTTCCGTGAACAACGCCCATGGAGTTTGTCGTCATTTGACCCATCCCAAGGATCCCACTCGAAGCCATTGAGGGTGTACATCCCATTCTCAAGATTCACACATACTATCTCTATGAGCATAAACTCCATTATTTACCCTATCCAACCAAACACCTTCATATATCATGGACTGAGACAAAGATTCTCAACATACCTACGCTGATTCTATGATGATGGGAATGCTCGCCACTAGTTGAGGTATGCTAAGATGTTGTCGAAAAACACCACCACCAATTTATCTATTTCTGATGTCATGTTATTAGACACCATAACCTTCTAGGGATGTCGGGATTCCCTGTCAAATTTTTCACATCGACACCTAACCATCACCACTCAGGTGTGATTGAAAACCGGGTTAAACCATCTCTCCACAACCAAACCATTCATAAAAAAAGATCATTCACATGACCACCCCTATATTAGGTGTCACCAACGAGTGAAAGTATATAACCACATTCCAGTCACATTCGTCTCTTCACTCGAAAACAAACACATGAATCGATTAATCTTCATCAAAATAGGTTATTCGTGAATCCATACGATATAACCATTCAAAATAAACCATCGATCCTATCACCAGCACTCGGGCACCCTTACCAAAGAGCCATTTATAAATGTACCATTTATTAAAATTTGTTGTTACCTAATAAGCATTGACACCCCTCTAAAGCAACTTCCAAGCTTCATATTCTGTGTTACCAACACCATTGGGCTAACGTCCCACATGGTCACCCTTTCTTGGCCAGAACTATCATCGCATAACCATAACTCAAGTTGTACCACCAACCCTCAACAATCCTACTTAGCCCTCCTGGCGGTGTCTGCACCATATAACACCTTGAGATCCATTATTAAAGTCCGAAACATATACATGCACTTCACACACCCAAAATAACTAGAAGACCTATATGTCCTCTATCATAGGTCACCTTGAAGGATGAATAATACCATCCCCCTAAACTAGATTCATATCTAATAGAATCCATTACTCCTCTCTCCAAACTGTGATTATCACGACACAACAAAAGAAATGCTCATGAATAGAACTCTCGCACCCATTTCGATGCACACTATGCCTAGAATAACAACAACCATCTACTCTTGGTTCCCTACTTAAGGTGTACAAATTCTTCGGCCTTACGAGCAAAACATCCTCTCTAAGATTCAAGAAAAAACTTGCAAGGTCCCTACTCACATTGTCACCAAGAGGAAGGCCCCAACCTTAAGGTCCCACATGTACTCCATATGGTCACGAACCACGAGAGTTATCTCCATCACATTACGAAACAAAGCCTCACAACCCAAAGTCCACAACACTATGAGTGTTCCCTAAACACACCACTTAGGCCACAACATTTCTGTTAAGGCCTCAAAAATCAAATCAAGAGTCTCCACTAGGGTACTCTCACCGCCCAACATAGGAATACAGGGGTCCAACTAACCATAGAAGGGTTACCCACAATTTAACTCAATCAATATCATTTTCAACATCTCATTCACCCGATGCTTTGAATAATGAAAAACAATACATAACCACATATGGAAAAGGACTCACACTAGAGGCCTTAAACAACTCATTCTTCATGCTCAAACCCAATGGTCATCATCACACATAGAACACTGCCCCTACCATACCTACCATGGGTTAGGGTCATCATGGAGAAACCAATTCACTTAATCATAAGTCCTTCATCAAAACCTCTTCAAACCAATTCTTCTTTTATGACACGATACATTCCACATAGGCACATTTCCCATTTCACAAAATGTTACAATCATAATTTTAACTCCTTGACACCTTCCATTAGGAAAAATTCATTAACAATTTTACTATCATTATACAACCCTTTTTCTATTGGACACCAAGTCAATATTTTACAACTTATCACATCCCAAAATTTTAACCCAGTGACAAAATTTCTTTATAATTGATATTTCTTAACTATTCATTTTTATTCTTTTCATTCACCCAGTTTCATTACCATTATTAGGATTAATTTTATTCATATTATTCAAAATTATAAAATGAATTATACTCTCTATGACACGCACACCCATCCCGTGTGTGTGCCTTTAACGATGCATGCCACCTATATCCTTAGGTGCCTAAAATAATTCATGAATGAACAACCCCATGCCATTCCAACAATGAGAAAATATCATAAATCTATAAAATCACAGAACTTGTGCACCACCCAACAGTCAAATATCATTCAATTGTATTAACAGACATAAAGAACAACAATTCCCACCCAGGATGACTTGGGTTTTCCCTTGTACATGGGCTAGCTAATCCAAAAAATGAGCTCATTACTAAGTATTGACATATCCTAATCTCAGATTTACCATCCTCAAATAGTAATAATGAGAAAATAACTCCTAAAATAACACATTGTAACATCCCTTACTTGAAATCCAATAAATCGGTGCTCTGATTCGAGTTGTCACATGACCTCGTGCATTCCTCCTCGAATGTTAGATGTTGTAGACTAGTGGTGAGGCTCTAATGAGTAACATGGGGAAACTATACACTCTTTTATATAATAATCTACTTGAGATAATAATTTAAACAATGAAAAAAGGTAGAAAACAATCAACAACATGCGTAAATGACCCATTCCCAAAACTGGGTACAATCATATAAAATAGTGAATATGTCACGTCATGCTATAGTGACGATGAATAAAACCCGAAAGTAAGACAAAAAACTAAAATCCAAAAGGGTCTCGACTATATGTTTGGATCCTTCCCCATGTACATCCCAAGCCCAACACAACTTCTTAATTTTTTGCCATTTCCCTTGTCCTGACCTGCAACCCAGAGATCTTCTCGGGTACCCAAAGGCAGCCCGAGCAGGTTGTTAGTATAATACTGAGTAGGCCACCACAAATGGTGTCTAAAAATATCCAGTCTAACAGATGGTGCATGTTGGTACAAAAATAAATGGAATATAAGAAAGGTATGTTTCTACTCCATTAGTTAACAAGGTTCATTTAATTCATGACTATTATTTATCCCAATTCCATTTCTCATTCCATCTTCATTACATAATCCATATTGGTCACATGTTTCATGGGTTAGGAATAAATATATACAAAAGGTTATAAGGAAATAAATCACAATTCATAGGAAGAAATCCAATCCATATCTTACTTGGGATACACATATCACATCAACTCCTTATGCTCACGTTGAAGCCTCGGTCTGTGGGGAATGCAACATATAGGGGAATAGATCCTTTTTCCCCTTCCTTATCCCATGCATTTTGGGGTAGAGTTTAGATCCTCGGTCTAACTTGACCTGTGGCCATATAACCTCTAGTCAATACCCCACTCTACCATGCCATGTGAACTTACTTATTTATCCACTCATCACAACCATACTATAATAAAACCAAGAATATTCAATGACAAAGGATAACACAATTCACAAAAACAACATGGGAATTAATACCATTCCCTAACCCATTATTACATTTACGATTTACATTTCTTATTCATTTATCCAAATTACCATTATCATGCCTTAACCCTTTATAATGTATTCAATAAACCCTATGCTTTAGAAAAATTCCCCATCGAATCTTCATTACCCTATTTAGCCCATTTATCATTCCACCATATTTTAACCACTTATGAATTTCAAACAAAATTCTCATATCACATAACACAATCCCTTTATTAAAATCAATTATTTAGGTGTACCACCTAATTCTCATGTATTAACCCATTCCACAATTTCACCCATTACCTTATTACAAATAATTAACACATTCCCCCTTCCCCATTCCAGTACCCATTTTCATTTTCAACATTTAACATTCCCCAATCCCCTTAGGTATTTATATCCAAATTAATGAAATAATCGACACAATATCTTGAAACCCAATTAACCATTTTAATTTCATTCCAACAACACCTAATTCCTTTATCAACCTCATGAATATTTATAATTATTCCATTTATAACATAATAAATCATTAACACACATTCTACATGGATTTTAGATTGTTATTCTGTAACCCACCACTTTAGCCGCCCACACTCTCAGTTCGGGCTTGTTGGTGCACCCCATGGGAGGCCCTGAAATGGTCAAGTCATCCTCAACGCATCCCATGGGGATCTTGAACGTTCAAATTTGTAACCTATATATCCATTATTATAACACAGTTCAACAGAACCATGAACAAAGAAAAGGGAAAAAGAACACCATCCTATATGCACAAATCTAAAATAAAACAATGGGATAATACTTATAGACCACCTACCTCGAATAAGAATATGAAAACACCCCCAATCAGGGCCTTAGATCTATATTCAAACAACCCTTGAAGCCGCATCCTAGGTTCCACTAGAAAACAAATTGGTTTATAGATTTAAAATAAGATCATAGAAACCACAATTCTTAATCTGAAAAAGAGAATAGATGAGAGGATTAGACTTACCAGGAGTTTCGATCTGCAGCCAACGATGTCCAAACTATCATGAATCAAAGGAGGAACACATCTTGGAATATTGGGTTTCTATGTTCATTACTATGGGTGAGAGGGGAGGAATGGAAGAATATCATGAGTTAGGTTTGAAAATCATGGGGTGGCATTTTTTTAATTTTCACTATGATTCTCCATCACACAGTTTACCTGCACGGTTTGTGAAGTCGTGCGCAAAATGTGCGGAGAATACTGCCTGAAAATCACCCCATTCTCATATATTCCTAGGATTTGTTCACCGTTTCATAACCATTCACCAACCGTGTTTAAGACATTGTCCAAGGGTGCATGCTTACCTAGGATGATCCGCACAGTTTGTACTAATCGTGTGCAAAATGTGAAACATGCATAGGAACTGCTTTTTCTCTATCATTCGTGTCCTCAACCCCCAAAACACCACCGAGGCTTCACCTAAACATTGGGAAACACTTATCTATAAAAAAAGAAGAGGTAAAATGAAAACATAAATAAAAACATACCTTAAAATGATCTGTAATCTTACAAAAATTATTTAATACTCTAATCCCAAAGGATCATAAATGTGTAATAATGTATGGTCTTGTGTAAAGTTCATGATTATGTAACATTTATAATGAAATTTCCAAAAATATATCCTTAAATATAAATAATATTTCTTGTGATTATCAATACTATTAAGCATATTATTTTTAATATTAAAATCATCACTAATGAAAAAAATCCTTAGATTTTTCATGATTTTTATAATTATAACACCATTTATAAACATTATTATCAAATATGAATACATAAACCCTTCAATTATTCCAATTCAATTATAAAATATTAAACATGATTCTTCATATTATACCTTAATATCTCCATCCATTTATATGTCATTTATAGCCTCTTCATCATCAATAAATAGACATTTTTTTTGTAAAACATTGATAATCCACTTCAGGAACATTCTCCCAAGGACATAAATTTGAATAACTACTTTAATTTACACATTTAAAGCATTTAAATATTGATGATATCTTAGGGGAACCGTTATTATTATCCATTTCATTAAGTTTTCATTTAGTTTTTCCTCATAAATTATTTTTTGAGTGTCATTATTTTTACAGAAAATATATCTTTCCATTCATATGTGAAATTCACTTGAGTAATTTTTCTCTCATTGTAGACATGCATAAAAATTAATCTCCATTTATAATTGGTCTTTAGGAAAGAAAATGTTTATCTTATTAGGTGTATCAAGTTTGTCACCAATGATGTGGGTTTCCATAATATAACATGATAGATAATTTGGTATAATCAATGTGTTTCTAATTCCATATCATGTTTAATTCCATTTCTCATGAGACAACCCATCCACTATCCATCATAATAATCATTGACTCGGATCATTATATTTTTGGTCATTGAATAAAATGCAAAAGAAATCAAATAATGAAAAATATTAATCATATTTGGTAATCATGTAATCATGAAAATTTATTCATAGGATGTCTCAATCCTGACACCCATTTTTCAATCAATGAAATCATAGGTTTAATATAAATCATCCCATGTTATTATATATAGAAATACATCATAATTTTTGACAAATAAAATGAGTATTATCCCATGAATATTCACGAAGAGTTTCAAAACTTATGTATTGTAAGGGAACATTCACTATACACAAAATAATAGCCAAGACACATTGAAATAAATCATTTTGTGATCATTACCACATGCTGAATATATACTAAAACCATTTTTACATGTAGTATCCACACATATATGTATTACCATAAAAACCACAAAATATATACAATGAAAAAATAGTATGATGTTATCATATACATAGTGTTATCCTCAAATTCTATTATATGGTTATGTTTCCTAATCTCTGTTTCCTAAAATGAATTTCCCATGAATTTTACTATCCTTTCTCTATTACCAAATTTAAAAACCCTTACCCATTGAAAACATAGATCCAATGTATAATTTTTTCCCTTGATATTAGAAAAAAGGGATCAAATTCAAAAGGAACAATCAGTTCAACAGTCTTCAAGAGCCAGATACATAACTCATTCCAATATTACATTATAATAAGTAAAAATACATTTATAAAATAAATATTTTTTATCCATGAAATCATTCACGATTTCATTATTCTTATCTTGATGAAAGGTAAAAATATAAATGGAATGATCAGATTCATATTATGGGTAATGTAAACTAAAAATATAATGATAGAATATGCCAAAACTATAATGAATGGTAAATAAAATAAAACACATTCCATTTAGTCAATAATATAATCATAAAAGTCATCCATTGATAATATCAACGCAGTAATATCATAGATAACAAAAAATAATTTCTCAATAAAGGAAATTCTTAATATTGGATTACATGATTTTAGATATCATTATTTCTTTTACCTTTAATGCCTGTTGCTAATATAGTTCAATTGATGGGTAGGTATATTACAAAATCGCATTTAATTTGGCCAGTTGATTTATCTGATGATAAATTTTGATGTATCAAGAGGATATATAATTTATGGAACAATACTTCACTTATTTTCTAATGAATTATTCATATATACAATTATTATTTTAATACATTAACTATATGAATTATCAATATATATTCATATTGCATAAATAATTAATAATATCAATAAAAGTGAATTCTTGAAGACAATTTTAATGAAAATAAAAAAGTGATCTAGATATGAGAGATGACCATCAAAAAAGTAAGTTTTTAGTAATATATATGGTTTTAAGGAAATAATAAAAATAATAGAAAAATTAAAAACATTTTTCACAATTAGGATTATTGGTAAAATAATTGAAATCATGTAGATGAAGATCAAAATCATAAAATGGTTATGAAAACAAGAGTATTCATTATTACCATTTCTATTTAATAGAAAACATTGATTTTAAATTTTGTAAAGAACTTAAAAAATGATCCTTTCCTAAAAAATTATAAATAGTCATCAAAAACTTTGAAAAAATTCAAGGATAAATTTTAATTCCCTGATTAATTCATTTTAGTAATATGAATGACATTTTAACACCAATTTTTAATAAATGTTGAAGTGGTAGAAAAATATACCAGATCGAAAGGAAATAAGATCATATTTTCATTAAAAATTCCTAAAATATTTATATTAAAAAATATGGGATATTTGGATGAAAATATAGAGACTAATTAAATATTAATATGATAATAAAATAAAATTATTTTATAATATATCTTTAATAAAAATTAGTGCAACCCCAAAAATTGATACTCTAAAATAAAAAATTACCTCTTTAGTTACCTTATAATTATAGCCTCTTTAGAGAATAAAAATTAATTTAATCATTAATAATATTTAAAACATATATATTAATGTTAAAAATATCAAATATTTTGTATACAAACCCTAATAAATTCATATTTATATAATAGAAAATATATTTTAATGAAGTGTAAATTTAGTCAAAATCCCTTACAATGGTCATATCATTTGAGTGAGAATTGGATCACTGATGTGAATATTTATATGAATTTTAAATACAAAAAAAATTTAGGAATAAAAAATAATACAATTATATATCATATTTCAAATAATCAAGGCATCACATAGTCAATAGAGTAAATGTATAACCAAAAGAAGGGAATATGAGTTAACCCCTTACCTCAATTTTGACATTCCATGTAATTTATTTTCTCCTCATATGTAATAAATTTATATTTAGTAAATATAAATTATTATAGATTATAAAAATCTATAATATTTTACATGAACCATTTACAACATTTTATCCCCTATTTATTAAAACGTTTATATTATTGTCATTATTTAGGGTGTTAAATGCTTCATTTTTAATGTATGTTTTGATTTGGTAGTTTAGGTATTTATGTATTAATACAATTTCCATAATCTCTAAAATATTGTTAATGATATGTATATAATATATATTTAAATTATGATATTTATATGAATCCACAAAATACAGAAATATAAAAATTAATTAAACTATTATTGGATATTGTAGGTTGTGCGTACCGTGGATCATTTTATGTTTTTTATGGATGAAATAAAAGGAAATTAAATAATAATTATCATTTATAATATCATTTTAATATAATTTGTACCTTATATATTCATTAATTCAATACTTATTCAGATTAGTGTAATTTTTTAAAAGGATCATATTCCCTTTTTTGAGGTTGTAGTCCACATGTATGCATGAGTGACTGTATTGTTTTTTGGGAAACAATGAAGGATAAAAATATATATATTTGAAATTGTAATTATATAAGATTAATTATTTCATAATTATCATATATATTAATTATACCTATCTCTATAAAATTATGTTTGAGTTAGTAATGGAAAACTATGAACATCCGTTTGTGAGGCAGTAATCCACCGTACACATGAGCGAGGATTTTTTTCCAATTTAATGGAAAATTGGATTGAAAAATATTATTAAATGTAAATATTAACATATAAATATTTGTTATAAAAAGGTTTAATTATATTATAATGGTTATTATGTAATTTTATTTTTTAATAAAATTTGAATAATGAAAGTGCTTAGTGAAGATGATTACCTCTTCTTTGAGAGATCTTCCTTAGATCACCTCTTAAGGGTCCTAGGGTTGGTATTTTTGGAAGAACATAACATCCATATCTTGTATAATGATGTTAATAAGTATATTATAAATGGTTTTGTTGATATTTATGGCTCCATGGTTTTTAATTAAAATTTATAGGGGTGTCTTTTAATAATTGAGGGGAGGGGTACTTTTGTAATGTAATGAAATAGTATAATATAATACGTGTCTATATCAAGTAAAATCGTTCCAAAATTAAATATATTTCATTATAATGATTTAAGTGTATAAATGTAAAAATCCAATTAATGTTTTATAGGTGATGATATCAGTTTAAATCATAACGTTTGGATTAACCCCATTTGTAATCCAATTTATCCTTAACAATGCTAAAGAATTTTTAAATATTACCAGTTCGTAATTTTATATATAAGGTGAAAATCGGCACAAACATTTACAGTGGTGACATTATCACCCATATATTATCCCTATTTTCATATTGTAATATTTTTTTTTATATTTTTAAAATAATTTTATAAATATTATTATCATAAAATACCATTAATGTCATTTTTATAGTATTCATTTATTTTGAAATTAACTTTATTTTTAAAAATTTGGATTTAGAATATATTACTTTCATACATCCCAAATATGATATATTAGTTTATTAAATTCATGGAAAATAATAATTCATCCGAATATTAATAAATTAAATATTTTTAAAATCATTTATTTTGAATTGTAAATAGTTTTGTAAACATTGTGCTGGCATTGTTTAAGAATTTAAGGTTATTTAAAAAGAAGTGAAAATTACAAAAGAATTTCCATTATAATAAAATCAATTCATCATTAAAATTAACATTAAAATATGAACATAACCTATTCATATAATTAGGGAATAATATTAGAGATATAATATTAAAGGATGTGACATTTTGTTTTAAGTATCTTCGTAATGTAATATATTGGTCAACATCCTTGAAAAATGAAAACTTGTTTCCATAAATTAATTAAATTATTCAAAATGGTAAAAATATATTCATCAAATAGGATAAAGGAATGTGTTATAGAAAATTTAATGGTATATCACAATGATTTTGAACCCCTATTACCAATTGTGTCCTTACCTAGGTGACAAAAACTCACCAAAGTTACTCTTCATGATGACAAAAATTAAGAAAAAATCTTAAATTTCAGCATAAAAAGTAAAAAAAAATTAATATATTATTTCATAATCAATTAATTTAAGGGGAATATTTTAATTTAAAATTAATCCCAAAAAATCTGAAAAAATTTTGTTTTCCAATGAAAATGTTTTATAAAGTGTAAAAAATATTTATGGGAAAAGTCAACATAAAATTTATTGGAATTGATTTATTTATATTATTAAAAAAATAATTCCCATTCAGAAATAATTTTTTTAATTCATAAATTATAATGATAGCGTACATTAAAAATCATTACTTTTCAATACTAATCGAAAAATCAATATAATAAAAAAAACTATCAAAACATAACTATCTTATGATTAATACGTGATGATTTAAAAATAAAATAATTTTTTTCAATTTTTTTAAAGTGGATTAAATTAATTACATTATTTTGTCACCAAAACATGTAAAACCCAATTTTGAAGAAAATTTATTTATGAATAATATATTGATTTAACTGAAAAATGACTACTTATATATCAATACATCTGAATGATATAAAACATTAATAAATATTTTTTATATTATAGTTATTTATACTCAAATAGGTGATTTTAACAGTAAGGATATACAATTCACTTTTAAATAATAATATTTAAAAAGTATATCATTTTTGTATAATTTTTTTTTTCTTGTAAAGAATGATATTAAATAATTATATTAATTTATAGAGATATATATTATAAAATTTCTATATGTTACCTATTAGGTTGAAACAAATACTGCACTTTTATCAGGATATGTAGATCCATAATTTGGGAATCTAGAAATATTGGATCTTTTGTGGTCCTCATCATAAAAAATATACCATGATCCTTTGAACTCAGTGAAAATTCAATGTTGTTCACTTTCCCATGGTAGTAATGTATTATGTATTCATAGTATTTAATCTTCTCTAAAAATATACCATTACACATGTTAAACTCTTTCATAGTGTATATATAAATTAAACATTTATGATGAATATATATATCACACATTCTCTATAAAGATAATACCTCTATATATATAATGAGAAAATTATTGCAGCTAAATCTATATCATAAGTTGGATATTTTTTCAAAGATCCACAAATTGTAATCCAGAATAAGTAAGAGAAATATCATTGTACATGAAGATGCAGCATAGTCGTTTTCGTATGATCCAAACCATTTTGGATAGATATCATTCTAATTTTTAGTTATTATTTTGCTCGTGTTGTGAACATATCGTTATTGGGTATTGCATTGTGGTTGTTTAAATGAATTTAGAGAATTTTGGAACCCATTGGGATTTTCATGGTTGGCACATGATTAGGGAAAACCATATAGTGTCCCCATGGAAACCTTGTACTACACTTTGAGACACTTATATGGTGCAGATTGTTTGAAAAATCATTAAACAACCCTCCCCAAACCATGCACCCTCTAATAGAGTGCGCTAACACGGTTCACACATAGTTTGGAAAATGTTGCACCCACTTTGGATTAATCATGTTCCCCATATTTCATGGTCACATTGTTAGGGAGAACGTGATTTTATACCCCTAAATTTTTTAAAAAATATTATTGACCCCTGGTTTAAATACATAATAAACCCGATTTTACCTAACATAATTTACATCAATTATTGAATCTTTGATGAGGAATACAAGGCACCTGAAACTCCTTACTTTCGAATAAAAGATCTATATATGGAATCAACCATTTCTCTAGTTTTAAATAATATTTCTAGGTTCTCCTCCTTTAATTCCACCCCTTTAAAGATAGTTGACTACCCTCAAATTTTGAGGGATTAGATCATGATTTTAATACATCATGATTTATGGAATATTGATCATATTTGTTGATTTCTGATATCCACCACCATTATGAATTTGATGATTCTACATTGAATTGGGGGATTCATTTTGTGAGTAATGCATAAATGGTCGTGTTGTAGGTTTCTTAAATGCTTATTCCCTTAATATTGATACTGGTTTTTTGTTTAATTTGTATAAGTTCAATTCCATGTTATGAAATTTCTATTAAATTGAAAAAAAATATTTTATATCCCTTAAATAAATAGATCCTTCCTAAATCCCATTGGACCTATATGAGATTATGAGACTATTTTGATCGAAATTCAAGGGGTGAACCTATTATGCATGAAATGATAATAATGAACTATAATATCGGTATTAATGGGTTTGTAGAATTGAACCAAATCCATATATCATGTTTGATTAATGGATTTGAATGTTTTATTGTATTAACAATGAAGAGTTATTTAGTTGGGAAACAAATTATGATAAATGGAATGATGTGTAATTGGTCATGTTTTTCAATGTAAAAAAATTTAAGAACTGTGGATGTATTTTATAAATGAATTGGTACACCGTGATGAAAATGGATGATAAATTATTTATGATTTTGGAACTATGATATGTGATTTCATTGAATAATTGATTAATGATATATGGGTTACAAACAACTAATCTAAAAACACATAAAGTTCTAGACAACATCTCTATGAAACCAATGTATGTATGAGAATAATATGTTGTGGGATAGGTAGTACATATCCATATATCCATGGGGTAAAATACTGCATTTATACCCCCAACATATTTCCACTAGTCTAGTGTTTGATGTTTTTGTGATAAGGGTCCCTAAATTGATTCTCTAGGGTACTAAATGAAATTGGAATTAAATTGAATTATGAAATCCCATTAAAAGTTATTATTATGTAATCTATTTTGTGTATTGTTCAAATCCATTTTTCGGAGACTGATGGTTTGATGGGGATTGATAAAGAACAGTAAATGTGAAACATGTTTACTTTTTTTATTTGATAATTATTATTTATATGACTATATACAATATTCTATAATATATTTTATTTACAAACCATTGGTGGGGGCCTAATGAGTTGTAATCAGACCCTTCTTAGGCTTCCGGGTTATACCCGAATAAGTTTTCTGTTTTTTGGACTGAATAAGGAAAAATCCCTATGTTTGATAGATTATTTGGGATTCAAGATGGAGTGAGGATGATATATTTGAAAATTATTTTGGGACCCCATTGGGAATTTTCAATCTTTCATTATTTTATTATTTCATTAACACAGGACACGTGTATCAAATTACATATCTAGTTCATTGGTTTATGGTCATTTCCAATATTTTAGATTTATACATATGTTTGTTGATGGTTACTAGTTATTGTATGGTCTTGGTTAAATTGAATATTTATTTTTAATGTTTTACTACTTTGATAAAGAGGTTATGGTTTCCCTATGTAACATATTATACACTTGTTGCTAGTCAGAAGCTACTAGAATATGTGGAGACATGTCTAATGTCATGTGGAAAACTATCTTCAAGGACATATATGTCACAATCCGGTTGGGATGATACAAAATATTATCAGAGTGAATTTTTTATTTACATTTCAGTTTTCTTGAGATTTGGGAAGTTTAGAATGGATAATAGCATGATTTAAGAATTTTTTATGATCTCATGTGTAATATTAGAATTCCTATTCTCCTGGGAAAACAATGTACCTCAGGTGGGATTGTCATTCTTGATGTTTTCTATTACAGATGGAAGTTATTTCCCCTTGTGTAATGCACTCATTATTTGACTTTATTAATTTTCTTATATTTTTCATGTTTCTCAGTATGGAAAATGATATGAGTATACATGAATAATTTTATGCTCTTGGGAATTTGTGTGACATGATTAATATAAGGAATTCATAGAAATGCATTTTATGAGTGGGTTATGGGGAATGAAATTGTTTTCCTCCTTTAAATAACCTAAAATTAAATGGTGCCTAATGTTGAATTAATAATGAATAAAAGATATTAAATTTATATATTTGAAATTTTTAAAATGGGTTTATAATTCGAATATTAAAAATATGAATGTTTTTTACCCTGCGATAACTATGACCCATGTCTGGGATGGTTAAGGGTAGTGATTGAAACATTGTTTTGACCATGTGGATATATATGTTGGATGAATTGTTATAAATTTATGTGAACCTACATTATATAAATTTTTTGATGATGTGTTATGTTTACTAATATTTATTCATGTAATTGTAATTAAATTTCACCATTATGATTTTTGTTGGTATGATGAAAATTGGAAATTGTTTGAAAGGTGTCTATGGTATTGGGACAAGACGCCCTGATAGTCCTAGGCGATGGAGTGGGAGAAAAATTATATCATAACATCACTCACTTTATATAGTTCAATTAGAGACACTCATGGTGAGATAATCAGAATATGAGTGATATGAAATTGAATTTCTAGTTTCATCACCCGGCAACCATTGTTGTATTGGGTGGACCTTAGGATGCGCGGTTATATATTGATTCAATCGAGACAATAATTAACAATTTAAGGAATATAAATAATAAGAGAGTAATTTTTTAACTTATATGTTTCATGTTCAAGTAATGTATTCATGGGATATTCATGCTTGAGAAGATAAGTTGGAGGGCATGGTATGGAAGGAATTTTATGATAAATTCATTAAACACTTTTACCCAGTGATGGATATGTAGAATATGTTAGTAAATTTTCTTCAGTTGTCAAAGGGAGTCATGTTAGTGAAATACTATATAGGTAACTTCACCTATTTAATGCACTTTGATCCAACATTGGTAGGGTATGGGGAAAATACAACTGTATTTTTTCATGATGGAAATAAATTTGAGATTATCTTTGACGTCAATCTCTATCCATATAACGATTTTTAATGAGGTATAAAATTAGGATCTCATCTCTCTGGGGAACCAAATGGATTCTTCATGTGGGGGGTAGTGTTGAGTCAAAAGTCCTATTTTGACTTCTATGTTTTGTTTTGGAAATCACAAACGTGTTGTTAATCAGACTAACCTTGTCTATCGTATCTCTGACCATAATGATCGTACTGATCATGCTGATCGTACTGATCATGCAGATCGTACTGACCATACTGATCGTACTGGCCATGTTGATCGTACTGAACATGCTGATCGTACTGACCATGTTGATCGTACTGAACATGCTGATCGTACTGAACATGCTGATCGTACTGAATATGGAAATTGTATTGACACTTCTTCTCATATCTTTCATTACATACTTGTCTTGGTATTTTTTCAAAAACACATGCTTCATTTAAATCGTACTCTTGATTATCTTATTCATATATCTTGTTCTAACCAATACGATGTCGTTGAGTTTGTTACAAATTAATCAAAACGATGTCGTGCTTTTTGTTTCAATATAACCGTTATGATGCCAGGTGTCCAAGTCCCACCGAGTTTTTCAGAGAAATATGACCGTTGGAGGAGATGTGACCATTGGAATACGAGGCCTATAAATAGGAGGTTATTTGAAGCTAAGGGAAATATAGACGACAGACAAGAGAACAAGAGTGATACAACTGTGATACTTTTCTTCTATCAAGTTCTAGAGAGAGATGTTGTGACTTCTCTCATGCTTTGTTCTTTGTGCGTCTGATCATCATATCGAGGGATTTCAAGTGATTGAAAGACAGAGGTGCCGATTACCTACAAAATCGAGGGCTGCCGGGGATAGGCAGACGGACGAACCGATCATCATATCGAGGGCTCCCCAAGGTGTTGGTGAGACAGACCTTTTGTGACAATCGGGTCCCGGTGACAGCACAGCTACCCCGCCTTAAAATGTTCGTCGGGTGCTTGCCCACCAGGTAACCCCAGTTGCCCCACAGACACGTGGGGCCCACCCCAGGGTCCACCAACATGCCTGAATGGGTCATCTGACTAATGACAATCCCCACAGGCCGACACATGTCTTTTCCAGTGTGCTTTGTCCTCACTCACACACACCCTGAGAAACTTCCCAGGAGGTCACCCATCCTGAACACTACTCCAGGCCAAGCACACTTAAATGTGGAGTTCTAATCAGGTAGGCTCCGTAAAAGGAAGTTGCACCTTGTTGACATGAGTCATATCATTTAGTCATTTAACCCTTTATCATTCTGGGGTGTTACAATCACTCCAACTTTAGAGCACAACGTCCTCATTGTGGGCCCTACATCTCAACCCAAGCAGTGCACCACAGTTAAGGTTGGGTACCACCTCTAATACCAAATGTGACAACCGGGTCCTGGTGACAGCACAACCACTCCTTTTTAACATGGTCGTCAGGTCCTTGCCCACTAGGTAACCCCAATTGCCCCACTGACATGTGGGGCCCACCCCAGGGTCCACCCCAGGGTCCACCCACATGCCTGAATGGGTCATCTGACTACTGACAGTCCCCACAGGCCGACACATTCCCTTTCTAGTGTGCTTTGTCCTCACTCACACACACCTTGAGAAACTTCCCAAGAGGTCACCCATCCTGATCACTACTCGAGGCCAAGCATGCTTAACTGTGGAGGTCTAATCAGGTAGGCTCCCAAAAAGGAAGGTGCACCTTGTTGACATGAGTCATATCATTTATTCATTTAACCCTTTATCATTCTGGGGTGTTACACCTTTTATCCTCGGTGAAAGGATAACCCTTCTATTTGGGTTAAAAGAATTGTAATTCTTTTACATTTCCGCTGCTAATTGTATTAGAAAGGAAATTTTTTTTGTTTCCTTTTCTATCTCTTATACATTTGTAATTGTTTAAATTACATCCATTCTATTACATATTTTATTGATTGATTCTATACGCTTTAAGGTAGAATCATTCATCTTTATATTACTCTAATTATTGTGTTTATCTTGAATACAATTGTTTTACATTTCAATAGTATTACAATACATCATATCTGTTTATATTCAATACAATTGTGGGTGTTTGTATTTGTATTAGTTTACGATCATTTAAAATAATCTCTTAGCTGCTAAAACTCAAAGGTTTTTAAACCTACAATTCACCCCCCCCTCTTGTATTGTTCCATCTAATAGACATACATACATACTTATTCGATCCAACAACTGGTATCAGAGCAGGTTTTCCACAGATTTGTATTTCTTGTTCTATTTCATTCATATTACTATCTTAAATAATTACTACACTAACGTGTGGAGTGGAAAAGTTTTTTTTACTAGATGGCATGAATAAATATTGGGTCAATAGAGAATCTGAATCATTCTGGACCACCTATCTTTTATGGGAATGATTATGAGTTTTGGAGATATCGTATGAAGACTTTTGTGATCAATACTAGTGTAGAACATTTTATTATGCTTACTGGAGGTTTCAAAATTCCTGACAAAGAAGTCAGTACTTTCACTAACCAAGAGAAGCAAGAATATCAACTGAATTACAAGGTACGCAATACTTTATTATGCTCTCTGACCATGAATATATACAGTCAGATATCTTCATGTGAAGCAACCAACTATATTTGGAACAAATTAGAAGTCACTCACTTTGGAACATCTAAGGTTATAGAAACAAGAAGCGCAATGCTTCGAGCAAAATATCATGGATTTGTTTTTCCTTATGGAGAGCCAGTATGTAAAGTGCAACAACGGTTTATGACAATTGTCAACCGCTTACAATCTATGAGAGAAAAAGGTATTGATGATGAATCTCTAGTTGATAAAATTTATGATATTATTCCAAATTAATGGGAGTAAAAAAGAACAGCTATTGATGAAAATGGAATAGTTTCCCAGATTTCTCTAGATGAACTATTTGGAACTATTCTACAGCACGAGACAAGAATGAAGAGAGATGCTGATTTCAAAAAGAAGAATAATGGTAATGGTAGTGTAGCCTTTGCATCTAAAGTTAAAACACTTGAATGGCTTACAAGATCCAAATCCAAGAAAGTTGTATCTGATTCAAGTGATTGTGATCTTTCAGATAATGAGTTAACCAATCTTTCTCGAAGGATGAACAAGATTGTGGGAAATAAATACTTCCAATATAGATTCAAAAAGAAAGATAAGAAGGTTAAGAAAGACTCAGAGGTAACCTGTTATGAATGTAATAAAGCAGGACATATAAGGCCTGATTTTCCTTTACTGAAGAGGAATGATAGAAAGGAGAAACACTCTCAAAGAAACAATAAAATATTTTATAAGACAAAGAAAGTATTCAAGGAAAACGATACATGGAGTGCATGTGGTAGTGATTCTTTAGATGATTCTTCAGAATATGAATCCTCAGGACAGAAAAATATTGGATTTTTACCCAGATTACCAATTGAAGATCATTGTCTCATGGCTAAGGTACACAATGCTGAAGCTATTACAAATTTATCTTTGAATGAAAATTATACTGATAATAGATATTATGAATCTTCAAATGATGCATATTCATCATCAGAAGATGATACATTACCTTCTTTTAAAAAAGTATCTAGATTTTCTAAATTACATGAGAATGAAAATTCTAAACTCAAGAAGAAGCTTGAGAAAGCAGATTCTAGAATTTCAGTTTTAACTAAAGAAGTAGCAGTTCTTTCTAAAGATCTTGATGTGAAAACTTCGGATTTTGAAAGAATTTTAAAATCCCTTGAGAAATTCAAATCTGATAAGGATAAACATTCTAAGGATCTTGAAAATGTAATTTTAAAGATAAATATATTAGAGCCTAGCTATAGTTCAAATTCAAATTTTTTGGAAAATAAGAATTTTGTTTTAAAATTATAGTTAGAAATTTTTTTCCTTGAAAAAATGTTTTTCAAACTTTACTCATGGGAAGGAAAACTTTGACAATACGTATTCTCAAATTAGACCTTTGAGAAATTGTTCTGGTCTTGATTATACTTATTCCAAACCTATTTTTAGTAATAACTATTTTATTCCTCAAAAAACCTCTTTTTGTTCTATGTGCCAATGTGGTGTACACTGGAGAAGAGATTATTCTCTTAACAGAACACAATCTTTAGGATTTCATAAAGCTCATTTTTCAAAACAAATGTGGATTCCAAAAATTATTCTATCTAACCCTTCTGGATCCAAACAAGTTTGGATTCTGAAAAACTAATTGTTTCTTTTTCAGGAAAATGAGAAGTGTACCAATAAGAAAATTTGGTGCATGGATAGTGGTTGTTCTCGACACATGACTAGAAAAAAAGATCTCTTTGAAAATATTATCAAAAAAAATGTGGAAAAGTAAACTTCAGAGATAATGCTCAAGGAAAGATTTTTGGTATAGGTAATATCGTTTTTCTTGGAAATGTTCTTATCTCAAATGTTTTGTTTGTTAAAGGTCTTAAGCACAATCTCATCATCATAAGTCAATTATGTGATGAAGGATACCTTGTGAATTTTTGAAATGATAAGTGTTTAGTTCACAATTCCAAGGATGAATTCATTCTATCTGCCCATAGGCAAGAGAATGTTTACAATATTAACTTAGAAGACCTTAAGATCCAAAACTTACCCTGCTTAAGTGAAATAGAAGAACAATCATGGCTATGGAATAGAAGACTAAGACACTATAATCTGAGAAATCTTAGTAAACTCTCAAAGAAAAGACTTGTGAAAGGACTACCGAATCATAGATATGATTCTTCAAAAATCTGTGATCCTTGTCAATTTGGCAAGCAACATAAAACTACCATTAAATTAATTAATGAAGTTTTAACTTCTAATGCATTACAGCTAGTGCATATGGATCTTTTTGGTCCTTCACAATCTGGAAGAATTGGAGGCAAATACTATGTATTGGTTTTAGTTGATGACTTCACTACATTCACATGGGTCTACTTTCTGACAAAGAAATCTGAAGCCTTTTCCTATTTCAAAACTTTTAGAGCCCAAGTTACAAATGAGAAAAACCTACCATTGATAACTATTCATAGTGATCATGGTGGTGAATTTCAAAATTCAGATTTTTAAACTTTTTGTAGAAAGAAAGGTATTACTCACAATTTCTCAGCTTCAAGAACTCCTCAGCAAAATGGTTTTGTTGAAAGAAGAAATTTTATTCTTCAAGAAATGACTCGAACCATGTTGAGTGAATACTCAATTGCTAAGAACATTTGGGCAGAAGCTGTTTGTACTGCCTGTTATACTATAAATCGTCTTTTAACTAGACCATTTCTTAATAAAACTCATTATGAGTTATGGACTGGCCAAAAACCTAAAGTTTCATACTTCAAAGTTTTTGGATGCAAAGTATTCATTCTGAATACAAAACTTAATCTACACAAATTTGCACCAAAATCTGATGAAGGAATATTTCTAGGTTACTCCACAACTTCTAAAGCTTATAGAGTTTTCAATAAAAACACTTGTACTGTTGAGGAAATAGTACATGTAAAATTTGATGAAACTGATCCTTTTGTTTTCAACCAACCCAATCCTACATCATCATATGTGTTTTCTAAAAATGATTATCAACCATTATTAGAAGATCATTATGGTGGGGAAAATGTTCAAGAAAGGATTCCTAAAACATTTACCATGGAAGATTTTCTACCATATGTTGATGAACAAGATTTACAAAACCCAAATCAATTGTTTCTTAGGAATCTTCCCAGTGATAACATCATTGGTGATGTAAATCAACCTGTAAGGACCAGAAATTTCTGAAGAAATGAAGTAGAACGTCTTGCTTTTTTTTCCCAAATTGAACCTAAAAGTCCAAGTGAGGCCTTAGGTGATGATGATTGGATCAAAGCAATGAAAGATGAACTAAATGAATTTGAAAGGAATCAAGTCTGGAAATTAGTTGATAGACCTAAAGAAACAACTATAATTGGTGTAAAATAGGTTTTCATAAACAAATGTGATGAAAATGGAATCATTGTATGAAATAAATCAAGACTTGTTGCTAAGGGATTTAATCAACAAGAGGTAATAGACTATGAAGAAACATACGCTCCTATAGCTAGACTTGAATATATTCATATTATATTATCCTTTGTAGCATACTTTAATTTCAAACTATTTCAAATGGATGTAAAATGTGCTTTTCTAAATTGTTTTGTTCAAGAAGAAGTTTTTTTCGAACGACCTCCTGGTTTTCTAGACCCAAAACATCCTGATCATGTTTTTAAACATACCAAAGCTCTATATGGTCTTAAACAAGACCCTAGATCTTGGTATGATAGACTTATAGGATTTCGCTTACAAAACAATTATACAAAAGGTACTGTAGATCCAACCCTTTTTATAAAAATGTAAAATAAAAATGTTTTTATTTTCCAAATCTATGTTGATGACATCATATTTGGATCAACTCAAAAATCTTTAACTGATTCTTTTTCAAATATAATGAAATCTGAGTTTGAAATGAGTATGATGGGTGAGTTAACATTCTTTTTAGGTTTTCAAATTCCTCAAAAACCAGAAGGAACATATATATCTCAACATAAGTATATTAAAGACCTACTCAAAAAGTATGGATATGACAAAACTAAAAGTATTATCACTCCAATTGGTACCTCAAGTACCCTTGATCTTGATGAAACTGGGAAACCAGTAGATCAAACAATCTTTAGAGGTATGATAGGAAGATTGCTATACTTGACAGCTAGTCGACCCGACTTAATGTTTTCTGTATGCTTATGTGCGAGATATCAATCTAATCCAAACGAGTCTCATTTAAAAGCCGTAATGATAATATTTCAGTATTTAAAAGGCACTATGGATTTAGGTATTTTTTACTCTTATGGGAATGATTTTGTTTAAAAAAGTATTTCAGATGCTGACTTTGGCGGTTGTAGAATGGATAGAAAAAGTACATCTAGAACATGTCATTTCTTAGGAGATTCTATGGTTTCTTGGTCATGAATGAAACAACACTCAGTAGCACTATCCACTGTTGAAGCTGAATATGTAGCAGCTGGAAGTTGCTGTGCTCAAGTATTGTGGATGCAACACACACTCACTGACTATAGATTGAGTTTCTCTAAAACTCAAATTCTTTGTGATAATACTAGTGCCATTGCTCTTAGTAAGAACCCAACACACCACTCTCATGCAAAACACATAGATTTTAGGCATCACTTTCTTAGGGATCACACACAAAAAGGATATATTATTTTACAATTTATCAGAACGCAAGAACAACATGCTGACATTTTTACAAAACCTTTATCTTCCGATAGGTTTGAGTTTATAAAACAGAAGCTAGGAATTATTACATTAAAATAATCATTCAAATTTACTTCATTTTTTAAAATTCTCCTTACAGTAAATAACTTCCCTTGAAAGGGGGAGGACATCTCTTACTATGTTTTGTTTGTTTCTTTTTGTCTTATGATCTTTTACTCTCTTGGTATGTGTTTTTTACTTTCTGTTCATCATATCGACTGATGATGGTAATGAATTTCTTTTCTATAGTATTGACCGATGATGGTAATGAATTTCTTTTCCATCGTATCGACCGATGATGGTAATGAATTTCTTTTCCATCGTACCGACCTATGATGGTAATGAATTTCTTTTCCATCGTATCGACCGATTATGGAAATGAATTTCTTTTCCATCGTATCGACGGATGATGGTAATGAATTTCTTTTCCATCATACTGACCGATCATGATAACGAGATTATTTTCCATCATATTGTCAGTTAATGGTAACGAGACTCTTTTCCATCGGCTTGTCAGTTAATGGTAAAAAATATGTTTTCCATCGGTATGATGATTGATAGTATTCTTTTACTTCGTACATTTGTGTTTTTTTTGAACATTACTAAAACCAACAATATCCTTACATTCTCCGGAAGGTACATTCCATATTTTTCTTTTTCTTTCGTTTTTAATCCTAATCATTGATCTGTTTTCCTCTAATCTTGACCGTAGAAGATCAACGGTCACCCCTTTATCGTCTATAAATAGCCCCCCCTCCCAAAAGCCACATCGTTTTTTTTTCAGGTTTTGAGGCGAAGCCCTGCTCCACTGTTTTAAATCATCGTACGATCTTTCATTGGCAGCATCCTTATGTCTCAGTCCTCTGCCAACACTCCTGCCGAAATGTCCTCAATGTCTTTCTCAGAAAAAGACCTTTTAAGGGAGAGGTTAGTTTCCCGCGACTTCTATGATTCGTATGATTCTACAATCAAGAGGATTATCTTATTTCAAGGTTGGGAGCATTTGTGTGTTGAAAGGCCTGTTTATCAAGATCCTGTTCTCTTTGATGAAGTCTTTCATTTTTATAAAAGAATATCTTTCGACAAAGACATGACTATCAATTTTGCTGTGTACGATAGAAAGCAATCTATGTTTGTGAAATAAGCGGAACATTTTCTGAATGTCCCAATAGAAGGGGATTCTTTCTGTCCATCTCACAAACTACCAGAGGAAGTCAGTACGTTTAATAGAGAAAGCTCCGAGAAGTCTCTATTTGTTGTGAATGAATAGAAAAGAAAAGTGGCTCATCTTTCACCAGAAAATAGGTTTGTGGCTTTATGGATGCAATGTTTTCTTATCCCAAGGAAAGGGGAAAGGGAAACTTTGAAAGTTTCTGATATTTTTATGCTTGACTATCTAGTAAATATGAGAAATGTAAATCTCATGGGATATGTTTTCGAAACAATTAAGAATGTAAAGTTAGGGGGAATCAAATCTCATTTGATTATGTATCCAGCCATTCTTACAAAGTTTATTCTTGAGAGTATGAAGTTTTTCAACATTCCTTTGAAAGGGAAGTTGATAGATTTGAAGCCCTCCTGGATTAGAAAAAGTACTATGAAGATGTTTAAGGTTTGTTTTGATCAGAATTCAAAACTTTTTTTCCGAGATGTAGAAGTTGAATCGGATCAGAATCAATCGGCACCTATGCCAGCCAAAGACATTCAATCTACTGGTATTACTCAAAAGTCTGATACGCAAAACAGTTCAAAGCCTAAGAAGAAGCCAAAGTATAGTAAGGATGTTGTAGCCAAATGGAGAAAGGATAAGGAATAGATAAAGGAAGGTGATCCAAAGATTGGTCTTAACTCGGCTGAGGCTTTTTCAGAAAGAATGAGGGTAGAAGAAACCCTTAAGGCTGAAAAGAAAAAGAAATCTGTTTTGAAAAAAAAGGCTCAAGACCTTGATATCTCTAAAGTCTTGAAAATGGTTGAGGATGCTAGTGCTCAACTTACAGAAGAAGTGCTTCAAGAGCCCATCGTACAGAGTCCTCCTGAGAAAGAAAAATGAAAACAATTGATGGAGGAAATAAAAAAAGTTTGAAGAAGAGGAAGAATATTTTCTTTTAGAATTCTTGAAGAGTTCAAAGAAGAGTAGAGTGGAATCAGTTCAAAAGAAAAGTGAAGATATTCAACAAGTTCCTCGAGCCGATCAAGCACGAACTCCAGATAGATTTTCATCTCAAGAAAATCATGGTGATCAATCCTCTCACATGGATAATGTTTTTGTCATTAGTGATAGAATTGAAGAAGAAAGAAAGAAGAAAGAAAAATCAAAAGGAAAAAAGCCAGTTGTTGACTCAAGTCGATCGAATGAACTGGCTTCGTATGATGAAGATACTGATTCAGAACATAAAATCTCTCTCAAGAAGAGTGATTATATTGTCCATGTTTTGAGAAGGGTTGAGAAGACCATTTTATATTTCCCTAGGCTGGAAGGGAAGATTGATTTTATTACTGACAATAAGAAGAAAAAGTTTGGCTCTGTAAAAGAATTAAGAAAGAATGTTTTGTCACTTGAAGCCGATTTGAAAGTTCTTTCAGAGAGTTCGGTTTCTCATAAGAAGGCCTGCAACAAGATGACCAACTGGTCATACAAAACAGAGAGCTCAATCAATGATCATGAGATATCAATTGAAGATATAAGAAGGTTGTCAAATGAGCTTTCAATTGCTTTCAATAAGCTTGATAGAGAAATAGTTGAAAGGTTGGATCTTTTGTCTTCCCAACGAGCCGATGTTCCTCCAGTAAAAGACTTTCAGGAGAGAATGAATGCCTTTCAGGCAGAGTTCTCGAAAGTCTCATCTTTCAAAGATGAAATAGTTATCTTAAAGAAATAGAACTCTCGGTTATCCAAAGATAACAAGAATTTCCAAGATAGAGTTGATTCTCTTGAAGAAGTAATCAGAGTTCAGGAAGAGACAATCAGAAATCAGGATCAACTCTTTGCGGATCAACAAGACCTTCTTAGGTCTCAGGGTGATGCTATTTATGAAGACAAGAAGGAGGTAAAACAGATGAAGGTGGTTCTTCATGAATTGATCAAAAAGGAGAAGGAAAGAGAAAACAAGTGTCTTGTATTTGTTCTCAAGTTTTGTGTTGTTTGTTATCGTAATGAAATTTCTTTTATCCATTGCCTTGTTTTTATTTTCTAACTCTTTTAGACAATTCAAGTTTACCCCTTTTTTTGTAAATCACAAAGGGGGATAATGTTTTTAAAGGGGTAGAATGTTTATAAAGGGGAGAATTCTTTATAAACGGGAAAATGCTTTACAACACTCTTAAGGAAAATCTACGAATACAATCCTTAGGAAATTCCATACCTAAGGGGCGGGGGGTTAGTTGTATTCAATTTCTTATTCCAGAGAGTTTCCAATAACTCAGGGGGAGATAAGTATTTATTGTTATATTTACTTTGTGTGTTGTGCTTTCCAAAAAGGGGGAGATTGTTGAGTCAAAAGTCCTCTTTTGACTTCTATGTTTTGTTTTGGAAATCACAAATGTCTTGTTAATCAGACTAACCATGTCTATCGTATCGTACTGAACATAGTGATCGTATTGATCATGCTGATCGTACTGATCATGATGATAGTACTGATCATGCTGATCGTACTGACTATACTGATCGTACTGACCATGCTAATCGTACTGACCATGCTGATCGTACTGAACATGCTGATCGTATTGACCATGTTGATCGTACTGACCATGCTGATCGTACTAAACATGCTGATCGTACTGAATATGGAAATTGTATTGACTCTGCTTCTCATATCTTTCATTACATACTTGTGTTGGTATTTTTTCAAAAACACATGCTTCATTTAAATCGTACTCTTGATTATATTATTCATATATCTTGTTCTAACCAATAGGATGTCGTTGAGTTAGTTACAAACTAATCAAAATGATGTCGTGCTTTCTCTTTCAATATGACCGTTATGATGCCAGGTGTCCAAGTCCCTCCGAGTTTTTCGGAGAAATATGACCATTGGAGGAGATGTGACTGTTGGAATCCAAGGCCTATAAATATGAGGACATTTGAAGCTGAGGGAAATATAGACAACAGACAAGAGAACAAGCGTGATACAACTGTGATACTTTGCTTCAAACAAGTTATAGAGATAGATGTTGTGACTTCTCTCATGCTTTGTGATTTGTGCGTCCGATCATTGTATCAAGGGCTTTCAAGTGATTGAAAGACAGAGGTTCCGATTACCTACAAAATAGAGGGCTGTCGGGGATAGGCAGACAGACGAACTGATCATCGTATCTAGGGCTCACCAAGGTGTTGGTGAGACATACCTTTTATCCTAGGTGAAAGGATAACCCTTCTCTTTGGGTTAAAAGAATTGTAATTCTTTTACATTTCCGCTGCTAATTGTATTAGAAAGGAAATTGTTTTTGTTTCCTTTTCTATCTCTTATACATTTGTAATTGTTTCAATTACATCCATTCTATTACATATTGTATTGATTTATTCTATATTCTTTAAGGTTAAATCATTCATATTTATATTACTTTGATTATTGTGTTAATCTTGAATACAATTGTTTTACATTTCATTAGTATTACAATACAACATATCTTTTTATATTCAATACAATTGTGGGTGTTTGTATTTGTATTAGTTTAAGATCATTTAAACTAATCTCTTAGTTACTAAAACTCAATGGTTTTTAAACCTACAATTCACCCCCCTCTTGTATTGTTACATCTAATAGAAATACATACATACTTATTTGATCCAATAGTTATATTAGTGAACATTACGTAAGAAAAAATTACATTTATTGGGTCACAAAATCCCTTAGTATCGTGTTTTATTATACCTAGAGAATTTTTATTCTGTTATTTATTGGAAGCAAGCTATGAGTGATCTTTATTTCTGATGCTACCTATTTATAGAGTGCTACTATTATAGATTTATCTAGAACTATTCCTATTTGGAGTAACTAATTTTGGGCTTGACCAAGAAGGATAAAATGCATGAATGTTCTAGAGAATGTGAAGATTATTTCCAGTAGTTGGATAAGTGTTTCACTATTGAAAAAAAATTCCTACTCTATAGGGGTGAGGTATATATTGTTTTTATGCATAGAAGATTATAAATTTAGTAGTGTTGATGGATATTGGTCGATTTGTGTTATGTGGATCGCAATAATCAATTCTATATTAGAAGAATTACCCTATGAATGATCTCTAGTTAGCTTTGGTGGTCTATGACTTAAATTATTTGTGTCAGTGCATTTTTGGAGAAAACATTACTGTGTAACAAGACCAAAAAAATATTAATATAAATATTATCATAGTAATATTTAGAACATTGACAATAGATATGGGTTGTGTATACACATTTTATTGCATTTTGAGCTAGCCTATATTCTAGGGAAGAGAAATAGTTTTGTTGATTCATTGATCTTGAAAAAATAGACTTAGGTAGTGTAGTAGTCAATTTCTATATTAATGTTCATGGATTTCATAGATAAGATTCATATAGTGGTTTAGGAGGGATAGGCGATGATTACTCTCATGTCCTTGTCGATGGAGTCTAAACTTCTAATCTAGTCCAATGAGAGCTTGTAAGAGGTTCTGAATTCGTTGTTCTTGAGGGTAATCATGGAATGTGGGGAGTCACCATGCCATGTGACAATAGATGAGGATGATATCATCTATAAAATTTACTATGTTGTTTTTCCTTTTTATATGCATTAGGAGATGATGTGTTATGTGTTTGTGTGTGAGTTTCATACCTTAAAGTGGGAGGTGCATCTTGGTTTTAACAATTAGTACAATTACCATCATAGATATCACTGGTTTCTATTAATGGAATGGAATATTGATGTATTTTTCAAGTGATGATACACCTATCAGTAGGTGATGGCTGAGAATCAATAACTTGGTGGTCTATCACAGATGTTGACCATTATTTAGGGGAAGTGGGAATTTGTTACAATGTATTTTTTTTGGTCTTCAATGGATCCCTCAGAATAATGATGTGATATGTGTGATATTGGGCTAGTTGAAAAAAAGATTCCCATTTATTTCCGGTCCATGAGATTATCATAGTTAATCAATTATATGATATGTGTGTTTGGGAGGTATTATATTTCTACGGGGTTTCAAAAAATATAGATTCATATCACTAATCACATTTTAATTCATGCTTATGGTATGGATAGCATAAATGTTTGGGTACCCAGGTGTTTCTGATTACGAATTTTCATGGAAAGACAAATGAGAAATTACATCATACTATTTATGTATTATAGAAAATTATATGGGCAGGGGTCCTAAAATTTGGTGGGTCACGATATAACATATTAGTTCTAATTGATTTTTCATATAAAAAAATTTATCAGGTGACTATTAAGGATAACACATATGAGGCACTCTATGGTATTCCATTCAGATAACCTATATGATAGATTTTTGTGGGGGCGTTTGGCATGTTGGGAAAAAGTATTCTATAGGAGATATCAGAATAGGTATAGTGGATTCAGAAATATATGGATATTTCTCAACATTTATACAAGCCCTATATTGATTTAGGCTCTCAAAACCTTTAGATTAAATTTGATGATCATGTATTCCTTCAAGTGCCACCAAGATTGTCTTATCATAAGACTAAGAGACATGGAAAATTCATGCCTATTTTTGGTAGGATGGTTGAGATTGTGGAGTGGATTGGAAATTTTTCATACTAATTAGCTATTCTTTATATTTATTGTTCTATGAATCTTTTTTCATTTTTCATATCTTTGAAATTATCACCAAGACCCTTCTCTTGTGATCGAGTTTTATAATATTGATCCAAAAGTTGATGTGTCCATTAAAGAGCATTTGATTCATGTAATTTTTTATAGTGATAATATGTTATTAACAATGAAAATGATAATATTTTGAGTTAAATTTAAAAAAGGTCATTATTTAGGGGAAAAGATGTGATTGGAAAGATGGTATGTTGGATCAGTGGCTTGACCTTTTTAACTCGTATGCTTAGTGATTCCTCGGAGTATATTTCATTAGATAATGATCATAAGGTTGTGATATTCTAAGATCCAATCCTTTCCAGAGAGGTCTATTACAATTTTTAGGTATTCTTTTTTACTTTTTTTAAACATAAGTTGGTTCGGTCAGGATTTTGGGTTTGTTTTGAATAAATGTGGACATTTTTGGAAGCTAATGGGGTTGTGCTCTATTGGTGAAAGGTTTTGAAAAACTATAACAACTGTTATATTTTTTTTCATTTTTTAAAATGATTTATTACATAAAATTTAATTAAATAAAATCACATTATCTAGAAACCTAGTTTCTTTTGGAAATAAGGTAAATTACATAACAACCAAAAACAAAAAATAAACATCTTAATTGAAAACTTCATTGAGATGAAATAAAATTCCTTCGTATAGAACACTTCAAGGAATAACTGAAGGACATAAATAAGAAACGCGTGTTCAATAAAGGCCAATAAGGTAATTAAAAAGGCATGAAATGAGGATAAAAATACAGGTTATATAATAGGAATATCAATGGATCACTAATGGATCATTTATAACAAAGCATGATATAGAATGATTATCATAATAGGGAAAATGAGGAAAAAACATAAAACACTACAACATAAATAGGTCAAGGCTAAATTTTCCAATGCCCCATGGTGAGAAATGTTCCATAAAGTAACCAGGTAAATCTCATGTCCCTATATGACATATCATGATACTAACCATTACCAAATTCAATTGAGTTCAATTTGGGAGCACCCTTCATAATCATTTCATTCTAATTCATATGTGGTCCCCATATGTCATATAACGTGAATTCATTCAATATCATAATTTATTCTAAAATATAATAATGTGTAATAAATACATGTAATTCCCCAATAAATAATTTTGTGTTCTTAATTTTTAATACCCTTAACATAAAAATGGGTATGGTGTTCACTACACTGTGATTTTGGCATGGAAAACCATGGTTCATGTTCAGTAGCATGACAATGTCATACAGAAATTAATAAACCGGGTTAATGAGAGAGAAATGAGTATCTCATAATTTAGAAATTAAATGTATAGTAAGGTCAATATTTAAGAACATATTCCAATATAATAAAAATATATTTATAATACATAATATAAAATGAATTCTTGATAAAATAGGAGGGTGGAAGATTCATTGAAAAACATAGGCATAGTAATAGATGTGCATAAGGGTTTATTTGCGGGATAAATGAGAGTGAAATAGGATATAATAATTAAAAAATAAAATGGATAGTAATGGGTATAGGTAATAATTTATCCCAACATATGAATATAGAAATCAGAATGACAAATTTTAAATGATGTTCTTGATTAAAAGAAGAGAGAAACAATCCCTTGCAAAATTTTAACATAGTAAGGGGTTTACATAATGGATTTTAGGGGGATTAATGAGAGTAAATGGAATATATCATCATTTAGACACGGGGATCAGGTAAAATCATATCCCAATATATGAAAATGAAATTAAGAGGAAAAATATAATAGAAAAGTTTTTATGCAATTGAGAGGGTGGAAATCCATTACTTGGATGTGTGATTCCAAAGGATAATTAAAGGCCTGTTGGGAGTTTTTGGATGATTTAGTAGGACTATAGGGAGTATATTTAAGTGTTTTGATGAGATTATTGGAGTTTTAGGGATGGGAAATTAGTCCATGAGTGGGTTTATATAGGATAGGGTTATTTTTATATTATTTTATCTTTAGACACAACATCATAAAATTTTGAATACCCCTAACCATTTGATGGGTTTTCCAATGTTTTCATACAAATGGAAGTGGAATAAATTAATTTATAATGTCAACTGCCTTAGAAAATAAAATATTTTTCCTTGCTTCTGTGAAGGTGTGTAACACATTCAATGAAATAATTTTAAACTCTTACGATATTTTATAAGTCATAGAAGATTCTCTAAGAGATATAAAAATAAATAAAATATTGTTATAATCAAATTATTTTAAATAAAAAAACATATATTTTGATGTTTATAAATTTTATAGTATTTATTACATTACTGTTGGAAAATTATGATGTTATAAACTCGCCGTTTATTTTTACGGGATTTAATCATTACACAAAAAATAGACTATCTCTGAAAAATATAAAATATTGACCATTTGGATAATTTTGACATCCTGATTCCAAAAATGAAACCCTTTTTATCCAAATAATTTTATAAATATGTTAATTTTTACTATTAAAAATAAAATCATACATTTATTGAAAATGATGGATTTTTGCAATAATAGTATTCACACACCAATAATCATTATATTTAAATTAATAAATATGTATATGGTCATTTATATTTAAAAAATTAATATAATAATATTATTTTATTAAAATATTATTCAATTAAAAAATATGTTAATTAACCAAAATAAATTTCTTTTTGATTTTGAATAACAACCAAAATTACTATTTGTACATTAAAAATTATTTACAAGATATCAATAATAGGAAGAAAATATATTCAATATTCTATAAAAAAATTACATACTCCTAATTCTATGTTCATGATACATATCCTTTTATTATCCCAACATATTCCCTACATGTATGGTGCACGATGGTGGGTCATTCATGGGGTCATTCAATGAACATGGTTTGGGTTGTGATATCGATGAGATTAAACATCTCGAGTAAAAGGGATTATCTAATGATTATATTATTGGATCTCATCATGGGATTAGTCTAGGGAAAATCCCAGAAATACAATAACCCTTGAGAGCTATGATATATAGGATTTATAGGGTACAATGATACTACTTGAGCTCATCAAAACCATTTTCTATGCCATTTTTTGAAACCCTATATTATACTAGTCATGTGATAGCTATTTATAAGATATATTATCAGTTGTAAATATACATAATGATCATTTAAATCCAATTAGATATAATAAAACATATGAATTTCAAGTGTCTTTTATATCCATAAGAAATTTAATTAAATCAAAAACTGAATTTTATTCAAAAGTGATAGCATTGTTTTTTCCTTCTCCCATTATGTAATTTACCTCACAAAATTTCATTTTCCCACATTAAAATACATGGGGTAACTATGCTTCATCACCTCCTATAGATCCCACATTGCTTCTTCAAACTTGTGTTTTATTCAAAACACTTTTACAAGGGGCATCTTCTAATTTCATAGAACATTTTTTCTATGATCTAATATCTTCACCGAAAACTCTTCATAGGAAAGTTCCTTCTACAACGGTACCACCTCTAGATTGTGTACATGTTATTGGTTTTGTATATTCTGTCATAAGAGGGATACAAGGAATATATCATGTACATGAGATAGGCTCAGTGTGAGTTCTAGTCTTTAGTCCAATACTCTAATGTGATCAAGGATCATGAAAAAGGACTATGTACCTTTGAATAAGATATCCCTTGGTCCAAAATCCCATCACTCAATTCCATATATATATATATATATGTGATGGAATTCATTTTCTCCAACATCAATCTCTATGTCTCATTAATGATTATCATAAAATATCTTTTTTCAACCCTGAACATCATTTCATCACTTCTAAATGGACTTATCATTCTCCATTATTTATTCAATAATTTTAGGACGAGGTGGTTTTTATTCCCCAAATTCAACCAAACATTCTAGTGTTATTCACCTTTTCACATAAAGGAATTCATAGGGGTCCAATTAGATGCTCGAGTGGAAACTGTTGATGTAAGAGAACTCCACTAATAAGAGATGTTTTTCCCATCCAAATTGGATGTCCCTTAACTAATCTCTCAAATTTTTCCTACATGTAGGGATAATCTTATCAAATATGATATCCTTTTGAGGGTGATAAGATTTACGATAGTTCATTTTAGTTTATAGATAAATTTGAAAACTTTTCCAAAAAATACATGTTAATCATAGATCTTGATCAAACAAAATAGATAGTGGTAATCAGTTCATCCATACCACTTCCTGGATATATATCCATGCCAATAGATCCAGTGAGAAATCCTCTCAAATTGTGATAATGGTTTTAGTATTTGTAAGATGTCCCCCAAAAACCTACAAAACATTATTTCCCTTGGATGTCTTTAGAATTCTATTGAGAAAATCCATGGTGATATTTTCCCATTTTATTTTCAGTATAGTTAATGGTTGCATTGTACCTTTATAATTATTCCTTTACACATTCACTTATGGAAAAACTAGGAACATTGATGTATATTCCACAATGTATTTCATCATGTTTTCCCTCCAATAGTACCCTCAGAGATCTCGATACATCATTGTGTATCTTGGGTTGAAGGACAAAGTCTAAAAATGTGATTGATCTAAAATCTCTTTCTTTAAATTAGGATATTATAGAACATAATGTCTTGACCCTAATCTCACAATTACTTCTACATTAACATTTTAATCTAAGTATTTCCATTTTCTTATAGTTTCAATATTCTTCTGAATTCCCACACAATGTTTTTGATCATCCTTTAACCATTCCAAAAGAGATGGTTCAGAATTATTTTGTTAAAGGATTTATTATATTCCTTTCATTATGATTCACATGTCTAACATCTTCAAATATAAGAAGATTGGATTCTTATGAATTCTCATCAATGATCGAATTACTGGGTTTTCCCCACTTGGAGCATATGTGACCTTGTTATCTTTCCCACGATAGTAGTGGATTGATATGTTATAATCCTTGATGAACTCCAATATTCTTCAATGGAAAAATTTATCTCTTTCTATGTGAATATATATTTGAGATTTTTTAATCGATATATCTTTTACACTTATCCACAAAGATATAATACCACAAAAGTTTCAATGTAGAGACCCCAGCATCTAACTTTGGATCTTAAGTAGGATAGTTTTCATCATGAATTTTCAACTAACAAGGGACATAAACAATGAATTTGTTATTATTCATCAACAAACCTCCCAATCACTTATTTGGAACCTCAGTATAAATTATGAAAATACCCCCACTCGTGTGTAGTGTGACCATAAATGTAGTGATAAACCTCATTTCCAAATCTATGATGATTTCCTCACATTGATCATTAAAATTAAATTGGACTCCCTTAAATGTATTCTTGGTATGAAGGGTTTTTAAATCATTATAAATTACTCACAAATCAATGATAATATCCATCAATAAAAGGGAAAATTCAAATACCTCTAATAGATGTTGTCCTCGACTATCCTTCATTTATTATTTTCTTCGATGGATCCGCATATATCACATTTCATGGGATGATATGACCAATAAATGTGACTTATTTCAATCAAAACCCAAACTATTTGTTCCTTACATAGAGTTTCTCCTTTTGTAAGGCCTATAACACATTTTATAGATTCTCTTCATGCTCTTCCCTGATTTTGGAATAATTTATAATATCAACTATAAAACAACGATAATTTTGTCTAGTTATTGTCCTAATACTCTATTTGTTAAGTCCATATTGATTACATTGGAATTAGTGAGTCTGAATGGAATCACTATAAACTCATAATGCATGTACCTTGTACAAAATGTAGTCTTGGGGACATCCTCCTTCTTCACCCTTACATGGAAATTTCCAACCTATAGATCCACCCTAAAGAAATATTATTTTAAAATTAGATGATTGAAAAATTAATTAGTTCTTGGAAAATAATAGTTATTCTTTATTGGGATTTTGTTGAGATGAAGATAATAAATGTAAAGGGGCATTGAACCATTATTATTCTAGGTAAAAAAGAATATTTCACCACATAGAGAAGAACATGGGTGTATAAGCCCTTTATCTATATTATTTAATAGTTTTTTCTTCATCTCTTCAAGATACACAACTACCATTCTATATTGATTCAATGATATTGGTAACACACCAAGTATAACATCAATAAAAAATCAACCATGCTATTTGAGGGAAGACTATACAACTTCTCAACAATTCCATCAACAAATTCCATCACAAAAATAATGTCTTCAAGGAGGGTTATAACCATATACATAGTCATTCGATATAAATACCCTTGATAATAGGGAAATAATATCCATTCTTGAGGTGATGGTGCTAAAGAATATTCCTCCTCCTCCATTCCATTGTAGAGAATTGGGGGTTGATTTTCTATATGGAGAGTGATTTCCTTATCTTGAAAATTTTGGTTGGGTCAATATAGGGGAAACCAACCCATTTATAATATTGTATAAATTTCTCCAAGTGAATTAAGACTAGGTTCTCTGTGAAGTTAAATAATGAAAATGTGGTAGGGGAGGAGTTATATACATGGGATGAAATAATTTCCCCATTTTTCATTTTCAATGACATCTATACTTCCATAATGTTTGGTAGTTTAAATTTTTTCAACAAAACATTGATGATATAAAAGATTATCAAAAACTATTGTCGATAACCCTACATTTTAGTTTTTTATTCTGATTCTAGTCAATTAAATCATCAAAATCATAATTAAGAAAGATATGTTTTTTGGAATGGTACAATAAATAAATAGTAATTTAATGATGTTAAAAAGGAAAATTTTAACTTTGTTTTGTTTCGTAAACCTATTAATTCTAGGGATTTAAATTTTGTAATCAATGATCTTATTATTAATATATATTCTCATGGCAATTTTTTTATTCCGTTAATAATATTTGGTAATGATCATATGAGGTTACCAAAGCATAAACCCTGGGTGTGTCAAATGTTGTTTGTAGTAAGGCATGTTTTCGTGTTCCATGTTACCTTGAGTCAGTCTTAGAACAGATTGTCGATGTTTTTACTCCTAGGTACATCTCGGCTAGAATCACTTCCACTTGTAGTGTCTATAAAGAGAATGTTTTTCTTGATTATCCATTTTCTTTAATGTAATTAAAATTATGGATGTTTTTGTATCAATCCAAACTTTTTAAATGGTATATTAACTTACTCTTAACGATTTAATAGAGATGTTAATGGTTAATGCAGAAAGAGGAGTTGATGGCTTCATCCAGTAGACTCGAACCTTATGAATCCCACATATCAGAGCTTGGAAAGGAGGTGGAATCTTTGGGCTTGGCTTTGGACCAATCCCAAGACAAACTCCAGCGTGTCAAGCTTGAACGGAAACAACTGCAGGAGAAGTTCAAGTTAGTAGAGATTACTACTAGGGCAATGTTATCTGAGCCTCCCACAGATTCTCTCACCATAGCACACCTTAGACATAGGTCATATGCTGGTGTTATAAGAGGCTATGTGACGAGACCATAGCTTCTTTGTGTAATCCTTTGGGATTAATAAATTGAGATTTCTTTCTTTAGTGATGTTTGTGAAATTTCAAATGTCCTGATAATTTTAGGATGTATTTTATTGATGAATTTTGAAAAAAGGAATATTTTAAAATATTTATCTAAACCTTAAATAATTAATGCTGTGTAATGATTTTCAATAAATGGTCTTCTGTAAAAGTGTTCAGTAAGGAATTTGGAGTCTAATAAGATCAACTTAATTTTTGATGAATAGTAAATTATAAATAGTGATTTTATGCTTAGGATTAGTAATGTGAACAAATGGATTTGTAATCTCAATTGAATATTTTTTAATATAATTTAGACACCTTGATTTAGTAATGTGATTCAATAAAATGGTTAAATAACGGTTTCATAAATTATTAATCAAGTATTAGTTTTTTCGGGTGAATAGTGTTTTTTATTTAAAAATTTAATTAAAAAAATTTAGAAAATTATTTTTTTAAAATGGACTTTATTTTTTAACTCATATCATTGATATTATGTTATGGTAATTTTTTGGGATTTTTCTGAGAAAGATGAATTTTCAATGAATAGTAAAAATGCAGTTTTAGGGTTTCGGTATGTTAAATGACATCATAACTCTGTCAAGTTGATGTCATGAGATATTTTAAGGGATGGTCGACTAAAGGGGATTAATTTTTGTGTGAGGTCTCCCAAGTGGCCAATACCATGGTTAAATACCATGGGCAAGCCCATGGTTTGGCCAAAACCACCAATGAGGTGTCCCTTGGCCATTAATGCCTTGTCCCCTCACTTTCCCTATAAATACCAAGCCCTCCTCTCATCCATTTGACTCCAAAACCATCCTAAACGACGTTATGGTCTCCTTAACTCCCAAGGAGTCCTCCTAAGGTTCCCTATAGCCTCTCATGGTCCCAACCTTTGAGTTTTACGAGTTATGTTTAAGGTAATGGATCCGACCTCACTCTTTCTTTTCAAGTAATCTCTTTTATGTCATTTATTTTATGCTCCATGTTCTTATGTTGGAGTATGTTATTCTATATTCATCTTAATTCCCTTTTCATGTTCATATGATGATATACCCACTCTTGATCTCATCAATTCGTTTTAAGAATGTTTAAGTGGCGCAGTTAGGCTGCCTGATTTTTAAGGGACTCTTTCACCCTTCTCATTTTTCAAAGTTCTTCTTTCATGTCAAGTATTTCAAGTTCCTTTTTATTATGTTGGTGTATGATCTCTATATCTATCATACTGAAATTTTATGTTCATATGATGAGAGACCCTATTTGATCTCTTCAATTCATTTTTGTTGAAGTTTATGTGACGCAGTTAGGCTGCCAGATTTTCAGAAGAGAAATCTAAATTTTGACTTCATTCCATGTTTTTCATTTCAAATGGTATGTCCTTAACATTTCATTACCATGTTCATATATCCTTCATATATGGTCCCTATACTGTTTTATGGGTCATTTATGATTGTTTTACCCATGTCCCCTCTCTTTTAAATGTTTTCTAAAACCTCGTAACATAGCCGTTATGCTGCAGAATTTCCATCTCAAAATGTCTCTCTCTTTTTCTAAAGATATTTTATTTTATTAAGTGAATACTCAAATATCTCTCTTCTATATAGGAATTCACATATATAAGAAGTTTTTCTATTTTAAATTTTGTGATTTACATACATGAGACCCACTCTCCCTTTCTGTGGGTTTAATGTGACATAAAGATCATATCTTTAAAGAAGTTTTTAAACCTTATGATTATGAAATGAAACGAATTCCTTTTTGCTATATGGGTTGTTTATGAAATGATTAATGATGATATATGTGGCTCACATGATAATAAAGGCATTTCAAGGGTGCGCCCTGATATTGATCCAATGCATTGGGTAAAGACTTAATCTCTATAGATGACTATTTTTAACGACGCCTTGGTGAATAACCTTGGTAATTTTTAATGACTCCTTGGGGATAGACCTTGGTGAAACAGAAATGATTTTCAATATTAAATGTTGTAGCCACATCTTCAGGCTATGAAAAACATTATTTTTATTATGATATACCTCATGATTTCTTTCTCATGCCATAAAGTTATTTTCATGACCTTATTGAAGTATCTCAAGTTCACATGTAAAATGTTTCTCTTGTTTCTCTTACTGGGCCTTCTTCTCACCCTTTCATTTGATGCATGTCCCCAGGTTATGAGATGCAATAATGAACCTAGGATGTACTTAAGTAGAAGCCTTTCAAGTGTTTAAGAAGAATTTTTTATGTTTTTTTTCATGTATTATGTTTCTGGTTTCCAATAAACTAAACCTTAAAGATCCTCATATTTGTGTAATGTAATGAAAGTTTATGTTATATAAAGGCGGGATGCCATAGTTGGTATCAAAGGATGGTTTAGTTACTTGTGGAAATTAGGATATAAAAACTTTAGGAAGAACCCTATAGAAATGTTTAAATATAAGAAAACTTACTGGTATTTTGGTAAGTATTGAGTAAGTGGTTTATCAAAAAAATACATCCATGTCTGGATACGAGCAGGTAGAGGCGGCTCTGGCACAGATATACATAGGGGTAAAACCCGAAAACACTGCTTTGATCTAGACTCGAACGGGAACTGGTGCACGATAACGAGCCTTGCTGCACTCTTGGTTAAGACACTCCCAGGGGATATGTTTGGTTAATCACAAGATTTTTATGAATCATTATGAAGGAATTATAGAGAAATGTAATTGTCTAAGCATGAAGTCTTAGTTAAAAGATTCATAAATAAAATAAGTTTCTCAGTAAGGTTTTATCCTTTACGAAAATGGAAGGCAATAGGATAAACTGTGCAGATGGTGACCGCAATGCACCATGTGCTGACGACCCTTCGATAGAAGCCGGAATGGAAACATTCATGTGAATGATGAACCAGATGAATCAAGTTATGAGTAATAACTTGAATCAAGCGGAGAGGCCGACCTCAACATGAAGGGAAAAAAATTCTGTTGAGTCCTTCATGCATCAACGTCCACCAACATTCAGTGGATCCACTGACCCATTGGTTGCGTAATAATGGATATGATCCATTGAAAAGATCTTTTCTGTACTCCTTTGTTCGGAACAAGAAAAAGTCACCCTTGCTATTTACTGCCTAGAGGGAGAAGCTGATCAGTGGTGGTCACTGGTCAAAAACACGAAGCCATGAGTAGATATGGAAGCTATGGAGTGGGAAGAGTTCCGAGGAATATTATTTAATAATTATTTCCCTCGTTCCATGAGAATGGGAATAGAGAGAGTTTCTCGAGCTGAAGCAGAAGGAGAACGAATCTGTCGGAAGCTATGAGATGAACTTCACCCGACATTCACGATATACCAATAGCATTTTCATGGATCCAAGTGGGAAGGTTGATAGATTTTTCACTGGAATGAGACCTCATTTGTGGAAGGATCTAGCCAACCGGGACTACGATAGCTATGAGGAGATCATGCGGAGTGCAATGAAAGTCAAGCTAGAGTTTGGTGAGACATAGTGGTCTCATAAATCATATGACAAGAATAGATCGTTGGAGCCCATTTTAGGGTAGACTTTTGATCAGGGAAGTGGTGGAAAGAAAATTCAACTTACCACATGCAATAAATGTGGGAATAAGCATCTAGGGCACTGCCTGATCGCAAGTGGCAGGTGCTACAGGTATGGAAGAGGAGGCCATGTTGCTCAGATTTGTCTTAGTGAGGTGAAGTCTCAACTCCCCAACACTGACGACAGAGGAAAGATGGTTCCAAACCTACCCGAAGTCAAATTCTTCAAGTGTGGGCAGCTTGGGCACTTTGCTAATCACTGTCCAAATTCAAGGGTAGTGGAGGGGAATCACCATCAACCTTAGCAAAGGCCAGGGGAGCAAGGTTGTGCTTTTGATTTCACAACAACTGAAGTTTAAGTTCCGAACAATGTGGTAGCAGGTACTCTTTTTGTCCTCTCAAAACTAGCAAGTACTTTGTTTGATTCTGGTTCTATGTATTCCTTTATTTCCTAAAAGTTTACAAAGAATATAGAATCATTCCCTGAACTGCTTGAGGTAGAATTGTCAGTCATGACTCCGAGTGGGATTATCCATGCATTAACAGTGTTTATAGACTCTAGTGTTTACTTCAGTGAGCACAATCTTATCGCACATCTAGTAGTTATTCCCATGTTGGAATACGACGTTATACTAGGGATGGACTGGCTCTCAAAGTATAATGCTAAGATCAAATGTAGAAGTAATGAAATCGTAGTAGTCTTGAATGAATGACCTATAATTATCTTCCAAGGAGAGATATCCTGAACTGATCCCTATCTAGAAGAACCTCTTATATCTTTCTTTACGGAGTTAATCGGTGATGATGAAGAAGGAAAAGGGAGTATACAAATAGAAGATGTTCCGATTGTTCAAGAATACATGGATGTATTTCCTGAGCAGTTACCTGGCCCTCCCCCAGAAAGAGAGGTAGAGTTCTCCATTGAACTCATACCTGGGTTTCAACCGATATCAAAGACCCCATATAGAATGGAAAATGTGGAGCTAGAAGAGTTAAAGAAACAACTCTAATACTTGTAGTAGAAGGGGTTTATCCGACTGATTGTGTCTCCTTGGGGAGCACTAGTTCTCTTTGTGAAGAATAAGGATCGGTCAATGTGTCTATGTATTGATTATATAGAACTGAACGGGATCACAATGAAGAAAAGATACCCTCTTCCAAGAATTGATGATTTATTTGACCAACTTCGTGGGGCTCAATTCTTCTCCAAGAATGAACTTCGATCTGGTTATCAACAACTGATGGTGAAGAGGAAAGATATTTCAAATACTGCCTTCCGATCAGTATATGGGCATTATGAGTTTACTGTTATACTCTTCGGATTCACTAATGCTCCTGCTATTTTCATGGATTTGATGAATAGAGTCTTTAAGGACTACCTTGATAACTTTGTGGTAGTTTTTAATGATGATGTTTTGATATATTCAAAAAGTTGTGAGGAGCATGAAGATCATCTGATGGTTATTTTGTAAACTCTATGGAAAGAGAGTCTCTTTGGAAAGTTCAGCAAGTGTGAGTTTTGGTTACAACAAGTGGCTTTCTTAGGGAACATCGTAACCAATGAAGGAATATCGGTTGACCCTGCAAAGACAATGGTTGTGGAGGAGTGGCCTCAACCCCCAACAGTAACTGAGATTCGTAGTTTCCTTGGTTTAGCAGGATATTATCGGAGGTTTGTGAAAAACTTTTCATGGCTTTCTAATCCACTAACCAAGATGACTCGAAAAGGGGTTAAATTTATCTAGACAAAGGAATGCGAGGAAAGTTTCCAAGAGCTGAAGAAGAGATTGGTTACTTCACCTGTGTCAACACTACCCTCTATCGGCGATGGATTCGTTATATTTAGCGATGCATCTCTGAAAGGGATTGGGTGCGTCCTCATGCAAAATGACCAGGTAATTGCTTATGCATCTCGACAGTTGAAGATTCATGAGCAGAATTATCCTACGCATGATCTAGAGCTAGCGGCAGTTGTTTTTTCTCTAAAGATATGGAGGCACTATCTTTATGGGGAGAAATGTGATATATACACCGACAACCAATGTTTAAAGTATATTTTCACACAGAATGAATTGAATATGAGACAATGTAGATGGTTGGAGCTTATTAAAGACTATGATTGTTCAATTAATTATCACCCTGGAAGAGAAAACAAAGTCATGGATGCGTTAAACAGGAAAGATCATGTTCTTCTGGAAACAATGAGGATCCTAGGAGATCCGTTGATTAATGATCTAGTAAAACTGAGTATGGGAATTGTAAGGGAGGGGACATCATCAACCTTATCCCAAATGATTTCTCAACCTTCATTACTAGAGAAGATAAAGAAGGCTCCAAAATAAGATCCTTTGCTGCAAGAGAAGTTCGAAGCTGTAAAGGATGGGAAGTTCCCTGATTTCAACATTGATCAAGAAGGTGTATTGAAATTTCATACAAGACTATGTGTTCCATCTATTCCGGAGATAAAGAAATAACTGATGGATGAAGCTCATAGCTCTACTTTCTCTATACATCTGGGAAGCACTAAAATGTATAGAGACCTTCATGATCATTATTGGTGGGATAACATGAAGAGGGAGATTGCTGATTACACTACAAGGTTCCTGGTGTGTTAGAAAGTAAAGGTAGAACGACAACTTCCTAAGGGGGTATTACAACCACTACCCATACCAGTATGGAAGTGGGATGATATCACTATGGACATTGTAACTTGTCTCTCGAAAACATTCAAAGGAAATAATGCGATAAGGGTTATTGTGGATAGTCTCTCCAAGACCGCCCATTTTATCTCTATTCGGGAAGATTTCCCTCTAGATCAACTTGCCAAGATATACGTAAAGGTAGTGGTAAGGCTGTATGGGGTACCACTATCCATCGTGGCTGATCGTGATCCAAGATTCACATCAAAATTCTGGAGAGGTCTTCAACATGCTCTGAATAATGAATTGAATTTTAGTACGGCCTATCATCCTCAAACTGATGGCCAATCTGAAAGGACTATTCAGACACTCGAAGACATGCTGAGATTATGATCAATGGAATTTAAAGGTGGATGGGATCAACACCTCCCATTAGTTGAGTTCTCTTATAACAACAACTTCTATTCAAGTAATCAGATGGCACCCTATGAAGCTTTGTATAGAATGCGATGTAGAAATCCTACTTGTTGGGATGAAACTAGGGAGAGAAAGCTTCTTGGGAATGATCTTGTGTAAGAGATGACAGAACAAGTTCATGCCATCCAACAACACATAAAGGCTGCTCAGAGTCGGCAGAAGAGCTATGCTAACAACCGTCGAAGGGACTTGGAGTTTGGTGTTGGCAACAAAGTCCTCCTTCGAATTTCTCCATGGATGAGAGTCATGCGGTTTGGGAAGAAAGGGAAGCTCAGCCCTAGGTACATTGACCCCTATGAAATCCTTGATCGCATAGGGGAAGTGGCCTATCAAATAGCACTTCCACCGAACCTAGTTCAAGTTCACGATGTCTTCCATGTATCTCTCTTGAGGAAGTACATACCCGAACCTTCGCATGTACAGAACCCAGAGGTGGTACAACTGGAACATGACCTCTCTTATGAGGAGCAACCAGTGGATATCTTAGACTGTAGAGATAGGGTCCTACGAGACAAGACTACCCACCTTGTGAAAGTGTTGTGGAGGAATCATATGTTTGAAGAAGGGACTAGGGAGCCTAAGGAAACAATGAAGCAAAAGTACCCTCACCTTTTCGACTAGGCCTCAAGTATAAAATTTCGGGGACAAAATTTCTTAAGGGGGGAAGAATGTAATGACCAAAACTTTTTAAATGGTATATTAACTTACTCTTAACGATTTAATAGAGATGTTAATGGTTAATGCAGAAAGAGGAGTCGATGGCTTCATCTAGTAGACTCGAACCTTATGAAACCCACTTATCAAAGCTTGGGAAGGGGGTTGCATCTTTGGGCTTCGCTTTGGACCAAGCCCAAGCCGAAATCCAGCGTGTCAAGCTTGAACGGAAACACCTGCGGGAGAAGTTCAAATTAGTAGAGATTACTACTAGGGAAATGTTATCTCAGCCTCCCTCAGATTCTCTCACCATAGCACACCTTACTCTTCGGTTATTTGCTGGTGTTATAAGGGGCTATGTGACAAGACCTTAGCTTCTTTGTGTAATCCTTTAGGATGAATATATTGAGATTTCTTCCTTTAGTGATGTTTGTGAAATTTCAAATGTCTAGATAATTTTAGGCTGTTTTTTTGATGAATTTTGAAAAAAGGAATATTTTAAAATATTTATGTAAACCTTAAATAATTAATGATATGTAATGATTTTCAAAAAATGGTCTTCTGCAAAAGTGTTCAGTAAGGAATTTGGAGTCTAATAAGATCAACTTAATTTTTGATGAATAGTAAATAATGAATAGTGATTTTACGCATAAGATTAGTAATGTGACCAAAGGGATTAGTAATATCACTTAAAGAATGTTTTAATATAATTTAGACACCTTGATTATGTACTTTGATTCAATAAAATGATTAAATAATGGTTTCATAAATTATTAATCAAGTATTAGTTTTTTCGGGTGAATAGTGTTTTTTATTTAAAAATTTAATTAAAAATATTTAGAAAATTATTTTTATAAAATGGACTTTATTTTTGAACTCAAAGCATTGATATTATGTTATGGTAATTTTTTGGGATTTTTCTGAGAAAGATGAATTTTCAGGGAATAGTAAAAATGCAGTTTTAGGGTTTCGGTATGTTAAATGACATCATAACTGTGTCTTGATGATGTCATGAGATATTTTAAGGGATGGTCGACTAAAGTGGATTAAATATTGTGTGAGGTCTCCCATGTGGCCAATACCATGGGCAAATACCATGGGAAAGCCCATGGTTTTTCCAAAACCCCCAATGAGGTGTCCCTTGGCCATTAATGCCTTGTCCCCTCACTTTCCCTATAAATACCAAGCCCTAATCTCATCCATTCGACTCCTAAACCATCCTAAACAAATTTATGGTCTCATTACCTCCCAATTATTACTCCCACGATGCCCTCAAGCCTCTCAAGGTCCCAACCTTTGATTTTTTTGATTTACGTTTATGGTAAGGGATCTGACCTCACTCTTTCTTTTCAGGTAATCTCTTTTATGTCATTTCTTTTATGCTCCATGTTATTATGTTGGAGTATGTTCTTCTATATTCATATTAATTAAATTTTCATGTTCATATGATGAGAGAACACCTCTTTCTCTCATCATTTCTTTTTAATAATGTTTAAGTGGCGCAGTTAGGCTGCCAGATTTTTTAGGGATTTTTACACCCTTTTCATTTTTCACAGTTCTACTTTCATGTCAAGTCATTCAAGTTCCTTTTTATTATGATTAGGTATGTTCTCTATATCTATCATACTTAACTTTTACGTTAATATGATGAGATACCCTATCTTATATCATCAATTCATTTTGGTTGATGCTTAAGTGACCCCGTTATGCTGCCGGATTTTCATAAGAGAAAACTAATTTTTGTCTTCCGTCCATGTTTTTCATTTCAAATGTTATGTCATTAAAATTTCATTACCATGTTCATATATCCTTCATATTCGGCCCCTCTATTGTTTTATGGGTCATTTATGATTGTATGACCCATGCCCCCTCTCCTTTCAATGTTTTCTAAAACCTCGTAACATAGCTGTTATGCTGCAGAATTTCCATCTCAAAATGTCTCTCTCTTTTTCTAATGTTCTTTTATTTTATTATGTGAATACAAAAATCTCTCTCTTATATAGGGGTATTCACATATATACCATGTTTTTCTATTTTAAATTCTGGGATTTACATACATGAGACCCACTCTCCCTTTCCGTGGGATTAAAGTGACGTAAATATCATGTCTTTAAAGTAGTTTTTAAACGTTATGATTATGAAATGAAACCCATTCCTTTTTTCTCTATGGGTTTTTTATGAAATGATTGAGGATGATTTATGTGGCTCACATGATAGTAAATACATGACAAGGGTGTGCCCTGATAGCGCTCCAATTCATTGGGTAAAGACTTAATCTCTAGAGATGACTCTTTTTAACGACGCCTTGGTGAATAACCTTGGTAATTTTTAATGACACATTGGGGATGGCCTTTGGTGAAATAGAAATGATTGTCAATATTAAATTTTGTAGCCAAATCTTCAAGTTATGAAAAAAATTATTTTTATTATGATATACCTCATGATTTCTTTCTCATGCCATAAAGTTCTTTTCATGACTTTATTGAAGTATCTCAAGTTCACATGTAAAATGTTTCTCTTGTTTCCCTTACTAGGCCTTCTGCTCACCCTTTCTTTTGATGTATGTCCCAGGTTATGAGATGAAGTAATGAACCTAGGATGAACTTAAGGAGAATCCTTTAAAGTGTTTAAGAAGAATGTTTTATGTTGTTTTCATGTATTATGTTTCTGGTTTCCAAGACACTAAACCTTAAATATCCTCAGTTTTGTGTAAAGTAATGAATGTTTATGTTATATAAAGGCGGGATGCCACAGTTTTCTAACACTACGTATGACCCCTTTGGGTTTTCAATAGGGTTTTCTAATCCTGATCCCTGAAATAACTAATCCTATCCTTTGATACCAACTACAACTGCCCTATTATTTATTTCATTTTTTTAATTATTTATTATAAAAAATTAATCATACTAAAACTGAGAATATTTTTATGTCTAGTGTATTTGGTAAAGTGGGTATATTACATAACAACTTAAAACATTAAAAGAAACACATTCACTGAAAACTTTTTTGACCTAACCAAAACAATCATTCATACTTAACACTACATGGGATAACCTAAGGACAAAAATAAAAAAGGGGTGAGATATGTATCCAAGTAGGGGAATGAAAAAACCTAACATTAGTTTAAAAATACAAGTTAGACAATAGTCATATAAATTAATCATTAATGACACTTGAATAATAAATAATTATATAACATTATAATCATAAAATAAATTTTTTTGTTATAACAGAAAACACTAAATTATAAATAGATCAACATTAAATCTTCCATGTCCCCATGGTTTACAATGTAAAATAAAAGAATTAGGTAAATCCCTTATTTCTACATTACATATCATGATACTAACCATTGCCCAATCTCTTATTTCCAAAATCTATGAATGTGGAATAAATACATGTAATTTGTCAAAAAATAGGTATATGTTCATAAATGTGGATGACATTAATAGAGAAATGGGTATGGTATTCACCATTTGATTATTTTGGCATTGAAAATCATGGTTCAATTTTGGTAGCATAACAACATCGGATATAAATTCATAAAATGGTTTGATGAGAGATAAATGGAGCTCAAACGGTTTAAAAATGAAATTTATTGTAAAATTTATATTTAAGAACATATCCTAACATAAGAAAAAGGGATTTATAAGAGATAACAAGAAACTATTCTTGAAAAAAGAGGAGTGTGGGCGAATCCTTAAAAAATTTCATCATAGTAACTGATGTAAATAATGGTTTATTATTGGTATAATTGAGAGTGAAAGGGTATACAATTTTTTAAAAAACATAATATAATGTACGGAGGATAGGTAATAATGTATTTCAACATCAAAATATTTAAATCAAAATTCCACATCATTAATGAAGTTCTTGATAAAAAGAGGAGACCGAGAATCACTTACGGAATTGTTATATTGTAACTGGTGTAAATTAAAAATTATAGAGGGTTTAATGAGATTGAAAGGGAGATATCACCCTTTAGAAATAATCTATACATTATTGGGATCATGGAACAAAATTTCCCAACATATGAAAATGTTATTTAAGAAGCGTAATATAAATGATGTTCATGAATGAAATGAGAAGACAGAAATATGTTACATGGAAGTGTGACTTCTAAGGTATAAGAGAGGATTAAATGAATCTTGGTGATTCATTGGGATTATTGTAGGGAGTTGATGGAAGACTGAGGCTGATCTTAAAGAAGTGCTACTGAAGATAAATTTATGATGGGGGGGGGGGGGGGTTCATAATGGAAGCGATAGGGATTTCGTTATAATTTTGGATTTGGACACTACATAATAAATTATTCAAAGCCACAAACCATCCAGTGGGTTTTAATTATTGTTTCTACTATAGTGTAGTGTAATACTTTATTTTTATAATTCCAGGGTCCAAATATAATAAAACATTTCATTTTCTTACATGGAGGTGAGTTACACTTCCAAACAAATTATTTTATAATCATAAAATATATTATAAGTCTTAGAGGATTTAGTAAGGGTTCATAAAATAAATTAAAAAATTGAGATAAAGTCATATTATTTTAAAAAACATATATTTTTCTTATTATACATTTTATAGTAATTATTACGTCACTATTTGGATATTATGATGTCATAAAACACATAATATATTTATATTGTAAATATTGACTACACAAAAACATTACTATCATAGAAAATTATGAAAAAATCACTATTGGATAATTTTGATATTCTAATTCCAAAAATTATATCCAATTCTTCCCAATAAATTTCTATATATGAGAATTTTCAATTCTAAAATAAAAATTGACATTTTTTTAAAATGATGAGGTTTTGTCAATAAATATTTTCGAAACCTAATAAAAATTACATTTGGATTCATAAAAAATTTGATGATAATTTATATTTTAAAAATTAATTTAATATTAGTATTTTATTGGAATACTATTTCATTTAAAAATCCGTTAATTCTTTAAAATACATTTCTTAATTGAATTTTAATATTAACAAAAAATTATTTGAAGTATAAAAATTATTTAAAATGCTACCATAATAGGGAGAAAATATATTCAATATTCTATAAAAATAAACATACAAATTCCAACTTCCAGGGTGATTATACATATCCCTTTATTACACCAGCACATTCACTAAGAGTAAGGTTCATGATTGTGGGGATTTCATGGGTCCATTTGGTGAACATGATTTTGGATGTGATATTTATGTGCTTGAAATTATAATATAAAAGTTTTCAGTCATGCTTATGTTGTTGGATCCCAACTCGGTCTTTATCTAGGGAAAATACCAAAAATGAAATCTCTCTTAGATGATCTGATTGATGTGCATCATTGGATATGATCCTACGGATTGAGGCCATCACTTCCTATATTTTTTCTAAATGGGTTTATTAAAACCCTGTATTTATATTAGTCATATGATCGCTGATCAATGACTACATTATCGATGGTGAAGATATATAACTCTCATTTAAATACAATATGATATGATAAAAAAGTGAATATTTTATCTATATACATAATAAATCTAATTAAATAAAAAATGGAAATTTTATTCCTAATTGTTCGGCTCGTTACAAAAACCGTGAAGTTTTTACATATGAAACCGAATGCCCCGTTTTCAGCCATAAGAAGTGTGTGAATCGATTGACCAAACCAGGATGACGCCCTCCAATATTAAAGTAAACTCATATTGAGAGTGTTTCATTAGTTGACAAACTATTTTGAATCCCATGAACCCACATATGAGTAACCATGATCCCCAAATAGTATGGGTGCAATGTTATGGAACACTATTTTTCAAATTGTGTAGCCCACACAGGAAATCACATGCATGATATATTAAACACCAATAATATAATTAAAAAACATTGAACCACTATTTCTTATCCCTAAAAATACCTATACAAAATTTAATGATTTCCATCACATTTGGAGGCTACATATATGTTTCTATGGCTCCCAAATTCTCAAACTTTCGATATGAAAGATCATACAAAAGGAATTCGACTATCTTCAAATTTGTGATCTATTCATTTTATGGGTCCTATCACTCCTATATTTCTCCCCATTTTAGAGTCATAATTAAAAATATTTTTATTTATTAGATCATGTTATTAATGTATATTGTTTCATTGTATTATGACTTTATGTTTTCAATCTATATTTCTGCCATTGTTGTCAATTTGATTACTTACATCAAATGATGGGTTGTTCTATGGAGAGTTTTCTTGAATGATCTGGATGGAGGTGGTCTAATTTATAATTTTCATAGTCATAATATCATTCTAGTGTGGTAGTTGTTTTTTCAAATTTCCATGTTGTGAAATTACATTTAAATAATAAACATAATTGATTTCCATTAAATAATGAGAACCTTCATAGTTCTTGTTGGACCCATTAGAAATTATGGGCCCGACATGATGGAATCCCATGAGAGGATCCAATTAATGTTTATATTATCATTATTTAATGTAAAATTGGAAATAATAGGCATATTAATTTGAAATAAATCTGTATTTCATGTTTGATAAAGGTAATTAAAGGGTTGATTGTCTTAACATTGAAGTTTTGTTGAAATTTCATATAAATGGTGATTAAAAGATTACTAGATAAATTGCTCGTGTTATTAATAGTGATAAAAATTAATAACTGTGGTTCTGTTTGATAAATGATTTGATACATTGTGATTAAAATGTTTCATGAATGTTTTATTAATGTGGAACTATGATTTGTTATATTTTTGAATGATTGATCTGTTAGTTTTGGGTCATGGACTGCTACTCCAAATACCCATGGGTTTCAAAAAAATATTATCTAGTTGTTAAATGCATGTATAATAATAATGATTTATAAGTCAAGGATTTTTCTCCAAATACCCATGGGGTTCCAGACTACTTCTCTAGGACCCAGAGATATTCACACTAGACTGATGTTCATTGTAGTCATGAGAAGTGTAACTATAAAAATGATATGGTGTACCAAATAAAATTAGAATTCATTTTAATTATAAAATCCCTTGAGAGGATTAAAATGATATATCCCTTTAGTGCATGGTTAAATTCCCACATAGGATGATGCATTTATCATGTCACTGGAAAAAGAATAATAAATATGAAACCATGTTACTTTTTCATTTCATATTTATTATTTATAATGCAACATATACTTCTATAGAATGAATATTTAATTATTAAACATTGGTGGTGTCGTACTGAGTTTTATTCACACCCTACCCAGGTTACCTAATTGGTACCAAATTAGACAACATGTTTGAAGGACAGAATTTTGGAAAGATATATTTATTGGATGATTGAGTTTGAATTTGTGACGACGTATTAAGAATTGAACTATAGATGATGTTTGGACCCTATTGAGCGTTTTTTTGTTTCTTTATTTTATGTTTTCATTATGCACTTAGTGAATATATGAAATGACATATCCACTACTTTGGATTGTGGTCATTTTTTCATATTTTTGATTTATTCATGTATTATTGGGTTGATTATTGGTTATTGTGTTATCTTGGTTATTTTTCATCTTGATTTTCACTATTTTTATACATTTAAAAATATGTTATAGTCACCCAATGTTACATGTTGGACCCTCATTACTAGTTACTATCATTTGGTTCATGGGTGTGTGCCTGAGGTTATGTCGCCAACCAGCTTTGGAAAATGATATGTGGATCCTGGTCTAGGAATTTAAACTTATTCAAATCACCCCTATATGTCTCAAACTATTCTCTAATGCATTGAAGTGTAATCAAAAGTAATATTATTAAACTTAGCTTCAATTCCACATAAATTTATTTACATTCTTCATTTTAAAGGAATATGGTTCCTATATGAGTTCACTATGTGAGGGGATTATATTATTAGGATATATTTTCCCCATTGTTTCAAAAATAAACATCCAATGCAACATAAATATGTATCTCAGACAGAATAGTTGTTTTTGGGACAATATTTAATAAATTCAATCATTTATTGATCCACTAATAAACACATTATTGAGATTATATGTTCCAACATGAATATATATGTAGAAGGAATTCAAAGATGGAAAATTTTACAAACAACATCTCATTCACTAGGGTATTTTGTTCAATCCTCACGTTATAATTATTATTTTCTATACTTTATAAATATAGAAGAATAATTTTTTTAAATACAACCGTAAACTAATTAACATAGTCTCTAAAGACTCAATTCATTAAATAAAATGATATAGTGGGGGAATTTTAATACCAATATGAATAACCATAAATTCATAATACCCTTATATTTTATTAAATGGTTCATGATTATGTCCTCCTTCTTGAATTGTAATTTTTGATATCAAAAATTATGATAAATCATGGAAAATATTATTCACCTCAAAATTGATTGAAAAAATCAACAATAAATTATAATCATATTATATTTCCAAAAATAAAAATATTTTTATTGATCCATAAATATTATTTATTAAATAATAGATGCACCCCAATGTGATGTATATCAGTGAATTAATACCTTTTTGACATTTTAATATAGTTTCCTCTTTCATCTTTTAACTCAATATGGATCATTAAATATGAAGTATACAAATTTTGTGTATCACCAAGTATGTATTCTTTTGAAAACCTATATTAACAATTTGGTGGAACAAGAAGAAAATATTATGGAAAAAACAATAAAATATCTTAGAATAAACTTATATTTTATTTTATTTTATCATAAATCATATAAGTTAAACACCCCATTGGAATATGAATCATGTCCCATACAATGGATATAATTTCTTTTAGAATTTCTTATTTTTCATCACACTAAAATATAATCATTGGTTGCTTAGGAATATGAAACCTGAATCACTTACGTAAAAATTGATATGAAATTTAAATAAATCAAGATAATTTATTCCTAAGATAACATGAATTTCATTTATAGGGATAATGATGAGATTTTTAGGAATCACATTCCCACAAACTGCGACTTTATATGAATCTTATATTTGAAATGTTATCATCATAATATTATAAGTTTTCTATTTAAATCAACCATCTAAGAGATTATTAGTTATTGTGAAACCCATTGAAAATTCATTAGATATAAAAGTCTGTGTATATCCAGATTAAAATAGAACATTATAAGTATTATAGGAGATGATTTGTGTAACTTTAAAAAATTATTATCAAAATAAATATGAGTATCACAATATATTTCCATTTTTCTCTTAGATAAAGAATTTTTCATCATTGATCATCATGATTATCCTTAAAATTTAGCAATTGGTTTCTATAATTCCATTCATCCTATCATTTTAATCATTGGTGTGTGGATGGAGTATTCTGTTGAGATTTTTCATTCTTTCCTTCATTGATTGGTCTCTTCAAACAACTTCAACATTAAATTTCCTAATTATATTCCTTTAAAAAAATAAAATATTTACTACTCAACATGAAACAATTTCCTCCTTGTTTTCTTCCACACATTGAGAATAAAGGAAATATCAACTTCTTCTCTCAATGTTTTATAATTTACATAGAATTATGTGGTTAATTTATTATCATAACAAATAGATTGATGGGTAACAACTATACCTATATCCACCTTTAAAGAACATCCAATGATTTATTTATAAATATTAGGGTCCCTTTTGGATATCTACCATTGGAGGATTGGTTTTACACAACTCATAAACCAAACAACATTCCTTATATGTTAGATGACAATACCAAAAGCATATTTTGTAAGACTATTATGATTATCTACATTGTCAATAATAGATTCATCATCCTTATACTTTATATAAATTAATTATTTCACTATTTTCAAATAAATAATAGAAATAGAATAATTATTTAAATCTAAAATCATTAAAGCATCTCATACAATGAATAAAACTTTATCCCCTTTCCTCATGTTACTTACAAGATGCTACCATTGATAATCTACTCATTCGGAATGTTAAGAAGAATTCAAATAAATTTTCATTATCCGTTAATCAGAAGACATAAAATTAAATTTCAACGGTTTTAATTCATTTCCCATCAATAAAATGATAATCAGGCCCAATAATATATGGTGTATGTTACATTATGTATGAATGGAAACCCAGTTTTCCCCTAATTTTTTTATTGGGGACCTCAATATGATTCATATCTATAGAGAGTACGGATGGCATACCCAAAATATACTTTATTCCATATCCCATAATTTTTTTTTCTCAAGTGAAAAATGATTTAATTTTCCTTAAAATTCATTAGTAACATGCTTCCATTGAGTTCTATCCACTGAACAAAAAAATATAATGTGTAAAAATAGAATCATACATGAAACTATGTAATCATTAAAAATAATTTATAGGTTGTCTTAATCATGAACAACTATTTTCAAAATATGAACCCAGAGTTTTAAATTAGATCATCCATGGTCTTCATCAACTCTAATACATCATGATGGTTCATTAAGAATATGTGACATAAACCAATCATATCCCTTTGGAGATTCAATCCAAAGAGTAAGTAATGGAACACTCACTATAAATATTAATTATGGATAAGATGTACTCAAACATCTCCTTTCAGGGTTATGAACCCCAAACACTTCTATTCAAAAACCATTTCCACATACTTTGAAGCTTAGTGAATTTTATTTTTTATTTTTTTGAATACCTGGATAATCTAAAAGCTATTAGACTTGTATTAGTGTATAATGAAATGCGTCGATATTTCTAGTATACTGTGTTGGAACAAAAATTATAAAATTAAAAGACAATAAAAATAGTTTTCTCTTGAATATTTGATGGTTAGTGTACTTTTCAACCTCTATTTTTCATATCTAACCATTGAAATGATATTGTGATACCCTAAGAAGATTATTTATATTAAAATGAGTGTATTGATCCTGAATCAACTATGGAATTAGTTTTTTTTATAGTGGATGGTATGTATACCTTTCACCCCTTCTAATCCAAATAAAAAATATAGATCACACGTGATTTAGAATTTTATCTTTGATAAAGTGGGTTTTTATGATTATCATCATCATTAATCTAAATATTTGATCACTAGTTACCATAATCGTACTTACATTTGAAACAATGGAGTATGTTAGGTGTATTATGTTGAGATTTTTCATTGTTAATTCATTTAATGGCCTCTTAACCTCAGTTCAACATTCTATTTTATGATGAACTTCCTTTAAACACTTCAAATATTTTCTATTCCCCTTATGAAAAAATCATACATTTCTCTATCCATACATTGATCATAAATGATATCTCATCGTCTTCTCTCCATTGTTTTTATTATTTCCTTTAAATTTCATCATTATTTTATTATCAAAACCATGAGAATAATGGATAACACCATGGTTCTGAGTTTGAGTCCTCGCAAGGGAACATGCACTATATGCTAACAAACCTCTCGTGGGCCCCTCTACCATATTCAGAACTATCCTAATATCAAGGGTTGGCAACCTTGGGGCTCGCTGGGGATGTACGGTGTGCTGGTTGGGAGGCAACCCCAATACCTCATTACCCAAGAGCACGTTTTCCCGCCGGTCACGAGTGAGTTTGTAAAAGCTTGTGGCATCCTAACCCCAAGGTTCCGAGTTTGAGTCCTCGCAAGGGAACATGCCCTATATGCTATCAAACCTCTCAGGGTCCCCTCTTCCACATTGGTTACTAGCCTAACCCCAATGGTTTTCCACCTACGACGTATTGGTGGGGAGGTTACCCCAATACCACGTTACCCAACAACATGTTTTTCCGACAAGGAATGGGTGAGTTGGTTAATGGTGGTGGCATCATGACCCTGAGGTTCCGAGTTTGATTCATTGCATGGAAACATTCAAAATATGCTAACAATCCTCTCGTGGTCCCATCTAGCCCATTGGGAACTAGCCTAAGCCCAAGGGTTGGCCACCTTGGGCCTCGCTGGGGACTTGCGGCGCGTAGGGGGGGATGCCACCCCAATACCTCATTACCCAAAAACACATTTTCCATTGGGGCATGTGTGAGTAGGTTAAAGGTAGTGTCATTCTAAAACTAAGTTTCCTAGTTCGAGTCCGCGGAATTCAACATGCACTATATTATAACAAACCCATCATGGTCCCCTCTACCTCATTGGGAAATGGCCCTAGCCCAATGATTTGCAACCTTGGGCCTCACTGGGGAAGTGTGGCGTGCTGGTAAGAAGGCCACCCCAATACCTTGTTACCCAATGACACATTTGGCCTGCGGGGTAGGGGTGAGTTGTTTAATGGTGGTGGCGTCCTGACCCTGAAGTTCCGAGTTCGAGTCCTCACAAGGAAACATAGACTATATGCTAACAAACATCTTGTGGGACCCTCTACCCCATTTGGAACTGGCCTATGCTAAATAGTTGGCCACCTTGGGCCCCACTGGGGACGTGCTATGTGCAGGTGGGGAGGCCACCCCAAAACATTGTTACCTAACAACACGTTTGGCCCATGGGCACATGTGAGTTGGTTAAAGTCAGTGGCGTCATGACCCCAAGGTTTCGATTTTGAGTCCTCAAAAGGAACCATGAACAATATGCTGACAAACCTCTCCAGAGCCCCTCTACCACATTGGGAACTATCCTAAGCCCAAGGGTTGGCCACCTTGGGCCTCGCAGGGGATGTGTGGTGTGCATGTTGGGAGGCCACCGTAATACCTCATTACCTCACTACACATTTGAGGGTTCTTAGAGATCTTCGTCATCATGATAACTTCCCCCTATGAAATTCCATAACTGTAATGACTCGGAGCTATGCTCCCCCTCTTTATCAGAGGGGGGAGGCCCACTATATCAAGGAAATGTCCTCATTCTGTTAACCAATCCCAACCATCATCTTTCATTTTCGAGGATCCAGCTCTCTCCAAAAGTCCCTGACCTTTTTCAAGGGGCTCTACAACATCTTATTTCATCTACAAAGCATAATCATGCATCAAATTTATTCAATATCACTGTTGGTGACCCAGTTTCATCATCAACACCCTTCACTTTATTATTTTGATCGTTTTGTGTTCAAATTTTTGGATCTTCATGACCGCGTGGTAGTCAGATTAAATGATATGAGGCATATTATGATTCATTTTGAGATGGAGGATGACTATATTACCACCTCATCCGGAGCCCCTCGACGTTGTAATAGAGATCCATTTTATCTATTTTTATGGAGTCATGACTTTCACATGCGGCGTGATCCCTCGGTGATGGAGACATGGGTAAGTCTCGTTGGCCTTCCACTCTCCTTTCAAAACACCTCTATTTTGTGTTCCACTGGGAAAATGAATTGTTGATACTTGTTATCTGATCACTGAATAGAGGTAGTGTTTCACCCCATCTGTCCATGAATTTGAGTGGATGTTAACATTGTGAGGCTTCTAGTGAACTGTGTTTGGATCACAAATGGTTAGGACTTTCATTGGAAAAATTATGTCAAATTTGAATAATGGATGTTGTAATGGGTAGCATGTGGCTGTTTCAGGCATGGGAAATCTATTTTTTGTAATAAAGGGTTTACTGGAGCTTCACTGGGGGTATTGAGAATGGGCACTAGTGGTTGTGATTTACCTTGTTTAGCTGTGCTGTTGGTGAAGGATTCTTGTAGGAGTACAACGTCAAGGTGTAATCCTACTAAAGTATTTGAGAAGTCAACATCCACTAGATAGGTTTTTCTGAGGTGCAATCTCATGATGATGTGGTCAATGGAGGCCACAAGACCCAATGTTTAGGAATGTTTTTGTTCACTCAAAATTTGATCTAGGTATTTCAAATGCAATTTTAGGGGATAATTCTATGGAATATGGTTCCTTGCAGTCGGATCCTATGATTAAGCAGCATTTGGACTTTGTTGTTCATGACTTGGGGGATGTGGAAGTACCTGCTGAAGAGATACAAGGGTGGGATAATGATCCTGCAGGAATGGTAATCACGGTTTCCACTGGCAATCAATTTCATTATGTAGATAATGAGGATTAATCACATGAAGAGGAGGATGTTACAAGGGAGGGTGCAAGCAATTTGTAGCTTGATTTATTGAAGGATTTTGAATCTAGAGAAGGTTTTTTGCATAATATTGTGGAGTAGTTACTATGTCTTACCATGACTACCTCTAACAGACATGACCAGGGGGAATCAGGATTGAATGATTGCTACCAAGAGGTGAAAATCCTTTAAAATTGGGGAGACATCTCATACAGTGATAAAGGAAAGGAGAATGGTGTGGCCCAACCTTCCCACAATTCTGTTCTTCTGGGTGGGAGCATAAAGGTGCACGAGAATGTGGATTCTAGGACTGCCCCTCAATAACAAAGGTCGTGGAATGACAACTCATATCTTCTAAAGGCTGATGTCTACAAGGTCTTCTATTGGTAAGGAATGTTTTACTATACAATCATCGAAGGAGTTTATATCATTGGAGAAGTTTAATATTAGAAGGAAATATTCCAATGTTCTCAAGAATTATAAAAGTTCAGAGTGGGAATCAACTACTTTGGAGGAATAAATCTTTAATAGATGAGGTGACGGGTATAATTTCTATGATTTGTAGTTGTCTTTTTTTCATTTTTGTACTCACTTAATTCATTATTTTAAAAAATGGTTAGAGGATTACCTCTAACAAATATTTTCTAGTATAATACCCTTACATGTAACTCTTATGTAGACATGGTTTTGTTCCACTAAAGAAATGACAAGCCTAAAATATTGGTTGGATGATAATAAAAGAATCATACCTTTGTTATCTTGAACAATTTTCCTCCTAGGCATTATCTGATTCATAATCCTACAAATTCATCCCATGTAATTCCTTAACCATTTTCATATGAAAAATAAAATGTAATTACATATCATAAAAAAAATTATATTACTCATATCAATCTATGGAGTCAATTTTATCCGATTTCCAATTGTACATGATAATTATAAAACATTGGTATTCAATTAAATCCATAGGATAAAAAACTAAAAAAAAAATTTCAGGTACTTGACATTGGAGAATAGAAATTTTATTTTTCATTGTATTGATCCACTTCTTAAAAACAAATAGTTATGTAGTCCCACTAATAGAAGGTGGATATTTCCTAATGGTGGAATCAACAAAATGTTGTTCCTTTTATTGAAAATTTATATTCATATAATTATTCATATCATGATATTTTTTCTTAATGAGATAAAAAAGTTTTTTTATTCCATATCCTACATTGGATGGATTCTCATGTGTACAATATTTTAATTCTCCATAACATTGAAAATTTACATAGTTCCTCCAAGTTCCATATATTGACTAAAACCAAAATTACATAGATTGTGAATAAATAATCATGGTGGGAAACCACATAGTCATGAAAAATCATTTAGTGTATGTCTAAATCATGAAACATTTTTCTCAATCCATAACGACTTCATTTTAACCATGGTTATCCATAATCATCATTGATTCAAATCCTTCATGATGGTTATTTAAGAAATGTGTATAAATCCTATAATATACCTTATGTACATCAATATAGTGGTGTGGTTATGGAACATTCATCGTGAACCAAAATGATGGATGAGACATACTCGACTACATCTTTTCTGGTTTATTACCCCTACATGGATATATTCCAAAATAGTGGCTACTCATATTGAACCCAAGTGAGGATGATGTTGAATTTTTCATTACCTAGACAATATGAAAACTATTTATTTGGTTATAAATTTGAATGAAATGTGTTAATTACGCAAGGAATTTTCATCACCATGGAATTAAAAAAGGGGGAAGATAATAAAAATAATGATTTTCATTAATATAAGTTGGAAGAATACATGAATACCGTTGAAATGGAAGATCATTCAATTTAAAATTTTATTACATGATGATCATTATACTAATTCCATTGGGGAAATATATTGAAAAATAATATTTTAGGTGAGAATTATTTTTAATATCATATGAAGTTTTTCTGATATTTCGTTATTGAACTTTTAAAAAAATGGGAAACCATATCCACTCTAGTAGAAAATATTAGTAATATATGGTATTAATACTCTGAATTATGGGATCCAACCCATGAATGGGAATCCATGGGGGAATGAGATGGTGGGTGTTTATAGATCCCAGAATTGGAACTCATGTAATATGCATATGAGGATCAACGGAACATAGAACTATTAGAATAGAAAGGCGGACTGTGCCTGTGTGGTATGTATTAGTGAGGGTGTGTGTGTGATGTTTCATCTTTCAAGACCTAAATATAGATTAACATGAATGTGTAATACCAACAGTTATTAATGAGAACATAGAAAATCAAAAGAACAATGTGTGAAATGTTCGATGTGGAAAATATTAACCCATAAAGGAGATATAAATAATCATCACTCCATAATCAGATATATCCATGTCATCTATTTGGTTGTCTTAATTCTATGCCATTTTAGGCTCTACACATGAGCTCAAAAACTATTAACATCATTATTTTCAAATGGGGATTTTGTACATATGTAGTGATCATCATGTATAGCTAGAATGAATTCATATCTAGAAAAGATGACCACAAACCTAAATTCATGAAATCATCACTTTTATGAAAAAAATTTAATTGAGGATGTTTTACTAATGTGAAATGCGAATGAAATAATGTTGCAGACGATGAGTATTCATGTCTGAGGATAATCCGTGATATCATTTTTTCATATTAACAAGATAATTATATCAAGGTGGAAGAATCATTAATGTTATGATTACTTGAATATAAATATCATTGGAAAATAATAATGGAAATCTATATAATTTTTTTAATATTTAAATCCTTGGAAATATCAATAGTAGACTAATTTTGTGAGATTTTTGAATTATTATTCTCATGAAATAAAAAATTGTATCTAATGTGGTGATATTCTGGAGTGAATAGATGAAATATAATATATATATCTATGTAAGTACAAGGGTTTTTTTCTACTGATTGTGCATTATAAAACAATCTCACCATTATTGAGAAACGTGGAATCATTATTATCTGGTTTTTGTAAAGATGAAGTGGAATTTGAGAGTTAGCCTATATGAAGGAGGATATAATATTTGTATTAACTTTTTAAAATATGTATCTTTAATATTTCAAATTTCATGAAAGAATTTTTTAGACTATAAACATGAATGGATAAGAAACTATAAACTACTCCGAATACATGTGGAAGAACATAGATTCGCAAAACCACTTGTAAGCGACGGTATTGAGATCATATACACCAATGAACCTATGAAAAAGAAGATAATGATAGGAAATATGTTGAGGTAGAAAGGAATAAGGACATTTTATATATCCTATGGAGGATAATTCACTCAATGTCTATTGATCATCATCTCTATAATGTTATTTATTTTCAAAGAAACATGGTAACACATCCAAGGTAATTTCATTTGTCAATTTATTTTTAATAATAAATAGAGAGATTTGTTTGTTTGATAATAACGATAACACAATGAAGAAATTTGTAAAATTAATATATGATAACCTCAATAACAAACATGCAATGTTCATTTATTTTTATAGTGGTTAAAATCTCTGGAGACCAAATATTGAATAATAATGATATTTGACGGGATTTTTAAAAATTTATAAATCTTGATTCACCACCCTCATAAAGTTTATCACATGTTATGTGATATTTTAAAATTATAGAATCCATAAATTTAAAGTTTTCTATTTTAATGGAACTATTTTCTTTACCATAACTTATGACATTATTATATATAAAGGATTATCCTAGTCATCCCCACTAAATTTTTCTCACCCTATTTTTTAGAGATTCTATAATCCTTCCTCTAAAAATTACTATATAGAACCATTATTTTCATATATAGGTATTACTATATAATAGATGAATATCGAATACATTATTTTGAGATCAACTATATAAATTTATTGGTCATTTTACAATGGAAATATGGATACCTAAAAAACATTATCATATATCATCTACAGCATATCCTACATAAGTAATCAAAATATTAATCCTTCTTATACATTTCATCCATAAAAACATCCTTCATATATATATGAATGGAGAATTATGAAAGGGTTAGATCATATTCATTTTAAGTATAAACAATATATATCAATGATCTGATATGATTAACAATATATTTGGTGTATGAAAACACGAATATTTCAATTTAAAACCATACAATATATATGTGACATCATGATACTATTTCATGGAATAAATCTCCATAGTTTATAACATATAGATCATAAAGGTATCAAATAACACAATCCATGATCACATTAAATTTGTATAAGACATATTTTAATTTCTTACACATATTCATAGAAAATAATTTCCATAGTATTCAAGGATCACTAATAATACTATTATAGTGGATTATTTTAAATCACCATTACACCATTTGGGTTATTGTTAACACCCAAGACTATCATATTTTATATATTCACATACACAACTAGATCAACATACATTTATAATATTATTTTTCTTATGATATATCCATCATTAGCAATTTCATTAGAGGGATATATAATTCTTGTCCACCCTTCCCAAAATAAAAATTATATATATGTGTGTACCACTGGATCATAAAATATTTATCATATCATAACCTATGAAAAAAATGTATGATTTATAAAAATTTCATCCGTATAAAACCAATGTAAAAGAAACAGGTTTTATAACCATTTCATCAATTCCTTGTAAAATAACCCATAGAGAAATAATGTGTTTCAAAAAATAATAATTAAATTATCATTTAATGAAAATAAAAAAGGAAATAGAATCATAATGAAAATTTCATCATATTCATATACCATCTAAATTAACAATATGGTTGGAATCGTGGGTTCATATCCCTAGTAATGATCTGGTAATATCGAATCACATAATCCTAGATGAAAAATTCCTTCAAAATAACTCTTGGAAAATTGGATTTGGAAAAAAATCCCCATGAAATCACTTATTTAATGTGTCAAAATTTTCCAAATATTAAAAAAATATTTTAATATATGAGATAATTCAACACATGAAAAGGAAGATTCAATACATTTATAAATACGGATAGTATAAAATGACCTTCTTGCAATGTTTGTGAAAATAATGATTATATTCACAATTTGGGAAACAAGTTAAAAATACCTTATTTATAAAATGAAAATAAGACACCTATTAAACCATTTTAAAAAATATTAAACATGTTTGAAACAAAATTTAAAAATTCATAGTATAATATAAAAAACAATTCTGAATGATTTTTCTAAAAAATTTACATGGAAGAAAAATTGATTTTTGACCGAAGATATATAAATAAATTAATTTTTCCATTAAAATATTATTTTGGTATCATGATTTTTTAAAAGGGGAAAATGAAAGGAAATGTTGAATTTAATATAAAAAAAATAGGAGAATAAAATTCATGTGATTATAGGGATTTTCATTATGACATTTCATCTTTCAAACCTTAATCATAAACATTTCTAGAAAACAATGATAGTGTAACATAAAAGCATTATCACTTTTCTAAAATTTTAATTGTAATGACCATGAAATAATAAATTATAAAGAAAAATAAAATAAAATTTCTTTAAAATAATTATGAATATATATAATTTTTAATGGAACAATAACACCTCATAAAAGAATATATGTGAATAACATAACATATGTCTCCATGAAAACAATTCGAGATGATAAACCCTTACCTCAAGTGTTATATTTCTTCATATGCATTAAAAAACCCCATATAATAAATACAGATGACTTATTCTAGTAATATATATCTACAATCGTATATATCATACCATATATTACATTACCATAACATCTTATATCAAATTTAATAACAATTATTTATTAAATTCTCTATTTTGGGTGATAAGTGCCTTATTTTCCGTGCATGATTTGGTTCCAAAGTCTTGGTAATTATAATTTAATCCTTGTTAATGTGTATCAATAAGGATAAAAGTAATATTAATATCATATATATTCATTATACATAGATAGATTCATCCTTAAAAGGTAGATAAAGAAAAATAAATTTCACAATTCACAAAGATTATAGGTTGTACATACACTTGAATAATGTTTCGATTTTTTGATTGATAGAAAATGGTTAATAATAATTAAAATTTAAAAAAAATTATTTTTTGGCCCATAGGAAAATTTTGGTCTTCTTATCTCTTATTAGTAGTTTTAATAATCTCAAATAATGTCTATTCATATTAATCATATAAATTAATATTAATCGTATCAATTCATATTAATCATATCAATTCATATTAATTATTTATAGACTATTAAATAAGTAATTTATGTTTCAATATGTGAAATTATAGTCATCTATGATCTCACATAGATTTGAAACATTCTATTTAAATTTATATGGTAAGATAGTCCAAATAAAAATATATTCCACGTATAATAGACTTATACCGATAGAAAGAGATGAGATCCCGACAATGGAGATGACCTACTGAGGAATATGACTTATTGATGAAGAAGACCAACTGATGCATTTGAAATACCTATGTAGACTACCTTGTAACATCCCAACCTTTTCCACCATTAATACAGTGACTGGACCGATGGGTTACATGACCTCAAGCACATCTCCCTGAACGCCAGAGGATGACGACTAGCAACGAGGGCCTTTTTCTATCCAAGGGGAGACTATTCACTCATAGGTAATAGGTATTACCACATTAGAAGTAAACCATAAGTAATAATAAATATTGGAAAAATATAAATGAATAAATTGTAGTAGAATAAATGAGAATAATCCAACTAACTAATAATCATGTTTAGAAGCTCACAAAATTGTGGCATGTCATGATGTCTTTCTAAACCGAAAACAAGAAAAATAAAAATCCGGACATTCTATCATCTAAAAATAGAAGACACAAATCAACAATTGTGTCATGAGAAAGGCTCGGTCCTCTTCCCTAGTCTCCATCCAATGCATCAAGATTGAATCAAGCATAAGAAGAAGCACACTTCCCTTTCACAATACCTGCAAACATTTAATCTACTTCGGTGTCAAAGATGCCCGAGCAGGGGGTGAGATAAAATCAAAGTAGGCCAACACCCACATTGCTTAAACCATCCATTTCGTGCTATAATAAAATGCATTGTGTCATTATATAATAAATTCAGATTATGAACTAAGAGCCATAAAATAATTAACTCAGCCTCGGTTCCCAACGACACTCATCCCTAATCACCTGCATCGGCCTGAGCAGGACGTCTGAAAGAAGTACCTATAAGAAGAATTCATGTAAACATATATATAAATCCTAGAAAATCATGGTTAAAAAGGAAAAAGAATACCACCAATATTGAGCTATAACATGGGGTATAAGTCTTGTGTCAACCAGGTGTGCATCAATATGTGAGAAAAATATCACAAATCTCAAGAGGCTCAATGGGCATTAATATAAAACTTCAGTGCATCATTATTATTATTCAAGTTGAGAGTTGGAGTCTGAGCCGGTCTTGAAGTTATCTCTATGGAACATCCATCAATTTACTGAATACCACATAGCTCGTCCAATTCAATCATTCAAAAGTCCAAGTATCACTCTTGGAATAAAATTACCCTTAGTCCATCCCGTTTATGCAAAAAGAGGTTGAGCATCATCAGAGGCTGGCTTAGCCACATTTTCAATAGATCCATCTCTGATGGTCCCTTTTGGAACCAGTATAAATCATAAGTATAGGGATACATAAGAAGTCTCGGTCTGGAAAATCCAAAGAAACCACACCCGGTGCGTAGTGGTAAACAGCCTGAAAAGGAGGGTCTAAGTGTGACACTTAATATGGAACTCACCTTCTTTCCCTCCCAAAATATAACTAAAGTTTTCACATCAGTAGATATGACATAATTAGTATATGAAATTGCATCTTGAAAACTAAACAGATTCACCCATACATCACATGGTATAAATTAATTATTATAGTATAATAATCGTAACAAGTCAAGATACCGCATCAACAGAAGTAGATAAATGAATTTTTTAAAAAATAAATAATTCATCACAGAAAACAACCAAAGATCCAACAATTCAAGATTCATTATTATTCTAAAATAATTATTTTAATTAATCACCACAAAAATAGGTTGTGCAAGACAAGTCGTTAATTGAATTAAATGCTCAAAAATTCACTTTTAAATAAATTATTAATTAATAACAAAAACTACCATAGATTCAACAATACAAGGATCATAATTATTATAAAATATTTATTTAAATTATACAAAACAAAAATAGATGGCACAACACATGCAGTTAAATAAATTAAATACACAGGAAAACCGAATTTATACTAACCACGTCGGCACATCCAAAGTGGTGTCTAGCCACGTTGAAACACTTTAAAATTTTTAATTTATAATAATTAGAGCTAAGATAATTAAGCATAACAATTAAATCAAAGAAGTTGGGTAATTTTGATGAAATTCATTCGGCACCAACTAACGACACAACAATGTGTTTCTAAAAATCGCGACGAAAATGAGGGAAATAGAGTAAACGCCCAACCGTATGGTCGTATTTGATCCTATGATCCATGGTAGGCCTTGATTTGACATAAAACGGAAGAAAATAGATCATTTTAGGAAAACCCAAAAATAGGGTAAATTCCTTCCATGTTGAACAGAAAAAAGGATGGAGATTGGGATCAAATGATTCTTGTGTGTGGGATAAGCTATACAGAGAGGTTTAAATTGTACCTAATGGCGATGAAAACAAACGTTGAATGGAGGCATGGCAATCTTCTGAAAAGATATGGAGGTGGTGTGTACCACCTAGGGAGAAGGCGTGCGACACACACATGAGTGTAGGATAGAAAAGAAAGAAAGAAAAAGGAAAGGAAAGAAAAGAAAAAGGAAACAAAAACAAAAAGTAAATAAATAAAATAATAAAATAATTGTGGAAGAAATGAAATAAATAATTAAAATGGTCTTACAACATTTTAATTATTTTTAACTTATCTCCAAACATATCTATTTTATTATTTATTTTTATCCCTCAATAAATTCTATTAATTTTTAAAAAAGTTATTATTCTATTTCAACTTTTTTTAATTATATTTAGCCAGAATATAGATCCATGGAACTATGTAAAATTTTTACATAAAAAATGAGCAATTATTTAATTAATTTTATATTTCCTTCAGAACTAGAAGAGAAGGGACAAGTAGTCACCCCCCAGTTGCATTAATAATTTAGGCAACAAAAGTAAAATGGTATGCACCTTGATTTAAGTTGAGTTGTTAAAAAATAAAAATTAGTATTATTTATTATAACTCATTAATGATACCATTAATAATTTTAAAACCACATCTATTTAAAAACCTATAGCACATATTAAATTAATATTGATTACACATTTGTATTATATTAGAACAATTAATATTATCACATTTATTAAATTGCTCAGTTATTTTTTACAGAGTGACACAATTTATAAATTATGAAAGCACATTTTATATTTTTAACATAAACACAAATAATAATATTAATAATAAAATTTTTATTAGTATTTCTAACTATCCAAAAAATATATTTATAACCAAAATAATTTATTTTCAGGTACGATCGCACCAAAATGACTGATGTTCGCATGAGTTATACCCATCCTAGGGTAAACCCCACATCCTGAAACTATTGGTTGTCTTGGATTTCTCATTCGACACATCATTATTGAGAAAATAATTATTTATTATAATAAAAATGGAATATTTAATTATTTAAAAAATAATGATGGTATTAACAAATGAATGGTTTCCAAACACCCGAAGTGAATCCTGGTTATACCCTTCCTAGGGTAAACCAGGTGCTCCTGACCAAATGGCGGTCTCAGATGTCTCATATGACACACCATTAGAGTGTTATTTCATTTTTTAAAAAGAAACACGTGGGTATGAATAAAATAAATTTAATATTTTTATTATATCAACGTCAAGAGTCTACAATTGTTGGAACCCCATGATGACTCATCATCAAAATCTGAAAATATTTCATAGAATATTCCAAACTCTTATTACGACTTATACCCTTAATTTAATTTATAACCATTTTAATATTAATCTAATTAATTTAATAATAATTTTTAAAAGAAACATCACAGTGTCAACAATAGGAAATAAAAAGTTCTGGAACTCGGTTTTAAAACAAACCTACCAAGCTAATGGAAATTTTTTTAATTTTCTTTGCTTTTTTGTTTAGTTCAAACCACAGAACATTATAAACTTATCACCTTAGAACTTCTCATCCCCAAGAAGACTTCGGGAACAACGTATCCTTCATATGATCCACAGGGTCATGTAGTATCATACAAAAGATTATGGTGGGTCTCTAAGAGCACAACACATGTTCAAACATTGGTTAGGAAAACAACACATAAACTATTAAGATCTAAGCCAACACTCATTTTCAACTGAAAAACCAAGACATTACCTATCCAAACATGTTCAGCTAGAGAGAAGACCATGTATCCATCTCATAACTTATGGAAAATTTTACTTCCCAACATAGATTTTGAAGTTAGAAGGAGACAATTTCTAGGTCATGACACCTTCCAGCATGGGAATTTCTTACAAAGAACACCCTTAAGTATTCTACCAATGCTTCTCATGTTATTTTTGAAATAGAAAAATGGTTGTTTATCATTGACCTAAAAGATAAAGTCAATCCATCATTTCATGACTAGCCTCTACAGACCCAAACAACACTCATCTCACCTGACGACGTGCCAGAAAAAGGTCCTTCACTGACTGCTTCATTGAACAAGATAGATAATGAGTCCGACCACTCTAACTAACTGTTTAAGATGATTCTCGGCTTAGACGGCCAGTGTTTTATGAACTGAAGTGTGATGCATCCTTCTAAGGTATGTCATATTCACCAAGAACACGTCCACCGAAAATCATACATGAATATCTGTGATGATTCCTGATTTAAGCATCACCGATCTTAATAAAATTTCTGAGGTAACCTCAGATCGACGTGAAATGAGTATAAAGAACTAACCTAAGGTATTCCATACACCATGATTATGAGTGAGACATTGGTAAAAGGATACGGCGTCTAAAACAGTTCATTGACTAAGCCTATAGGGACATCCACCTGGTGGTCACATAAAAAACAGCTGATGTACTAGAGTTCATCCAAATAATTCCTACACAGAAACCTGAGGGTCACTCAAAACTAAACAAAGCCTCGATAAGAAAGACATTTCAGCATGAAACACTGACAAAACAACCCTAAACAATTTTAACAACTTTTAATGCTTTCTCATGGCGTAAGGTCGACGATCTCTTTGTGAATCAAGGATGAAGGAATGTTTAGGGAGAATCTCGTCACTTAAGGAAGTGTACACTAAAAGGATTTGGATATTACCAGAAGAAATTTTTTTTAAAAATTGGAATGGAAACTCTACAAAAATGGCTACTGTTTCCAATAATTTCAGTCTCTGGAAGTCATCCCAAGCCTTGTGACAAACTTGATTGCTTCAACACATAACTCATTTTTCAACAGAGATGACCTGGAACGTATTTAATAATTAAATACATGATGATTTTATTGAACTCAAATAGTTCATCACAATGTTATGAACATGACGGTTCCATGTACATGAATGCATTCTACCCCGAGGTGATAGCGATGCAAGATGACTTTTAACTCGGCTGACAACATACAAAGTCATCCATCACTATAGAGAAGAGAGGTTCAAACGACCTATGAAAAAACTAATCATTCCTAAGTCATTCCTAACTAGAGAAAAATGAGCCTTACCTGATACTCATGCTCAAAACATAAGTCATGAAAAAATATGGCAACCCATATGAACAAGGGTGTCATTTTAAGAAAGGGGATCTGACTAAGGACAACGACATGATGAATTTTTTATTCCAATTCAACATAATGAGAAACTCAAACTGTCGTTATACAAGGGTCTTAAATACAGTAAATTTCTAAAATTTCCATATCCAAACCCTTTACATATAATCACATTTAATCCTTAATCATCAAAATATTTAATCAACACATAATGTACCATTTTTTAAAAACAAAACACAAGGAACTTGATCTTAACCAATGCCTCAAGGGAAAAATAGGAAATCATTATAATACTCCATTTTAAAATATTTACATTAATTGAAATCATGTCATTAATTAAGAAATCTATAACAATAAATTCTTTTTATGCCAATAAGGTGACCTACAAGGGACCCACTAAGCCGACCTGTGTTCATTTGAATGCAACCAAACAATAGTTGTTTAATTATTAAAAGTCACATCACCATACCGGGTTATCTCATAATGAACATGAATCAACTAGCCAACTTCTTCCTAGTAGTGCCTTTAGGTAGTTAACCAACTCAGTTGAAATTATAACATTCTAAAACACACATCACTCTAGTTTTATGGGTGGCTATCAATTTATGAATGACTATACACTTTATAGTTTTCTCAATTTGGCTCCCATTTAAAGGCTACCCACAAATTTTAGCAAAGAAAGAAATTAATTTAAAAAACTAGGAGGTCACTACAAGAGGCTAACCAAGAGAGACATATTGTTATCATAGAATCATAATATTTTAATTATAGAGGCATTCTAATAGTCATTAATGCATGATATAAGGGAAACATGGTATTAAATAGGCAGCATCGAAACAAGCTATAATAATTAATATATCACTAAAACGTGATATCTAAAAAGTCCTGAAAAATAATTACAAGACAAGGAATACATTCAAGGAACAAAATTTGAATCAACATGCAGCTTAAAATTAAACTACATGGCATATCACTATGCATGCTATGTGAATTCCTATGTGCCTATTATGATGAATGCAATGCTTCACCCTTACCAAAACAGACCAAGAGTAAAATATCATAATTTATGTAAATTCATAAGAAGTGGAAATTGCATCAATCACTTGAGGTGAAATCATATCAATTGTAACATAGAAATATATGAACCACAATCCCAACCCATGCCACATTTACATTTCTCGTATGTGGGGTGATCAGCCCTAGTCACTACTATTAACCTAGTGCTGACATATTCCTAGTCTCCTCTCTACCAACGCATAAAAAACAACACAAAAGAAAATAATTCCTTCGATAACCCTTTGTAACGACATGAATTGTATAACCTTTAAGATGGTGGTCAGATGGGTGGGTTACATGATCTCAAGAACATCTCCCCATACTCCAGAGGCTTCTGACTAACTGCGAGGGCCTTTTTGTGTCCAAGGGGGGGACTATGCCCTCATAGGTAATAGGCATTATCATAGAAGAATTAAAAAAAATTAATAATAAATTGTAGAAGAATATAAACAAATAAACTATTATAGAAGAAATTTGAAAAATCCAACTGAATAAGAATCAAGTGAGGAATCTCACAAAATATCTTCATGCCATGATGTCTTTCTAAAATGAAAATATGAAAAAGAGAAACCCAATAATTCTATCAAATAAAAAGAAAAGACCCAAAGAAACAAATGTATCCTAAACAAGGCTTGACCTTCTTCCCCAGTCTCCATCTTAAGAAACAAGAAACAATCAAGCATTGGAAGGAGCACACTTACCTTTGTCAATTCCTGCATGCATATAATATACTTGGGTGTCAATGACGCCTAAGCATGGGGTGAGATAAAATCCCAGTAGGCTGGCACCCACGGTGTTTAAAACTTTCAATTTCATGCTATAATAAAACACATGATGTCATTATATAAAAAATGTAGATAATTATCTAAGAGAAATAAAATAATTAACTCAGCACGGGTTCCCAACGACAGTCGTCCCTAATCACCAGCTTCACCCTAAGCCAGAAGTTTTAAAGAAGTACCTGTATAAAGAATTAAAATATGCATATATATAAAACCAACCATACCACAAAACAGGGAAAGTGAAGAACTGACCATTATCAGTGCTAAACAGAAAACGTTGATACATGAATGTTTTATTTGTGCTTTTATTTTAGCACTGACAAGACATACCTTTATCAGCACTTTTAACGAGTGCTGATAAAGGTTCCATCAATTTTTATTTAATAACCCTAATATTCCCTCCTCGCTCAAATGCAGTCAAGATTTCGTGGAAGCCGAACCAGGCCCCTCGTCTGCCATGACCTCTCCGCCTCCTAGTCTTCTTCCCCCTCATCCTCATCCTCCTCATTCTCATCCTCCAATTCTTTATCCTCCTCCGCCACCACCACAGCCTCCACCCCAGGTGCCTCAACCATTGTTGCCTCCGCCACCGCCGCTATTGTCTCCACCCCCACTATCACAACCACTACTGCCACTTCCGCCAAAACTACCTCCGCCTGTGTCGTTGCCTCCGCTACCTCCGCTACCATTATTGATATTCATTTTCAGGTAAATTTTTTTCCACCTCTTGAATTTAACGTTTTTTTTGTTTTTTATTATGTAATTAGTTATGAAATAGTTGGTGAAACCCTACATTATTTTTAGGTCACTTTAAATTTTTTCCATTCAGAGGATGTTGATTTTATTTATATAGGTCTACAAAAAGGGAATATTGCAAGTGGAGGTTACGGTTGTTCTTGATCTATTTTTTTTGGTTTGATTCTTCCTTTGGGATATTTTGCTTTTTTCTAAATACTTTGATAATGTATTGTTTTGGGCATTTTTATGCCTATTTGGTTTTTGGAAAATTCTACCCATTGTGTGTTGGGAATATTTACTTGTATATTATACCATTCGATATTTTTTTGGAAAATTCATTCCCACTATTATATTTTATGGTACCAAGTGCTAGTCACTAGCCAATGATTATTAGGGACACCCACAATGATTTTTTATTTCCAACTCAGGTATATAGGAACCAGGGTATTAGATATATTTTTTGATGAATTTGTAATAGAGGTGTAGGTTCAGTATCTTACATTAAAGTCAGCACAAAATTTTTGATATCTTGTGGGGGAATATGGGGTAATTCTTAGCCACTATTTATCTAGGTTACGTCACAATGATCCTTAATTGACTAGGGTGGTTTGAGAAAGGAAATTGCAGAAATAATATGATATAATTTTATAAATTTCCATTAATTTTTTAATTTGATATATTAATAATAAAAATCTAGTTTTGTTATGTAATGTGATTTATATTACCATTTCTCTAGTCTGAGTTGTTAATCTGAGTAATATTATGATGTCACCAATGATTTTTCTAATGTTGTTTTTCATCATTCATCTTTGAAGACCCAAGAATATTATTTATGAATAAAATTTTTATTTCATACAATGGGATAATAATCATTTGGACCATAATCTTATTGAGATTATTTTCTGTTTGGTCTAAACATAGGTATAAGCAACTTCACACCTTCACAATGAGTCACCAATTTTGGAACACTGAATGGATGAATCTTGGAATATTTCCTATGAGTTACTCTTCCAAAATACACTATATTTATATGATTATAATGATCCTAATGTTAATGTGTTTTTTGTAGAATGTTAAAGCTTTTGTGTGAGTACTTGTAGATTCAAGATTTTCTTATGGTGAAATTTTCCCCCTTCATGTTAGAAGGCCCTAACAGTAGATGGTGGGATTCGGTTGTTATGAAAAAGTAGCATGCGGGATTTGAGTGGCAGGATTATAGATTTTTTTTCAAAAGAAAAAATCCCTTCAACATTTTTTAGTGATGGAAAAGGCTATGGATATTTGGAAAGTCAAATAGGCTAATAGGACCATTATGATGTATGTGAACAATTTTTCAATGAATTTGTAGTTTTCACCAATGATTGTGTCCAATGAGAAGATGAATATTTGATGGTTTAATATGTGTGTTCGATATGATTTTTTCATAGGTTTTATTAGTGAGTCTACATTTTTATTATGATTTGATGAATAAGATATTGATGGTTGAGCTTGACTGGACTAGTATGTCAGGGTTGATGGGAGTTTATTTTTATCCCATCGGTTGGTTTGTGAGTTCCTTTTATGTTAATGTAATGGTTTACGCTTGATTCCCTTTCATGATGTTATTGTGTGAAAGAGTGTGATTAAACCTTGAAACTCGTTCATTATATATGATCTAATGGTTAGTTTATATCCCCTTCTAAACTATTCTTGATATTCCATTTTATTCATTTATATAGTGTATTTTTTTATGATATTTAATTACCTGTAGAACATGCATGAGTCAAGAATACATTAGATATAGGATGAGGTGGGATAATTTCATTCAACGGTGATGTGTTATCTAATTATGTCAAACAATTTGGTTGGGACATTCCATCATCTAAGGATAACAACCACCATCAGGGTGGGATTTTGGTGTTCTTAATAATGACAATCATGCTAATAGGGCACATAGTGAACGGTGTGATAATAGAGGATTGATCAGGGCTTACTCATTTTGGGTATACTATCTCGAATAAACTTGGGGATTATACCTAGTAAGGAGGACCTTTTATTCAGGGCTTACCCATTGTATGTTCATCTTTTATATTTTAAAAACCTGTTGAACTCGTTCTATCGAAGGTGGGTTCTATAATTTCTTGTTGTCTTAAGGTGTATTTAACCATTGTGAGGGTAGATTTCGATTTTAGTGGGTTCTTGGGGTTGTGGGATTTGGTAAATGGTGTACATTGTTTTAGATTATTATATTCTCATGGGTTTCCCCTATTTTATGTTTTCTTTTCAGTTGGAAATCTCCTCTGCTATGCGCCTCTCCTCTTCCATGAACACACCTCTGTCGCGTGCTTAACGACACCTTCGTGGTGAGTTTTCTCCAATTACACATTGTTTTCCTCTTGTTCTCATGTTATTATTGTTTTATATTTATGGTTATAATGTGAAATGTATGGGACAAACTCCCCGCTGAAAATTGTGTTCGTTGGTGGTCCTTGGTTGGGCACTAAGTGAATTGAATGATGGATGGTTCTTATTGAACATTGGAATATAAAAATTGGTAATTTATATATACTTTACTTATGAATAAACACCCCATTATGATAAAACATATGGGATAACCCCTGAATTAAGAATCAAAATTGAATAAGGGATGATTTGTAAAATCTAAAATTTTGATTTTTTGGTTAGTATAGTGTTTCAATTGTGATCATGATTGTGTTTTTGTATGGTGTTGCAGTTGTTGGCATGATTGATAAGCCATTTTTTCCATGTTGTAGTTATTCCACCATTGAATATCAATCTGAACATTCCCCATTTAAATGGAACCACCACTTGGTTACTAGTGCAATTACATTAAATCCTAGAAAACCACTTCTAGTGGACTCTATGAGACACTTTAAAATACATGGTATGTAGTTTTGTTAAATGGAAAATGTTTCACCATACCTGTATTTCATATAGATTTTACTGCCACACAACATTTATCTCCAAACATTACACCACATGACGAATCTTTCGACTCAAACTTTGAATAAGTTTCATTTTAAATGTTACATGTCATGTAAACCAAGGTCACACACAATGTATCTCCAAGACATATACTTCAGCATGAAACCATGAACATGTCATGAAATAATGGTAGAACCATATGATATGTGTTTTACTTCACTCACACCATGTATGGATAGCATATAAACATGATGTGTATAGACTATACACCCCTAGTGGTCATGTAAGGACTACACACCATGTATTCCATAAAAATATGATGCATAAGTGGTGAGGTGACTCAGTATGTATCTAAATTACAAGACTTTAGCTCAAGTTTTTCTATATGTCATGTATTTTCAGAGGCATCATTCAGTCTTTGTATGACTAACTTGGAATGAATTAGTTATATGTCAGATTAAATCAGGTATCTTATCCATACATGATGTTCACCCTACTGGACAGACGTTTTATATGGATTTCACATGAGTTTAGAGTCATTTGTACCATGATTTGTTTTTATAAAATACAAACAATTCCACCAGATTAATTAATACATAATATTAGGAAATTTCGAGATCAAACCCATAAAGACAATGAATATGAATAAAGAAGGGATGAATGACAATCTGTTGACAAAAGAGTATAAAGATGGCATGAAATAGTATATTAATTTTGCAGAAGATCATTCAAGTGGCCCTTCTCAAATCCTTGGTCCATGTTTATGCTATTGTTATTCAAGACAAATTAGTCCAGAGGAGTTGGAAGAACACCTGATCAATCATAGAATATATTGATGTAATACATGTTGGAATAAACACAAGGAGAAAACGAATGTAGGTAGTGGCTTAGATAACACGACCTTTTATAGATCATCTGATATGATTACATGCACGAAAAATGACGACGATTGTATGGAGGGTGTGATTACAAATGTGAATGATGATGAAGATTGTATTGAGGAAATTACAAGGACAGTTGAAGATGAACTTCGTGACTACCCAAAATTGTTTGAGAAGTTAAAGAGTTGTGAAAAAAATTCCATTGTATGCCGGTTTCACTAAATATAAAGCATTTTTAGCTGTATTGATATTGTATAATTAGAAATCCAGAAACAGGTGGCGTGATACTAGTTTTACGAAACTACTTGCTCTCCTAAATGACATGAAACAAAAAGAAAATGAACTCCCATGCCGAAAATACGATGCCAAATGAATGCTACGATCGATGGGTATGATCTCTGAAAGAATACAAGCCTACCCGAATGACTGTATATTTTTTCGAAAGGACTAAGAATCACTTAAATAATGCCCAATGTGTGGTGCTTCTTGATACAAGAATGAAGATTCTAGTACTATGAAATTTTTATGGTACTTTCCAATAATTCCAAGGTTTAGGAGCCTATATGGATGTGAGGAGACTATAGAACAATTGACATGTCATCCATATACAAGAATTAATAATGGGAAACTACGTCACCTGGCTGACTCTCCCCAGTGAAAGATAAATGATCATTTTTATCCTGAATTTGGGAACAAGTTGAGAAACCTTATTCTGGCGTTATCTATAGATGGGGTGAATCATTTTGGTTTTCAAAGAAGTCGTTACAGTACATGATCAGTTATGTTGGTAAACTATAACTTACCACCGTGGTTTTTCATGAAACAAAAATACATCATCTTATCTAGGATTATATTAGGAAAAAAACAACTGGGTAATGATATTGATGTTTATTTGGCCCCATTGATTGAGGATTTGAAAATATTGTGGGATTCAGGTGTTATGTTGTTTGATGCTTACAAAAAGGATTATTTCATATTGAAAGCCATGTTGTATGGGACGATAAAAGAATTTTCTTCTTTTGGAAATTTTTCAAAATAAATAATTAAAGGAAATCAAGGGTGTCCCATTTGCGAACATGGTACACAGTCAATTAGGTTGAAACATTCATCGAAAATCATGTTTCTAAGACATCACAGATTTCTACCCCAATAATATACGTATTGATCTTGGATGACAACATTCAACGAAAGTTCAGAAGAATGTATTGCACTGTCTCCACTAACAGGTGATCAATTGATTGAGAAAGAAAAATATTTGGACACTACATTTGGTAAATCGTTTTCAAAAAACATTACGAAAACTAGTTGGAAAACGTGATCAGTTTTTTTTGAATTACCATACTAGAATTATCTGTATGTCAGACATTTTCTTGATGTTATGCATATTGAAAAAAAAATGTATGTGAAAGTGTCATCAACACATTACTAAATGCACCCAACAAAACAACGGATAGAATGAAGGATATATTGGACATGGTTGAGATGGGAATACGAGAAGATTTGGCACCAGTGAAGGGTAAAAAATGAACATTTATTCCTCATGTTTCTTACACTCTTTCCAGGAAGGAGAGATATAAGTTTTGAAATTTCATGAATGTCGTAAAGGTACCAGAGGGGTATTCATCAAATATCAAGAACCTCGTGTCAATGGGTGATTTAAAATTAAAGGGTCCGAAATCACATGACTTCCATGTTTTGATATAAGATCTAATTCCTATAGCTTTACGTTGCATTTTTCCCAAGAATGTCTTCCATACATTATTGAAGCTCCGTTTCTTCTTCAAAGATATATGCAGCAAAGTTATAGACCCGATTAAATTGCCAACTATGGAAAGATAAATTTCTATCATATTATGTGAATTATAAATGTTCTTACCACTGACATTTTTTGATATGATGGTTTATTTGATGGTTCATTTGGTGAGAGAGATTCAACTATGTGGTCCTATACATTATAGATGGATGTACTCCATTGAACGGTATATGAAGATTTTGAAAGGGTATGTCAACAACCGATGTTGGCCAGAGGGATGTATTATGGAGAAAAACAATATTGAGGAAGCCATTGAATTTTGTACCGAATACCTATCTGGTGTGGAAATCATTGGCCTACTGAAATCTCGCCACACTGAGCAGCTTAAGGGTGAAGGAATTTATGGAAGAGAGGTTGTCACAATCAATATTACAGATCGAGAGCAGGCCCACCTTTACGTTTTTCATAACAGTTTCGACGTTGACCCATATGTTCAAACCCACAAAGAAATTCTTAGGCATTTGAATCCTTTTAGGGATGAAAAATGGATATCAGATACACATAATTGATAGTTTATAGGATGGTTTCGAGACCATATTTTTTAGCAGTTAGATGAAAATATAGATTCAATTTCAGAACCACTTTGATGGCTAGCCGGAGGAGCAAGCATGTACATATTATCTTACAATGCTTATGCAGTCAATGGTTATACATTCTATACTAATGAACATGATGAAGACAGTACCATGCAGAATAGTGGGGTTACACATGTGGCTGAGGTGATGCATGTTTTCGGTGCTAAGGAAAAAAATCCAATTTCTGAGAATATATCATAATTTGACATCATCAAATGAATAAGGGAGTTAGATTATACAAAATTCAAAGTGGTGATTTTTCAATGAAAGTGGGTTGATAACAGGAGTGCTGTTAAAATAGATGAATTAGGATTCCTGAAAGTTGATTTCAGTAAGGAAGTGGAGAAAGACAACCCATTTATAATGGAATCACAGGTCGTACATGTATTTTATGTTCCAGACCCCACAAACCAAAATTGGTCAATTGTTCTGTTATCGACCAAAACAACTGAAGGGTCATATGAAAGTTCAATGGAGGGCGACCCTTTTATAGGGACTTCACAATCATTTTTCAGCAGTCCCAATGTAGACGGCATTTTGTATGTCAGAGGAGACCACGATGAATGTATTTACATAGTCGATAGAGGATTCAAATCTATTCAGACTTTAAAGAAAAAAAAGAGAGTATAATAATCAGTCTATTTTTTATTGTAATATACATTGTGTTACATTATGTAATTATCTGTTTGCTGATGTTTTATGTAATCTAAATTAAATATTAAACCACTTATGCAGATAATGACTTCTGCACCTACTGATGAACCTAATCCTGAGGCACAAAAGGTCTCCCAACCAGCAATCGGTGGTCCCAGTGCAGACCAACAACAAGATTCTCAACCAGCTACTGGTGGTCCAACTATAGAGCAACAACAGATTTCTCAACCAGATGCTCGTGGACCCAGTGCAGAGCAACAACAGGTTTCTCAACCTATTATTTTTGGTCCTAGTGCTGAGGTACAACATGTTTCTCAAAATGTTTCTACTGGTCCCAGTGCCGACGCTAGCACTTCGGGGGAACATATTAATGCTACTTCTGAGGAAATAGTAGGAAATGAAACCCTTAAAGCGCAAATAAAACAAGACTGTCATATTTTGACATTGTTAGCCAAAATCCTTAAGGAAAAAGCAAAAGGCATCAAATTTGAGGGGGGGTGGAATAAGCGAGGCCAACATGTTGACCCCAATATAGCCATATTTAGTTGCAACATTGGAATCGTCACTTGGAAATGCTTGCTGATTGATGTACAGTCATGGCACCATATTGTCACCAGGATGAAGACACAAATGTTGGAAGAAATTATGGTAACATTATGATATCATTTTTCTCATTTATTAAAATAATATAAAATACCAAAACATTGACTTACTCTTCATCATCCATTGTAGAGTGCATTTATAGTAGATGCCTCGCCCATGGAATATGTATTAAGTGTTGTAGGAAGGATTCATATAGGTTTTAGCACAATTTTAACGAAATATCAATGTAAAGATGCAGAAGGGAAAATCAAACCGCACCGACCCCCTCTTTATGCACATTTGATATCCCAAGGAGTGTGGGAGGTGTTTCGCAACCATCGTGGGTAGCAGTCTATTCAGGTAAATTGTGTGGGGTAATACTTTGTTTGCTGCTTGATTGTATGTGTCACATTGATTGACAGTTTTTTATTTATGAAACAGTAACTGAGTGCTGAAAATAAAATATTTGCAATAGAACCAGGGTACCCTTACCGTAAAACAAGGTTGGGGTACACTGCACTTAAGAAAAAATTGGTACATCTTTTAAATCTGTCATACTACTTATATGTGACATAAAACAACACTGTAACCATGTTTCTATGTTTATATATAGATTGATGATTCGAAATTGAAAGCAATATCCATCCCACACCATGTGCTATAGATGGAGTCTCTTGTAAATAATGAGGGTATAATGATAGATGAAAACAAAAAAATTGTGGGAAATATGTGTATGTATGAAAAAATATAAATTTTATTTTCATTAAATCACTATTACATTAAAATAACTACTTATTTTTCAATATTTTATATATGACATAGTCACAATAATCAACAACAACCACACCAGATGTAGACATACTTTCAGCAACCTTGAAGAAGCCAGAATAGTATGGTCACGTCAGAGGTCGGGGTTTTGGGGTGACACCCCGAACATATTTTCAAAAACCAAAACAAGGGGAGGATCAAAATAAAAAAATGGAAAAGCTGCAATAAACATTATCTATTTTTTCAAGAAGAATTACAATACCAGAGAGAGGTGATAGAAAAATTGATGAGGGGAGTCAAAGAGAAGAAACAACTCAACAACAACCTCTGTGTGACGATCTCTCCCCACCCCACTGGCTTTGAGGTGAGCCATTCCCCTAAAAACCTGACATAGATGAGGTAATCAATGTTTTAATAATTGTTTCTATGAAATGTTATTTAAATAGACACTATTACCTTTCTTGAACTAATATTTTACAGGGTGAAAACGATTGTGATTTATATCTATCAACTCCCACCTATCGCCTTGTAGCGAGTGCTACGGTGTTCAATACGCAAAAATACATGCTACACAATAGACAGCTTCTAAATGATCATATCAGAGTTTATATTATCATAGCTATTGAGCCGAGTGCCAATATACCTATTCCAAATGTTGATGATGACATTCATACGGTTGAACAAGCTGTTGGAACATTCATCGAATGGCCGATAGTTCTTGTAAAAAAACATTTTGACAATAAGGTATCCATTTCCAATTTATTTCTCAAGGTGGACCTTTAACATTTAATAAAAAAAGGTCTGAACCGAAGAATGTTATTACAGAATGAAAAAGAGTGAGGGGTGAAATGAAATATCAGCTCAAAACTATCTCAAGGATATACCAACCGATTGAAATGGTCTACTGAGAGCACCTTCACCCCGCCCGTTCAATTTCCATAGTTAAAATCTTTGCATGCTCATGTGGATACAATGTTTAAAGATGGAAATACTCACACAGTTGATTTTGAAAAAAATATGTATGGAGAGGAAACATCATATTTGATTAGTGCTGAAAATGTAAATGAACTATTCATGTATGAATGGTTAGGCACCTCAATTGTAAATGTATACATGAGGTATGTTTTCATGATTTGATTTTACCAAAGCAGATATACTCTAATAATTAGGACTAAATACATTTTATATTTCTCGCAGGCGTATATATGAAAAAAAAATTGAAGGAATTTCTCCATGAAGAAAATTTTGGACTCATTAGTCCTCACCCCACCTCTTCAGAAGAAGAAATAGATTCTGATAAAGAGGCTGTAATAATGTCATCCCTGCTCAAATCATTTGAAAACAAAATTAAGGATGATAGACTCTTTTTAATATCAATGATGCAAGGGTAAAACTCTACAATTTAATCATATCAACTATATTTTCATTTTTTTTATATACTTATTCCTTTCTGTAATTTTAGGAACCATTGGATGCTGATTCTAGTCAATTTGGATACTCCAAAGATTTATTTTCAAGATTCAATGCATGGATGTCCAACAAACCAACCAAACATGATAGTGTTTGTTAATTTGTAATACACTAGATGCCACATTTTAAAACAAAACATCTAGTTATGTAATTTATGTTATCGTTTAGTGAGGATTTTGTTCTGATAGGGTGGTGCATCAATATCGTCTAATGCATGGAATGAATCCATGGCCTAAGGATAAGAATGCTTATATGATCTACAACTAGAAAGGTATCCAGGTATATATAATAACATTGTAAATCTAAACACATATCAAAACAAATTACTTGTTGTTGTAGATGTTTCTACAGTGTCCAAAATAGACAAATGGAAAGGACTGTGGTTATTATGTTTTTAAATTTATGAAATATATTATATTTCATCAACAAACTATCATCCCTAAAGAGGTGTTTTCGAAAATAATTACGAGTTAATTTTAAATATTTATTAATACTTTTTTGTATTTATATTTTTTCAGTACTACCATGACTATAGAAAAATATTATATTAAAAAGATGATATAGATGTGTTTAGAAACAAATGGGAAGCATACCTAATGAAAGATCGTACACAAATAGGATAAAGGTGAATTCCTACTACTTAGGTTATCTATATATGATCATTGATTATCCTCTAACCTTCTTTTTTGAATAACCTTGGTTGATGAAGAAATGAAATATTTGAGAAGATAGAGGTACAATGAACAAAATGACTTCCTTCAATCATTAGATAGAATGATTTTTGATGAATAATGATCCAATATCTGAGTAGGAATCTTAAATTTTTTGTTTACACCCTTCTTGATTAAATAGTTTTAGCAGATCAATCCCATCTATGGATATGTACCAATTGTGGATTGAGAATTCATCGATGTATTGAAATAATAATTTATTACTCAATGTTTTCTATCCCTGATTTCATATTATTGATCTTTGAACAAATCAATATTAAAGTAAGGCATGATGGTGTGCAGTGCGTATGGGGTGAACGACCAAATCACTGAGGATCAACAATATCCATTTTCAAAAAAAAACGATGGATGAAAACAAAAATATGGCCTATATCCACCATTTTCAGTTAGATATAGGGCCTAAATATAAATATTTCTGAAATTAAAGTAGAGGGATCTGATTCAACATGCAGAGATAGTATTTGAGAATCTGAATAAAACCCGACTACACGCTGTGTACAAGGATGAACACACGGTGTGTAGCCCAGCGTGTGTGGTAGATAGGGTTTCAGGGAATCATAATTATGGAGTTTCATATAGTTCTCCAATGCATTTTGTACCCATTCCTCAGTATTACAACACATTTGGTGAATCATGTTGATGGGATCCCATGAGGAAGTACACGATCGCATACCCAAGTACATGGACATGACCTACAACACATGACCAGAATCACATGACCTGATCGCAGTTAGTTTGGACACGCCATTTATTCCACATGTAAAACATGCACTGCTACATGTAATTGGGTCCATGTATCCCCATGTACATGGTCCATAGGTGGAGTGGTACGAGAAATTGTTTGGTTCCTCTCTAATGTCGTGTACCCCTTGGTTTATTTTTATGAAATTTCGATGTTCTGTATCTCATTTTTTTGAACTTGTATTTGAGCACATGTGTCGTTGTTTGACTTGCATGATTATTTCTATGTAGATTCATTAGATAATTGGTATTGTTGAGGGACTTTTGTATTTGGTTACTCTCTTACCATTGGAGGTGAATATGTGTGGGGTATTCTAATGCCTTTTCAGAATCTGACTGTTATTCACATGTTTGGTAATATCGTATGAAGGTATTTATGTTCTGATACTCGATCAAAAGTTCTATGTCACCCAGTTAATCCCCGGGATTGTGGGGAATTGGATGCTTCCCATATACCTTTTGATCACGTATGGATTAAAATTGGAGAATAGTATAGGTACAAACAACAGGTGTTTTATGAGTACTGTATTGATTATTATTATGTTTTTCATCGCTTGGGTCATTCAGTGGTGGTTTGCAATAAGGGAGGGCCCTGTAAGGTTCACTGTCTAGATCCAAAAGTGTCTACCCGAAGGGTAGGAGGTGCTTCGGGAAGGGTTTCTAAGGCTGGTTCGGGGGCGGGTCCAGGACATGAGACAATGGGACCTGAAGGTGTGGGTAAGGAGCATCACCTCCTGGTGGTGGAATGAAAACCGGTTGAGGACTGTAGAATGAAGGTTGTAGCTATTCATGGCTCTGTTCAAGGATAAGGATATGTCCTGAGTATGGTGTTAGAGGTTGGTGTGAGGGTGGTACCTATTCTAGTGGAAGAAAGACCAGAAGGAAGTGTCAGGGAGGCTCAACCAACATTGGTGGATGATCAGAGGGTGGAGGTCAGTAGAGAGTTGGTCGAGGATGGCCAGGGAACTGTGGTGATTTTTGGCAGGGTGAATGCCTTGGAAGGGCCGCTGCTGGTTGCTGAAGGGGATCACATCGAGGAACATTGTGAGGGGGAGGTGACTCCAGTTCAACCTGAGACAAGGTGGGCAAGAGGTACGGACATATCGGCCAGGCCTTTTATCTCGTTAAACAATAGGTTTGAACCATCATAAATCATTTCTTATGATCGAGGTGGTTCACTTCCTCAATATCTCAGGGAGTTTCTTCCACTAGGATATGATCTCTTAATAGGGATACCCATGTCACTCCGTACTTATATCGGGCTTTTCTACTTATATAGACACAATAGAAATAAAGGACATTAAACTCCTACAGAGTGTAAAAACCCTATTTGAGCACCTGTTGATGGAAGGCAAGGATGGAGATCAGAAAAGGGATTCTTTACATAGTGAACCCCTTTATCCCCATCATCTGGGATATGAGCCAACCAAAGATGACAGGAAACGTGGTTCCCAAAGGAAGAATCTATAAAAATATGAGGGAAAAGAACTTACCATGACAAGAGTGGGATATGTGCCTCCCATTTCTATTAATCCCCTTATGCCTTCTTATAACCTCCAACCTGAAACTTCAACACCAGAGCCCGGAGAAACCATTGAGGTATCAAATTTGACAAACATTCCCCTAGACATGAGAGAGGCATTTTACTAGGATGAAGTAAAAGAAGAATTACTATAGTTGGTGTTTTCTCAAGAAGAATTGGTTTCTATGATCCGGACACTCCCTAGTATGTCAAAAGGCAGCACCATTAAACCTGTAATTCTAGGAGAATGTCTGGATAACTGGGAGATCAATCCTATTCTTATGAGGAAGCAGAATCCATTGGACTAAAGTAAGAACATAGTATTTTGTCCTTTTGGGTTATTTCCTTCCAACAAAAATGGAATATTTTTTGCATCAGAAGGATCCTTTTTACTTTTTGAGTCCGGTTGCTTTCCTTGTAATGGAGACAATTTGATTTCAGTGGTTATTATGCGATAATCATTTTTTTAATTGCACGTTGAGTGAAGGGATCCCCCTAGAGAGCCTGAATGGGGAATAATTTACTTCTCTACTCTAGTTATAGTGAGAGAGGACTCTTGTGATAGATAGATTTAGCAACACCTTCCTTCTGATCAAGGCCCAACTTTGTGTATTGTTTTACAGAGAAGATATCAAGAACAGCAACCTATCATCCTCCCTCTAGTCGCCTTCTCTTTTATAGTTCTTGACGGTCTCTCTTATACATTGAAAATATATTTTTTTTATTTTTCATCTGGATAGGTAGTTTTTTCATTCTATAAGAAGATTAGAGAGGCTTCTCTCCTTCAGACCCTCCTATGGTTGGACTACAATCAGGTGTAGAAAGAGCACTTCCTTCTATAAGGGGTAGGCCTTACAAAAGGCATAAATGGAGTTATTTTCTAGCTGGGTATCCCGATCGAGTATATTTACAAGGTGTCTCTTCCATAGTGAAATATCAATATAAGTACGAGCATTATATCTGAGTCCATAACTATTTTTTTACCAGAAAAGTTATTTCCCCTCTGATCCCAACTAAGATCCCCAAGTCCTCCCTCTCATGCCGCTAGTCAGGAATAGAGTGAGGTGAATCTTGTATGTGTGATAAGTGCTTCCCTTTCTATTATCTAGGTATCTGGATATGGAGGTATTTCCCTACCCACGGATCTGAGTACTGAAACGATTGTGTAAGAGTCTTGGTAAATCTTTCCCTATGCTATCCATTACAGGAATTCATTAGTGCATTTCCTTTGTAGAACTTCTCCCCTTGTATCCACCACTCATTTTATACAATCTCTTTGGAAAAAGAATCTGTTTTTGAATATAATAGGATGTACATACCCAATGATTTTCTAAAAGAAGGATGAAACCATTGTCTAGGTATAACTAGAGTGAGTACTCTTCTACTATCTAGGCATCCCGGTAGTTTGATATCAATCTGAGTAAATAAGGGTCACATTTCATTAGTGTTTTTCATTTCTTATATAGACTAACATGAGAACATATATCATGGGAATGTTCTTGGGTCCCTTATGTGTCATCATAGCATGAAATCCTCATGAAAGTCCCTATAATGCACAAACCATCCCACAAATATTTACCTACCCAGGTCATCACATCACAATGGGGAAAGAACTCCCACTCTATAGTCATCTCTCCTAGACCTATGAACTAATAAAAATAAATGTTGTAACATGTAACAATTGACATTTTATTAATGTATGCTTTCATATTAATGTTTGATTTATTTCATTATTGTATTACTAAAAAAATATTTGATTTCTTATATAGGAGAAATCATTTTTCTTGAGTTAGAATGCTTAGTTCAGAAACCGCCTCCATGGACGACAATTTTTTAGAGCAGATGGATGCAAAAAGGATGAAACATCTGTGTTTTTTAACAGTTTTTTGGATAATTGTAATTGAAACCAAATTAAACCGTGTTTAAAATGTATATTGCAGTGTGTTGTTTTTTATTAATGATTTCAATTAAATGTATGTAGCATTTTTGTTCTTCTATTCTTGGTTTGTGGGTGTTGTTTGTGAAATGTGTAGGTTGCGGTCATGTGTGTTGGTTTTGTGCAGGTTCTATGCAGGTTTGTGTTTTGCATAGGATCTTTGGCCTTTATCAGTGCTAGGTAAGCACTGATAAATGGATAATATATGAGCGCTATTTTTATCGCTGATATATTATACATTTATCAGCGCTAAGAAAGCGCTGATAAAGGCACCCCTTTATCTTCACCGAGATTAATAGCTTTTTTAGCGCTATTAAAGAAGATTTTTAGCGCTATTATAAGCCCTATTTGTAGTAGTTCTAGAAAATCAAGGTAAAAAAAGGAAGAAACATACCCCAATGTTTGTTCAATAACTTGGGGTCTAGGTCATGTGTCAACCATGTGTGCTTTAGTATGCCATAAAAATATCCCAAATATCAAGAGGCTCAAGTGGCATTAATATAAACCTTCAGTGCATAATTAATACGGTTCAAGTCAAGAATTGGAGTCCCATCCTGTTCTGAAAGTATTGATACATAACAGTATACCATTTATCCAATACCACCGAGCCCATCGAAGGAAATGTATCAAAAGACCAAGTATCGCTCAAGGCATGGTTTTACCCTGAGTTAGTCCTAATATCACAAAAAGGGGGACAATCATCATCTGAGGTTGGATTAGTCACATTTCCAATAGATCCATCCCTGATGGGCCCCTTTGGAGCAAATATCACTCATAATGATTGGAATCCCCATGGAAGTCTCGGTCTTACAAAGCCAAAGATACCACCCCTGACATGTAGTTGTAACAGGTCATAAACGTAGGGTCTAAGCGAGGACATTAATATTGAACCCATTTTCTTTCCCTACCCTGAATCTTATTTATGTTTTCATTGCATTAGATATGACATAATAAGAATATCAAATTGCATCTTAAAAAAAATAGATACACCCATGCATCAAAATGTATAAATTAAATATTGTAACATAAAAATATTAACAAGGAAAGATATTGCATCAATAGAACGAGATAAAATCACTTTTTAATAAATAAATAATCCATCACAAACAACTAACAATGATCCAAAAATTCACAGTTCATAATTATTCTAAAATAATTATTTTAATTAACCACAACAAAAATAGGCATCATAAGAGAAGAAGTTAATTAATTAAATGCTCGAGCATTCATATTGAAATAATTAAATAATTCAGCACAAAAAACTACCAAACATCTAATAATTCAAGGTTCATAATTATTCTAAAATAATTATTTATATTAAACACAACAAAAATTGACTACGCAACACATTTAGTTAAATGAATTAAATACTCAGGCAAATGAAATTTATACCAACCACACCGGCACACCCAAAGTGGTATCCGACCACATCAAAACTGTTTAAACAGTTTAATTTATAATAATTATGGATGCAACAATTATACAGAACAATTAAATTAAATAATTTGGTTTAATTTTCACCATGTTGGTAGGCACTGACTAACGACACAACGGTGCGTTTTTATAAATTTCTATGAAACAGAGGGATAGAGAGTAGAAATCCTACCTTATGGTCGTAGATGATCCTATGATCCTCAGTAGGCCCTGATTTGGCCTATAATGGAAGAAAAAAATATGATTTTAGAAAAAACCCAATATAGGGTAAATTTATTCCGCAGCGAGCTGCGCAAAGGATAGAGAATTATATCAAACAATTCCAGGAGTGTGGGATAGGCCATACCCATATGTTTATAGAGCACCTGACGATGAAAAAAAACGGATGACGAATGAAGGCTCAACGATCTTCAGAAGAGAAAATGAGGTGGTACACACCACCTAGGGAGGAGGGGTGCACCACGCACAGGGGAGGAGGAGGAGTGGAGGAGAGGAAAGATAGAAATAAAAAGGAAAGAAAAGAAAAGAAAAAGGAAAAATAATTAAAAATATAATAATAAAAATAATAAAAATACAATGGTGGAAGAAATGAAATAAATAATTAAAATGATTTTACCCCATTTTAATTATTTTTAATTTCTCTCAAATCCTATTTATTTATTATTTATTTTTATCCCTTGTTAAATTACATTACATTATTTTAAAATCTTTTTATTCTCTTTCAACTCTTTTAAATTATATTTAGAATGAATGTTGTGCTAGTGCACGATGTAAAATTTTTACATCTAACCTTGAGAAATTATTTAATTAAATGGTCATAAATTGATTTAAGTTGAGATATTAAAATAATTAAAATAATTAATATTTAATATAACTGTTCAATGACACTATTAATAATTTAGATATAACAACCATTTAACAATAGATAATACATATTTATATAATCATTATTGAATATTTTTATTTAATTATAACAATTAATATCATTACATTTATTATATTTCTCTGCTGTTATTTACACCACGAAAAAAACAATTTATTTGTGAAAGAAATTTTTTTTATTCATCAACACAAACAATAATAATAATAAAATTATTATTATTTAAAACTGTCCCAAAAAAATTATCTTCAGGGACGATATGACCACAACGTCTAATTATCGCATGAGTTATACCTGGCCTAGGATAAACCCCACGTCTCGAAACTATCGGTGGTATCATATTTTTCATTCAACGCACTGTTTGTGAGAAAATAATCATTTATTATATAAAATACAGAATAATAAATTAAGTAAAAATAATGAGGGTATTATCACATGTGAGGTTTCCAAACACCTGATGAAAATCAAGATTATACCCTTACTAGGGTAAACATGACATTCTGAACCTAATGGTGGTATGATATTTCTCATATGACACACCTTTGAAGAAATATTTTATTTTTTTTTTGAAAAAAAACACGCATGCATATGAATAAAATAAATATAATATTTTTATTCTATCAACGCCGATAGTCTACGATTATTGGATCCCAGTGCTGAAATATCATCAAAATCTGAAAATATTTCATAGAATATTCCAAAATTTTATTAAGACATTTACACTTTATTTAATTTATTTCAATAAAAATTTTAATTTCATTAATTTAATAAAATGTATTTAAAAGACACATCGTAGTGTGAACAATCCGAAATAAAATGTTCTGATGCTGGGTTTTAAAACCGAACATCCTAGCTAAGGGAAAAAAATTAATTTCCTTCAATTATTCATTTGGTTAGAAACATATAACGTTAGAATCCACTGATCGAGACGACATACCTATGTAGAAAACATACCAATGTAATTAACTTACTGATAGAGATGACATACTGATGCATATTACTTACCGATGTTATCGACATACCGATATATATGACTTGTCGATGCATACGAATTACCAATGCATATGACTCACCAACACAGACGACATTCCAATGCCAAAGACTCACCGAGGTAGAAGACTTTCCTATGCAATCGACCTAATATCAGTAAAAGTTACCATCGATGAATGGTTCTATTAACCCAATGAATCACCAACCGTTAAAATGAGTCATTGATGTTTGGAATGATTGACAGAATGACATAACAATAAGTTGAGTAACCAAAAAATTGATATACGGATAAAGGCCTCACTGATAGACTATTTAAAAAATATTCTATTTAAAATTATTTCTAATGGTCATATTTATTTGTGTTTTTAATGTGACTAATTAATTTAATGCCTTTTTGCATACATCATAAATGAGGATGTATAAAATATGAGGTACTGTGTCAACCTCAAATATGTATATTTTCGGGATATAATAATATATATTAAAAGGAGATGACCTGAAAGAAGACACACTGATAGACTCGCAAAAACACAAGAAGACTTACTTCAAGCATCAAAAAAGAAGGATAACACTTAAATAATAATTAAATCCTGGTTATTGTAAACCAGATAGCTTCCAATCATCAAATTTGCATCATCTCACTAGCATACAACAAAACTATTAGAGGAAAACCTCTCACCTTCTAGGAAGATAGAACAAAGTGCTCCACAACACTCTATTTTCAGTGTCTATTTCCAGAACTAAACTCAACATTCATCTCTAATACATAAGAGAGTCTAGATATGAACTGAATTATTCCTAGAGCATCTATAATCCCTTCTTTATATATTTGGCTCTGTTTTGTACCTTTCAACTGAACATTTAAACTATGTGTGTGTCTATTCTGAAACACACAAATGATCATGTTCTAAACTAGAGGATACTATATATAATCAATCAACTATCTTATTACACTTGTTTGAACCATGTAGAACTATGGAAGAGGTCATGTTGGACCAGGTAATTTGTTTTCCGATGAAAAATAGAGGAATATGATTTAGGACATGGGCAGTTTTATGTAATTTTGTTTTCCTCGATCCATGGTGTGGATCGATACATTATATATATATATATATATATATATATATATATATATATATCTTTGTAGGAAGTGATCACCAAGTAGAGTGGATTAGGTCTTGTCTTGAGACGGAACCACTTGTTCTATACAATGTTATTTTCAATTTATTCTTTCTTTGTTTTAACTTGTATTTCAGAAAACAATATTTTACATTAATTATTAGTCTTGGATAGTAGTTATAACTTTTTTTATTAATATATTAGTTTCAAAAGTTGTATAAATTTATAATATTTTAATAATTAATAATTAATAAATATTCTAAGATACAATTTGAATAGTTAGGCAATAATAATTTTACTACTATAGTTAACTGGTCTGTTTTTGTTTAATGTGGGGGAAATTCATAAATTAACATTTTTAACAAATTTTTTTATATGAACCCAATTCACCCCCCTAATTAGTGTCCTTATCTAACCATAAATTGGTATCAATCGATTTTAAATCCTTATTTATAATAAATTTAATCTAAATTTTTAACTATGATTTTAGTTTTATTTTAATGTTATCAAAATTTCTGTTTATTCTGAATTTTTAGTTCTTCAGATATATACACTTTACTCATTATTATGTATAAAGTATTGGGAGGTGCGGATACAAATAGACCTCCATTATTTAGTGGAACAAATTTTCCACAATTTAAAATTTATATTAAAATGTGCATAGAATGGATGGGTTTTCATATTTGGTCTTGAATTGTAGATGAATATAAAATTCTTACTACTAGTAGGCACAATTGGGATAAAAAAACTACAGATACTTATAATAATTATTGACAATCCATTAATTCCATCTACATTTATTTTGGATATGAAGAGTTTAACAGAATTTCATCATGTAAAATAGCACGTGATATTTGGGACAGTTTCCCAATTTCACCTTAAGGAACCTCTGGTCTTAGTGAAATGAGACTTAACACATATACTATAAAATATGGTAACCTTAAAAAGAAGCATGATGAACCAATTTCATACATGTATCTAAAGTTTAATGAAACAATGAACCCAAGGATCTTTTTAGGATGGGATGATACATCCTAAGGGAAAATCATGAGAATACTTGTATGCTTACCAGATATATAGAGAGGGAACTTTGTCTCAATTAGATAATCTTTTGATATTAGCAAGATTCCAGTCATGGATTTGATGTGTAAGTTAATGTTTTATGATGAAGAATTAAAAGTTAACATGGATGAGGAAGATAAACCAAATAGAATATCAGTGACATTCAAAACCACTACTTCTAAGAATAAGGAAAAAGAAAGGATACAATCTCATTTTGAAAGAACAAGAAATGAAGATTCATCATCAGATAGTCATGAGTAAGTGGCTCATTTAGCTATACATTTTATGAAGTTTTATATAAGAAACGAATTTTCAGAAATGATGACATCAAAGGAAGATATGATCACATGGGAAACTGGAAAAAAGATTGGAAATAGTGAAAAAGTTTCTGAAATAGTCTTTTTTGAATGAAAGAGAAAATTAAAAGTAAATGATGATTGTATTAAGCTAAAATAGAATAATAAATATTAGGAAAAATATAGAATGTATAAAAAGGCCATGAAGACCACATGGAGGGAATCTTTGGATAGTTCAAGTGAGATAGAGTCTTCACATGATGAAAAGGATGAAAATGAAAATTTGTGCTTCATGACAAACACATATGAGGCAACCCTTTAGTCTCCTGTAAAAAAATTCTATTATTCTTGAGATGAATGTGATTATGAAAATATGTCCAGTGAAGAATTATTTGTATATTGTAATATTCTTGATTAAACCAGTAATGAGCTAATAGATAAATACAAATTTATAAATAAACAACATTCCGAAACCAGTACTGTAAAATCTCATCTTTCTGTAGAGAAGGTGAAAAATATTCACATACTCAAGGAAAATAATGAATTTATGTTCTCTAATGATCAAATTAAAAATTGAATAAGAAAAATTTAAAAGCTGAAAAAATAATCTTACAATGATGCTAAGAAAAAAAATTTCCCCAAGATATTCAATAATTATAGGATAACAACCTGTTCAAATAAATCTCACCAAAAAAATGTTTTTGTCTAAATCTAGAAAATCTGTGTCTCCGCCTAAAAGAGAAAATTCTGCTGGTAGTTCCAATTCAAGAAAATCCTTTACAACCTCTAGTTTTTACGACCAAATAGAGTCAATTTATCTATTTTGATACATAATATTGATATGAAACCCTTGGGTTTATATAATATTGATTACTAATTTTACTGGACCCAAAAAAATTGGAACCAAAATATTTTTTTGTTTGATTATTTTGTCACAAAGTTGATTGAAGAGGTCATGTAAAAGTGTATTTTACCTGGATAATGGATGTTAAAGAAAAATGAAAGATGATTACTCAAGCTTCAAGAGTTTAATAATGATTGATGGTGGTCATGTCACTTTTTGTGACACTTCTAAAAGAAAAATAATTTTCTTCGGCCAGATTGGTAACTCTATATTTGTTTTAATTTTTAAAGTACTTTTTGTTGATGGATTGAAATATAATATTCCTAGTATTTCACAAATATGTGATGCTGTATTTCAGGTTAAATTTGAAAAAGTTTCTTCAAATGTTATTAATTCGAATAATGAATTAATATTTTATTCTTTTATTAATGAAAATTGTTATGCTGTTAATCTAGATTCTACAGATTCCCAAAAATGTTTCCTATTTATGCGCCTTTCATAAGGATTATTGTCTTTGGCACTAGAGATTAGAACATTGAAATATACACTCCCTTAAAATGATTACTATAAATGTATTAGTCAAGAATCTACCCAAACATGAGTTTCCAAATGAAAAAGTATGTAATCCTGGTCAAATCATTAAACAACACAAAATCTTATTCAAACCAAGGAAATAATATTCAACTTCTCAACTACATGAGTTGGTTGACAAGGATTTGTTTGGACCATCTATATTTTCTAGTTTAAATGGGAAGAATTATGTTTATGTTCATGTATAAGAAAATTCTAGGTATACATGGACCTTTTTATTGGTGCACAGGAGTAATGTGTACTTCTATTTCCTCAAGTATGCTAGGACTGTAAAATATATTAGTGGAATTTGGGATAAAATCTCTAAGAAATGACCAGGGCCATGAGTTTCAAAATAAAGAGTTTTAATCCTATTTCTCACAAAATGGAAATAGTCTTAACTTCACTTCCACTAGGATACCTCAACAAAATGGTATTGTAGAAAGAATAAATTGAACATTATAGGATATATATATAACCATGCTCAGTTTGTTTTAATTACCAATTTACTTTTGTGCAGAAGATGTCAATACAACATGCTACATTATCAATATAGTCTTAATTAGACGAATTAATAAAAGAACTCTGTTTGAGTTGGGGAACATTAGAAAACCCATGGATAATTACATCAATGTTATTGGTTTCAATGTCTATATTCTTGAAACTATGGATAATCGTGATACATTTTCTTTCATGATTGATGATGGAATTTTTCTGTAATATTCAATCTCTAATAAAGCCTATAGTGTCTTTAACAAAAGAACCAAATGGGTTGAAGAATATGTACATGTAAAATATGATGAAATAGATCTAAATGAACCAATGACCTCCCAAGAGAATCTTGAGGATGATATTTCAAATCTGAATATCAATGAAATACCTTATGACCATATTATCAGGGAATATATTAAAACATCAATTTCTGAAAATTTTCATGATTCAATACATAATGAACCAAAACCTATTGCAGAAACTAAAATTACTATACCTTCTTTATCTATTTCTCTCAAAAACATTAAGTACTGACCTTTAGATGCTATTGTTCGAGATTTAGATATTGGAACACAAACTAGAGATTCTATAATAAATTAGTTAGGACATCAATACTTCATATTGCCCCATTAACCAAGAAATATCATTTATTCTATCAATGATTAGATTTTGATGATGGCCAAGAAAGAGAATAAAAATCAGTTTGAAATGAATATTTCATGGAAACTTGTGGATGGACCCAAAGACATCTTGACCACAGCCACAAAATGGGTGTTCAAGAGAAAAGTAGATGAAGCTAACAATATAGATAGAAACAAAGCTAGATTGGTTGCACAAGGTTATAGTCATGAAGAAGGAATTTAATATGAAGAAACATTTTCACTAGTAGCTAGACATGAGGCCATTAAGCTCTTGTTACTTATATGGCACATATAAAGTTTAAACTATATAAAATCGTTTTCAAGAGTGCATTATTATATGGATATATAGTTAAGGATGTTTTTTATCAATCCCCTAGTTTTAAAAACACTTTTTTTACAAATAATATTTTTAAATCGACAAAATCATTATATGGTTTTGTTAAATATCTCATTGCTTGGTATGATAGGCTCAACACACTTCTTATTCCCAAATGTTTTACAAAAGGTATAGATGATCCTAATCTCTTTACAAAAATAATTTCTATAGATGTTTTAGTTGCACTAATTTATGAAGATGATATTATTTAGGAATATAAAATAATTATATATGTGATTGTTTTTCTAAAATGATAAAAAGTAAATTTTAAATGAGTTTTATTGGTGAACTTCAATTCTTTCTTGGATTAAATATTTCACAAATTAATGAATTTATAATTTCAATTCAGAGTAAATACACAAAAAATCTTTTAAAGTGATTTTGATTTATATAATTATGAGTAATGAACCTTTAATGTGTGACACTTGTAAATTGGACCTTGATGATGTTATCAAATCTGTTGATCAAACAACTTATAGAGGAATGATTGGAATCATACTATACATAACTTCTAGTAGAATGGATATTATGTTTAGTGTTTGCATGTTTTCTCATTTTCAAGTAAACCTAAAAGAATTTAATCTTCATGTTGTTAAATGAATTTTCAAATACATCAAACATACAACCAATTTAGGGATATTTTATCCTAGAGGACAATAAGTTGACTCATTTAGCTATTCAGATCCTCATTTTGGTGGTTGTATGTTAGATAGAAAAATCACCATTGTACCATGTCACTTTTTTAGCTTTTGTCTAGTTTCATGGTGTTGTAATAAAAAATTCCTCTTCCACTATCTACTACTAAAGATGAATATATTTATACTGGTAGCTATTGTGAAAAATATTTTAGGGTGAAACACAAATTACTAGATTATGGATATCAATTCAGACATGTCTCTATTAATTGTGGCAACATAAGTGCAATTATTATTTCTAAGAATCTTGTTTCACATTCTAAAACAAAGCACATTGATGTTGGACATCAGTTTTTGAGAAACCATTATCAAAAAGTTGATATAACTTTAGAGTTCATGGGAACTGAACATCATCTTGTTGACATTTTCTTTAATCCATTGAACACGGAAATAACGAACTATATCTGACCTGATTTAGGAATGATCAATATATATGAAATTGTGGTTCTATTAATTTGGTCATTTTTAGTGAATTTGTTATGCCAACACTGACACCTTGTCAAGACCACACCACTAATGACATGAAAAATCATTCATGTCGACACTGATGCTTAGTTATTTTTATATGATTTATGTTTTTTTATCAAAATGAAATTGTTTCATTAATTTCATTGAACATGGTTCAAGATTTCATGATTTTGTGATTTCAAAATCCCTAAATGATATAAATTTGAATCGATCCACTCCAATCCATAACCCCTACACTCTCTCATCAATTTCCCTATCTCTCCCTCTGACCAATAACCTTCTAACCATCAGACTGAAATGATTGGAATGGAATGGGAAAGGAATGCATCTGATGATAGAGAGTCTCATACTTCTATGAAAAAAAATGGTGAACCGAGAAAATATTCAGCACCAGTCAATCCTACAATGGAATACCTTGTTGTAACTCTAGGAAAAAATGTTATTGTGGAATTTCCATTAAAAAGACTGTCTCTGCTCCTCTAGGTACTAAAAATACATAGGTGACTTGAGAGGTTCTCAAATAATGAACGACCCTTTAACCGAAATCTAGTTCCTGAATTTTATATGAATTTTGATTTTTTGTTTGATGGATGTGATGTCTTTGGGATAAAATCTATAGTAAAATTGAAGAGAATATCATTATCCACAAGATATTGAGATGAATTTTTTAAATCTCCTCATGAAGGTATATTTTATGCTTATCTTGGTACCTCTCCACCTGAGAGTGAAATGTTTTTATTTTAGAAATTTTTAAAGGAACTCACTTATAATGATGAGAAAATAATACCCATTAATATATAGTTATGTGGAGAATGTAGAATCTTTTTTAAATTTATCCATCATCAAATCTATCTCAAAAAGGGGACTTTTCTTATATAAAATATCAAGATGTATACTTGGTTTATTTTCTATGAAAAAGGATCGAGGTAGATTTAGGTAGATATATTATTGTGCACATGAGAACACAACATGTACTTAACTTTTCCATACTATGATTTATGCGGCTTTTAAGCCACCGCACATGGCCATGTGCATGACCACTACATGGCCACACATGGCTACTTATGGTAAATGAGTACACGATGTGTACTTTGAAAATTTATTAAATTCCCTCTGTTTCTAAAAAATGACCAGAAAAGGAAAAAAAACAAGAAAAAAGGTATGGGTTTACAAACTTCAACCCTTATAGAAATTCATCCCTGAATTTCCCTTGTGCAGTGTAGAAGAAGAAACCTAAAATAGTTCCCGCCACTGACCTCGTACATCGGCCTCCATCTTCCAAGCCTTGTCCTATACTCACCCTTGCGGCCATAGCACTCGTACGAGGGAAAAAACCAGCCAAGGAGAACCTTTGTATTTTAATAAACAATCCAGATAGTATGCTCCTTGAATGACACGTACACTTCAAGCTCAACATCCTCAGGTTGAAAGTCATGAGACTGGTCTGAAAAGTAACATCGGAGCTAAGAAACTTGAAAATTTTCATGCATATCCTGGTACCTCTGATGTAACTACAACTGATAGGCAACTGGTCCAGCTCTCTCCAACAATTAAAATAGCCTAATGTACCTCGACAAAATCATACATTGTCTCCTAATCATCCTATGTCCCAAACATGGTGTGACACATAGAAAAACCTGATCCCCGACCTCGAACTCTAGAGGTCATCTCCGCTGATCACTATAAGACTTCTATTGAGACTGTGCGGTAGCCATCCTCTTCTGAATCAACTCTATCTTCTTTGTGGTCTCCTGAACAAGATGAGGTCCCAGCAAAGCTGCCTCTCCTATCTCCATCCAACATAAGGGTGATCGATAAGGCATACCATACAAAGCCTTATAAGGTTCCATCTGTATTGTTTCTTAAAAACTATTATTGTAGGAATACTCCACAAGAGGTACATGCTTCACCCAAGAACCCACAAAATATAGGATGCATGCTCAGAGAATGTACTCAAGAACCAAGGTAGTACACTCAGAATGGCCATATGTCTGGGGGTGGTAAGCCGTACTCAAAAGTAACTGTGTACCCAAATCCTTCTGAAGCCCCTTCCAGACCCAAGAAGTAAAACGTGCATCCCTCTCTGAAACAATGGAGTGTGGAAATCCATGTAGACATACAATCTCACAGATGTACACCCATCCCAGCTCATCAACACTAAAGTTTTCCTTGATCGGAAAGAATTGAGAAACCTTCGTAAGCCTGTCAATGAAAATACATACTGCACCATTCCCTCGTGGTGACCTCAGTAAACCTGTCATGAAATCCATCGAGATGTAGTTCCACTCCCACTTGGGAATGGATAACTGTTGTAAAAGCCCAGTTGGCCGCTGATTCTCTGCATTCATCTACTTATAGGTGGAACACCTCATGATGAAACCAACAACGTATTTCCTTATACCTGGTCACCAATACTGACAGTGGAAATCATGATACATCTTGGTGACACTGGGATAAACTACCCAAACTGAGTAATGAAAATCCCACATCATCTCCTCACGTATATCTGTCGGCACCCATACATGCCCTTAGAAATGAAAGATCTCATCCTCGCCTATGGTCTATCCAGGAATAGGGTCCATTCCTGACACACTCTCCCATAGTATTAGGCCTTCTCAATCTGATTGCTGCCTTATTCTCACTCAATTAAGAAGAGTATAGGTATAAACTACAGAAGAAATAAATGTCTTCCACTGACATTCGTGCACCTCCAAATGCATCTAAAAGAATATAGCCATAAGCTGCCACTCACTGCTGGCCTCCTAAACTGCCTATATCTGAGTCTTCTTGGTCAACGCATTAGCCACTGCATTGAATTTCCTAGACGTATAGGCATGCACAATGTCAAAGGACTGAAGTTACTCAACCCACCTTCACTGTCTCAAATTTAGATCAAGTTGAGTGAAAATATACTTGAGACTTTTTTGGTCAGTGAAAACCATAAAATTATCACCCCAAATATAATGCCTCCAACAGTGTATGGAATGAAAAACTTCTACTAACTCGGGATCATGTGTCTGGTAGTTCCACTCATGTGGCCTTACATGCTGAGTCCCATACGCAACGACTCCATCTCCCTACATAAGCTCAGCTCCCAGCTTGATACCCGATTCATCATAGTAAACAGTGTAGATCTTGCCCAGATCTGAAAATACTAGTATTGGTGCTGAAGTCAACCTCTCGTTCATCTCTTGAAAGGCTGACTCACAAGAATTTGAACATAAGAACTTTTCACCCTTCTTAGTCAAACCTGCCAGCAGTGCTGCTAATCGTGAAAAGTCCTGAATGAAATGTCTATAGTATACATCCCACCCAAAAAGAATCTGCACCTCAAAGACATTCATCAGCTACTCCTAGGAGACTACTGCCCTCACTTTCTCTAGGTCCACTGATACTCTTGTCTCTTAGATAACATGACCCATGAAGTGAATCTGATCCATCTAAAAGTGTCATTCTGAGAGCTTAGAAAATAACTTATACTCACTAAGTGTACTCAAAATGATCTCAAGTTGGGTAAAATGGTTTTGTCAAGTGTGAGAGTGCACCAAGAGATCATCCATGAAGACAACCATGATTGAATCCATGTATGGATGGAAGAATCAGTTTATCAGGTCCATGAAAACTACAGGCGTGTTTGTTAGACCGAATGGAATAACCATATACTCATATAGACCAAACCTACTCCGAAAGTCTGTAAGAGGTATATTTGATGGTCTAACACACAAAAAATGGTAAATGGACCAAGTTTCAATCTTTGAGATCACCTGGAATCCTCGAAGCTGATCAAAGTGATCATCAATACTAGGAAAGGGATATCGGTTCTTAACAGTCAACTAGTTCAGCTTCTGATAGTCCACATAAATCCTAAGGATACAATCTTCCTTCTTCGCAAACAGGATAGGTGAACCCCAAGGAGAAGTAATAAGTCAAGTGAAACCCACTTCTTACTACTCCTCCAAATGCTTCATGAGATCCTGTAACTCTATTGTAGCCATCCTATAAAGAGGAATGGACACCATTGCCACTCCTGGAACAATCTCAATCGATATTTCTAGCTCACACTCCGAAGGAAAACCTGAAAATTCTTTTAGAAAGTCATCTCTGAAATGATCCACCACTAGATGAATTTCCATCTTTGAAGTCCCATAGTCATCAAGATATAGACTAGCAATCAGGTTTGTAACATCTCCTAACCCATGATGCTCGGGTCCCTCTCTGCTCTTCTGGACATCCCACTCGCCCCTATGAAGAAAGGATCCACCCTCTAGTGATACAAAACTCACCCTACGGTGATACAAATAGATGACTTCCTGGAAGGTAACTAAGAAGTACATCCCAATAATTACATCATATCTTGTCATCTCTAGGACATAGAGATCCCATAGGAAGTGACACCCACTAACATCTAGAGGGCACTCCCGACACTAACATACAGTAGCCGTTCTAGTCCCCAACGGAGTGTCTAGCATCAAGATATCAGCATACAAAAAGATAAAAAGCCCAAGACACTCCAAAACAGCAACATATATAGAAATATTGGAAGTACCTATATCGAAAAGAGCAGAAGATAAAACTGTGGCTAATATGATCTTACCTAGAACTATGGAAGGTCCAGAATCCTACTCCTGTTGGGTCTTCTCCACTACAAAAGTCTGACCTATGTCGCGGCCCTGTGCCAGGCCTAACCACTCTGAGCTAATCCACCCTACTTCCACTGAATGGTTGGCAACTGGACGTTAGGGCCATGACCTCCACCTCGGTATGAACAGTCAGAAGAACTCCAGTTCTCAGACTGGTCAGAAACTGGTGGTGCTGCTCCTAAATTTAGAGTCATAGAAGAACCCATGTCACCATCTGCTGGTGATATGATCTAACTGAAGCACTGATGGTGACCCATCTTGCCGCAAGATCGGCACTCCACTGGGTCTCTCTGGCACTACAGCCTCATATATCTGCTCCTCCTGCACTGGTAGCACACCAACTGGCTTCCAAAATATGCATCCCGCCTACTATGATCTCCTTGTGCAGTCTCCCTATGACACTTCCCTTTATCCGTATGAGGAATACTAACTCTGGATTCCAAACCACCCAGGATCACAGCTTCATAATCCCTCATATTTTTCTCCTTGATCAGTTCCTGGTTGACGATAGAGGATATCAAAGTCAACCTAAATATGTTCACCTACTATCAGATGACATGCCTCATACCATCCTCAAACATTCATTAAAGAAACAACTCATAACCTCATAGAATAGTGGTGAAGTGCTTCAGCTCAATGAAGTGAGAGGAATACTCCATAACAGTATGAGTTCCCTACTCTAGGCCCATTAACACATGATCTAGATTGGTCCTCAAGGTCTCCGGATAGAAGTAATTTTATAAGATGAGCTGAAACTCATCCCAAGCTATATTATTATAGAGTCCCACCTGTGAGATCACATACCACCATCTATTGGTAGAGTCTCGAAGCATATAAGTTTCAAGCTTCACCCTCTTCTCTGAGGTATCTCCAGATGTTTGAAAATTATCAGTGTGGCTTCTAGCCATGACTCTGTAACCTGGGGTCTTCTATACTCTGAGAAAGTGGGAGGATGCTAATGTTGAAAGACCCACATCAATTCTTCTATTGACGGGGAAGGAGGCGGTACTCCCTGTAAAGTCTCCATCATCATTGAAAAAACCTCTCAGAACTGGGAATCAGAACCTATGTCGGGTATGACAGCTCATTCCAAGACTGTCATGACATGATGATCCATAGGTAGTCCTTGATCATCCATGTCTAGTGTTTGATCACTGCATAGAAACTGGCGTACAACTGGAGGATGTCTCGGTGGCATGACTCTGTAGGGTCAAGTGCAAACTTTAAAACAAGATTATCAAGGACTGAAAAATAGAAATGTAAGAATGGTAAAGAAGAAAGAAAGAACTAAATTATTACAAAACATGACTACCCAGCGTGTACAATTACTACACGGTGTGTTCCTGTATGTCATTTACATGGGTGTGTAATCCTGCCTATACTGGTCGTGTAACACCCCACACAGACAACGTGTTGTCCTAACACATGTATTGTACTTGAATACTATTTCCATGACAAAGTCCTTATACATGGTTGAGCCACATGACTCTCCTAAGATAAGACTACACGGCATGTTCAATGTAGACACAGTGTGTACTAGGCAAGTTTCTTTTGGCCTGTGTTGTTATTGACATGGCCTGACACATGACTCACACTACACTGCATGTTCAAGGTAGACACGGCGTGTACGTGAATGGATAACACCGACCCATGTTGTTGGTGACACAGTCGGGTGCCTAAGTCATACTACATGGAATGTTCAATCCAAACATGCTGTGTGTAGCTTATGGTTTATCCATCTATGTTGTTTGTAACACAGGCGGACGTAGGGTCAACACTACACGGTGTGTTCAACTGGTACACGACGTGTTCCCACCAGACCCTTCCCATACCGTGTCACGGCCCACATGGTGCATGACATGGTTAGAGACTACACAATGTGTATATAATGTACATGATGTGTACTTAAGAAAAACAGTTTCTTCCCGAACAGAAGAACACATGGCATGTAGTCAAACTACACGACATGTTTTCTGGTTTTTTCTAGATAGTAAGCCACAAAAAACTACTCTGGAACACAGAAAAACCCTTAAACAGACATTGAAAGTATGAAATTCCGATCCGTTATGGCTCATACTCCCCACGAATCAAATCTTGTTATCTTATACATGTTATAACAAGGAAAACTGGACAATGATCCACCAAATTCTGGTCTATGAGGTCCATAACACCTTATGAACCAAAGTTTGGCATTCATTAATAAAACATACACAAAAAATACCCTATCAAACAGTAGGTATTATTATAAAGGAATCTATCACAACAACATACATATTATACACAACATCTATCACTACAAAATGAAATCACTAATGCATCCTGGAAGGCATGGCAAGAATGCATGACATGTGATTTCTAGAAAATGCCTATATGATTCATGATATGGAATAACCTCATCTCATCGGGTTGTGATAGAAATAAAACCTGAATAAAATCAATGATAACTACACAATACTTGTGAGTCACCCAATGGTGAAAATCAAATCAACTATAAAATTGCAAACCAGAAAAATTGCCATCAACGAGGTAGATTGGCTTTTCCTTGTATTTGAGTTAGCTACTCCCAGGAACAACTTATTACTAAGTACCTATCTCGTCCTATCCATGGATAAAGGCTCCCAAGAGTAAGTCAAGAGAAAAGAATTCCTCTGATACAACTTTGTAACGTCCCAGTTCCAGAAGCCACCTAGAGGTGCCCCGTACACGGTTGGTCGCATAGACTGAAGCGCATTTCCCCAAATTCCAGAGCCTGCCGACTAGCAGTGAGGGACTTGGGTGTGTCAGTGGGGAAACTATGCCCTCCTTGGTAGACTAACATAGTGGAAAAATGAAATAATAAATAACTGGAGCACATATATATTAAATTATTCCTGATACATATGTCTAGGAAAACTGCCAAACAAGTCACAATGCTGAATACAAATGGTACTAAACCAAATTACAAAAGAAACAGATAAACAACTCCTCATCATTTCATGACTAAGATTGGTCCCATGCTCTCCATATCGAAAGAAAGTCAAGTACCAGAAGTAGAAGGGAGCTTTAATTTGTCTATAAATGTAGCAATATATTCAATTTGGGCACAAAATCATGGCCCAAACAGGGTGTGAGACTAAATCCCAATAGGCAAACACCTGAAGATTTATGCCTCACCCTCATTGAATATATGGCAGGTAAATTTATGGAAAGTTGTAAGCATGAATGTACTCAGCAGTAAACAATCAACAGTTTCAGTATCGAGCAACATCTAAACAATAAGCTAGACACAAACATGTGACCCTCTAGGAAGTACTCACATCCCATCCCATCTGGTCCTACCTAACAAGTACAAGAAACCCTCTTGGAATTAAACTTGATCTAAACCCTCTGGTTCTATCACAGGAATATATAAATAGAATCTCTGAGGAAGCTCACAAAAATCAATTCCCCTTAAAGTAATTGATAGTCAAGGACACACTGAGGAAGCGCACACAGTAATTTCCCTTTATATCCCCAAGGCCAAGGACTCTATGGGAAGCTCACTAAGTCAATTTCCCTTATTCCCAAAGTCATTCAAGTAATTCAAAAACTCTCTAGGGAAGCTCACATGGTCAATTACCCTAATAGACTAAAGAAATCAGGTACTCTCTAAGGATGCTCACTCGGTCAATTCCCCTTATATCCCCATGTGGTCCTAGTCTCTTGGATGAAGCTCACTCCGTCAATCCCCCTTATATCCTAATGTGCTCAAAGACTCTCTGAGGAAGCTCACTCGATCAATTCCCCTTATAGTCTACTAGACCAGGTTCTCATGGCCTTGTGTAGGTTAATGAGAATAGCAATGAAATATGGCCAAAGTAAACCTACAGAACTACTTGGATAACCAGTATACAACATATCAAACATGTTATAACACAAACTTCCCACCCTATAGTAAGAGGCATGGAAAACAGGCAGGGCGGACAAAAGGATATAGAGGACCAAACGGTTGTAAAAATATCATGCATGGGTAAAACATATGAGGCATAGTAATCTATTCTATTAATATTAAATTAACCATTAGACAAGCATACAAGCATGTTAGGCAATCAGCAGGGGTAAAATGGAAAACACACAATACCTTGTTCATGAGTATTGGTGAAAATTGAACATAATACTCAAATACATTCAACAAAAAAGCACAAACCATCTACCTCGGTGTTGGGAGATCACTATATGTGAACCTCGTGTCTTGAATCAACTTATAACACAAAATATCCAAAAAAACATATGACATTCTCAACATAGGATAACTTGAGAACGAAGATGAATCATGAAACGAAGCTCAAGTAGAAGAGAGAGCTCAACGTTGCGATCCAAATGCAATCGACGATGGTCGACATAGTGATTAGATGGAGGCTTAGGGGAATCAGATAATGATCACATCCATACTGGTTCTCTCAGATGAAGAAAGCCTAGAGGAAGATAGTTCTGGAGATTAGACATGACCCCAGTGCGTTTAATGAAAATAAACAAAAGTACACATCATTTACTTTTGAATTACATGGCGTGTACCTAATAATTCTGTACTCATCTTTATGTGGCCTCTAAGTCACCCACACACAGCCGTGTGCATGGCCGCTACACGGCCAGCACCCGGCTACCTGTGGTAACCGCGTACACGACGTGTACTCATAAAGTACATGACATGTACTTAAAAAATATCCAGAATTTCCTTTTTTTCTCAAAAAATGACAAAAAAAAGGAAAACATACATGAAAAGAAGTTCTTGGTTCTTACATCTGACATGGTCCCCAATGTACTCATAAAATTAGGAAAGTTGTTTTATATACATCGGGTGAGTATATAGGTATACATAGTAGGGAAAACCAAATGCTCTTGTGCATAAATTGGGGGGCATTTAAATGCCATGTGAGAAATAGAGATAACCAAAGAGCCTAGTAAAAAATCTATCATGCCTTCCTCAGAAAGGAACACTCCTCAAATAATGCAAGGTATGTAAAATAGTAGTAACATCATATCAATATTTGGTACCCCACACTGCTCTCTGACTCGTTATTTAGGGCATCCTACAAATCATACCTCCCCCAAAATTCACATTATAGTCCCACTGCTACCCCAACAACAACCTTATGGGTTATCACAACCACGTATCCCACCCACAGACACCTGGGACACCACAAACACACTCATCCCTACCCGTTGACACTTGTACCACAAAACCACTGCCCATCCCAAAGACACATGGGCCTCACCCCGAATACACTTGGGATTTAAACCTACTGGAACACACCTGGGCCAACCACCAAAACACATACTGATCGAAGATTATTTGGCCAAAATGAACCATAGTCCATAATAGCCTACCAGAAAGGGCTTACTATACCTAGGAGAGGGAGCATAAAGGAGCCAATAACCATCCAATCATAGAAATATTGGGAAAACACCCTCTCTCATGAAATGATAGTGTTTGGCACGATGTTCCCAACATAGGTGGGGTGCATATGAGAAACACAAGAACTAAATTTAATATATATAATTAATAAAACACTGATCCCAACCTAAGTGTTCAGATGCAGTCAAACAACCCATACACAACCACTCTTGCTTCTATCCCGACCTGCACAGTTGACCTGCAACCTTAAACAGAACACATAAAAATTATGGAAAACACTCTACCCATCGAATCCATTATTTTTATCATGTCCATTTGATTACATTGAAAAAAATAATTCTTCAATACTGGGAAACTAATAGTCATGACCATAAGTCAAAACAACATTGCACTGAAGAGAAACATGGCTAAGCAGTAATTTAATCATTCACAACCAGTTATCTTTTAATGTCACAATAAACAAAGTTATTTGTGAGATCCCTCAATGTATTGGAACCAAAAAAATCCCCAACATACTGAATCTACACGGTGATGGATTACTAAAATAAGAAATAAAGAATAGGATATCTCATCCCCATCCACCGCACCCCACAAGCATCAATGAGAGAAACCATACAAACTACCAAAACCAAGCAATGTAGTTTTCATATTTAGCCGTCACAATTTTTAATCCCCTTAGTTTTGTTGGGTTAGTTGGGATGATCACACAAGTATTATTATTTATCATGCATCCATTTTATCAACAAAGATTACGTGATTAACTAGTTTTCTTGTAACATCCATTTAATCAATTGATTACCCAAAAAATAGAGGTTCATTAGTGCATAAGAAATGATCACCAACATCCATGATTTTTAGTGGGCATAAGACCATACAATTCATAGCACAACAAATAAATAATGAAATGTATACATCAACATCTTCATATTCAGAACCCTATATTCTCTAAATGTCCATTTATTATCTTCATTATAGATTGATTTCATCCATGTCCCAATGGAGAAATTATCACACCCACCCCCCATGATGCACATTAAAGTGAGATGAAGGAAAAAACATATCCGGATGATCAAGGATCGATGTTTTGATCCTCGTGTCAAGAACTGATGATGTGCGACTTGTGGGAAAAGAATAATTGAGGGCTTCAAGGTTGAGCGGGAAAAACTCCATCATGGGAGAATGATTTGTCTCCAGATTAAATCTCTAGTAATACTTATAGAATCCAAAGGGAAAAAATGAATATAGGATATAGACATAAAAAAATAATAAATCGTAAAATCCATGAGTCAATTTAGAAGTACTGGAAGAAGGATCATGGCTTAACCACATGGTTAGGTGGTTTCAGACATCAAGATTAATTTTTATATAATCATTATCCTCATAGATGGTAGAGAAAATGAATTTGAGTTAATAGATATATTCAGAGAAATATTCAAGTAACAAGGACAATGTTGGAATTTCCGGAGAAGCATGTGACATTGAGGAAAAAAACCACTTATTTGGTAAACTACAGGAACCCTTGACTCTTGGGGGTTTAAAACAACTTTTACTATCTTTATGTGGAATTGAAAAGGGTGTTAAAATTCTTCTCCATCAAAAGATATGTTATTAGAGGAATAACATGAAAAACACTTGGAATTGGGGAAAATTTGGAAAATGGTGGGACATTATTCGGTGAGACACCATAATGGTTGAACCATAAGGGTGCCATTAATTCACTGAGACACCATATGTGGTGCCACCATTTCAGTGTGTGACCAAGATGGTGAGACCATGATCATTCCACCATCATGGTGGAACTGTTTAGTGGAACTGAGTTTTTGGAAAACTCATGAGAAAGAATCCATGTGACCTATAAGAACATTACAAACACTACATTTTCACAATGAAAGGGATCAAGAAAAAAGACATATTATATCCAAAACCACATTAATAAATGGAATCAAACATGATAATCTAACAGTTTATAAATAAATAAATTTAAAATAATATCAAGCCAAGTGAGGCCTATACATAAAAACCCTAAATCTAACATCAATAGTTCTCTCATATTCTCTAAATGATCTATTTCCATAAAACCTACTATAATGGTTAATAACAAATAAATAAGAATGATGAAGGAATCAGGATGCCTCACCAAAAAATTTGGCACATTTCTCTGGATAATAATTAGTCATAATCAAGTCTGCATATTCCAAAAAGGCATAAGAAGTTTGTAAAGAAAAGTTGAACATGATTATACTTTGAATATATATCACATCATTAATAATTTAAACCAGTAATTATATTTTATTAGAAAACCCATTATTTATTTATGAATAAATTAGTTGAAAATTTTTTTTTTATACCATTTGATTGAATAAAGATAAGACACGTTCTAAATTCAATATGGAAAATTTAATATGAAAACATGTCTAGGTTGAACATAGAATAATAACCATCAAAAAAAAAATTATCTATAATGTAATTCATAGACACATCCCAACAATGTATAAGACAAGAAACATGGGCCATAAATTGCAGGTTTAAAAAAACACTGACTAGTACTCCTTCGAAAAACACTATCCAGTATTTTTGAACTAGAAAATAAAATTCAATTTTGTGAGTTCTCCATGTTTCATAAGAAAAAAACCTATATCCATTAAATTAACCATCCAAAGACGATCCATTCCAGGATCCCCAAATACTTACCTATGTTGTCCCTTATGAAACATATTCAAACCAAATCTCTTGAAAAACACAACATAAATAATCAATTAGTGAATATTCATTTACATAAATCCATGTAAAATGATATGTAAATATCATATATAAATTATTGTACGTTTAAAAATACATTCAAAATATAATTTTGAATCATATTAATATTTAATTTTCATAAATAAAAAACCACTTCTACAGAAAAAATTAAGGTATAAACAATGCAAATCCAACAATTTTGAATATTAATTAAAAACCTATTCAAATGAATAAGGTAGTCCTAAACTAATCACTTCATTTATAATATAAAAAAATAAAACAAAGGAATACTCAATATAACTATGTAATTAAAAGGGGAATATCCATTATGTTGGGAATCATACCTCACACATGGAGTAAAATCATTTACATAAAAACCACATGACTAATAATTTACGTACCCTCAAAAGCATAAAAACCAGATAAATAGAACTTATAATCTAACCATAGAAATATGCATTGGAGCAGTGGAAAATTAGAATAAAGAAGAAGAAATAAGATGAAGAACATTGTTTTATAATAATAAAGAAGGATAAATATATTAGAAATCATGATTAACCTTGAATGAAACTACTTGAATAATTATAATATGACCAAGGGGAACTTCAAAGAAGAATAATCAATGGTTGGAGAACCTAGGTAACAAGAATGAGAGGAACTTTTGGCGAAGTGTTTTAAATTTTAATACTCTTATAATGGTAATTTCATAGTTTAATAATATTTTGTCATTACATTAGATGATTTATATCTGATATAAATGAAATTGTACCCATCTGTAAGACCTAATATGATGTTTCCCATAATACTATGGTGTCGGTCACCATCTTAGTACAGAGCCAGGGTCCCAGAGCCCTAGGCCTTTATTGTAGTGAGAAACATCTCTACACTATACCCATTCATGTAGAACCCCCACCACAACAAAAATTACAACACCATGAAACAAACTCAATCCCTAAAAAATAAATAAACCTTCAATAAAAAAAATTTACTGCCTTTTGTGCTGATTTTGGACAAGTTTTGACATGATATATCTCCAAATAGAATAATCTTTAAAAAAAGGAAAACATAGAGAGAATAATAAGACTAAAAATTTATATTTAAAAAATTATGAATAATGGATTTTGTACCTAAAAATATCACTATGAGTGTCAAAATTTAACTCACTATTCAAATTTCATCACCAATAATGTTCATAGAACTCTTCCTTGGAGAATAATTGATTCCATTATTCTCATTCCAATGACTCTCACACCCAAATTTCAGGGATACCATGAGAATCATTCCATAACACATAGATGATATGAATATCAATTAATTATCACACTTTATCCATTTGATCAATGATACAAAGAGGTTACTCATGGATGCTATTGTTGGGTTCCAAATTGAAATTCCCCACTCAACCACATGACAAGTGTTTTGATGGTTTCTCATTAAATTGGACACATGGAATACAATATAGATAGGAATAATCATATAATATATGTATTAAAGGTATAATAGTTTCCTTAGACACTCAATAATTGATAATGGTCTTACATAACACAATATCAAATGAACCTATTTTTTAAAAAACTATTCCTTGAAGACAAAATCTAAGAAACAAATGATAAAAATTGAATAACTATAATAGAAAATGATGATGATTGTTAAATATTTTATGGATAATATGATAAATCATCATTATTTTTTATTTCAATTGAATATTATTATTAATATCTCGAGCAATGATTTGTATGGGCAATGAACACCCACCATGTTCTCACAAGTAGAAAGGGGAATGAAATGGTCATCGATACAAGGCTACAAAGAGATCAGTTTTAATTGAAAATTGACATGTATTACTATATGAATATAGAATATTTTTTTACCAATATACATAAAAATAAATCATTTTCACATGAATTATATCATCATGTTTTTTAATATACTGATTTATCTGTCCATCCACCTAGGGCTAATTTTCCACCCTAAACACTAACAAATAACAAGTCACTTATTAATTTCCTATCAAGAATCGAGATGTAAGAAATGATTATCTATATGAAACATTATGTAAATCCATGCCATGAAACATCACAATCCCATGGACATACAATACTATAGGGACATTAACCTTCATCATTTATTAAATATCCATAACATGGTAATATTTCATCAACCAACTGATAATAACCCATATTAAATTTTCCCACATAAAGTTTGATGAAAAGAAATAAAAAATAAATAAAATAACCATCCAAATCCTTTATTATAATGAGTATTTTTTGAAATTGTTGAACTGATCCTATTTTCTGATGTATTTTTTAAATTTGTGTTAATGTATGAAAAAGAAGAAGATCAGGGAAATAATACGATTATATTGTGATTGATGGTGAAAAAATAGTTTTCATCCGAATGGAAATATTATATTTGGTGAATTGTGAAAAATATTGGAATATTTATATATATAAATAATCTTAGAGGTGGAAAGAAATTCATTCATGTTTTTATTTTATGAAAAACCGACCACATTGAATAGAAAATTGTTATTATAAATGTAACGTTCAAGACTCATCCCCTGTGGCCCATGTCATAACTACCCCATGCCCACCTCCCATAGTCCAGGGGCAGGAAATTAGCACCATGTATTAATTTCTTACAAAAGGGAGGCATTAGCCTATAAACTTCTACACAAGCTCCGGTCCAAATTTTAAATTACTAAAGCTAAAAGCACATAGAAATTAGATATGAAATCCACTAAGACAAAAACTGATAGTAATAGTACAAAATGATAGGTTAATGGTCTAGAATAGAAGCCTAACTGAAATTGAAGTGCACAGTCTCCTTTATCACATCTGCAAAAAACCCTACCAAAAGGGAAGGTGTAATAAGTTGGCTGATTGTCGTCAAAGTGTAACATGTCTATTAGGTTAACCTGAAGAACCACTTGTCTTCATACCACCAAATACAGAGTTAAATATGTCAATCATATTTACAAGACATGACATGTGTAGGTGAAAACCATATAGGGGTGAGAAAAAAAATACGCAGTAGCAACCCCAAACCACAATGGTAAACCACAAAGGAAGACACATGGTGTATTATAAAATAAGTACACTAAATATTGTCTATAAAAAGTACAATAAATATATTCACTAGAGTTATCTTATAGTAGGATACATATAATACTAAATCAAAGGAATTTCCAATCCCAATGATAAAGACTCTACATATTTATAGAAGATACACTCCACATATTTATAGGAGACACACTCCCTATATTCGAAGGAGACACACTAAGTACATCCTTAGGAGACACACGTTGAATAACCATATAAGATATACTCTGGATAACTATATGATAGAAATATCATATATTCATAGGATAAAAACACCATATTTTCATAAGAGACACACTCCATATATGCATAAGAGACACACTCTGTATTTTTGTTCGAGACACACTCTAAATCTTCCCACAATTAGCCTCAAGATTTTGCTCATAGCATGCTCATTTTGGATGATCCTACCCCTGTACCCAAAATTTACATATGCTATCCTAAAACACATGCAGAATATTCCAAAAGGACCAACTCATTTTGGGGGTCCCAACTCCAAAAACAGCATGTCAAATGGACACACAGTTTGCGATTTATTGTCATTTAAGAAAAAATGGGTCGGTTTGGATTGGGTCTGGTTTTACCTGATCATTCCAGACCTGACCCAACCCCCCATAGGTGGGCCCAACCCAGTACCTGCCCGACCCCTTGATGTGGGCTGGTTCTATCCAAACTGGATGTGGCAGCTGCCATGTCATATTGGGCCAACACATGACGACAACCATGTTCAACGCAGAAATTGACATGGGGTCTCACCATATCCTCCTTGACCACAACCCTTCACCATGTGATGTGGATTCTAGATGCATCTGGCCATACCCCACTTCTATTTGTCAGGCTAGTGTCCCTGTCCACTGACCACAATTGTCATGCCTTGGGCTCATCTCGTCGGGGGGGGGGGGGGGGGGGGGCACGCCAGCGACATCGACTTCTCTTCTGAGAATCTCCACCATTGTTGTGGTGGCTCATTTCTCAAACCACAAGTACCTGTGAAATCCTTGTGTAACTATCTTTACTACCATGGAGTCCAAACCTTTTCTCCATTACTCTAGGAGTTTGGTCACATTCAAAACCACTTGTAAAAACAATTCACATCCACATGGGTTCGTCGAAGCAGAACACAAGAATGTGGAAGATAGAAAAGAACAAGAACACACATAGAACATATGTCGTCCCTTTTCATGTCGGACTTGGTCCATACACGTCAAAAAAATTAATAATTTTAAAGAAGATAAAATATAATATAATTCATCCATTTTTTAATCCTACACTTTTAACAATCATGCAATAATGATTGAACCAAGCATCAACCTGTTTGTGGGTTAGTCCACGCTCATTGTTGGAAACAAGAACGAGGAAAGGAATTACAATGAAAAAATAAACCCATACAGGGAAAGTGGATATGTTACTGGAAATAATTCATCATTTAAGGTGATCCATCTAGGAATGTACTTTATTTTTCGTTTGTTAGAACTCTTCCTTCATCGTTAGTGGTGAGAGACAATCCTTATGATTTAGAGAAAATATCAAGGGTTATGAATTATAACATGGGCCCCTGAACCTAATGAATGGAGGAATCATGTTAACGAATTTCAAATTTTGAAATGAGTTTCGATGTTTACATGATGCTATATTCTAGCATCACAGAGTCTTCACACCATAGTGCTTCAGAGTCACTTCCTAACATTAAATAAATAAAAAAACGTAACTTTTTCTGTATATTTTATATCTCTCATAATGCATCCATAATTAACATTTGTAGATGACCTACATATGATGATGTTAGTCCCCAGGTTGGGTAAACTCATTGGTTTAGGCTCCACAGTGCACTCAAATTTTGGATTCATGAACTTATTTATAAGTTACAATAACTGCACACACACACCATTTTTAATAAACCTAAAAATAATTAGAAAATTGATTCTAGGAACCCCAAGCCCCATAATTATGTACCGTATCCCTGCCTAGTCTTGAAATAATCACATATAATTTTTAAAAAGATTACATGGAAGAATATGGGACATTCCATTCTCCCCACCATAGAGATTTATGTCCCTGATAGCTAAAGAAAAGGGATAAACAAACAATTGGGGATACTGATCACTAACATGAGCCTACCACTCCCAATTTCTCTCCTAGATATTCTAATATTTCTACCAAATGTGACCTAGAGGAATTGATCAAACACAAAGGGCCATCTCTTTTTGATCTTTGATCTACATTGAGAACTCTTCCAAAGTATCCTTGTTTTCAGAGCCCAACTCTCCTCAGTCAGTGATATGTGAAGGGTCATGTACATATCTCCATAGATGGGATCCGTGAAAGGCAATGTGAACCTACACTAACGGTGTAGGTATATCCAAGTAGTACACCACCACACCCACTCTACGTAGTATCAAAAAAGTTCAAGCGAACCTCAGTGATTACATACATCCCTGACCAAATCTATGTATCCCACATCAAGGAGAGACCAAAAGGACGAAATGGTATCCCTCCTCGAACTCTAATGGTATCCATTTCCTATTATAAAAAGACTTATAAATACTCTGTGGAGTCTTTATCCAATCCTGGATGACCTACACCTTCTCCATAGTATCCTACACCAACTCTATTAAAGGCCTTCAATGGAGCCATACCGATGGCGGAGTGGTAGATATTATTGTTTAGAAAATAAACTAGGGGTAGGTTATCCTTCCAACTATGGCCAAAATAGAGGATGCAAGCATGTAGCATTTCCCCAATAACATGAATTGTCTTATCTCTCAGACCATATGCCTACGTCTAGAACGTTGTGCTCAAGTGAAGATGATTCCCAAAAACCACCTAGAATCCCTTCCAAAACCAAAATGCAAAATAAGTATCAGGATCTAAGACTATCATTGGTGGAACCCCACAGATTTGACCTATCACATGTATGTAGAGGCATTCTAAGATCCCTACGAAACCGTATTCTTGAATCGTGATGAAGTTGTCCATCTTTGTGAGTCATTCAATGATCACCCAGATGGTATCGTCCCCTATAGATTTACATTATAAACCATTCACTGCATCCATCGACAATCCATACCACTTTCAGTCTGGTGTCTCAATGGGTTATGTCAAACCCACTAGAACCTGGTGCTCAACCATCACTTGCTGAAAATTGAGCAATCTAGAGACAAACTATGACACTACCTTATTCATCCTTATCCAGCAGATCTTACTTCAGTGGTCCTAGTACATCTTTTTGGCACCTGGATATACCAAAAAAGGGGATTTATGGAACTCCCTCAATACCTCTTCCCATAACATGACTGGTAAAATTGTGTGTCATATGAATATGATGATGTTCTCCCCACCTTTCAAATATCTATCAGGGCCATACTCTATGGACATCTGATCACTTGTAGTCTCAAGGATAATACCTCTGAGATTTTCCTCCCATGTGTGATATAAGAGTGGGGTGGGGGGGGGGGGTATCTACCATCAACTACAGATAAGTTGATTCATCTCCACCCCAAAGGATATCTGAAGTGAGGCCCAACTTATCTGAGGCCTCGTTCAGTAATTGTGAACTCGATCACCAGTTGATATCATCTACCACCACATTCCCCCTCTTAGAAGTACAAACTATTTTTAAGTCATTATCAAAGTGTAACTATAGAAAACACCATTGTCTCAGGTTTGTAACCTTCTCAAAAATTATATACCTGAGACTTTTGTTGTCCGAGAAGACAATAAATTGAATGGACATACGGTAGTGACTCCACATCATGAATGCGATGAATACCACCACCAACTCCAGATTGTGGGTCACATATTGCAACTCATGTGGTATCATTTTCTGTGAACCATAAGAAATAACGGCTTGACAATGCATCTGGACACAACCAGTCCCGATTCCCACTGCATCGTAGAATAGCACATGCTCAAAACCATCCTCTAGAAATCTCGGGATGCGAGAAATTTGCAAACTCTACCTTAGCTGGTGAATGATATCTTGCAACTTGATGGTCCACCATAAATTTGTCCTCTTTCATGTCAAGGTTGTCATGGATTCTGATACTGTTGAAAAGTCTTGCAAATTCCTCCATTAGTACCCAACAAACCCAAGGAAACTCTACAACTTTTTAACCTTATTGGGTGGTTCAAAATCCAGAACCGCCATTTTCTTCACTGGATGTACTGCAAAACCCGCCTCTAATATGACATGTCCCAGAAAGTGTACCTCTCTTATCCAGAACTGAAACATTGAGAGCTCACCATAATGATGCTGGTCTCATAGTTTGTCTAGGACCATCCTTAAGTATACCGCGTGCTCCTCCTTGAAAGCTGAGTACACCCATATATAATTAATAAATACCTCAACAAACCGGTTTAGGTTGGGCTAGAAGATCAGGTTCATGAGTCTAATGAACACCACTGGGGAATTCATCATGCTAAACAGAATCACTATGTACTCATAGAGGCTTTAGAGTCATCTGAAATCCATCATTGAGATGTCCTAATCCCACACCTGAAGTTGATGATATCCTCATATGATGCCTAACATCGAGAAACATCTCTATCCCTTCAACTGATAGAAGAGGTCATCAATCCTTGGTAGTGAATACATATTCTTCACAACCACCTAATTCATTCCCTGGATGTTTTCACATATCTTAATGATCTAATTATCCTTCTTGGAAAACAAAATTGGGACTGTCGAGGATGAAACATTCAGTCTCATGAATCCCTTCCACTGTAAATCCTCCAATTGTACCCTAAATTCACGAAGCTCTACAGGAGCCATCTGATATGCTGGTATAGATATTAGTGTCATCCTAAAGTATAGGTCAATGAAAGAGTCTACCTATTTATTATGAGTTAGTCCTAAAACATCTTCCTGAAACAACTCCTTTTACTCATCCATTACTACTGGAATCTAGGGATGTGACTAATCTAATACACTGAGGATCATGGTTGCCAATTTTGTTTTTTGATTTGCTACACCCTTCTATGTTTCAGTCTATATTATGCATCTTGTTTTTTCCTTTTTCCAATAACGGAAATCTTAGTCCCATATCTATTGGCACACCACACTGTGCACCTAAAAAAATCAATCTGAGCATGAACAGGGAAAAACTAGAACATACCATGAATGACATCGTAAGACCTTGATGTTTCTGTGAAGAGATCCCAATCAAAACACACTCCACCAAGAGTATGGTCACATTTTCAGCACCAATGTGTTACCATTGAATATCCACTTGTATAATTCACTACACCTCGGTAATGAGTCAACAGTTCCACTAGAATCACTATGTCTAAAACCAGGGTCATGGAGAGAAAAGAGTTACTGGCATCCATGTATAAAAAAACTGCAAAAAGGTTGGAAAAGACACAGATAGTACCTTTAATACTCCTGGAAGTCTCAATATCATAAGACTCAATCGCTCGAAGCTAGCCTCACCCCTATCCACTAGCTCCATGAGCTAAAGGTGGACCACCTTGGGGTGGTTGTGGTATCCCTCAAACCTATATCCACCTCCTATCACTAATCTTATTCCTCTTACACATCTACATCCTAGATAACTACCATGTTCTAAACTTCTATGCTGCTTTGGAGGTCCTGTAACCATCTCATAGCCAGTAATACGGTTGGTCGGACTATTTCTAGACATATGTACCCGACCACTGCCCATGTACAAAACCTCTCCTTCAGCTCACTTATTCTTCCCTAGAATCCCCAGACCACAGATCCAATGTCATGGAATCTTCCCTTGGATTATATGGCTCTCTTTAACCCCTATGTCAGATGTTGTCTACCATATTTTGAGGACCTGGCGACTTTGTGCCTATTGGAAGCTCTCATTGTCGGTACCTACTCCGCTATAAATCTCTCTACCAGTATATCTCCCTTCAGCACCCCGACATGAGTAGGGATGCTAAGGGATATCATCAATTCCATGATATATTTGGAAATTCACTTCTTCAAGGTACTCTCATTGAATAATGGGTCATTCACAATGTCTATATTGTAGTGAGAATGATTTGTGAATATCAAGGAGTACTCTGCCACCGTCTGGTTGCCCGGCTGCATATGTAGGAGAACCTTTATACAAGCATAGAATAATTCCACTGGAAAAAAATCATAACAGATGATACGGTCAATGTATTACTAGGATAGTATCACCACCTCATGCCTATAGATTTTCATGCTACTCCAAATAACCACTGATCCATGTAGAAGACTCGCGGCTAGGACTGCCATCTGGTCAAGAGGTGTCCTCACTTGAAGAAAATATCACGAAATTGCCTTCAATCAGTCCTTATCTACCGAAGGATCCATCTCACCTAGGAACCTATGAGGTCATTGCCACTGGAATTCATCAAACAGACTGATCCTACATGAATCCTCTACAGGTAATGTAGGATAGAACTGCTACTATGTGTGTAGTGTTATTGCTGGTACACCACTGGGAGGTGTTATCTCTGGAAACAGTCCCTCCACCATTGCCACATCGCTCAGCAGACCATCCTTTTGGTCACACCGTAGAATTTTGATGAGCTAACTATGACATTATAAGGACATGTGAACACACTAAATTCCTATATGATCCATGAACCATTAATTTCCCATGCTATAATTTTTTTCGAGAACCAAGTTGGAAATCCAATTTCGAGGACCATAAGTACGGATATATCAGAAGCTGCCCCAACAATGGGTTCCCTAGCATGAAATCCAAACTCAAAACACATAACACTATTTCAGCATAACAAATGTAAAACCAACCAACTTCTAATACCTTTATATCATGACCTTTCCCTTAGGGCCCATATCATGACTACCCTAATCCCACCTCACATTGGACATGGGCTAGAGACTAGTGTCGACTGTGAATTTACTTCAAATTGGAGGAATTTTCCCATAATCCTGCACACAAAAACATGTCCCATATAAATGCATTAAAACTAAAAACACTGAATTATTATTAGGAAGCCCATTAAAGAAACCACTGAGAGTAACAGTACAAACTGAAATGAAAACGAGCAGTAATACAAGCCCAAGTGAAATAGAAAAATACATGATCCGGGATATCATCAGCAAAAAACTGTAAAACATGGGTACGTATAGTATGATATCTAAATGTCGCTGAATCATACCACTTCCTTTGGGTTACACTGAAGCACCACCTATCTTTGGTCCACCTTGGACTATATAAATGTTTTCAATCATCTGAATAGGACATGACACATGTGGGAGAAGATTGTGTATGGTTGAATAAAACAATAATTATTAAGGACCCAAAACCAAAAAGGTAAACCACAAAGAAAGACAAAAGGCAGAATACCAAAGAGGAACACAATGTGTAGCCTTTATGAAGTTCAATCAAGAGTGTCACTAGTGTAATCTCACACTATGATACATATACTAAAAAATTCCTGGCATATCCAAATACAAGGAGACACTCATTGTATCTTCACAAGAGACACACTCTGAATCTTTGTTGGATACATAATCCCTATAACCATAGGATGCAAAATCCGTATATCCATTGGATACACAATCTGTAGAACCGTAGTAGACGTGGTCTAGATAACTGTAGGAGACACACTACATGTATGCGTAAGAGACACACACCACATATTCATCGGATACACACTTCATATATGCGTCGGAGACACACTCATTATAAGAATATGAGACACACTCCATATATGCATTAGAGACACACTCTGTATCTTCTCACATATTGCCACATTATTTTGTTCTTAGTATGCTTGTTTTGGGATCACCAACTCCTCCAGCCAAAAAGGTCATACACCAACCTCCATGAAAACCCATGTAGATTATCTCAAAATTCACACCTCGTCATGAGGATCCCAGTGCTGATAATGGGTTGTCAAATGGAATCATGAGTTGAGAGTTATATGTATGTAAGTAAAAAGGGGTCGGTTGAGTAGGCGACCGGTCTAACCCGGTCAGACATACCCATCCAAACCCAACTTTGGTCTTGCCTGACCGAACACACCAGGACCGATGCGACCCGACCTGCCACAGTTGGGCCCAGGATGATGTCAGCCCCAGACCACTTGATTCATCATGTTATTTATACCCAGATTCAGTTGCTGCTATGTCCTCTTGGCTCAACACTAGATGAAAAACATTTTCAATGCAACAGATTCCACCTTATCTCACCACAATCTAGATGGACCATGGTCCTTCCCTTGGTGAAACAACTTCTTGTCGCGTTCGGATGATCCCCACTATCCACTATCTTGCTAGTGGCCATGTCCACTTCCTACAACTGTCATGACACATGCTCCTTCCACTGGGAGGCTGCGCCACCTCGGGTATATCCTCTTCCATGGGCCACCACTGTCGCTGTGGTGTCTCGTTTCTCAAACTGAGAATACCACCATGATCACTGGGTCTCATTCTTCACCATGTAGACTCAAAATCCTATCTCCATCACTCTGGGGGGGGGGTGGTCTGATAATTATCAGAAACACCATTAAAATCTCACTATGAGGACAACGGTTCATCGAAAAAGAACACAAAAATGGAGAATAGAGACAAGCACAATAAAACCCTTAAAATGAACCATGGCCTTATTCATGATAGACTTGGCTCATTCATGTCATATGAAATATTTAAGTGGAATAAGAGAAAATTTATTAAGATTCACCACTATTTTATTCTCATATTTTAAAGAATCCCACAAGGACGATTGAACCATAGATCAACATATTCATGGGTTGCTCCATTGTCATCATTAGAAAAAAGAACAGGGAAACGAGTCATAAAGAAAAAATAACCCGATCCCTGTAAAAAGGATCAGTCGGATGAGATAATTATTCATTGATGGAATTCCATCCAGGAACATCCTCAATCCATCATTCATCGGCGTTCGTCATTCATCATAAATGGCGAGACAGCTTCCCAGTGTTTTGGTGAAAATATCCAAAATTATGAAATCTAAAGTTGTTTCCTACCCCTTATCAATGAAAAAATGTTAACACATTTCAGTGTTTCAAACACGTTTCAGCATTGCCACGACATTCCATTGTAGTTTCATTGATTCTTTGTACCATAGTGCTACTGAGTCACTACAAAACATTGATGAAATAAAATAAAACAAATTTTTATGGTTATTTTAATTTTCTTTTAAGATGTCCATAAATTAAAATTTGCAACTGACTTTCACTAGATGATGTTAGTCCCAGTCTAGGGTAAACTCGATGTAATGATCTCAATTGTACCCTAAGATATTTTATCTCTGAACTTTTTTTTATGTTACTAAAACCACACATGTGTTATATTTTTAATATACTTACAAATAGTTTGAACATTTATTTCGGTTAGCCTGGTCCTCACAATTGCATGCCGTCTCAGCCCGTGGTCTTGAAATAATTTCATATAATTTTCAAAAAAATTATATTTTAAAATACAAGAAATTATATTTAATTATTGATTAAATAAATAAAAAATTTGAAATATATGATTTGAATATTCAATAATGATTTATTAAAAGAGAGTGTGGATTTCTATGAAGTATTAATTATTTTTTATAAAAATTTTATTATTAATATTTTTAAGGTTCCATAAAATAATGATATTGGAGAGTTAATATAATGGATGACTTTTTTTATAAGAATGTATAGGTATTCAATCAATTGTTATTAGTTTTTTCAAGAAACTAAAATATTCTTTCTGATCAATTTCTATAATTTATGAAATTATATAGGAATCCTTTTGTTAAATTAATGAAGTTATGAGGATAATTGTTTTGGATGGAGTTAAATTTATGAATACATGTACCTACATAAATTAATATTGATACCTTAATGAATGTAATTCTAAAATATAGAACTTTTATAATGGTTATTGGAAAGATTCATTTTCATTATAAAGTTATGTTGATACATATATCAAGATAGTCTTAGTGTTTCATTCATACATCGCTTTACACCAATAGTTCACTATGTTTTAAAAATGAAGGCAGGAACTGTGAAAAGGTCACCAAATCACTATGTAAGGTTCCTCTCCACTATAAAAAATTCTACATAAATGGAATGGCTATCATTATAAGGGTAGTCCGAGTTTCTTTAATATATGTAAGGTTAACCATATATGAAAGAATCAACATATGGGTAAACTCTAAATTTAAGGATTTATATTTTGAGTAAATAAATGTTTCTCATGATTCCATGAAAATAAAAATCAGGTTCATCCGTGATTTTTGGGAATATCCCTATAGTTATTAATAAACTAGTCAAGACATGCTAGTGTTGGAGATACAAAATTGATACAAGGGGTTTATTACTTCCATCATCTAATGTTTCATAAGTGGATGAAGATGAATACAAATCCATAGTGAAAATTATTTTATAAATGATATATAACGATGAAAAAAATATTGTTTGAGTACATAATGCATATGATAATTTCATAATAAAATTCATAGTGAATAAAATAAATACCCATCCATGATGAGGTATCTGGAAAATTCCATGTTAGGAGTCGCCATGCGGTAATGATGGGTGTTGTGGGATGATGTGGAAAATTATGATATGGATTATATTTGTTTTTAATTATCTATAACTAGGATCAGCATATATTTTATTAAAGGACCAATACATTTGTCATAAATCTGAGCATATGTGTTATGTGATATACCATCATACAAGTGGTTGAGAAAGTGTATGATTCATATGACCTCAAAATACATGTTTTATAACACATATTGATAGTTCTAGTAACCTAGAAATTGTATAAACCATCATATTTTAGTGAATATATGTGAAACAATTAGTAAAATATTTCATTGTAACTAAATAATATTCTAATTAAATTGATTGAACCATGATTCACGTTATTGAAATATTATGGTAAATTAACTTATAATAATTCATGCCATGTTTTTAGAATAAAAATATTATATGGATACTAGATACAATATTTAGTTCATGACCCCATGTTTCATGTACACATCTAAACTGCATAAAGCTATTCACACATGGAAATAATAAATTGATTAAAATTATGGATTTTAAATAGTAATTAAATATATAAAAAACATGATATTTTTAGATACCATAAAGAAGGAAATATCATTGTGTATATTTGAATAAAAATAAAATTTATATGGGGATACCTTTTTATGAAATCCAATGAATAAGAAGACATGAAGTTTGTGATTTAAAGACAATCAAAGTGTAAATGTTATCAAGAATAATTTTCACAAAAAATATTGAATATATATTTTGATTAAATGGAATAAAATATGAGATTATAGACTATTGTTGTGCCTTAAGACATAATATGAAAGATTTAATATGATGAATAAATAGAGATACATAGTTCTACCTTAATTTTATTATTTTTTTAAGTTGATGGGAAAATATGCTGAACCAATGATTTTGTTGGGTGTATTACCTATGTGAATAAGAGGAAGAAGAAGCTAAGAGTGGATCTGGCCTAGATTTCCATTTATTATATTTAGGCCATTTTTATAAAAATGAAAACACAAATTCAACTATTGTCTATGTCGAAATGGTATTTATAATGCCTACTACATTGTTTCCACCAAATAATTATATCACATACACATTCAAGTTGGTACACAATGTTTCACAACTGATCAATTTAAAGTTCATAATTCTATATTTTATATTGTATAACAAGATGATACTAGAAATCCAATATTTCTTTTACCTTGTCGGTACCAAGATTATGGTTTTAGGGACACAACCATTTTTGGGCTTCTTTAGATAATAATAAAGAAGTTGTGTATATGGGATAATAATGATTATAGATAGAGGATGTTATAATGATTTGGGAGAGTAACATTATTAGAAAACATGGATGGTCACTTGTATTTATTTCATATTATATATATCTATACCAACCAAATGTTAGATAAAAATATAGATATATACTCCCTACACTAGTGATGATGTGGAAAGGAAGTAAGAAGAAACTAATAGTAAAATTATTCAAAAATTGATTCACACACTATCAACATTGGATGATACCCAATGTGACCCCAAAATATCATATCATATCTAGAGTAACACCACTAATTTGAAAGTATACTTTTTTTACTTCTCTTCCATATTAAATAATCAGTTTAAACATATATAATTTATTTCAACTACCCATAAAATTATAATATTTTGAACATGCATATGAATTGAATAAATAATTAATAGAATATATAAATAAAGGATCTTTCATTTGGAAATATGTGGAATATTATGGTTCCCTAGACAATTATTTTATAATATAAAAATTAACAAGTAATAGTATTTAGTATTTCCATAACATACCATAGAGTTAAAAAGTTTCAATTCCTGAGAAGCATTAAATAATACTATTGATTAAAATACGTTGAATTTTATTTCATAACAAAAGATACATTCATATAACCCTTTACCATGTGGGAAATCTCACATTTATGATGATTGATAAAATTAATCATGATGGTATTTAAAAAAAATATTTCATAAATATCTAGGACATATAGTCACTATTGTTTGTGTATATTTTAGAACAATTCATTATAATATCACTAAAAATGATAAATAAATTAAAAAATTAGAGACTGTAATGGAATAAAAGGAAATTACATGTGTTGATGTCACTATGAAATTTAATACTAAAAGTGAAAAATATATTTCATGAAGGAAAATATCCTCATTTTCTAAAGGACTATATCAAATAAATCCTTACAAAAGTTAAATCCAACATATTTTTTGGGAAATTCATCCATTCATTGGAGAAAATAAAAAATATATATCATTAATTTTTAAAAATAAAAATTACATCTCAAGGTAATCAAGGTTAATGATGTTATAAAAATAAAGAAATGTTATAATCATATGTGTTAATATCATATATGAGATTTCACAAGTGAATATAAATAAAAAATATTTGCAATTAAGAATGTGAAATACATTATAATTATGAAATACATAGATATTAAAGTGAATTTGAAGAATTTGGAAGCCACTAAATCTATGTCATCACAAAAGGTTGAAATGAAATATACCTTTACTTGAATATATATGGACTGTGGGTATGCTAAATTATTTATAACTAACGTAATTGATAACATGATATCATTTAATGGATGATCTATCAAATGTGTAGGAGGAAAGGTACCATGCATGACTTAGTAAAATTTATATTCTAACCATTATTCATAGTCAAATCAGTAACTAAAATATATATATACTAAAAGTGATCAATAAAGAATAATGATGATCCCCCATATTATATCTATGATTAATAGTACATATGTTTACGTTTTTTTCACCAAAGGAATCCCAATTCAATAATTATATGGATCCAAAACGCAAATCATATAATTATACACACCCAATCAATCAAAACTAATGAATAAGTATTATAGGATACTATTTTTATTATAATATTGTTGGGAATATGGCTATTAATGATCAGTAGAATTTATCAACATATAAAGGAAAAGGAGATCCCACATCAAGGCGGAGAATAGTATAGTTAACAAAAAATTCACAGTGGAATGATCAAAATAAATCATTCCAAAAAAGATTTAAAGATATTAAAAATATTTGTGATATTTAAAATTAATGATTTCATATAAGCACTAAATTCTCATCTAATAAAACAAGGAATTTACTAAATGGTTATAATTATAAAACATCATACAATATATTGGAATAATGGATCATTATTTTTGTAAATGATTGTGAAATAAAACTAAAAAAAATCTCAGTAAAATAGAAATTAAGGATGAAATGTTATCATTGGTTAATATGTAAAAGTGGAAGGGGGATAAAAAACCCACACAGAACATGAATAATACTACCATAATTTCAATAACATCTTCATATTTTGTTTTGAAAAAAACAATAGTATAGTTTTTTTTAAAAAATTTCTATGAGATTAAGTGTTGCTGAATGAAAGAAAGGTAAAATGTTTGAAAATTATAATAAACATGGTCTGAATAGATAATGTTAACTTTTAATAAGCAATTTAAAAATAAAAAATAAGTTTTTCAAACCTATAATGATTGTATAGTTATTCAACCTGGTAATTTTAATGGAGATTAAATTAGGGATTATGCATAGGTGAATGAAAATAAAAAGTTTAAACACAATATTCTACAGGAATGAAAAAAATAATTATTAGTGAGTTTGTGGAAAAGTGACAACCCAAATATTTTAGAAGTTTTTTGTTGAAGGTGAATTGATGATGAACATAACTCAAATGTTTTACTCAAAATTATTAAACACGGTGATGAAATCTCTAGGAACATGAAAGACGAAAATGATGAATCATGTGTCTTGGTAGATCATTACAAACAAAATATAGTAAAGAATGACAGAAAGAATATCCCAATTGACATATAGATAAATTGAATTTCATATGTGGTTGTGTAAGAAGTAATAGTCCATTTGGACATGGATAAATATTCAATAGGAAAAATGATTATAAATAAACAATCAACCTAGTAGTTTACATTAAATAGAGAATAGGTACTTGGTTATTACCATATCATTTTTGTTGTATCTAGGAACTATCCAATCATATAAATAAAGGTGAAATAGTTCCAAAATATATCACTAATTAAGGGAAGTAAACTAGATTAAAAAATCAGCATCTAATGTAGTAACCATCATGGTATAATTTTTCAATTAGATATTTAAATAACATATAATGAAAAGATAAAACACGTTAAAGTGGATATAGAGATTATCACCAGAAGGGTATTTGATCTTAAGAAACTTTCAAAGTTGATAATTTATAAAAATTATAATTTACAGATGGTTCATACTAAATTTTCATTAAAATAGTATTCATAGAAAATCTCTCATCCTTAATTTTTTAAGTAAATTCATTTCTATAGAGGGATAAATAAATTTCATCAATGAAAAAAATATGATATAATTTAAGGATACCATATGGATCGTTTCCAAGGCTTTCAATATTTACGTGAACTATATGAACATGTGTGTTGATATGAATGTATAATATCCAGTTTTAATATAATAAATAATGATATTTCCCATTAGAATGAGTAGTTTTTGAGTAAGGATAGAAGAATATTCCATGAATATGTTATGGTATTTTTTTATTATGTACCATGATAAAATTTTACATAAAACTATTTTTGGTATAGATCCAACCATAATGTTACGGAGCATTGTGTAAGTGGACTTACACTGGAAATATTACTGGAAAATTGATAATAATTATGTGATGTTACCATCTATTTTGTGTTTATTCTTATTTATTTTAATAAGGGGGAGAATAAAATCAAAACATAATTGAGAGAGTGAAGATAAGAAATATAATTTTCGTAAAATGGTTGAACATATTAGATAAAAATCCCAATATATAATTGATAGAAATTTAAATGGGTGAAAATTTTGATATTGTGTTATATTTCATTTTATTTTGGGATAGTTTGTATTACTATATGAAAAGGAATATGTTCATGGAATAAATTTAAAGCACAAAATAATAGTTGAGAAAATTATTGAATTCATGAGTAAGGAAATATGATATATTGTGAATTATGAATGCGAGATTATGATTGAATGAATCCCATGAATATTATAATTATGTAAGGTGATTCTTTATTTTTAATAAATGACAAAATTATTTATTTGAATATATGATGAGAATTATGAATGTAAGTGATTGATATAATTATGAAAACCACTAGTTTATGTAAATCCATATACTATAGAAGGTTTAATTAATAGATGTCAATGTTTTCAGTGGAGTATTCAATATTTTTGAATAATTTTATTTCTCTGATGGGTTTTATGTATCATTCAGGTAAAAGGGATGAAAAAATAATATTAATGAATAGAATAATAAATAACCATATGCAGAATATATCCTTGTGTAAGTGATCCTAAAAGCAACTCAAATCAATGTTATAACACTTAGATGAAGTTTTAACATGATTGAGTAATAATTTTATTTAATTGAATAATTTTTTAATCTATTTATAGTTGTTTTATTTAATTTGAATAGTTTACACACCTATATTAATGAATGGTGATACATGAATCAAGATAATTCCAAAATTAAAGTTTCATATGATGGTGATTTGTATGTTTGTTTGGATACATGATGCTGTTTGGATACCTATTTAATTTTTGTATAGGAGTTTCATTTTTGTGTCATGTTAATCCATGATTTAATTGAGTTGCATGAATGTAATTATGCATGATGTAATGGTCACATAAACCCAACCTATTGTTTGTCACCATTGTAAATGATACTACATAATGGTGATGACTATCATTTTATGTTTACATCTAATTTCAACTGGCAATATAAGGGTTAAAAAAGTTTCATGAATCTATATACGAGGGGAATATTAATTTATTGAATTATATTTTTTGTGTATAATTTAGTTGGATGATGAAATGGTGTTGTTATTCATTAAAAATATTAAACATGATCCTCCTTATTTATAATGAAAATATAAATAGTTATTAATGAAAAAATTTGAATCCTATATGGTTTAAGATGAAACCATAACAAAAATAAAATATAAACACCATATACTAAGGCCTCAAAACTGGAAGAAGATACAAATAAAACTAGAATGAAGAAAGATTTAGTAAATAATTCTTTATGATATAATTACTGCATTTAAATAAATTTTGGTTTTAATAATGTCATTAATTATGATTTCATTTGAGAAAAATAAATATCAATCCATTTCAGGGTATCTATAAAATGGTGAGCTAGGATTACCTATATTAGGTTACCATTATTTTGTGATGAATTAGAATACTATGACATTGTATATGTGGGTAAGTATGTGTCATTTTTCGAGTTTAGTGTATGTGTGATTGGAGAACCAATATACGTTTCATAGAGCAAAAATTATGTGTGATCTGAGACACCATGTTATATGTGACACAGTGAGAAAATTTATATAATCTCTCAACATATTTGTGATTAAATAATTATAATTGTTTTGATAAATCTATATACTAAATAATCAATTTTTTTAGTAAAAAAATTATAAGCATAGTTCCTAATTAGTATTCTCAAAAAATGAAGGAAAACAAACCAATTATGATCGAATAAAAATTTAATTAATTAAAATATATTGATTAAAAAATTATCAAAATGAAACTGAAGTCTTAAGGAAAAAATATGATGTTGGTTCTAGATATTGGGTTAAGTTCCACTTCTGAAGCTGCAATACCACATCACAGTAGCATAAATTAATACTCATATGGATGTAAAAAATAAATTAAAAGATTTATGTTTAATTGAAGATATGATTTATAAATATTATAATGATAATTTTAAATATCATGACTTATAATGAGATGAGTTTTAATTGAAATAATGTGGAATAATTTAGTGCGGAAGAGTCTTCCAGATAATAGAAAAATAAGGAGACTTCAATTTTGAGATTTCATGAGATTCAAAAACTAAGAATTAAGAGGAAACATTTTCTTGAAATGAAATGTAAATATATTCTAAAGAGAAGAATGAAAAAGTGATATTATTGAATAAGTGTGTCCCTGATGGTATAAGTTTCATTTCTAATAATGAATTATAAAAATAGATGAGACCCAAATCTCTATGTTAAATATTGTACTATGAAGTGGAAGTGAAATTATGGAGAATTGGTTCAATATAAAATGATTAATTTTTATGACCCAAATAATAACAATAATGAAATTTTTGATTCATCTATGACAACTACTAATCATATTGAAAATTAAAATATGAGAATGTTATCCTCTAATCACTTTCTACTTATTTCATTGTAAAATTTATGTAGCCAACATGATTGATGAAACTGATTAAGGAGATCACATAAACTATCAATAAACGAAATAAATATTCAATACTGATCAACTTAAAGTGGGGAAATATGATTCCATAATTATACAAGGATTTATTAACTAGATAAATGTTGGTTACATTATACTTAGTCAGTGTCAGGGTAATTGGATCAATGTTATACCCTTTATATTGGTTTTTTATAATAATAATGAATATATGTACATTGGATAATAACCATAGTACACACAAGATGTGGCCAGACATAGGTTGTGAATCCATGTTAGAAACCCATGGGGTTATCTTTATTTTCTGTCATATTACATATTTGCATACAAATTATTCGATATATATTGAGAGAGAAATATAAATTCACCCTATAAAAAAGAAATTTATGTAGAAGGATAAAAATAAAAATAAAATAAATTTATACCATATCCATTTTACCTCCCCCTATAAGTGCAGGGAACAAGTATATAAATCCAAATCGAAATAATCCTACTAAATTATATTGGTTAGATTTAATATTAGGTTATTTAAGGGCACAATATACAAAATAAAAAATCATCCACTTCAACCCAAGACACTTGTACTAGCATTTTGAATCATATAACATATTATTATACCTAGGGGTAATACATGTCCATAAAGGTTCAAACCTTACATTACATCTTTCCTCATCAACAATGTAAAAAAACTAAATTTTCCAAAAAAGGATTGGAACAATAAAGAGTTTGGGTAAATTAATGTTTAGTATCCCCACAATTTATAATTTTTATAGGCTTCTGATATTTAAGATCTGAAATTTTTTATGGATGAATCTGTTCATCAAAAGAGGGTGTGAGTGTCACAATAGTAAAAAATAGATGACCCTCCTTCACTTCTATCTCTACAAAAAACATATAAAAAACTCATCCAAATCCACTCATCTCCAGATTCCTTCACCACATTAGTTAGAGTCATTTAGAATAAGGAATTTACCACTAAATTCCATTTTCTAATGGTTTTAGACAAACTAAAATACAATTTAGGGTTATAATCAACCCAATATATATGTCTAACAACATTATTATTTTATGAGAATATATACTAAAAACATTTATGATCGGAAAAAATCATTCAACTCTCCCCAAATCAACAGTAGTGATATTCATTTGTGGGATGAATCAATACCACAAACTCAATGTCATGGGTTGAATAATTATTTTGATTAGGTAATGACATATATTATCCTTCAGCCATAATATAGTTAAGTTGTATGAATGAACAACATTATCCCATACCAAAAGTATCATAATAAATAGGAAAAACTATAAAGTAATCTAAAATAATTGATATGTGAGCCAATGTCAATATATACATAATTACATTAAGGATTTAGATAATGTTTATTTCAATATAAATCCACCCCATTTAATGGTAAGCATGTCAAGTTATATTTTAAACAATAGAAATCCTATACAAACTGCTTGAAATACCCTACCTAACTAATAAATCACTTGATCTCAAAGTGATTCCAAAGTATATCCTAGAATATAACTATATAATTATAAACAAGGGTCCTATATAATTTTACTTCCAACAATACATGACCTAAGAATTTCATTTCATAGATTTAAATCGTGCATTTCCACAACATAGTATACTGGTGATAATCCCTTAATATGAACGAAATCACATACATATTAAACTCATTATCTTATATTTTCATGTAATAAACTATGGTGTTGTCAAAAGACATAACAAATAAATGTGTTGAGATACTACTAGTAGATATAGTCCATCGTGTCTATGAAAATATTTGGGGTATTAATATGTACAAATTTAATAGCCACATACACATAATTCCCAAACACACTCTTGAAGGTGGTTCATGGGAATATATTCTTACCACAATAACAGTTGATGGTATCTCGACATGATTTCAATCATAGAAAAATATAGTCCTCTAATTATATTCACAAATATATCATCAATTTGAAGAAATTTATTTTTTATTTATAATGGTTACCTGGTTGATCTTATGTTAATCAATGAAAATCCATAGGCTTCCATCTAACTTTATTTCAAAGAGATCTAACAATTTTTAAAGTGAAATGTTAGTGATAGTAAAACACCTTCAGTCAAACTACACTAATTGAAATTATATTTTTTCAACTCAAATTGATTTACTAGATATGACTGAAATGAGACGGTGATCATCTTAGTGATTGGGTGAGTGGATAACACTTCCTCCCTCTAGGGAGGAGGACTAAAAAATTTATGAAAAAACATTCAGGTACCTACCCAATACTAAAAGGAATCTAACTATATAAACCAAATTTGAAGGAATAATAAATAGATATATAATAAGACAATATTCCAATATCATGTATGATATATCCTCCCCTTACCAACCATTAGTTTCATTAAAATTAGCTAATTTGTGTATTCCAAAAAAAGTTAGAGGAAAAATTAATTTCCTTTGTAAAACTGAAATAGTTATTTGAAAAAAGAAAAAATCCATAAAAAATGAGGCTATATATATCAATAACTAAAAAATACCATTTGATTTTATAATCATCAACCACCACATGGATATTGATGCATCTAAAACCCTTCCCTTTCCAGTTTCCCAATCGATTAAAATCGTAAATCATATTCAACATCATATCAAATTGTAATCCCAAAGAATCAACCTACTTATATGAAATAAATTAATTATGATTAGATATGTTAACAAAAACCTAATTCCCAAAATGGAAAATAAATATTGTACCTCTCATAGTCATTAGTTGAACATTAGAATCATATAACACATGCTCAGTCACATAACAACATCCAAACATGGGCCCATTATTTCATTTTCAATAAGTTTTAGTGTATAAAAATTTCTTAGGATGATTCCCCAATCCATTAGACACTTCATATTATATATTATATCTTATGGTAAATGAATAGACCACCTTACGACACTAAGGTACATTCCTAAAAAATTATTGTGTCTCACTGAGTTCTTTATCTAGTGAAAAGTCATCATAGATTGCAAGAAAACATTCTTAGTGTGATCCACCCTCCCAAACTAATATAATTTAATAAGTAATTACAAATGGAAATGTTGCAGCTGAATTTAAAGGGAATTGGAAACTCTTACTTCAAAAATTACATGAATTCCCACACTTTATCTTCTAACAAAAATGAGACCTCTAAATTCTCTCTATTGATGTATATGACCCACTTAATCTACTAAATCCAACTATATAAACTATAAATTTAGCTACATTATCAAATCCCTTTTCATTTTTCAATAGGATGAGATGAATAATAAATGATCTAACATCATTCATTAACACCATGTTAAAACATCAATCTTTTATATAGTCATTCACATAACACATTGGGAAAGATGATCTAAATTAGAGAACTGGGTGGAATACACTATAAAATAACGATCCATGAGTTATAAAATCCAAACATTCATGGTCTTAACTAACCATAAAATTTATAAGGGTAGAATATATATTTTAACTAGTCCTTGAACATAATAGAATTTATATCCTCAAAGTGCATAGTTTACATAAGTTACTCACAACGCTTTTTGTAGGTCACATATAATATACTGGTGGAAATAATGTTGTGCATCCTTGTGTTCAAATGGAAATTAAATATGCACCATTTAGTTTTTTATCCACTCTTTGGGTTCTGAATGACCTGTGTAACAAAAAATGATGTTTAGTTCTACTTGATAAATTAACGATCATGATCGAATGCATGATAATTTCTCTTTTCATCTCTAACCCCAAAATAAAAGATGTTTTGGATAAAAAAATCAATTATATGGTGATCCAACCTAGGATTAGACTATTATTAATTATCCATATCTTACTCTATGTGATTCAAATAAAATTTCATTGATTAACAGTTTACCAAACTAGAAGTATAAAAATCTGTCAATTAAATCACAATTCAACTACCATTAAAACATTATTAAAACATAAAAAAATAAAAATAAAAAATCAACTCAACCATCAACCAAATATTGAACAATAAACCATATATTAAATAAAATAATTATGAAAATCCATGGTTACTTGAATTTCCTCATGGAGAAGAGTTTTCCAAATACTCAATTTCAAACTCCCTTAGAGTTGCATCAATACAATATATTTAATACCATAATTCCCTAACAATAAGAGAGTGACACTAAACCCTTTACAATTAATCTTATCAATTTTAACTGACCTAAAACATAAAACATCTCTCCACATGTCCTAGAGTGCATTTCCAATCACCATGGGTTTAAAAAAAATCCACTAAGGCATCCAAACTATCCAATAATAATGATTTCACCCACAAAATACAATAAACAACAATATAAATTATTATAAAAATCATTATTCATCCATTAAAATTTGGGAATCCATTCATTTCAATAAATAGTTTCCTATAATAATAATATAAAAAAATTATATCATTGAATGAATAATAACTTATATTCAAGATCCCATTAATAACTGAAATGAATTTTTTTATTAAATGTCAAATGAATATATTAATTAAATTTTTTAGGCTGATATATAACCAAATCCCATGTAAATTATAAAAATATCCCCAAAGCACTCTATATGATACATATCTATGTAAACTTGGATCAATTCTAATCCCAACCCATGAAATATGATGATGCTGTAAAGAAGTTATCTCATTTGATGAAACTCCCTTCCTTTTTCATGAATCATTCACAATGAAGCCTGCATATTCCCAAAGTATTTTACAAGTAGTAAGGGAAATACCAGATGGATGTCACTATGGATCAACTTAATTTCATTCTCAAAGAAAATCACTTATTCTATATTAAACAAATACGTTATAAAATCCCCCTTTTCATTATGAAAAATGTGGTGGAAAATCTTTTTAAAGACCCCTTTAATTTCAAAAATATATTTTCATTTATATAATAATCATATATAAGGTAAATCTTATAAATATCCAAATGAGACATAGAACTATTATTATCACAATGACGTAATTATTTTATATAATTTTAAGTAATAACAAATCTCTATATGGTAAAACACCATCAACAAGGTCTCTGACATATTGTATAAAGAAATTATGATTAGGAATAACTCATAAAACACTAGTATATCAATCTAAAACTAATTAAATAATAATTTTTTGATGGTTATCTTATTCTAACTGGTTATAACCTTGATCATGAAAACAAACTAGACTAATCATCACATTTTTAGGTTACCCAAACACATTCCCATGGTCCACTATTTGAATAATATATCAATTAACTCTCATGGAAAATTAAACATTAAAAATAAAATATAAAAATTATATTATATAATCATAAAGTGAAAAAACATGGATATACAATACATAAATCAGGCCTCCTTATAAGCTATTTTAAAATCATTCATGGAATCAAAATACTCTTTCAAAAATTATCACAAATTTATTTTGAATAATTGTATTTTTATGGTATAATATAATTGAAACCAACTATTTTTCAATAAATCTAAATAATAATATGTAAATGAATATATATGTAATAAAAAATACATTTCAATTATTACACGATGAATAAAATAATGTCAAACAATTGAGGAAAATGTATGAAAAATGGGAAGATCAATTGTCTAGAGATATAAATATCACACATCATGTAATACCATTGTATTTTAAAAAAATCACCATAATTTAACATAATGGAACATAAAAACAAAAAAAAATAAACTACACCAGGAAATAAACCATAAACATGGAATTGACCACCATCAATGGTTAGATCTTATATATTCCAAGGAAGTGAAAGACCAAATAAATAAAATAAGAGATAGGTGGAAATCAATGAGAAATCACGATTCTCCTAGAATTAAATTAAATTAATTGATTAGAGTTCATGAGTATAGATTTAAAGAAACAATAACATTTGATAGGAGGACCTCAGTTCTGAATAAGAGAAGAAATTTTAGTGGATAAGGGTTAAAATTTGACAGTGGTAAAAAGGAAATTTCACAATTAATAAAATATTGGCATACCACTCCATGTATCAGTCATTATGACCACAATGTGATTCCCATATCTTTAATCCTCTATAGCTTGGCCATATAATTTATGGTTTGGGGATCCTTTAGATTGAGCAGCTATGTTATTAGGTTCCTAATCCACCATGATGTTTATTTGGTTTTCTATAGTAATTCCAAAACCAAAATTCCTCAACAAGATTACATAACACACCACCGTGATACATCCATAACCACCAAAACAAAAAAAATCAACAATGGAAATGAAAAACAGCTTATTAAAAATTAAAAACACAACACAACATGAAGATACTAACCATGATATGGCATACTATTCTTTAAAACTATAAAACTCAAAATATATACTGAAAACATTTAAAAGATAAGAATAATGGAATATTGAAAAAAAAACTAGTGAATAATGAATTTATTACATGAATATGACACTAATATACTATAATTTTTTTTTCATTCCAAACACATTACAAGTTTTTACCCATCAAGGCCACTTGTCAGACTAATGAATATCCTCACAAGTTATCACATGTTCTATTTTTATAAATATTAATTAGTAAAACAATCCTTATGAAATATAAAAATAGTCCATATATCCTCTAATGAATCCAATCCAAGCATTATTAAATATAGAGTTCTTATAAAATATTATCGCTAAAAGTTATGTTCTCTTTTTTACATGGATCGTACCAATTATACATTAAATTTTACTTTTTATATGTTTCATACACTATATACCACATCAAATAACCTAATCCTAATTATGTACATCAAATTCTAGACCTATGGAGTTCCACTACACTTCCATATTTTTATTTTATTTCATACCTTTTTGTGTGACTTGACCACCTCGATCCGTAAACCATGTCAAATTCCCCCTTAGGTAATTTTTAAAAACTTGGTTTCCTTAAAAAATACCACATTATATTAACTTATATGAGTTTTTATTAGAATAATGATAGTCTCTACATGAAATAATATTAGTGTTCTCTTTCCTTAGTCACACACACCCTTGGACACTACCCATGTGGTCGCCCATCATCACACTACTCCAAGCTAAGCAAACACAACCTTGTATTTTTTATTATATTAATGCATTAAAATAAATTTGTATATAAAAAAAATGGGTAAAACTAATTAAAAATTTATATCTTAATTTTTACATGGGGGATACACACGAGGTGGTAAATGTATAAGATATTTTGATAACTCCTATTAAATAAGTAGGATAGATTCTAAATGTCAATATATATGATGTTTTCCTTCTTAATCTGTGATATGAGTGGCAGCATGATAAGGTAGACGAGGGATACATTCATTAAATGTGTTATTGGAGTTCCTCAGAATATATCTAATTTTTTTGGAAATTAATTCACCATGATTTTGTGCCATTTAAGTGGAATTATTTTTCTGAGGGCGATGGTCCAATATGGGGGGGGGGCGGTTAACAATGTGGTGGACAAACATGAGTGAATTTTGATTATTATAGGGTAATATATTATTGTTAATATATTATATCTCTCTAGGTTTAAGAGTCGATGATATGGATTTGTGTATTCCTCAAGTTATTGAGGTTGTGTAATAGATTGATAGACCCATAATGGGATACAGGTTACATTATATTTCTTTATTGGTTTCTAAGAAAATAATTCAATTTAAGGGGGATTGGTATCTCAACCTGGTCAAAATCATGGGTATTGGTATTGTTAGGTAGTAAGGTAGTGAGATAATGTGATGAGGTCAAGTAATTACATATGAAATGAATTACTTGTTTACTACCATAGACATAATTACCATTCCAATGGTGGGTTATGTTAGTTGAAACACTAATTACTATATGGATAGTGGGATATGTCAAGTTTCCAAATAATTTATGATTTTATAGGTGGGTTTTTTATATTATAACCTAATTTTTGTGAGAGGAAATTCATTACATTCCCTAAATATTGTGAAAGAACAGACCACTTTCTATCTAGGTAGATGGAATAGAATTATACATACCATAGACCTAAGACCAAGTGGACCATGAACATGGCCTAAAGGACCAGTGTAGTGTCATTCTTACATCATAATTCCTGCATCATCACTTTCCTATATCAACTCTTGACTAAATCATGCTTATGTCACATCATACATCATAAATCATACAATGGGATATCTAGGATTCTATCCCCAGAATTTTTATAAATGATTATGGAGATTCCACTAAGACTACACCTCAACTATGATTCCAAGAAAAAAAATATTACATCACTACCCAAAGGAAATATATGACGCACAATTAAAATCGTTCTAATGTTGATGGTGAGGTGAATTATATTTAAAAATAGAAATCGTATTAGGTTCATAACTTCATGTTTCATGGATTTGTAATTACAACATAACAGTTTGGTAGATTTGGGGATCTATAGTTTTATATAGTTAATATATATATGTGATGTATTTTCATAATTAACTTCAACACTTATTGATTTATTAACATTATTTAACAACTTTTTACACTGTTAATGTTATATAAGGGTAATCTTCCATGTATTTTTATACCTCCCATTCTATTTTCATATTTATATATTTTCATATGGGGTTAGAGGTGGTGATAAGAAACATTGGTAAATTATGTCATGAATATTGTAAATATTGAATAATGATCATAGTATGAACCATTCCAAATGCAACAAGGTGTTATGGAGGGTTCTCTGATTATAAATTTTTCATTTTTATCTAATTATTATTTTATCAATATATTTTCCTATATTTATTAACATTGAATAATGTATACTTCTTCAATGATTTTTTTGATTGGGGGCATAGTCACATTGTCGTGGCCCATTAAATTAATTGATTTCTAATAGAGCAGTATTGCGTATGTTAAACCCCATTATGCATACCACGAGCTATTAAATTGATTGAGTATCTATTTTAATTTTTTTTAAATAATCTAAATATAGTATTTAAAAAATATTTATATTAACAAAATATTTCAAGAGAATTGTAACCTAATATAAATATAGATGGCAGTTTATGAGTTATAAGAGAATAATATCATTGAAATATGTTTACATGTATTGATGAGTTTATTTTTTTTAAAAAAAAATACGATTAATTTATTTATTTGGTTATATAAAACAATTATATTGACTCAAAATTTTTAATTAATAATGATAAATGAGGAATAAAATCGTTACAAAAAAAGTTAAGATTTAGATTATAGGAATGGAATGATGGATAACAAGGAATTATGATTTCAAAAGTATATGCGAGGGAAACATAATCTTCCTTTTTTCATCCTAATAAAACATAGGTTACACACTTAAAATAAAAAACAAATAGTTTTTGAAATAAAAAATGGTTTAAAGCGTATATACTAAAAATTTAATTCAAAGTATAACCATGTTAATATAAAAATACAACATTAGTTTAAATATTAATTTTATTAAACAAGTATAAATGTTTTTCTGAAAATTGATTTCCACATGTTTATCTCCCTCCCAATGATCCCCATATATTTATTTCTCTTTAGGGAGGACGATGCGAGTTGAGATGTTAACCATATAAATTTCATCTCACCATATCAATAAAGGTATATTTCCAAAAACAATTGACCCATATATAGAAACCCATTTGTTATATATATATTTAATGTCATGGAAAAAAATTTGGCTTCACTTTTTGATCAATAATGAGATAAATTAGAAAAATATCAAACATACCACTTAACAATGAATAGTTTATGGATTTTTAATTGATTCCACCATTTGGGAAATAATATGGAAGATTCACATTTCTTTAAATTGTTATGTTTTTATCGAATATATCTAGTGATACATGCTATGTATTTTTGCCTCATTAAACAAAAAGAATCTCCAATATTGAAATTCAATTCCACTAAATTTGAGGGGATTTTTTATACTTTTTCCTATTTAACTCCAACGTTTTAAAGGGATCTCAGAATAACCAATTACTATAATAATAATACAAAAAAAATAATTATAGAACATTAAAACAGTAATTAACTTTAATCAAATAAAATAAATCAAAATCTAAAATGATTCTTATGTTGTATTTTTTGAACCCTATTTAGTTAAACACATTGGTATAAATGTGGAAAAGAATTTTGAATCATTAAATTCCTTCACCGAAACATTTTTAATCCTATGAAATGTTACATCTCATTAAACATATAAACCTATAATAATAAATAGATGATGATATCCCCTAGTACAATATATTATAATATCTATAAGAAATTCAATTTACACTCATCGTATGATAAAAGTATCAACATAGCAATGGAGTCAATATTGGTATACAATGGAATAGGGTGTCATAAATTTTCGAAAAACAGAATTAAAAAATTAATATTATTCTAATATTTGTACAAAAAATGTTGAGTGGTAATTACAATTAAATCAACACATTTGTGTGTGGATTCAATTTTTTTTATATCACTATCCTTTTAATTTAGTAAATTTAGGCTCATAAAATTAAAATAACCTACCTGGTTGTTTTTTATTAAAACACTTCATTACACATTATAATAAAACATTGTAAAAAATCCTAGAATGTAGAAATTTTGATATCTTCAAGTATCTTGGGATTCATTCTTAAATTTTTTTATTAGTTTTATAATTTATTTTAGTTATCTAAAGGACTTTTTTTAATAGAATAATTATTTATCAACAAATTGTAAATCTTGAATAGTTATGAAGTTTATCAAATAAGAAATTAATTTTCAGAAACAAATTCATCATTGAAACCCGAAATTAACATAACTTTTATTGACCATAAATTAAAGATTCAAATATCATGATGGGTGTAAAATGATGTATGTAAATATTATGTGAATTAGTTAATAAAAAACTCACATAGAGTGAGATAAATTCTTTATGATATCTGAAATATATAACCAATAAAAAATTTCAATATATCCAAATTTATTAAATTTACCCATAAATTTATTAATTGATTCAAAAAATCACCTACTACTAATGAAATTAATTTACATTTAATGTTTGGATAATTCTTAAAAATGGGAATTTATTAAAATTTTAAAAACAATTTCTATTACAATAACAAGATTTTATGTGAGTTTTTTATTAAAAAAGTGAAAAAAACTAAAAGAAACATAAAAATATGGAAATTATTTTTTTTTCATTTTCATTTCTTACATTGATTTTTTTCGTTACTCATATCCAAAATTAGATGATGGTTTTATCACCAAATACTAATTTAGATATTACCCTAAATGTAATAATAACATATAAGGATAAAAAAATTTAATTGAGGGTGAAATAAAAGACAAGGGAAATGAGAAAGCATACACATTTGGTGGTGGGGAATTTTTTCGGGGAACAATGAAAATCATTTATCATGTTATATTATAATTTATTTTCTCAATGGGTCACAAATAAAATAATTTAAATGATTAAAATGTGTATCTTATTTTGAATCTGGTTTATTTAATTTGTAAAAAGGGGATAATTGGAAAAATATGTGGGCCATCTCATTATGTGATTATTTATCCATAAGAATAAGTGAATTCAAGTCTTTAGGAAGATTAAATAAATAATATATAGAATAGAATTATATATATAAATTAATATGGTAATCAATATTACTACATTTGTGAAATGTATTAATCTCCATTACATAACATTTTAAAAACAAAATAATAGTGTAATGTTTTTTCAAATATTGAGGAACATGGATATTATGTGAAAATATAATCATTGGATAAAATGAAGAATATGTTTGTGGTCGACACTATCTTTTTTAAAAAAATTATAATCAAAATATCATTTTAGAATATGTGGGTGTTTTTAAATTATGTTCACAATTCTGTTCATCATCATGTTCAAATTAGAGATTATTTAATTTAATTTTTCCAATACATTATATACGGTTTGACATTATCAATTTTTAGTGAATATAGCTAAAATAGTTCAAAATAATGTGTTTCATTTGTTCATTTTCCCCTAGAAAACAACAAACATAACCCTTAAAAAGAAAATACATCATAAGATACATTTATATATACAAATAATGTAATAAAAATAACTAAATAATATAAATTTCACTTATAAAGTGACTGTTTACGCTCCTTTACATCACAGAGTAAAACGCTTGAAAAAGGGAAATAACTTAGTCCAAAGTGATTCATCCTTTGAAGAAACATCAAAAATTGAAAAAGGCATGAACAAAGATTCATTTGCACTTGGGTCGCGCAAGTTCCACAAAGTTCACACAAGTATACTTGTGTGTCACCTAGTGGTCATGCAGGTGACTCACGCACCCTCTTTGTTTTTCGCCCAGGGTCTTCACCAGCCTATAAATACCCACAATGGGCCCCCCATTTCAAGGAGGAAAAATTCCAGAAACACAAATTTGAGCTCCTGGTGCCCTAGTCTCTTCTCAAAGCTTCTGAACACTTCTAAGGTTATTTCATACCTAGAAAGGAAGATCTAAAGAGGGGGAGTAATCACTATGTGTTGAAACTCACCAACACTTGCGCGCCTAAGTGGCCAACACTTAAGGGAAATGGCCACACTTGGGCGCCGCCTTGCCCCTTCAACAAAACTTGCGCGCCACTATTCTGGAAGCCCCGAGGGATAATACTAAGGGCTTCAGCCATGTTTCTCCCAAGTATTATTCTATGTGTTGACCTATGCGCAAGTAACCTTGTGTCGTGCAAGTGTACTTGCGTGACTAGAACATGTGCGCCTACGCAGGACTTGCGCGCCTCTTTATTTTTGGGTGCCCCTCCTGCATATTTCACCTCTCTTATGCCTATCGACCTCTCCTATTCAATATTCGGCCTTCAAAACACTCTTCAAAGCAATTTATGGCATGATTCCTTTGTTGGCTTCCTTATCTAAATGGAATTATATGAAACATGTCTTAAAACCTAGTGACTTACATGTCTTTATGTCACTAAGGTTAAAGATTTCATTCTTTCAACCTCATCCTTTATGATGAGAGGCTCCCTAACCTAGGCATACTTTTCAAGAGTAAGCCCCAGCCTATGTTCTCTTAATTTGGGCATCCTCCTTTAGAGTAAGCCCCAAGTCCCCTTACCTGGGCATCCTCCTTAGGAGTAAGCCCCAACCATAATTTCCTTAACCCGGGCCTCCTTTTCATGAGTAAGCCCTAGTCTTCAAAGTTCCCAAATCTAGGCATCCTCCTCAAGAATAAGCCCCAAATTCCAAATCCCTTTAACCTGGGCCTCCTTCTCAAGAATAATCCCCAGTCATAATTTCTCTTAACCAGTGTTAATTGACTTTTTATTTGGGCTTCCTTCTCAGGAGAAAAACCCAGTCATAAGTCCCCTCCTAATTCGGGAATCTTGCTCAGGAGTAAGCCCCAAGTTAGAGTATCCAAATCTCCATATACATACACCTTTATGGACCTTGTTCCTAGGTTTCTTCCCTAAAGTGAAACCTAATCTTCACTTATTTGGGCAATCATATATACATAAGCCCTACATAATTTCTTATGATGGCATAATTGTTTGGTTTTACCAATACCTCTTGTTTATCACATAGAGTGTGACTCACGTGAGCTTAGATTGTAAAAGTAATTATGATATATTTCATTGAGCCATCAATCATACATAAAACTCATACTTATTTACTCAAACTAGGAGGGTTCTAATTCCTTTTCTAAAACAAAGGATACGTAGGTAGCCCATCTGCGAGTACGATCCCTACTCTGAAATAATCCATGTCCTTCTGAATGACAATAAACTTCAAGTGGCACACTGAGTGGCTTTAAAACTTGTATGGATATCATAATGACCAAGAGATTTCTATATAATGTGTCCAAGGATACCGTTAAATTAGAATCTCTAAAAAATACCAATGATTTTCTATTGATGGTAAAACTCGAATACATATAAAAAATTCTCTAAATCTCTTATATATAAATCATTGACTATCTGATCTAAAGGAAAGATCATTTTCATACATTGTAATGTAATAAGGATTCTTAAACATAACTTAAATCTATAAAGAGAGTCTCGGAGTAGACAATAATTCCCCTCAAAAAGGTGTGATGAGTCCGACCTCCCATCCTATAAACCAATGAAAAATCATAAGCCTCATCAGTCCATAACTAATAAGCACCTACCTTTGGAAAGTATGATCAAAGGGATATAGAATCATTGGATGTTTTCGGTTCTACAAAAAAACTCGTTAGAAACCGATAGGAATGTTTGAACCCTAAACCAACGATGTCACCCTCATTTCCAGAGGAAACAAAACATGGTGAACCCGACGTGAATCCTTTACAAAGATAAAATGATGTTTTACTTATTTTTTAGGCCCCTATATAAACTCAATGATAGGGCCCACAAAACAATCAATAACATATGTGCTTATTCAAAAAAATTTGTGGGAAGACTTATCTTTATTACGTCCATTATATCAAACAGGAACTCTTTTCCAAGATCACTTGTGTTACAAAAATGGATTCACTTATGTTCACACCTGTGAATACTTCTACTGTGAATGCCTCTACTGTGAATGCCTCTGCTTCTACTCCTATTGGATCGTCGTCCGCTCTGAGGACAACATCACCTAGTCAGTGTCTTCAACACTGGGTTTCAAATGCGCTGGTTAAGGAGTATCATCAAAATGGTACTATTCCAACTCTGGAGGCCTCTCGACAAGCCCTCCAAGTAAATAATTCATCCTGGTCATCCGGATAGCGATGACCAACGATCAAGAAGCAGGTGGTTCCAACCACCATTTCCAATTGTTTCGGGATGTTATCCCCGGAACGCAATCACAAGTCCCTCCCATATTCTGGGGAGGTGAATGAGTAGGTCCCTCTGTGCCGTAATTCAAAGAGACATGAGTCCTTCCCGAGGGATCCCATCAAAAATCGCTGCTAGACTCATGTGGCAGTGCACCCTGAACATGATGAGGGTATCATCTCCAAGGGTTTGGCTCAGGTTCCTCGAACCCAAGAAAGAAAGACGAACTGCGAGAGGAGAAATTCAGTCAACAGTGACCTGGTTCTCATCTTTTCCATCTCTGGAGAAGTCCACCATCCTAACTTCATGAAAAGCAACGAATGGGCACACAAACCCATCTGTTTTGATTCTATTTTCCAACAGACTTGTCTGGCAGAAACATGCCAATCCCGCCAGGCAATTATGGTAGAGTATAATAGATAGGAACATACAACTGTTTACAAATAATCATCTAGTCAGCAGGCTCGTCTGACTATATGTGATGGAGCCCGCCAACCCAATGTGTGGACAATTAGTAAACATGCACATACACCTGCTTACACTACTCAATCCTATCATTAGCCTCGTCTTTCAGTAATGAAGGAAGCTCATCAACCACCTTTGGTATAGTGCAATCAGTAGGAACATGTACCTGCTAGTATTGATCAAGCCTACCAACAGTCTCATTTGGTAGCATTCGGAGAAGTCAGTCAGAAAGCTCTAGCGACAAACAGGATACAGACTCAACTCTTTTCCCACACACATGAGTACTGTCAGAATTCACTAACCGGAAAAGGAGGACAAAAGCAGGAACACACACCTACTCCAAGCACGGAATGGAAGTATATTCCCATTCCAGTAGCTGAAGTTACCAAGCATATTCTATCAATGGTGAAAGAGAAAAAAAAAATCCTTGCTCATATTCTGGATTCCTGTGAGGATATTATAACAGCTTCAGGAGCATCTTAGGGAATAAAAAATAAATTTATCCCTACTAGTGTAGTCACACATCAACAGTTCAATCCGGAACAGGAACACACCTCTGTTCCAGTCCAAGAGGGTTGTTGGGCGCACTCCCCCATATCATACAGACAACCAAGTTAGGCACATAAACCTGATTTGATTGGAGATAATCAGCCTGACCTAATTATTTCTCTTGATTAGGCACATACACCTGCCCATAATGACCAATTTCATCAACAAGTGGTTCCTAATATGAGTACAAAGGTATCTAAGAAGAATACCCGCCCAACACAGTCAGGAAATCAAGGGCCAACGTGTAACAAGGCATTGATTGACGCTGGAGTTCTTGATGCACTCAGACAATTTCTTGTTGCAACTAAGGAATCTACTCTCTCAGTTCCGAATAGTGGGAACATTAATTCTGAAGGTCTGCATCAGATACTTCCTCATGAAGGCTTACTTCCTGACAATGCAGTTGATCTCGAAGTTTCATCTTCAGATGAGAGCCACATGAACCCTCTATGTGGTCTTAAGACCAAGGATCAAAATGTTTGATCTTTTTTTATAACCCACCATTGTGGTCCTCCACATGATGATGAATTTAGATGTGAAAGTCCTCTCCGAAGTAGTAATGCACATTTCCTGGAAAATGCTCCTTTGGAAAATGTAGTGATGAGAAATCCCTCATATCTTGAGGCACTTGCAAATGTGAATCCATTCATATCTGATGCTTTACCAATAACAGGTGTAATACTTTCTCAATAAGAAGATATACCAGGGTGTAGGTCACTCTCCAAACCACCCCTGGGTCATTCATCTTCTAGTTTGATCAGTGAATTCTCTAACAATCTTGTTGAATATGATGAAGCAACAAGAAAGCACAAACTTTGGTCTAATCAGGTATAAGAATTATCATTGAATGATAAATAGAAAATACTGAATATGAGAAAAAAACTGGCGAAAGTGGAAGTTCCACTCATGTTTTGGCCTTTGGCTGACTCTCAGTATGACATTCTAGAGATATTGATGGAAGATGGAATTCATGATATTCATCTCAACATATGGAAAACTCTTTGTCAGTTGAAAAAGAAAATATTATATTATGATGAATATTAAAATCATGTCAAGATAATAGAAGTGTTATAACGCCAAATAGACTTTTCATCTCTCTCAGTTTCGCGATATCCGAAGGCTGAAAAACATGAGAGAGCCCTTCAGCATTCGTGCCTTGGCACATAGAAGAGATTTGAATAGTTAATTGCTAATCCCGATCAAGTATTCATATCAGGGGATGGGGTGTTCATGGAGCACTACATTTTACTGTGCTTTCCTATCAACAAAGCCCACTGAAAATGGTCTCATAAAATGTTATTTCCCATGGCCGGACACAATCAATTGTCTTTGTTTGTAATCAAAGGCTTGCCCAAGAAGAGGCTTCAACTAGTTCTTCTCAAAATCAAGCATATAGATACCAATTTGTTGAATTAATCCTGCATCAAGAAAACGTGAATATTGAGCAGGCCTCTTGTTTTGAGCGAGCACATCACCATGTGACAGAAGTGTCAAAAATCATCCAATGGTCTTTTGAGCTGGGCGATAAAAGTGGATGTAGGTTGATGCATCCAGCTAATTTCTGGACTAAAGTCCACAATATCAGGAGATTTTTCACGAAATTCTCAGATGTATCATCTCAAGAGCCACCTCATCTTTCCAGGCTGGGGACTCTTTGAACCCAACCATCGGAATCAACAAATAGGATTTGAGGAGTTGAACAGGAACTTCCCCAGTCCACCGGACTGGGGACTTTTTCAAATCATCAATCTCTTCCTCAAAAGAATGTTAGTCTTCTCTCGATTAGGGAAGAAGCCTCAAGAGGAATGAAGAGACAAATTATTAGGAGATTCCCTCCAAATTACGGTTCGTCAAGAAGTTCCTGAGGGATCATATTGACAAAAGGAAATATCTCATCAGGGACATGGAAGAACACAGTATCGCAGAAATGTCGATAGAAGGGATGAAATGCACTATGCATCAATTAATGTCATCAATGCCGTTGAATCTGATCCCCTAGATGAGTCTCACTCAGAAGGATAAGATGAAGAGGTTCCTGCTCAAGAATTAGTATGCACAGACATAAATGAAGAAGGTGTGCATACACGAAATCAAAGGCTTGTCCAGAATCTGGGTGTTCCTTCAAATAACCCACTTCCCCCTCTCCAAAAGGGATCCAACAAGAGGAAAGGAAAGAATTAGGTTACATTCCCTTCCTCTGAAGAAGGCCAATCGCTCTCATTAGAGAAATGATTCGCACAACAGGAGGAAGAAATGAATGAGTTAAGGAGGTGTAATGTAGAATTACTTCAAGGTAGTCTTACTCCTAAGTGTGATGGAGTCGGTCAGCCAAGGGAATTTGTTACGGCTACTAAGATGGATCAAGAATATCCTCATCTACAAGTACACTCTCACAGGTCTAATCCTACAGGTCAACTGAAACAACAATCGGTGGTGCTACCATCAGTTGCAGTACTAACCACTAAATCAGTCCAAGCTCCAGTCATTGCACCTTTTCAGGTCCATACTCAACCAGATATTTCTCAAAAGTTAATAACTACTTTTGAGTCATTAACATCTTGGTTAGAAGATATGGAGGGAAAGCGTTCTCAAATTCAACCAGAAAAGAGAGCTTATCCTGAAAGGGTTGATGAAATTCCTCCACCATCAAATTTATCAAGTACCACATTCCCAATCATTAATGGTTAGGGAGACCCAGATCAATACTTAACACATTCTATTTCTTGTTGCGATCCTATGATGGGAACCCCTCGGCAAAAGGAAGCAGTTAAGCTCAAGTGTTTTGTACAGTCATTACATGGGTCGGATTTTGTCTGGTACACAAGCTTGCTATCCCAGTCAATGACTATATGGGAGGTTCTCCGCCAAAGATTCCTTCTTCAATTCATTTCAACATTTCCAAAGAGAATAATTTTTGATCTTACAAATTGTATTCAAAGGGAAAATGAAAGGGTTTTATATTTTATTGCTTGCTGGAAGGGATTAACATATTCCCTAAGCATAACACTCCCTCAAGAAGAATTGTTTCCAATATTTGTGGAACGTTTGAATTATGAGTTTCGCACACCATTGATCCCTGTGAAATACACATGAGGGTTTCAAGACCTTACTTTTATCACTCAATAGATTGAATATTCTCTTATAAATACTAAGGATAAAACTTGTGTAATTCCATCAGCTCCGGGAATGAGAATGGGTAGAGCATAGACTAGTATAGTTATGCTTAAACAAGCACATGTACCTGCTTCTACTTCAAAACCATCATCTTATCAAAGGGATCTACCTCCTGAGTGCCAGCAACATAGGCCATTTCATCAAGATGATCATATAGATAAAATACTAAAAAAATATGAGGATTTGAAGAGAAAATTTTACTCATTCTGAAATTAACATGTTCCTGGTTATTTCATTTTAGCTCTAGAAAATAATTTGGTTCAATTACCAAGGCCCAAAAGGCCAAATAAGGAAAGAGATGAAGAATTTCCCAACTATTTTCCATTTCATCAGATGTTGGGGCACCCCATTCAAGAGTGTTTTGTTCTCAAGGAACTACTGTAAAAAAATTTCAACTCAGGAAAAGTCAAACTGAAAGTTTCTTCAGCTCATGTAGCATGTGGTACTGCTATAGATCCAGAGGAGGAAGGGGAGTGGAAAGATGTCAAGAACAAAAATGTGCCAAAATATGATGATTGGATGGTCAGAAAAACGATCAACCGAACTCATGCTATTTTGAGAACACTATTGAAGAAACCCATTATGTATTCTTCCAGGAATTCCACTGCAAAAACATCTTCATTAGAGGGAAAATACTCAATGAAATGCAATATTTCAAAGAAAGAGGAACAATCAAGAGATTATGAAATTGTGTCAAAGACCAAGTTGTCTTTGACTCTGGAAGATTTTATGCAATATACTCCAAAGTTACAGGAACTGTCCCACCAAACAGCATAGCGTAAATTGGATAGTTAGGCAAGGTCTTAATCGTATGAAGAGTTAATCTTCGGTTCTATTAATATGATTCACTTAACAGATCCTTATGCCAGTCACAGTTTTGAACTCGTTGGACCTAGGTTCCCTGTATCAAATAGAGAAATCATAAGAAGTTACAGAGGCTCAGGGTATAGGGGAAGACGTGGATCTTTCAGAGGCCACTATTTCATTTCTACCCCTGCTAGAACAGTGTATGTGGTAGAAACTCATGGTAGATCCCTTCAAAGAGCTCAAAAATAATAAGAAAGTTTTTCCACACAAGGCAGATTCAGTCCAAGCACAATTATTCTGGAAGATCGGTTGGAGGTTCCACCTTCTTCCTCTAAGAAAGTAAATATACTTAATCGGTCTAATCTTCCAAATCCCGGAGTATTACCAACTCCTATCCCGGTACAGGATGCACCAACTTCTAAAGCATCAACTTCCATGGAACCTACTAGGACACATGTTCCTATTTGGAAATGCAGACCTGTGGATCAAAAATATAATATATTGAATCACATGTGCCAAGTACCGGCCATGTTATCAATTTTGGATGCCTTGAGTCTATCAAAGGATCTTCGGGCAGCACTCATTGAGGCTTTGTCAAGTCCTCAAGAGTTTGAAACCAAAATTGATGCAGCTGAAGCCTACCTTGTTGAGAATAATCCTGCAGAATGTCATGCAGTGATATCTTTCACAGATGAAGATGAAGATGATGTTGTGCATGGAAATATTGGATCTTTGTACTTATCTGGCAAGATCAATTATGAAGATGTTTGAAGAGCTTTCATTAATAATGGTTCATGAGTCAACCTCATCCCCATTCCTACACTTTGTCGATTGGGCCTTATAGAATCTTATTTATCTCCTTATAATTTGATGTTACAAGGATATGATAAAAATGAACAAGAACCACTGGGCGAGATTACACTCAGAACACAGTTTGGAGATCATGTATCCAATTTAGATTTCACGGTTGTTGATCAAGACTCACCCTTCAACATCTTGTTTGGAAGACCCTGGATACATCAACATGCGGTTATCCCTTCATCACACCATCAATGTCTCAAATACGGGTTCTATGGTCAAATTGGGACGTTGTATGGTGATAAGGACCCGTTCAATACATGTGAATCTCAATACATTGAGGCGGAATTCTATCACAAGAAGAGAAAGGATAAATACACCACAAGGGAGGTTACCAAAGTTAATTCTCCATATGGTTTGGAAAAGATTCCAGTAAACCCATTTACACATGTGAGTACAGATTATGTGTTTCCTATTAGTCAAATTGACAGTATAGTCCCAAATGAAAATACTCATATGGAAACATCCATAATCTCAATTACAGAAATCAAGCAAGACATCATGGGAGAAATTAGTGATTCACCATGAAATAATGAAAGCTCAAATGGGGATTCCTTCATTTCATCTGCTGAAATCCAGTAAGTCTATACTTCGCCAACTAGATCAGATGAATTTATAGCAATGTCAGAGGTGAACAATGATGTCAATTCTCAATCCATAATCTCCTCTATATTACCCAGGTAAGATCCTTCATCATCAATTGGGTCGGAAATGGAATCTTCTTCTTCAAGATGTTGAAATTTTAACATCTCTTTTGATCAAGGAAATTCTGCTTCATCATCTACTATGCAAGTAGAAACAAAATAAATAACACATATTGATGAATAAGAGAAAGATCTCAGGGATTCTCTCCCAACATTTGAAGAGGGTACCTCTACTACTGTGGATGAACTCAGAGAAATAAATCTGGGTACAAAAGCAGATCCACTCCCCACTTTAATTAGTGCGGCCATGACTCTTGAAGTGCAAGAGATGTATATTTATTTTTTAAATCAAAATCGAGATATATTTTCTTAGAACTATACAGAGATTTCAGGGCTTGATTATGATGTTGCCACTCATCATTTGGGTTTTCCAGAAGAACATTGAGGATTCAAACAAGACGCGAGAAGAACACACCCAACCTATGCTTCCAAAATTGAAGCTGAAGTGGATAATCTTATCAATGTTAAATTTATCAGAGAATTTTAATATCCCAGTTGGTTGGCTAATATTTTCCATGTGAAAATGTATAACAGAAAAACTAGAGTTTTCATTGATTTCAGAGATCCTAATCGGCATTGTCCTAAGGATGATTTTCTATTTATGATAACAGAACTCTTAATTGATGCAACAGTTGGCTATGAATCACTTTCCTTCATGGATGGATATTCAAGATATAATAAAATCCTAATGGCTCCAAAAGATGAGAAATATAAAAACTTCAGAGCCCCTATGGGTGTGTTTGTTATTGGGAAATGCCCTTTGGCATGAACAATGCAGGAGCAACATATCAGCGTGCCATGCATCGTATCTTCAAACCCTTTTTTGGATGTTTGTTGAATGTTATGTGGATGATTTAGTGGTTAAATCCAAGAAATGTTATAATCAATTAGATGATTTTGAGGTCATATTCCACAAACTTCGGCAACATAATTTGAAGATGAACCCCTTAAAATGTGCATTTGGTGTAACCTTAGGAAAATTTATCAGCTTTTTTGTACGCCATTGTGGTATTGAATTTGATCCTAAGAAGAAAAGTTCAATCCTTGGTATGTCACCTCCTCAAAATTTGAAATAATTGAGAGGGATTTAAGGAAACTTAGCTGATATTCGGCATTTTATTGCCAATTTGGTAGGGAAAAGTTTACCCTTCACCAAATGGATGAATAAGGGGTCACTTACTGGTGGAATGAAGAATGTTAAGAAGCATTAAATATTCTCAAGAACTATCTCTTGAGTCTATCGGTATTAATGCCACCTGTTGAAGGAATACCACTTATCCTTTATGTGATAGCTTTAGAGAGATCATTGGGTGCCTTTCATGCTCAGAAAAATGATGATGGGATTGAAAATAGCCACTACTATCTCAGTAGGACTATGCTTGAAGTAGAAACCCGATATTCAAATATTGAGAAGTACTACCTAACATTAATCTTTGCATTACAGAAGCTGAGACACTACTTTCAATATCACGAGGTCCAATTGGTATCTCGTAATAACCCACTAAAATTCATACTTAGTCGTCCAATGCATACAGGACGTCTGGAAAGGTGGGCAGTTATTTTTCCGCAATTTGATATTCAATATGTGTCTCAACATGCAATAAAGGGCCAATCTCTGGCTGATTTCCTTGCTGAACATCCTTCAATAGAACATACATCTTCAGATATTGAACTTCCTAATGAGGAAATCATCTTTATTCAAGATAGTATTCAATCATGGGAATTGTACTTTGATGGCGCTTCCAGAAGTCCAATAGGGAGGAAAAAGGAAAATCATAAATTCAACAAACTTGGGTTAGGAATTGTAATTGTTTCCCCAGAAAAGGAAATACTACCTTATTCATTCTCATTATGAGGAGGTGGTAAAAATAATGAAGCATAATACTAAGCTCTTATTGCAGGATTGGAGTTGGCGCTTCAAGCACAAGTGAATCACTTAAAGGGAAAGGTTATTTAGACCTGGTAATCAAACAAGTGATTGGGGATTATGCCATTAGAAAAGAGGAACTAATCCCTTTGTATGATTACGTCAGAGAGTTAATGGTGGAATTTCCTACGGAACCGACATTTTCTTATGTCCCGAGATCACAAAATGCCCAAGCTGATGCACTGGCTAATATAGCTACAGCTCTGGCAGATCCAAATCGGGACGAGACAACCATCAGTATTGGCCACCGTCATAAAATTTCACCTTATGTTCAAACCAGAACACAGGAAATCAATGAAATTAGTCCCATTCATGAACCATATGGTCATACTATAGAATGGATGACACCTATCAGGGAATACCTTCAAAACGGAACACTTCCACCTGATAGAGCTGGGAAAGAACATGTTTGGAGATGTGTGGTCAATTTTACTCTTTATGATAGCCCTGATCACCTAGAAAAAATTATCTACAAAAGAGGATTTGATGGAGTTCTATTTAGATGCATTGATGCTGAATAGACAATGGCTGTCAGGAAAGAAGTGTATACAGGGTTCTGTGGTTCCCACCAGTCTGGACATAGACTATCTGAACAAATTCGAAGGATTGAATACTTTTGGCCTTCGATGATACAGGATTGGGTTGATTTCACAATGAAGTGTCATTCTTTCCATGTACATTCCAACTTCATTCATCATCCCCCAGAGTTTCTTCATATAGCTAAATACTCGTGTCCATTTCTATATAGGGAATGGATGTAGTGAGACCTTATCCTTCAGTTATAGCCAAACAGTTGAAGTATATTCTTACTGCTACGGACTTCTTTTCCAAATGGGCAGAGGCAATACCCCCCAAAAAAGTCAGTTCTAAATGCATTTTTAGCTTCATCAAGTCTAACATCGTAACCAGATTTGGTGTCCCTCATACCATATTGACGGACAATGGGAACAACTTCTGTTCATCTGATGTGAGGAAGTTTTATCAAGAATACAACATCAAATCCAATCATTAATCTCGGTATCATGCAGTGTCCAGTGGACAGATAGAATATTTGAACAATAATCTTTCAAAGATACTGCAAAAGATGGTGGATAAAGATAATAAGTCATGCCCTGAAAAACTCTTTCATGCTTTATGGGATTATCAGACCACCACCCGCACTACAACGCGGTCAACTCCATATTAATTAGTATATGAAACAGAAGAAATATTGCCTATTGAGGTTCAATTGCCCTTTCTCATAGTATCCATTTGTGCTCAGTTATCTACAGATGATCAATCTCAAAAGCAATAAGATGATTTTGAATGGTTAGATGTGAAAAGATTGTGCACCCTGCACCACTTGGAAGTCTATCATAATCGAATGGCACGATCTTTGAACAAAAAAGTTCATCTTCATTCATTTGTTCAGGGATAATTGGAATTAGTTATCAGACCTCCAATGATACTAGTAAAGAACCCTCCCAAGCGTGAGCCAAAATGGGAAGGACCTTATTCAATACATAAGGTCTACTCCAATGGAGATTATTCTTTAATCTCAATGGATGGAGAACTCATCACTATTCCAACCAATTCTAGATTTCTGAAGAAGTATTTTGTGTAACACAAATACTATATTTGTCCATCAAGACGTTTAACTAAATCATCCATGGTCCATGCATATGACCTTAAACTATTTGCACCCCTTTCATCCAACATGACGTTAAACTATGACGTCCTTGCTACATGATGCTAAACTATACAGAAGTCCGTTACGTCCAAAAATATGTTAATCTGCATCATCAGTTACGGTCTATGAATGTGAACTAAAACTATTTTCATCCCTTTCGTCCAACATGACGTTAAACTAGGAAAAAATACCTAATACGTCCAATATGATGTTAAACGGTGTCTTCTTTTTTCCTTACTGCATGACATTAAACTGCACAGTCCCCCTTTCGTCCAACATGACATTAAACTGTATTGTCCCCATTGTCTTAGCTACAGGACGCTAAACTATACAGCACATGTATTGTCCAGCAAGATGTTAAACCGCTTCATCCATGGTCCATGCATATGACCTTAAACTATTTTCATCCCTTTCATACAACATGACATTAAATTGTGACGTCCTAGCTATATGATGCTAAACTGTACTGAAGTCCCTCACATCCAGTAAGACATTAAACTGCATCATCAGTTAAGGTACATGCATATGACCTTAAACTATTTTCCTCCCTTTCATCCAAAATGACATTAAATTGTGAAAAAATCCCCAATACTTCCAACATGATGTAAAACTGCATCTTCTTTGTCCATAATGCATGACATTAAACTGCACAGTCCCCCTTTCTAACAACATGACATTAAACTGTATTGTCCCCATATTCTTAGCTATAGGACATTAAACTTTACAACACCCTTATTGTCAAACATGACGCTAAACTGTGTTCATGTCTAATATGATGTTAAACTATGTCCCTATATTTTTCCTACATGATGTTAAATTGTATTTTGTCCCGTCTACATGACAATAAACTGTGCAGCACCAATAGTCCTCACTACAAGACTTTAATCTGCATAGTCCCATCATATTTCCTACATGACATTAAACTGTTCATCGTTAAGGTTGTTGCTTCCTCTTGTTTCTTACACTGAGTATGACTCACGTGAGATTAGAGTAAGCTTCAACCATAAAACCCTCTCTGATCCGCTAACCATGTGTAAGTCCCAACACCATTTTTTACGTCGTTGTCCACAAGAACAACTTGATCACTAATTCATTCTTTAATTGAACTACGTGGACTTTGATCCTCGCCTTCTAGGCTAGGCATGTAGGCAACCTCCTGAGGTCCAAGCCCAAAACCAATCTCTTCACATCGGTTCACCTCAATCTCAAATGATGTTGACTCGTGAATCCATCCCCTGAATCAATATCATTACATTGGTTCACCTTTGTCCTTGCTATATGACGTTAAACTGTACAACACTTTTGTCTTGCACGACAATAAACTACAAAATTATTTGATACCCTCACCTAAGAGGGAATCATTATTTACATTGATCTCCAATACTGTTATATTCCAAAGACTATGAGCATACATGTTAATACCTGAACCATTTATCTTGGGTCAAACCATCATTTCACTAATGTCTACTTTTCACCCTTCACTTGTACGAACCAAATATATAAAAATTGCATTCCTATAACTACGTGGGATTGATTATCATCCTTATGAGATACGTAGGAACATTCGAGCATCCCTCAAATACATCCCCAAGTCTTTGGGCCTAACCGCAAATTCAACTTTCAGTCCCCTGACTGAAAAGTTCCTATGAAAACACACACCGTGTATTCATTATTATGGTCCGAGCCCTATGACCCTAAACTAAGATCTCTCATAGTTTCATCCCACACAACGTTAAACTGTATTTCAGGAACTAAGTATGGCTTGATTCCCATCCTTATGGGATACTTAGTGAAGTCCAACATTTCAATTCAGGACCTAGCAACAACATGATTATGGTTATCATTGATCTGGGTATATCTATATACATTGGACAAACCCCATTTTTATGTTTCATAATCCTAACCTTAAATATTTTCAAATCTTCATAACCCTTTTCTTGACTTATGGTCACAAAATTTCCAATTTATGAGTGTTCTTTTTCTTGAATGTGCAGTGCGTGCCCTTAGGCGGCCTTGTATAAGTAGTCTACATAACGGACCTGTCAGCCAAAAGATTCTATTATTTGACTATGCAGCCAATTCCTTTAGGTGACCCTTCATAATTCAACCCCTAATGGGTTTGTTAAATAATGTTAACTTTATTCTTAGGAAGAAAACCTCTTTTTTCCGTATTGGTCTTATCAACAATATGTAAGGTTCTGAAGAAAATAGCCATCCTTAACATATTTTTCCCATGTTATTTTTCATTATCTAAAAGTATTAATGTCTATGGTTTATATTTCCCTTCCCTATGTTTGGGTCAGACCATCATATGAGTGACATTCATCTAGTTCTTAGAAAATATTGTTTGGAAATATCTTCTCTATATTCAAGTACCTCTCTCTATACAGAAAACTCTATGCTTTGGAATATTTGAATTCCCATAATCTTCCATTGGATTTTTAGCAGTAGAAAAGAAAATTTCGGAGTGTTCTTTTGCCTGACTATGCAGCACATGCCCTTAGGTGGCCTTGCATAAGTAGTCTACATAACGGACCTATCAGCCAAAAGATGTTATTGTTTGACCAAGCATCCAATGTCCGTAGGTGGCCCTGCATAATTTATCACCCTAATGGGTTTGTTAAATAGTAGTAACTACATTTTGGGGAACTGCTTCTTCTAATTCCTTTTAGCCATTTTTCATATCATTCCTCATATTCAAAATTTCCTAAGTCATCGTTTACATATTTTCCCTCATATTTGAGTGTGGTAATATTATTTCAGATAATTTATCAAGGAACTGAGTCAATTTTAATCCATTCGGTCAAAGCTATTTTGACCTTAAGCATTAGACTTTTTATGTCCAACATGCATGAATTTAAACTGCTCACAAAAGACAAGGGAACTATGAACAAAATTCAAGTTCCATCTCACTAAACATACATTTCGTATGATTTAGGTAATATTGAGAAATTAAAAGATTCAAATTTTGTAGGGTTATTTATAATAATAATACTAGAAAAAGTCAAACTATGCTTACTAGGCCCATTAGACTATGTAAAAATTTAAAGTAGGTAGCAAAAGAAAGCATTCAAAAATTATTAAAGATGAAAGTGTTTTTTTTCATTTGATGAATAAGAGATAGAAGGGCATCCACAGACTGTAGTCTCTTCTCTTTTTTAGGAATTAAAAGAGGCTTTCAACATAGATCTTCATTTGATTCACAGCATCCCGAGCTTCATCAGTAGCCACCTGGAATCCATTCATTCAACATGATACAATAAGATATGTAGTGATACCAGCTCTTCTTAGAGCAATTGTAAAATAATTTTCTTAAGTACGGTTTGAGAGAATTTTCTGCTGAAAAAATAGTGACTCTGTTTGTGTCCAAGAGACTTGGAAGATGGATACATGGATTGGAGAATGGAGAATTGGAAGTAAAGAGCCATTTGGAGGGAGTACTCTTTTCAGATACTTTTTCTAATGTCATGATAATCTTCTCTCCATCAACCAGCAGTGGGAAACATATCAGCCCATGGTTTCCCATTTACATATCTGTATGGAAATGGCAAGGAATAAAAATTTCAAAGTTCACACGATTGTTTTGCTCTTAATGCGCATCATAACTGAAATAGAGGAGTAGCAGTGCGGCTGCATCTTGAGCAGATAGTTCTTTTCATCTAGAACGTTGACTCCTTGCAGATGACCATTCCTATACAGAGGCAAGTAAATACTCTTTGGGAAATTAACATGATATTTCTTCAAGTACTTTTCCATATTTGGGAGAGTTTTGTCACAAATATCATAGTAATCAGCACCAACAAATATTCATCACGTCATCAATTCGCTTGCTCACCAGTTCATTATCCATTCTAGTTCTTCTAGGAATCATTGAATCTGTATAATGGTCGAATAAATTAACTCTTAAGTAAGTTATTTTTTCATAAAATTTGTTAAGAAAAGTGAAAATATGGCTAAGGCATTAAGGCGTGCATGTCCAAAGTTGGCACGCATGAGTAACTATGTCGCATAGGTTTTTGAGCACAGGAATCATTGCGCATGTCAAAATACCTCTGTAGTAGTGCAGCACACAAAAGAATCAAAGAAACCAGGGAAAATTTTCAACCTGTGTGGAGAAGGCAACTTGCGCAATGAGAGCTCAAAAGTTTCAAATCCGAATGCTTTGTGCGAGAATGGATGCATATATATAGTCCAGGACGCAATCCAGTGCACCTAATGCCAGTGGACTCAACCCTTGTGCGCCGCCATTTGCGCGCTCAAGACTTGCGCGCTTCCATTCGCGCACTCAACACTTGTGCGCCACACGTTCCTTGAATTTCATCTTTACCTCAGAGTCACATCCTCATTTCTTTCGGATCCAACTCGGAGGGGGGAATTTTCTTTATTCTCCTTTCCGTCATAGAGTATAATGCTTGAATAAGGTAAATACCTTAGTCCAAAGTGATTCATCCTTTAAAGAAATATCAAAAATTTACAAAGGCATGAACAAAGATTCATTTTAACTTGGGTTGCGCAAGATCCACCAATGTCAGACAAGTATACTTGTGTGCCGCCTAGTGGTCACACGGGTGACTTGTGCACCCTCTTTAAATTTCACCCAGGGTTTTCACCAGCCTATAAATACACCCCAGTGGGCCCCCCATTTCGGGAGGAAAATTTCCAGAAACTCATATTTGAGCTCCTGATGCCCTAGTCTCTTCTCGAAGCTTTCGAACACTTCTAAGGTAAATTTTTACCTAGAACGGAAGATCTAAAGTTGGGGAGTAAGGCCTATGTGTTGAAACTCTTCAACACATTCATGCCTCCTTTCCCCTTAAATAGAACATGCACGCCACACTTCTGGAATCCCCTAGGGATAATACTAAGGGCTTGAGCCATGTTTTTTCCAAGTATTACCCTAAGGGTTGACCATCGTACAAGTACCCCTGTGTCGCGCAATAGTAGTTGCGTGACCAGAACATGTGTGCCTACGTAGGACTTGTGCGCATCTTTTTGTTTTGGGTGCCCCTCCTCCCTATTTCTCCTCTCTTATGCCTATCCACCTATCCTATTCAAGATTCAGCCTTGAAAAGCCTCTTCAAATCCATTTATGGCATGATTCCGTTGTTGGATTCCTTATCTGAAAGGAATTCTGTGGAACATGTCTTAAAACCTAGTGATTTACATCTCTTTATTTCACTAATGTTAAATATTTCATTCAATCAACCTCATCCTTTATGATGAGAGGATTTCTAAACTGGGCCTCCTTTTCAGGAGTAAGCCCCAGTCCAAGTTCACTTAATTTGGTTATCCTCCTTAGGAATAAGCCCCATGTCTACTAACCTGGGTATACTCCTTAAGAGTAATCCCCAACCATAATTTCCTTAACATGGGCCTCCTTTTCAAGAGTAATCCCCAGTCTTCAAAGTCCCCAAATCTGGGCATCCTCCTCAAGAATAATCCCCAAATTCGAAATCCCTTTAACCTGGGCCTACTTCTTAGGAATAAGCCCCAGTCATAATTTCAATTAAACAGTCTTAATTTAATTTTGATTTGGCTTCTATCCCAGGAGTAAAACCCAATCATAAGTTCCCTATTAATTTGGGAATCTTCCTTAGGAGTAAGCCCCAAGTTAGAGCATCCAAATCTCCATAAAGTACATATAACTTTATGGACCTTGTTCTTGGGTTTCTTCCCTAAAGTGAAACCTAATATTCATCTATTTGGCCAGTCATATATACATAAGACCCACATCATTTCTTATGATGAAAAAATTGTCTTGTTTTACCAATACCTCTTCTTTCTCACCCCGGGCATGAATCACATGACCTTAGAATGTAAAAGTAATTATGAAATCTTTCTTTGAGCCATTATCATACATAAAACTCATACTTCTTTACTAGAACTACGTGGGTTCTGATTAATTTTCTAAAGAGAATGATACATATGTATCCCATCTGCGGGTAAGATCCCAATTCCGAAATAATCCAAGTCCTTCTGAATGATAATAAACTTCAAGTGCCCCACTGGGTGGAATTAAAACTAGTATGGGTATAATAATGACCAAGATATTTCTATATAATGTGTCGAAGGATACCATTGACTAAGAATCTACAAACAAATACAAATGATTCTCTATCAATGAAGAACCTAGAATACATATAAAAGATTCTCTAAATATTTTATATATCAATCATTGATTGTCTGATCTAAAGGGAAGCTCATTTTCATACTTAGTAATGTAATAAGGATTCAAGAACATAACATAAATCTATAAAGGGAGTCTCAGAGTAGACAATAATTCCCCTCAAAAAGGTTTGATGAGTCTTACCGCCCATCCCCTCGACCAATGCAAATTCTTCAGCGTCATCGGTCCATAACTAATGAGCACCTACCTTTGGAAAGTAGGTCGAAATTGATATAGAATCATTGAATGCTTCCAGTTATACGAACAGACCCATTAGAAACTGATTATAATTCTTTAACCTTAAACAAACGAGGTCATCCCCATTTCTAGAGGAAACAATGACTATTAAAAAACACTATAAACGATGGTGCACCACCTAACAATAATGAAAATGATTGAACACCATTACATAACATATCAACATAATTGATTTTTAATGGATGAATATAGTGTATATAATAACCTGAGAAATCATTGATGTAGGTTAAATAGTAAGTACTTTTTTCATAAATAATTCATAATGAAACTAAAAGAATGGGGGGTTTAAAGTGATTCGTATTAAAAAAATGAATCAAAATAACTATATGGAAAAAATTCTAATTATTTGGTTTTAAAATCGTCATGATGAAATGGCAAGGGGTATCCTGGAGAATATTTTCTATGAAAAGGTTAACCAATATGAAAAATATCTTAGAATTATATTAAAAGTGAATGAATGAACATGGGAAAAGAGAGTGGATGTGGTCACACAAAAATACATTCCCTCTTCCAAAAAAGTATATGACTAATCAAAAAAAGAAGGGTCATTTTCATAATCATAGTCAGACTCATTAGAGTCATCTATAATTTCCAATTCTAATAATGAATTAACTTGATTAATAATCCCCATAATCATGGTCTTGGATTATTCATACTCAAGAGTGTCCTTGACCATTGATTCCTTGGAAGAAAAAGTGGACACATTCCTAGAAAATTGTAATTATGCTTTTGTATCCTTCATTTTGGAGGTTCTATATTAAACCCATCAATGGTGAACATTTTATACGTTCCATTTTAATCATTTCCCCTAAAAGTGACATGTTCACTACAACCTAATATTGGAGATGAGTGTTGTCTAATAAAACCACCAGATACTCATTTTCACTTCAATAATATGATACATTACTCCTTTTTATCAGGTAGTTAAAAAGACCTCAATATAGTCTGATTATATTAATATTAATCTATTATCGGTTGAACATTATCATCATGTGGAACATGTCCTATGAAGTCCACTTCTAATGCCTACTGAATGTAACCTTTCACATAAAGCTGGGAAGGAGAAACCATGGAATTTTTTTTGGGAAATAACTGGAAGGCTAGATTCTTTTGTAACATTTGATTCAGTAGAACCCAAAAGAACATGTGAACCGTCCCTAAAACAGTGAAACTATATATCATGTGTAAACATTGAAGATTAAGAGACATTACGTGGGAACTGATTGAAACTAGGATAACTATTATAAAGAAAATTTAAAACACTAGGATTATACACACCATTATCTTATCCATAAGGATGTCTAAGACCTAAATCCTATCCAAAAGAGTAACCATGAACAAAATAGTTTTATATAAAAATCATTATATATTGGTTTCATCAATTTTAAAGGCATCCATAGAATGTATGGAAGTATTAACATGACCCACTTACCATGCATCATTAGGATGAACCCCCTTTCCCATCTTATTGTAATCATATTATAACTGTACATTGAAATGAAAGAGGACCCATAAAATTTTCATCATGAAATTGAATCTCTTATGAACAATCACTATATTGTCAAAAAAAACATGGAAATTTTCATACACATTTCTCAAAGACAACATATCCTTATGAGATGGGACTTATACCAGGGAAACCAGAGTTGAGGATAGGTCATCTTCTACTTCCAGACTTGAATATTTGGAAAAATGTGATGTTATCTGTTTCATTATCAATTTTAATTGGGAAAACAATGGGAATAAAAATATCATAAATTATTATTTGGTGCCAAGAGATCAAATCAAGAAAATAAATTCTTACCCAGACATGAACATAATAATTCATGGGATCAAAAGGATTAAAATTTTAATACCATTCAGGAATGTGTAGTTATCATAACATCATAGAAATTGATCCACACCCCCAATAGTTTTCCTTCCACTCCTCAGAAGGGAGGAGTATGTGGAAGAAAGCACACCCCATAACGATACATATCTAGGACATGAATCCCATAATAGAGGATAAGTGGGGAATACATTCTTCCATTATACATTGATCAGAACCCGATATACAAATAAACCAATTAAGAATATAATTTTTTCCAAATATCATCTTCTTTACAATGGAATCATGATTTCAAATTTTGCAAGAAATGTTTCCCTTCGTTCATATATGACGATAATATGTATCCCTAAATTTACATAATGAGAAACCAAATACATTGGACCCCATTCCCATACTAAGGTAACCGTGGATATCAATTGATGGGATGTGGATCACATATGAAGAGTCATTTCTCATATAAAGTACACCATGACCATCAATTTATGGGAGAGGGATTATAAACAAAGCATCCTTCCTTAATGCTATGCCTCCCTGATCAAAGGAATCACGTGACGGTTAAAAAATTACATTTGAACAAGATAGAGTCAAATATACTATCGAAATTACATCAAATTACAAATATTGCAGAATAACCATGGATTCTAAGAAAACATAGATGAATTTAGAATCTCTATGAGGGGTCTCTCGTGCCCTAGAATAAATCATTCCCTTGTTGAATTGTTTCTATTGTGAAGATAAAATATTTGATGACCTTATTATTTTTTTTGGAAGATTTTAATGTTCATTACTATTTTTTCATGTGTTTCCTTTTCAAGGACTCTGTGTGTTCAGAGTTAATTTTTTGGTTTTATTCATACTATCAATGGTTGGGTTGTTAATTGATGCCTATTTATTTTTTTTTTCTAAATTTATATTCAAAATTCCTATATACAAATAATTTCCCATTAATAAAAATTATTATTGGTTAACATCCATACATGGGTCACTATAGTGTCCATATGATTCACTTTTACTCATTGATGAAGTTCTATATTATAAATTTTATTCTATATTTCTCACTCTTCATGGGTGATACATGTTAACAACTTCTAATGGAGTTATTTAACATTTTATTGTAATAATTATTTATAGATATTTCAATTATAGTAGGAACATGGAGATGACATGGTTTATGTTTCCTTATTTATCTGTCAGATAAATATTTAATAGTGTACATTGTTGTTAATATAGATTTTCTATTAGATTTTTATATCCACAGTTTTAGAGTGAAAGCTAAATATTTTTTAGATATTTCTTGGTAGGAAACCCCCTTTCAGATATGATTTGATTGTTTTATTTTTCTTAATTTTCGGATCATGTTATCTCTTTATTTTGACTATGTGATTGTTAGTTGGGATGTTTTCATAATATAGTATAATTTTTTTTGTTATTATTTGTTTTCATATTGTTCCTGGGGGTTTAGCCATGGTTTAGTTAATGGATCATTTTTATTGTCCCAATAGAAAATAATTTTCAATCCTTACTTATCTATCTCCTCAAATAGAGATGATATATTATAAATAGAATATTATTTTTTATTCTCTCATTCAGTTTTCATTTCAAATTAAAATATCATCAATGCGCCAACAAAAATATTGAGTTGTGATTGTCTTCAAGTTTGATCAACAATTCTATGAATTCAGAATGTTCTTAATTTTTAGATTGAATATATTGAATAAAGGAATGAAATCCAAATTGGTTTCACTTTGGTGTTTTTTATATTTTATTTCAATTTTATTCCATGTGTTATTTTCATCGTTATTATGTTAGGCTTTAATGATATTGTTGGGAGTTGGTTATATGGGAGTTGATTTTGGATTAGGATATTGGTTTCAAATCTTATATACATTTTGGACTTCAGTACCTCTTCATTAATTTCATTAGATCTGGTTTGAGGTGTACATGAGAGATTTCGAAAAGGATATTCCTTTAGGGTGGGGTTAGTCTTCACTTAAAATATATTCCTATCATCATTTGATTTTTTAATTTTTCTACACTTTTAGGAAGTATTTTTTATTATAATTGTTAATTTTCATGGGGATTAGTCCATTCGATTAATCTACATATTTACCATTGATACCAAATTTGACATTTGACAGCATAGATTGTGAAGACATCAAATTTATAATATTAGATGTTGTTATGACTGGATTGGATGGATTATTATTTTTCACTTCAAGTGTATAAGTGGTTCTATTTTTATTTTATTAACATTTTATGTTTGATATATAGGTTTTTTATCAACCTCAATTATTATATTTTGGGTATTTATACATTATTTTTTATTCTAGGTAACTTTTCTTAAATTTTCATTCTAAAAATATATATATACTATGGGTTTTTATATATGAAAATAAGGAGAGGGATTGTGGTTTATTTTGGAAGGATATCATTAAATGTATTATTCAAATTTACTTTAATTTATTTTTCTAAAATGGTTATTTGGTTAAATATAAATCATAGGATGAGTAAAAAAAGACCATGAATCAAAAACAACCTTTTAGTATGACAATCCAAGAACCAAACCATTACACAACAAGTCGTTATGGAATATTGATATATTCATTGTTCAATGGTGGATTAAAAATAAAATGAGGTATCATTTACATAAAATATTTTCATTTCCTTATATTCTCCAATTATGGAAAACCAAGTTACATACTTAATATCTCACCCTAATAGGTTATTCTATGAAAAATGTTTTAATCAATTATAATAAAATATGGAATTTTAGTGATATATATGTTAAGATAAAACTAAAATATTTTGACAAAAATATAAATAAAATAATGGTAAAAAATTATCCAAAACACCCTCTCTAAATGTGTATCTCACTCATAATTATTACACATTGTTTAACCATCAATGGAGAGAAGGATGAGTCTTGATTTCATCTCCTCTATATTTACATCTCATCATATGAAAATAAGATATTTAGAACATATGTTATTATGAAATGAGCAACGTATAATAACCAATGTGATATATTTTACATCATTAGTTCAATAAAAAAACTGTGACCCAATCCATATATTTTTATCCAATTTGGGAGAAGGTTTTGGAACCCAAATTTTATTATACAACTTTTCTCTCTGATAGGGTCTATGATACATTCTAATATTTACATACAATAAATTATAAGGATTATTTTATATTAAATTACTATATTACCAAATATATTTCTGGAAATTACAAATATGTAATGAGTGATATGGTAAATATATTGAACTTCTCTCTTGGCAATGAATAGTGACATGTCTCAAAAAGCCTCTCAATTTTAGTCCTCTAAATGGTAAAAAATAGATTAAAAATTTATCAAATATTGAAATCCTAAAAACCCATGGATCAAAAAAATATCCCCATTGGATGGGGAAATAACTTATAATATCAATTCATGTCCAAAAATATGTCGGGGATTTTGTATAGTTTGGCCTATTTTCACCAATATCTCAATTGGATATTCTAAAAACCTTGAATGAAAACATTAAAAAATAAAATTAACCATATAATATACAATTTTATGTTATTAATATTCATTAAATTTTACCATATAATGACTTTTGTATTCAAAAATTAAAACATACTTGCAGTTAAAATCATTGGGATAAGGGTGGAATAAAATAGTAAATTAATGTGTGATTATGGGGTTTTTATTTATATCCAAATAAAATCTGTATTATTTTGATCCTAGTATTTAAAATGGTAATAAAATCCACTTTCTCCTTATTAATACCTAAATTATATTCTATATCCAATGAATTATTGGATAAAAATCGTTGGTGTCACATTAGGTAGAATCGTTATCATAATATTGTGTCTTTATAGCATTATGCGTTGAAATAAGTCATTATTACATTCTGGGATCCATTTTTTTCATTCATGGGGTACTATATACACCAATACAATACAAAAAAGTTTTTAAATTTTAAATATTAGTCTTATTTCTAATATTTAATTTTTATAGGTAATATTCATGATAATGTGATAGTTAAATTAAAAAAGTGCCACATCATGTAAAATTACATGAACCCATGTTCAGTTAAAAAAATTTAGGGAAAAATGATCTGGAAATGGGATATATTATCATTAATAATATTATATCCTCGACAAATTGACTCTAGGAAAGATAAAAATAATTGTTATAATACATTTCAATACAAATTAATATATTATCTAAATTGTATGATTGACATTCATCGATATTATCAAGGGGAATATAAATACGTCTGTTATATGGAACCATGATCTTAATATAAATATTTGGGAAATTAATATGAATTTTTTTGTTATCAGTTGAAACTGAGAACACGTGAGATCATTTATATGCATAAATCCATATAATAAGATACATAAATAGTCTAAATTTCAGATATGTTGGACTCAAAATATCAAAATATAATATTTCTAATAAAAATTAGTATTAATGCCAAATTTTTTATGGTTATTGTTTTATAATTAGTTTTCTTCAAAAACTAGTATCAAATGAGAAATAGTTAGGTGTGGAAACCATATTTAAGCTAATCGATGTCCATGAAATGACTTAATAATCCATCTCATAAAAATTTATAATTGATGGGAAAAATAAAAAAATGCTTAAATATATATATTTTTATTTGTAGAATTTTTTATTACTATATTGATTTTATTAAAAATATTTTTACATATTAATAATGGGTTTTAAAAATTGAATAATTTTTTGATTACATTTTCTCATTATTAGTGGTTTATATATCATATTATTCAATAACTCATTCTTATGTAGTCAGAATATTAAAATATATTTCATATATATATTTGATTTTTAATAATTTATGTCAATCGATTAGTGAAAACAAGGAACTATTTAATAACTTTTGTTTAACATTGAAATAGTATATAATCACTATTTGCAGGCTCTAGATTATTATTCCTTAACATTTATGTTACTAACATGATAATTCCTTGCTTGATGGTTGATAAAATATTTATCATATTTATGTATCATCTATATCATTGAAGTGTAAATAATAAAAATATAATAATTATTTGAATTAACTCTTATGAAGAGACTGAATTTTTTTTGCTGAAAGTAGTTGATATAGGAATATTTTTTGAAAATAAATATTAAATATACTCACATAATATTAAAAATCTAATAAATAATAAATAAATAAATAACCCATATTTATAATCATTAAAATTTTATTATTAATGTTACCACCATTTGGGTTTACAATGTTAACAAAAATGATAAAAATAGAATATTTAAATATCATAATTATTTAAATTATATAAAAAATTATTGTAAATAGCCATTACTTTGATTAATTGACTATTTATATCAATCAATATAATATTTTTTCATATTTAATATATTAATAGATCCCTATTTTAACATATAAAAATAATCATTATTATTTTTAAATTTTTAATGCTATTATTCTGAATTCGACCACTTCTAACAGTTACCTTTTTTATTTAGTTTGTGAAAAATATTTTCCTATAACATTTACATTATGATTTTAATGTCGACCTAAAATATATGTATAAAAATTTATGTTAATGAATTTATCTATGTTAATAATTTCATATTTATGATTTTGAAGACACATAAATATCTTAATATTATATCACTATAATGGTATTGGATGGAATAATTTTCACCAAAAACATTTATTCAGTTAAGATATTTATAAAATACATGAAAATATTTATTATGGATTTTGTATTGTTTTATGTGAATATATTTTGATTTTGTACCCTTGAGTGAAAATATTTTGTTTAGCCTCATAAATGATCTTTGGTAGGGGTTTTAATAAACCTGTTAATTCATAAATAGAATTTAACCCTTTTGTGAATATTGATTCTTAAGAGGTGTAATTATGATCCTTTTAGATCCCTAGGTGTTCATATAATAGTTAGAAATTCTAAAATATAAATAATACCCTTTTAGTGGCAATATTCTAAACATTTTCAAACAATAATATTTTTTCTAAATTTTTGTTGATTTATATTAATATATTTTATAATTGAATAATTATACTATATTTTTTAGGTGGTGATTTACAAGTCTTACTAAATACCACTATCTAGATATTGAATAATATTTCTCAATATTTTGGATCAGGTACTAAAATGATTGAGTTAATTAACATTAACTCCATCCATTCCATTTTTATTTCAAATAGTAATAACTTCAATGTTTTTTAAGGGTTGAGAAAAAAATATATTATATGATAATTTAATTTCTATTACATTATGAATGATGTTTCATACTATTTTTCATTATTTATTATGTTAAATACATTCATTAGATAGTGGAAAATGATTGTTTAATTGCGGATGATGTTTTTTTTCTAAAACCATTTTTGAGATCCCATAATCTTTTGAATTAATGAATATAGTTGGGATTTGATATATTTGATATAAACTAACTAATATTATTTATAGAGGTAATGATGAAGTTATCAGAGAGATCAGGATATTCTGAGTTAATGATATTTAGAAAATGGAAAAGTATAGGGTTACGTAATAAAATATATTTTTTCACTATGAACAAACTATTAATCAGATGATACATAAGATTTAACATGAGATTGGGTATGAATATCTAGAAGACTATTATAAAAAATTTAGAATAAAATTGTTTCCAGAATAATTTCTTTTTAATGATTACATTTGAGGATGTTGTAAAGGATTTTGTGTAGCTTGTAATCCAATATTAAATCTTGTAATTTTTATTTAATAATAATTCTACCACTGTAAATTTTTATTTCAATTTTGATAATGTATAATTATCAATGATAATATGATGAAGACTTTAAAACCAGTTACTCATGAACTTAAATACAAATATAAATATATATATATATATATTCAATAATGTTGGTATGATTGGATTTCATGATTATTGTGATTGTTAGTTGTTGGTGATGTGGATGGACAGATTTCCTCTATTTTTTAAATTCAATAATATTTTGTGATGGGACTTGATGTAATTATTGAAATGAGTGAGGCTATTAATGTTTTTGATAAATTACAATGATAATAATATGGGATATATGAAAAATAGATAATATTATAAAATAAATGAGTTAAAACATATTCATCTATTTCATTAGAGACTTATACATTATTATGTGATCATTCTTCAAGATTCCTTATATAATTCATCATTTTTAACAAGATGGTGTTTACTTGAACTGATTTGGACCAACAATATTTTTTCTTGAAGGAATAAAACATTCTCATTGATTCATCTAGATAATAAAAGATAAATTTTTGATGTATGTGATAAAATATACAATACACTAGAGACGTAGTCACTCATATTCTGGATGAACCATGTTAAAACCATATATGTTATTCATTTTTTTACAATATATGATATTTAGGGATAGTTTATAAACAAGAATGATAATGACTATTTTTAAATATAAAATAACTCAAGAATGATCCACACCACATCATATTGTAGATAAAATATTTATTTATAAGAAAACAAAAATAAAGAACAATATTTATCGTAAATATCCCTCATTGAATAGTTCATTTGGTAATTAAATGTTTTAAAAAAATAAAGGGTTTCAAACATGTAATGATAATGTAAGTAATTTTTTGAAGGAAATAATATTATTATATAGGAACTATGTGGAATGGATTTTCTTGAATCTATTAATTAACTATTTACATATCTAAATGGGGGGTTTTATGGTCTTAATAAAATAATAAATATATTCATGGAGTTGGGAAGAAATTTAATGAACTACATTATTCTAAAATTTAACATTATTAATGAAATTTATATGATACAAAATATATAATGAAATTTAAAAAAGTACATATAATATATATCGGAAAGAAAAGGATAATATAAGAATAGTTACAACATATTAGTTTTAGTTTGATGATATAAGATCATTATATAATTAATTAATTGATGTGTTATTTATCAGAGTTATTATTATAGTCCTAAAAAATTTATCAAGCGAACATGTTATATTTTAATTATGTCATATATTATAATTCACATACATGACATTGATAATTCAACAATAACATGATTATCATAAATTAAGAATGATAAATTTTTAGAAATAAAATAAACCAAAAATAATTCAAAATATTACAGTGGGACAAGAAATAGAAATCAAGAGATTAAGAATGGAATAGTTTGGATCTGGTTAATCTAACAGAAGGATTATACTCACAAACAAAGTTATACAAATAATACATAATGTGATCAAAAATATTCCTTTGGAATATTAATGTATAAATACACATGGAAGAATATTGAAGGGAATAAAAATTTAATGGAATAAGATTTATTTTTAGGATATACTAAACCCATATGACCATTATAAATTCAACTATTAAAATTGTAATCTGACTACTGGAATAGTAACATGACCATTCGAATATTAATCTAACCATTTGAAAGAGTAATATGACCAATATAATAGTAATATCACCTATGGAAATGAAAAATAATATTTATATATCATATAAAAATCAAATTTTACATATTTAATGCATGGTATAAGAAAATAAATGTTTACTGAATTGTAAATTAAGTGTTAGTATTTTTATAAAATTGAAATATTTTTTATTCCATTTTAAAATTAAAATAACTATTTAAAAGAAAATTATTTTTTCATATAGGGGATTCATAAATTAATATTATGTTATATTATAATTTCACAATAATTTTATAAGAGAATTAGTAATTCCTAAAAGGGTCATACAATCGAATATAATATTTAAAGTAGTATTTTTCAAAATAATTAATATTGATTTTAAAATAAAACATTCCATATTTAATTTTGTTTTTACAAAATGGATTAAAATTTTTTAAAAAAATTTAGTTGAAAAATTTGTGGTTAATTTATTTGGGTTTCTAAAAAATTGAATAGAAGTGTGTGAATAGTGTAATATGGTAATTTATGCTTTTTAAATGTATAATCCAAATGCATAAATATTTGAGTCAGTGATGTTATAATAACTCAGTTTTCTAAACTCACAGGAACTACTTACTATACATATTCTCTAGAATCAATTTTAGAGATAGTTTTGAGACAAAATAATAAACTATTGAATATAATAAGAAAAACCACCCCTCTTGCACCCTTATAAATTCTAAAAGTCACCGCCCCTTCTCCTCACAACTTCTATGATTTGGATCATTCTAATATTCTACCCAATTCTCTTAAAAATTATCTTCTCCATGACATTGAATTATATATCTCACCAAAATACCAAATTGAATTTATATAAGGTGTTCCTCAAGGAAATGACTTTCAAGAGGTGAAATCATCCATCTTTCTCTCTTAAATTTTATGTTTATTTTACTTCAACCTCCCCATCATCCAACATATGATTATGAATCCGTTTTAATATATATACATTAATTTTATTTTTTTAATATAATACCCATAATCAAATTCCTTATCTCCTCCTATTATGGTAAAGTAAATAATATTATTTGTAATATACTGATTCAGTTCCTTCATAGTTGATGAGTGTTCATTTTTCATTAGTACATTCAAGACTGGTCATAGAAAAATATATTTTTTAAATAAGATTTTAATTTGTATAATATAACAAATTTTAGGTTTTATAAATATTATATATAAATAATATTAATTTATATGAAGCTAATTATGATGCTCGAAAAAACATCCAAAATAAATTACACATTTATCATTAACATTTTTTCAAATGAGTTATCCTCATAATAGAATGAAAATTGATATTTGGTTTCATTTTAAATTATTTTAGTTCATAAATACCATGTAAATTCACTTATTGATACTTATTCCAAATTTATATGAACTTATATTTTAATAAACAAACATCCCAACCCTAAAACTATGAAACAATGGCACCTAGAATGATGAAATTAGACTTAGTAACTCATTGATATGGCCATAGATAAGAATTAACAAATTTGAATAATGTGAATACAGATGAAATATTATTTCAATTAGGTAATTAATGAATCTATTTATTTTATCATGTAAATTAGGTGAAATTTCATTACACATTTTTTGACATAAGGTAGGGGATCCATCCCAACCTTCATTTTTCCTTTGGGTTATAGTTTCTCTCTCTTTATCCCAACATATCTATTAACTAATCATATATAATTCACTTAAATTATATTAATATGTTCTACACATGTGAATATTTCTCAATTCATCTATACTTTATTTGTAAATACTTATTTTAAAATGTTCCTTTCATAATTCCTCTCAATAATCAAACCTGATAAAATGGAACTTCTCTTTTTGTTACCCATATCCAATTACACTTAATAAATTTTTCTAAAACAAAAATACTATAATAAAATTACATGATTTATTATGAATATTATATTAAGCTAAAGTCTATATTAATATATGATTTTCATCAGAAAAATACCAAAATTTATACCAAATTATTTTTTTGTACCTGCATCAAATGAATAAGTTTATTTTATCAAATAATACTTATAAAACTGAAAAAACTAGATTTAAAATGCCATCTCCTTCAAAAGGAGGTAAAACTGAATTTTTTTAAAATCCTCATTTTATACATAAAATTGAATATGCTCTTATATCAAGTCCATAAAATATATAAAATTGAATTTAATAATTACATTGAATATATTGCATATATATATAATTAATAAAATACATACAGAGTAATTTTATTATTTTATAAACTCGCTTATTTGAATTTAAATTGTTTTTTTTTCACCCAAAAAAATTCATTTTAATTTAAAGTCTTATATTTCCATTTATAAATAATTATTTAGAAAATAATTAATTAAATTCATGTGTCAAAACTAATTTCAACAATAAATTAAAACTATTCATTACCGCTATTTTAATACCTAGGTTATAAGGTAATATATTAATGGAAAAGTTTTATGCGACATTCTATGTATCTTATCAAATATATTGTATCATTTTAAAAACACAAGATGATACAACGCTAATGATACAGAGAAGAAGGAACTGATACAAGAATTCTACTTAATAGTAAAAAACAATTAAGGGAAAAAAATCAATGTGAGCATCTCGAGCCAAAGTGTGATCCTCGGCTTGTATGCTCTAGCTGAGGACACAAATAAACAACCTATTAAAGGGTATTTATCCATAATAGTACAAGTAAAAATATAATCTTCTCAGCTACAAAAGGTGTCTTCATTATGGTGTGAGATAAAAAATCAAAATTGGCCTACACAAATGATTTCTACATATAATCCGAGTATGTTATCATAAATAAATAGTATTTAGGTATATACATGAAATTAAATCTATAAAAAATAAGTAAATATCCTCCCACTCAGGTTCTTATATGAATACTAGCATGTTTACCTACTTTAACCCATAACAAGTATGAGTTATCATGCCAATATATATATATATATATTCTGATGGATTGAGATGTAACTCTAAAATATCCAACACCATGTGAAGTAGTAATAATCTAATCAACAGCCCAAGTCCAAAATCTTTAATTGTCTTCTAGTATATATGTGATGGGGGGAACGAGATGTAACCCATTGGCATCCATCAAGAGGGGATCTCGTATGGTATATCCCCTAGCTCTAGATACTATCAGGATTGAGACTTAACACAACGGTATCCATTACCCGGAGAACCCTCACGGCCAATCCCCCAGTTCAAGATTGGAAGCTCAAATAGTTCCCCTCCCAAGGGATAAGACCCTTATATCCACATCCTATTTTGTGTAATTATTTATAATGGATGTTTTTACACCATAACAGTGTTCGGATTAAACAATACTATCATAAAGAATTATCTCTTTTGTCACACTATCAAGACATTAAAAATGAAACGAAGGTGTGATCATGTATTCCACATGGTGCATGAGGAAAAAACTCTAATCCATTCTTTTAAAATTATTCATGTCAATCAAGGCATCCCATTTAACGATTATCATTTATACAGAGCATTAAAAAGGCATGGGCTCACCATACCTTAATAATTTTCATTTACCACTAAATAATTTATTTCAGATGTTTCCTTTTTAGAAAATAATATGAGCGGAAAGGCTATTCCATCCCATGAATCCATTCTATTTTAAACAGATTAATTATAAATGAAATGTCAATATTACAAAATCCATCATATACAAACCAATCCTTTCAATTTTATTGACCATTGAAAATTCCATCATACGGCTTCTTTGTCAAGTGTAAGGCCATGTAAAAACTCAATTTTCCATTTGGGAAATTCTAATTTTTTAGGGTCTAAGAACCAATGGGGCACCACAGAATACATTAATTACACATGAAATGATGGAAATTTCATTTAAAATCAAATCTAGAAGATATTTTGGGTACAATGTATTTTGATCCATTTGGAAAAAATAATCATTTTCATGGTGGAACACATATGGGTGTCCCCAAAAGGTATATGTGATGAATAAACCCCTAAAAAATAAATTTCACTTATATCAAGGTTCTATATTCACTTATTAATAAGTGAAACAAAAAATATAAAATTCTTAGAAAAGATCAGCGTATTAATAAACCCAATAAATATAGAACAAGAAATGTTCAAATCGGAAACTACGTGAACACCTACCTTGGAGTCATAGATGAATTTTGACATGGTATTGAACTCATATTAGAAATAGGGTGGAATAGATATGAGTTTCATTCCACTACCATGAAAATATAGAGAATAATCCAACTTCTAATGATCGTTATAAATGGTGAGATTAACCGAGGAAATAATGGTGTGTGAGGTTATCCTTACCTTGGGCTAACCAACATATTCGATGGACAGAGAAACAGGTTAGAGATGATGCAGTTGTAGGTTCTTGAATATTTATTATGGTTTTATATCAATAGATTTGATTTAATCATGGGTTTGGCATTTAAATGAATGAGAAAATAAAAATTATAGATAAGGTTAAAGTGGGAGGGGGTGTAATTCTTCCCCAAAATCCCACAACTCACAGTTTAGGTATATATTTTGAAAACTATGGGAAAACTAAGAACTAATTCTTTGAACTAAAACTACTACCCATGAAACATTAATGTGCTATAGTAGATATGGGAACCTATAAGATTTCAGGCTTTTTATAAAACCATACGTGCCAAGTAATAGGGTCATACTGCGTACTGCATTTTTGGGTTAGAGGATTAGTGAACAATATGTGTAAAATTTGAAAATCTATTATGTAAACTGTTCTAAATTAGTTTTTTGGGAAATTACTATTTCCCCCCACATAATACATATTTATAATGATCCATTTCTTCTACCTCTAGTGGCCAAAACTAGGAGAACATCCTCTTCATTGATCTCAAGCCCTCCTCAAGTTTTAATCACATACAACTCCTTTATCTAGTACCCATTTCCCACTCCGTCAAAGGGATTGGATGTCCCAATGTAAGGTTAACCTCAAACTCCTTTTCTTATTTTGATAATATGAACATCTTTTGCAATATTTAGATGAAAACCCAACCACCCTATTAGTAAGGAGTTGAAATGAAACATAGATCTCTTCTACCCTACTTTCATTATGAGGTTGATATCACGCAAGGCTTCGACAACTACCCTAATGTTGGTGGTAACGTAGTTTTCCATTTTACTTTTTGTCTATTCAAAATGATTATGTTTCTCCTTATGTTATCTTTTTCCAATAATCATAATTTTGTTGTTTATGTTATCTCTAAATTACCCCATATCCTTGATATATGTTAATTGGTTCATGTTTTGGGGTTTACGCATCACACATATCATATGTAATAACAAGGAACTTCTTTTCAGGTATGGATATTGATTTTTGGTGTTTTTGGGGAAAAACGAAGTATTCATATATTTTCTAAGTACACACCATGTACTCTTGAGTACACACCATGTAATAGGTTGTCATGGGAAGCCACACAATTCTTATATAACAACTGTATAAATGGCTGTGTAGACAGCCTAAAGAGGGGGATGGTTGAGGATAGTACACCGCATGTACATTAAATCAACACACCATGTACTTTTCTTTTTTATTTGATTAATCGAACGTAGGTCACATCTAATTTCTAGAATCTACATCTTCTTCTCGTGTCTCAAATTGGAGAGTGGCGTACATCTAGAAATAATGGAGCACCTCATGTTCCTTCACCTGAGATCCAATTGAGGTGCCACCGAGTGCATTGGATTACCACTATTGATTTCTCTCTTTATATAGAGTCTCTGTTGTTTATTTTTCCTCATTATTATGTTATCCATGGTTTAATGTTGTTGACCTTTTTGTAGATCTATGACATTATAGGCTGATTCAAGTGTCGATGTTCATGAGTGATCTTCATACAATCTCAAGGTAGGTGGTTTTTTTCCTTTCAGAGTTTTTAATTGAGTTATATATGCCAAAGTGCTGATTACCAATGATTTGGGTATTTCGTGTTAATGTTTTTGAGCCCTTTCATCATCTTATTCACTCTTACTAATAGATTAAGGTTTTCGTTGTTATATTATGATAAATTTCATGTTTAAGGGAAATCAAAAGGTTGTGCGTCCTTTTTTGGATGTCTTTGGCCATTTGGTCCGGGTTGCATATGAGCCAGACCTTGTTTCCAAGATTTGTTTGTTAGGATGGAATTTATTGGTTAATTACTACTTGTTAAATTTCTATGATATGCATTATAAATGATTTACCTTATAGTAGTTGAGATTACATTGGGATGCTGGATATCATTTGTGCATGATTTTATTACATAGGGTTGTTAGAACCAAGTGTAGATAGACCATAATGGAAATTGACGTTTAGGGACTCCTTAGAGTGTATGTTATAATTACATTTTGAGAACATATGGGGATTGATGGTGAGTTCTCCATTAGATAGTATATAATTTACCATTATGAGAACATATGGGGGATATAAATTGAGGGATTCCTCATCATTTCAGTAGTTTACCGTTAAAATACCACAGGGGGAATTGACTGTGAGTGCGTCATCAGAGAATCTTTGTTTCTTTGAGATCAGAGGGGTTATACTGTGTGATCTTTCTTGGGGGGGTCATTATATCATTATTTATTTGATGATATGTTAAAAAAGAGGGGTTATAATGTGATATTTTTCCCATAGGGTTTCTTGTGAATTGATGAACGACTGTGACGACTCTGCCAAACCAAAGCACAAGCTTGGACACTATCTTATAGGTTCATTTAGATGGAAATTTGAGACATATATTTTTTCTATTATACAAGGGATATAGAGAATATTCTAGATCCCAGATTTTCATTATTCAATGGTTTTAATAATTAATAAATATAAATAAATTTAATTGGAAATTATACGATTGTTTTCTTTTCAGTGCTACTTAGTTTATTTCACCAATTATTCAATTTATATATATATATTCACTAATAGTTAGGAACATATATTTTGGTGGTTTCCTATTGGGATTATTCTAACATCCTATTCGGGTCATGCTTTTCGACCCAAATAGATTATATGGTTAAAGGTATTGATTAGTGCATGTAACCTTCCTCATCAGGTACTTGATTGCTATGGAACAGGAGAGCATGTAACCAAGCTGAGGCTTGTGATGCTACCAGAGTTTTATTTTTTCTTTTTTACATTGGATTATTACTTTAATTGATAAATTGTTACTTGATTTGATATTTTTCCTAGACATATGAGAAATGCATCATTTATATATGTGTCCAGTTGTTTATTTACTATCAGTCTACCATTGTTTACATTGTTGTATGATATTATAACTTCTTCTATTGTTCACATTATGTTTCCACTATGTTACTTTTACAATGAGGGAATAGTTTCTCCAATATAACACCCAAGTCCCTCACAGATAGTTAGAAGCCTCTGGTGTTTGGGGAAATGTGCTTGAGTTCATGTGACCGATCTGGTATGGGGCAGCTTCGGGCGGCACCCGTATCGAGGACGCTACAAATTGGTATCAGTGGTGGGTTATTTCTTCTTAGTCTTACTATTTGGAGCCTATAGATAGGTATAATAAGTAATAGGTAGTTGGTAATAATCTATGCCCAAGAGTTGCTAACCCATATATAGGGAAAAACCATGTTACCTTGAATATTGTAATGTTTCTTGGTTTTGAAATTATTATAGTTGATTTTATTTCACAATTGTGTGATTCACTTGTTTTGTGTTCTTATCATTGATATCATTATGTTTCTATTTCTATTGCAACCCAATGAGATGATGGAATTCTATCTCATGCATCATATAGGCAGTTGATAGGAATAAAATTCCATGCATTCTTGTCATGCCATTTAGGTAGAATTCTAGATTGAATGTTTTTTTGATTGATTTTGTTCTAGAAATGAATGTTTCTGTGAATGATTCCTTGATATACTACCTTCTATTTCATAGCTTATTTCTAATATGTAAAGTTTAATTTTGATAGACTCCAAACTATGGTCCCTGTGATTTTATGGACCCTCATTAATTATAATTTGGTGGATCATATATGAAAATTAGTTGAATTTTGTCATGTAATGATATGAATAAGGATGCCAGACATTGATTCGTGGGAGTATGGGCTCTCACTCGTCTGAATTATAAATTCATTGTACAATATTTTATGCTTTTAAGGGGTTTGTGGACGTTTTAAAGGATTAATATTTGGAAACTCAAAAAACAATGTGTGTGGTGATTTGAACACAAGCCATGTGTTCTACTATTCCTAAAGAAATAAATTTTCTTATGTACATGTCGTATACTTTGAGTACACGTTGTCTAGAGATTAACTATGTGACTAACTGTGTGAGTAGAGGCACATGTTGATAAATGTTTGGTATAACACTCCATATACTAAGAGTACACACCGTTCTGAAGAGGCCATCTATCCGACCATGTGACTAATGATATAGATGGATGAAACTCAGGTTGTACGCACTATGAACCATTCATTCATGCCGTATTGGGTCAATCGTGTCTCCGACCATGTGACTAATGACATAGATGGTTAGAACAGAAGTGGTACATGAAATTTTTAGGTTGAACATGTCATGTAGTGTTACCCAGGAGAAAATAATGTGGTTTAGTCATGTAGAAGAACTCGGGAAAGATGGAAAATTCCAGGATATGCTCATGTGGAAACCTAAGGTAACATTTCATGCAGAGGGTATACATGTCTTGTAACTCTATATTGAAAAACTATATTTTTTTCTTCTCTTATTACTTTATTTAACTTCAATGTTTTTTCCTTGATAATATTGAACTGAGGTGTGTTCTTGGCCATATATAGTCATGCCATAGAGATGTCCTCTAGATGTATGCCAGATATAGGGCAACAATATGACACTAGAAATGGTTGAACATGGACTACCAGAAGATCCTCTTATCGTGCATGTCTTGGAACGGGATGTTATACTGGACACACGTGCGGATGCACTGTTCCGAGAATAATACATGAGGATTATGAAGGTCTTCCAGGGAGCACCGCATCCTGCCTCATACATGGAAGAGTTGGTAAGGGGTTTTAAACAACATCATCCTCCAAATTTCATAGGGGGTGTACGATCTCAGGCTGGAGATTCATGGTTAGAATCCATGCAATCTATCTTCGAGCATCTCAAGACTCCTCTGGAGAGGAGGGTGAAGCTTTATACCTACATGCTACATGATTCCTCCAAGATATGTTGGGTTGTTATCTAATAGGTTGGATTCCAATGAGTTATTCCTTTGGACGAGTTCATGTAGACCATCAATGACTATTTGTACCTAGAGACCTTGACGGCCGACTGATCCTGAAAGTTTATGGGTCTAAAACATGGTACACTTTCCATCATTGAGTATTCTTCTCGCTTAACAAAGCTTCATCACAACACACCCTTTCAGGGGAGCGATGAGTTATTTCTACATAGGAAGAATGTGGATGGTCTCCGACATGACATCTGATCCTAGGTGAACATATTCTGGTTGCCCTCCATATCTTCTACATCATACCAGGTGATGATCCCCTAGCATTATCTATGGGAGGCTGGAGCTATGAGCTAGAGAGGCTAGGCATCCAGAGTTGGTACTCCTTGGACTGGTAGTTTCAAATTCTTTAGGGAGTCTTTGTGTAGTGATTTGAGTAGACAAGATACATTGTCAGGTACCCTGGTGGTATGTTACTTGTGTGGGAAGAGTGGGAATACGAGACCTCAGTGCTTGAGAGACCTAGTTGTCTATCGATTGTGCGACATGATGGGCCATCATTATAATTTTTCTAATTTTTTTCACGAGTATATAGTGATAGGTGGTATCTTATAAATCCACATTCAGAAGCAGGACCACCAGTCTATCATCATTCAGGGAACTGGAGTTCATTCAGCCATTCATGCCTAGGAGGAGTTCTTGGTCGTGGTATCTAGGTGACATGATTTCAGTGAATGTAGGGTAGACCAGCTCATGGAAGGCAGGTAAGGTTACAGGGCAGCAGAACAAGTAAGAAAATTGTAGTGAAGCAGATCCAATATGAGTAGGATCCCAGACCCTCTACGGTTAAAGGTACAATTTTAGTGGCCTAAGTTGTATCTACTTCTCTTCTTGATAAATGGTCTTCCCATAGATTCATATATTTTATTTTACTTGTTATCCTTGGACTCTATATCTTTACATCTATGGATCTTATGACACTATACACCCTGTTGGGAATTATAACGGCTTCAGTATGTCATTTCAAGGAGTGCTCTCTTTAGGTTTGTGGGATTCACTTCATGTGGGACTTCTATGTCCTTAAGATGAAATTCTATGATGTCATTCTCGGAATGGATCGGTTAGTCACTTTAAAGGCCTTTGTTGAATTCTATCATTATTGGGTGATTTTCACATAACCAAATGGGGATTTTCTACACAATGTATAATGGGATGTTCAAACAATTAGTGCTGGACCCGAGAATCTTGAGAAGGATGGAATCATAGGCCTGATTTCTAGTTTTTATCTAGATGACCAGGGGACTCCATAGGTGAACTTTCCACCAGTAGTGGATCATTTCAGAGATTTATTTCTAGATGACATTTCAAGTTTACCTCCTATGTGATAGGTATTCATATCTATTGATCTTATGTCAGGAACGACACTGGTATCCATTACTTTTTATATGATAGCTACACTAGAGTTATATGATCTCATGAAGCAGTTAGAGGAGTTACAGGAAAATTAATTCATCTGTCCTGTTACTTCTCCATGGGTTTTGCCTATCCTATTTTCGAATATGGTGGATGGTACCTTCATACATTGTATGTATTATCAGAATATGAACCAGTTGGCAGCCAAAAACTGATATCCTTTTCCAAGGATTAATGATATCTTTGATCAGATTCGAGGAGCCCGAGTGTTCTCAAAGATTGAATTCATATCTAGTTATCATCACTTCAACGTTAGACAGTCATATATACCTCTTACATCATTTCATAGATGGTATGGTGTATATGATTATGTGGTTATGTCATTTAGTCTCCTAAATGAACCTCCATTTTTTATGGTACTGATGAACATAGTGTTCCATCTTTATTTGGAATCATTTGTGGTTGTTTTAGTGGATGATATATTGGTTTAATCTCACACATGAGTTGACCATGACACCAATCTTGATATTGTTTTGTGTACAAAGAGAGAACATCGGTTATATTCTATAACCCCAAAATTCCACTTTTTGATGGATCATATTCACATCCTAAGTCATGTTGTCTCATAGAGAGGAGTATATGTATGCCTAGAGAAAAAGAGAGAATTAGTTTTCTAGGAGAATCCAAAGAACTTATTTGATGTATAGAGTTTTCTAGGGCAGGATGGATACTACCTGAACCTTATATAGGACATCTCACACTTATGAGTGCCACTAAATCTCCAGACCAATAAGGGTGAAAAGTACTTGTGGAGTTATTCATGTAATCGAGCCTTTCAAGAGATAAAAGATAGATTGAATTCAGTACCAATATTGATTTTTTTAGAGAAAAAAATGATCATCAATGTTTACTATGATACATTTGGTATCAGGCTAGGAGTAGTGCTTATGTAGTGGGATGTAGTCATTGCATACATGTCTCAGCAATTTAGGCCACAAGAAAGGAATTACCTAACGGGAAATCTCAAGATGGATGTGGATGTGCTTGGTTTACACTGTTGGAGACATTATCTATTGGGAGGGTATTTTTTTGTTTTCTCTGATCAAAAAATTCTCTTGTATATTTGTACTCAGGGTGATCTAAATTTGAGAAAACAATGGTGGATTGATTTCCTTCAGTCTTTTGATTTTTTGTATGCCTATATGCTTGGGAAAGGCAATGCAATGGGGATGCCTTGAGTATGAGAACTATGATTTAGGCATTTTAGGAGGTTAGTAGTGAGAGGAATATTATGGATATGTTCTATAATATGAATTTAGAGCTGCACGACAAGAAGTGCCAGATGTTTTTTTTCTTCTGTAACTATTAAATATACACTTCTGGATCTTGTGGGAATGAGGCATCTATCATATTCCAAAGGCCTTTCTCTACAAGAGAGTGTGTCATGGGAGGACCCTACTCCTATATCGACTGTAGGCTAGGATTATATCATGCATTTTCATTGGCGTGTGTAGCTGTTAGCAGATATATGCATGGAGCTTTAGAGGGATTTTCATTCCTCTATTTGGGATGTTCAACCATGTGTCACCAACATGTATCTAGATCAACACTTTTAGTATTGGTGTCTAGGTATGAAGAGGGATGTTTTGGGTTTGGAGATGAGATTTTCTACCTGCTAGCAGATGAAGGCAGAGCATCAGCAACCAGCAGGGCTTTTACAGTAGTTACAGATTCTCGAGAGGAAGTGGAATAACGTCCCGACATATTTCATGATGGGGTCACTAAGGTCACCTTGAGAGAATGTTGTAGTTTGGTTTGTCGTTGACAGACTCACAATGGTTTCAAACTTCTTACTGATCAAGGAGACATTTATTATTGATGAATTTTGGGGGGTTTACATCCGAGAGATTGTATAGTTGCATGGGGTTACACACCGTATCATTTAAGACAGATATTCCCATTTTACTACTCGGGTATGTCAGAGACTATAGATGGATTTGGGTAAACATGTACTTCTAATTACATAACTCCATCCCCATAAAGATAGCTAGTCCAAGTGCACGATTTTGGTTATGGATAAAATTCTTCGAGAATACATACTAGAGTTTTGGGGCCCTTGGGAGAGACACATACACCAAGTGGATTTTTATTATAATTAAATTTTTCATTCTACAATTCACATGGAACCTTATGAGTCTTTATACGGTAGGCCATACCAATCATCCCTATGTTGGCTGGATGAATGAGTGGTAGCTATTTTGGGGCCTCGTCTAATATAGGAGACCATCGAGAAGGTGGAGTTAATTCAAAATAGGATGGCTACTACAAAATCTTTCTATAAATCTTCAGGATATCTAGGTAGATGACCAATGGATTTCAAGATCTGATATTGGGTTTTTTATGTGTCACACTGAGGTTGGGACACAGGAGGATTGGGAGATAGGTGATGCTTTCTCTTAGATACGTCAGGCAATTTTAGGTTTTGGAGTGAGTCATACCAATTTCCTATAAATTTCCATTACCTTAGAGGTATCATGATATGCACAATGTCTTCCATGTTTCTCAGATATGACGTTACCTTTCAGACCCGTATCACATATTTCAACCTAGGGAGGTTGAGTTGGAGGTGGACACATCCTTTGAGGAGAACCCCATTCAGATTGTGGATTACAGTATAAAGGTAATCTATGGTAGGTCTGTTCTTATGGTATGGGTGATATGGCATCACTGGTGAGTACAAGTCGAGACATTGGAGAGGGAGGCTGATGTACAATTGTAGTTGCAAGAAGTTTTGAAGTTTCTTCTTCACCACCCTTAGAAGGGAAATTTATGGATGAATTGATTTAATGGGAATCTTTTCTAAGAATCTTGGTCATCTTTTCAGTTATGGATCTTGATTTCGGGTGTTTGTGAGAAAAAATGAATAAATTATAAATTTTATTAGTACACGCTAGGTACCATGATGTCATGGGTACCCTTGTATTGGCCGTGTAATGGCCGAGTACATGGCCATGCAGAATTCCTAGTGTGGGGGTTGGTTGAGGATAGTACATGTTGTGTACATTAAATGAACCCACTGTGTAATTTTTTTTTATTAATCAGAAATGGGTCATGTATAATCTACAGAGCCAGCTTCTTCCAACCATGTCTCGAACAGTAGAGAGATGTACCACTGAAAATCATTGAGCACCTATCATTCCTCCATCCGAGCTCCGATTGAGGCACTGCCGGGTGCATTTGACTCCCACTGGTGAGGTTTTTCTTTTCCCAGTGTCTCTATTCCTGATTTGTCCCCTTTTTTATGTTATCCAAGGATGATCATTTTTGACATTTTTGTATATCTATGACTTTATAGGCCGATTCAAGGGCCGATCTTCAAGGTTGATCGTCATACAATGTTTCGGTTGTTGGTTTGTTGCCTTTAGATGTTTTTATTTGGGTTATATATGCCTAAGTGTCAATCACCTATGATTTGGGTATTCTGTGTCAAGGTTTTGAAAATTGTTATCATATGTCTTAGTTTGATTTCTAGTTTAAGGGTTTTCATTTATATATTATTCTTTGTTGAATTTTTCAGAGACTCCCCATGGGATTTATGCTTTGTTTGGTTGATTATGGTTTTTTGTCCTAGTTTCCTATAAGGCAGACCATACATCCTTACCTTGTTTGTTTTCTAGGAATTTATTTCTTAATTTCTTCTTGTTAAATACCTGAGATATGCATTCTAACATATTATCCTTATAGTAGTTGAGATTTATTTGGGCTGCTAGATATCGTTTGTGCACGATAGTATTACACTGGGCTATGGGAACTTGGTGTAGTTAGACTGTAGGGGGAATTGACATTGAGGGCTTCTCCATATTGTCTTTTATAATTACATTGTGAGACCATAGGGGGATTTATGTTGAGTGCTCCATCAGCGTGTCGATATTATACAGTTACGATACTACATGGGGAATGGATGTTGAGTGATTTCTTAGAGAGTCTTCAGTTTATAGTTAAAACACCACATGGTGAATTGAAGGTGAGGGATTCCTCAAAGAGTCTTTGTTTTTGAGACACCAAAGGGGTTATACTATGTGAGAATTCTCAGAGGGTCATTTTTTATGGATTTGATGATATATTGAACCAGAGGAGTTACACTGTTAGAAAACTCTTAGATGGTTTCTTGTGATTGACTGATTGATTGTGACGATTGTTCCAAGCCAAAGCACAAGCTTGGACTCGGTCTTACATGTTTATTTAGATGGTCATCTGAGACATCTGTTTTATTTATTACATAGGGGATAGAGTGCTTAGGCTATATCCCAGATATTCATTACTCACCAGTTTGAGTAATTAATAAATGTAAATGAATGTAATTAGAAACTATAGGATTTTTTACTTTTGAGTGCTTCCAAGTTTATTGGTTCATTTCTGCATTTCACCAGCTATATATATTCACTCACAGTTAAGCTCATATTTTTAGGTGGTTTCCTACTGTGATTTTTCTCAAACCCAATTAGGGTCATTCTTTATGACCCATACAGATTATATGGTTTCATGTATAGATAAGGGAAAGTTCCCTTCTTTATCATGTACTTGATTTCGTTGGATCTAGTGAGCATGGGACCAAGCTATGGTTTTTGATGCTGCAGGAGGTTACTTTTTTTTATTTTGGTTTAGTACTGTAATTCCAGCATTGTGACTTGTTTGGATATTTTCCCAAGATATATGTGACATGAATCATTTATATTTGTGCTCCGGTTTTTTATTTACAAGCAGTGTACCGCTGTTTACATTGGTGTTTGGTATTAATTAATCAACTTCTATTTAATGTTTGTTTTGATGTGTTTATCTACTAAAGAGGGAATAGTTTCCCCACTACCACACTGAAAGACATCATTTCTCATCAGCAACCGCAGTAATTCTCGGAAATGCGCATAATTATATGTGAATAACCAGGTACGGGGCACCTTTGGGTGGCACTTAGATTTTGGACGTTACACCTTATATGGACACCTATTAGTGTGCCACATTGACATAGGTCATTTTGGCCAAATGCTTAAAAAATATTGGAAAACAATTTAACTTTATCATGAATTTTAAATGAAATTTCCTTTCATAAATATGCAATTAATTAATTTCAATGTTCTGAATTGGTGCTTCATCCCATTATAATTGGAGTTTCCAAAATGGTTATTTGAGTTTTTATGTGACATTATGCTTGACACATATGCCTTATAATAGAATTTTCTATGTTTAAGAAAATTTAATGGATTTTATTTTATAGGATTGATAATATAATATGGTCAATTCATTTATAATGAACTAAATTTTAAAAGACCAATTTCATGGGATGTCAAGGCCTTGCCCTTGATCTTGTTTTAAAAAAAATAACCACATGAAATAAATTGTTTATTTAAAAATGAAAATGGTAAATGAACGGTAAAAGCATTTGTTAATTAATTATTTATGTAAATGATAAATGAATGGTAAAAACATTGGTTAATTAATGATATATGTAAATTATAAATATCAAATGGTATTCCATGGATGACATGATTATGTCAAAAAGGACACATGAGAGGTTTTCCATAATGTTTCCTGTGGTATACTTGATCATGCCTTGGTTTAATTGTTAATGGTCTAACAATGTGACATGAGAGGTAATACAATATATTCATATTTATTAATGGGAACATGCTAGTGACTTATAATTATATATTAAAAATAATTATTTTATATAGGTGATTGATCCAAGGGACCATGAGGCCCCTTGTGAGGGGAGACTCTGTGAGCTTCCAAGATGGAGCTAGGGACTGACTGTTAGAGATCCCATGGTGATGGAATCCATTGGGTTATATCTTGATGATGCCAATAGCCATATCTGGAGGATTAATCATAAGAACTCCCAAGGTGATGGATAATAGTGAGTTATGCTTCAGACCTACCAGCATGTGTAGGTAAAGTGACTGTGAGAGCTCCTGGAGTTGTGCTAGGGGTTTGATAGTGATAACATCACCTAGTATTTTATACATGGGAGTCACCTCATAATACAACTTCATATGTATATATATATATACTATACATATATAGTGACTTCATCAGTCATACTAGCTATGGGATGAACATGGTAGACTCCGAGAATGTCCATTAAGGACCAAGGAAGGATGTTATTCAATTATTTCCCATTGCATTACATTTTTTATATACCTTCACATAGTTTATTTATGGGAACATACTCGTATTACACATAGTCATTGTTGGTGGTGGACTACTGTGATTCTTATCTCACGCCCTACTCATGTCGCATTTGGTACCTGATAATATTATATTGTTTTAGGAACATGTATGGGTAAAGTCTCCTTTATAGGTTGTTCACTTGTGTACATAGTTAGAGCTTAGGAGCAGAGGATCGAGAATAGTATTGGGATTCTAATGGAACTATTTTATTCCATTATTAATTTTTTAGTAATATGTTGCATGATTTTTTTATATTTTTTCATTTTAGTAAAATTATCATACTGTGCATAATTTTATCAAACAATACCATTGAGACTTTTTGTTATGTTATTCAGTTAACTATTTCTTTTTTGGTCTATTTATTTAATTACATAATATTATTCCTCTATTTATTTCATATTTATTTTCTATTATTCCTCCACTATTGTATAATATTTGTTTCAGTATATGTTCTACTCAGACATGAATATTTATTCCCCCATTGTACTACCCTCACACCCTTACTACTAGTCGGTAGCCTCTAGTGGAAAGAGAGACACGCCGTAGGTCATGTTCCCAACCTAGCATAGAGCATGGGTTATGTGGAATCTGGGACTGAGATGTCCCAAAGTCATGTCTTGGGTACTCCTTTATTTCATTAATATTTTGAAATAATGGAATTAAAATTTTGAAGTTATTGTACTTGGTCAGAAGTTGTGTTTGGGAGTTGTGAACCAATGTATGGAGTAAAAACCATGTTTCTGGAATTATAATTGTAGTTATATTTATAAATATTTACAATTGATATAATTTCATGACTGGGTGATTCACATTGTTTTTGAGGTTATTAATATTGATTTTATTATAATTATTTTATCGTTACATGGATCCAATGAAAATATGGGTTATGCATTAGATCATGCATCATAATAGGCATAACATGAAGTATATGCCACACATCTTCCATTCCATGATTCATTTTTATATAGAATTGATTGTTTAATTTTTATTGTGCCTTATTATATTTATTAAATTTTGATGACATCTCTTATAGGATCTTGAAAATTGATATGGTTTGAGATGGTGGATTTCGTGTTTTAATTTGCATGGTTTATGGACCCTTATGGATTGGAAAGTGGAATTATAGCTATCTCAATCATTATAATCTAGTTTATTTACATAAAAATGATTATTTTAAATGGAATTGATAAAAAAGTGAGTTTCATGTTTTGGTTCACATGTATTAAGGAACCTTAAGGATTAGAAATTGGTATATCATTAGATCCATCCATTTCGAAAATGGTTCAAATGTTAAAATGATCATAGTTACAAATGAGAAATTACATCATGATAGCAACAATCATGTTCATGCCTCGCATTGAATAATGACCCCAACATAACCTTGGTAGTGGGTAGTGGATTCTATTTGTTGGGACCTATTATGGAATATTCTATTATATAATCCTATCTTTTTGAAGTAGTCTGAGAGGTGTGTTATTCTTATATGAAGCCTTAAGTACCAATCATAGTTTAATTGAATGAAATATTATAAATTTCATGAATATCAAATGATACAATCATTTTGAATATTCACATTTTCCTCTATGAATTATTTGAGTCACATGCCCTGAACGCGGTGACGATAAGGTTCCTGATGTGGTGGACCATGAGCTGCCAATCACTCCCCCTATTAGTCCTACTATGACTACCCCTCCTATTCTAGATATGAGAGATGATTACATGTTTATAGATGAATTTATATGTTTGATTCCGGGTAAGAAAGGGAAAGTATGACCTTCCCTGAGTATGGTAGAGTTGACTCATGAGTTTTAGCAGTATCATCCTCTGTTTTTCATTCATGTGGGAAGGACACCTGATATAGAGTCTTGGAACTATTATATATTGTATATATTTGAGAACCTAAAAACACCACCCTAGAAGAGGGATAAACTTGCTTCTCATATTATTCTGAATTCATCTTTGGGATGGTGGGATGTCATCATCCAGGAAGTTCTTTAAAGAGACATGGTATCTATGGATTTTCAGACCTTATTCTAGGACTAATTCATTCACCAGACTCTAAGATGTGATAGAGAAATAGAATTTATGAACATTTAGTAGAGGAATATATCAGTTATGGAATACTCATCCCATTTCATTATGATAGATTGATTTTATCCCTATATACCAGATGATGTTTTGATGTTTTCATAGTGATTTTAGGATGGGCTGGGGTATACCATTTGATCACATGTCAATGTGTTTAGGATAATGATAAGATCTGAAATAATCAACTATGCCCTTATCATAGAGATAAATCTTATATAAAGTATTGGTGTGATCTAGTGTAGTTCATCATCTAAGGATTATAGTGGTTATTTGACAGGGAAAAAAAGGCATTTCGAGGTTTCTTAGGGAGGAAGAAACAGTCAGGATTCTATTGATGATAAATATATTATTTTTCAGTAGTGTGGAAAGATAGGGAACTCATGGTTTCCATATCCGAGGGATATAATAGAATTTGTAGTCTATTGAAGGATTTCCCATCTCCAATTCTTATGAATGACCTTCCCTATACGATCTAGAGAGTGGGGATCAACAAATAATCCTCAGTCAAGATTGTGGTCCATGGGATCACGATAGTAAGATAACTGGAAAACTACTAGCTGATGAGGATGAGGTGGCAGTTGTTGTAGAGGTATTCGAACATACGATTTTCAGTGTCAGTAGAGAGGGAAAACAAGGGTATGTAGGAAGTTTCTTCAGGATGCTGTATAGGATGGTTATATATATCCCATCCTATGTTGTAAGAGCATAAAGCTGGATCATCTACTGTACAAGGTACCATTATAATTACCTCAACATTAGTGTCTACATTGTTTGAAGCATGAACATCAGATTATTTTATATCTGAGGAAATCACTAAGATTCTTGGCCTTGAAATCTATTATTATCATGGAATAATGATTCTATATATGCTGCTAGGTAGCAATTCAGACTATGTAGGTTGTTGTTTGAACTACCCCATAGAGATAGGCTGTTACCTATTCTTATGGAAGTTTCACTCATTTGAAATTAAAGGATTCAATGAAATCTTTGGGATGGACTGGATTATTCCATATAGATACTGTATTGACTACTCCTTTTAGAGTGTTATGTTTACCTCACCAGAGGGCATTACACTAGAGCATAAGAGATAATGGGATCATTATGTTACATAATTAGGATACAAGTAGTTAGGGATTGGTAATGTGATTGTGTAGGTCCCCATTATTTACGATGATGTCAAATGGTTCCAATATATTACCTTTCCTCCAGTAGTGGATAATTATATACACGTTTTTTTGGTTGATTTTAAGGTCTACCTCTACTATGAGAGGTAGAGTTTACTATTGATCATTTTCTTGAGAAACACTAGAGTCGATTACTCTTTATAGTATGTCACATAATGGGTTTCTAGAGGTCAATAATTTATTCAAAAATCTGGAGGAAAAATTATTTATATGACCCAATAATTATCTTGGGGTTTGTTGTTCCTCTTTCGAACAAGTTGGAGGGTTCTTTTTGGTTTTTGTGGATTACCACCAGTAAAATAAACATATTATCCAGAACTGGTATCCATTTCAAAGAATAGAAGACCTCATTGATCTGCTCCGAGGATAAAATGTGTATTCAATGATAGATTTAATATTGCGCTACAACCATTTGTGTGTCAGAACATCATACATTCCTTGCACCACTTTCTGGAGTAGGTATGGTCTCTATGAGTACCTGGTTATTCCTTTCAGACTCATGAATGCACCTTTAATCTTCAAGTATATTATTAAACGAGTCTTCCACCAACAACTGGATTCATTTTTGGTCGTATTTTTTGATGATATGTTGGTGTAATCATGATCCAGACATGACTATGTCCCCTACATTGAGATTGTGCAAAATAAACTAACCGATCAACAGATCTATACTGATCTCATTAGATTCGACTGCTCCATCTCAAAATTCTTCTTTTGAGGTTAAATCATTTTGAAGATAGAATATTCATTAGACCTAATGAAATTTAGAGATATGGTATCTTGGGTATATCCCAGGAATGTCATTAATATTCTATGTTTCTTGTGGCATTCTGGTTACTACAGATTCATCATCCAGGATTTATCATGCCTTGTACTGATTCGTATTGGCTTTACAAAGAAGGGTGTGAAATCCAAATGGTCTGAAGACTTCTAAACATCCTCTTAGGAGTTTAAGGGAATACTGACTTCTATGTTCATATTAATTCTTCATGAGAAGGGAAGGGACTATATTTTTTATTATGATGCACTGGGTTTCAATATTAGAGTTATTTTCAAGCAAGATGAGTGATTTGTTGTGTTCTATTTTCATCAGTTTGGGACCCACGAGGGAAACATCCCAAAACACAACCACATGCTTACTGTAGTTGTTTATGTCATCTGCTATTGGAGTTGGTATTTACTGAGAGATCATTTTTTAGATTTCACATAACAAAAATTCCTTAAATAAAACTTCACATATTTTGAATTTAATAGAATGATCCATAGGTGGGTCGAGTAACTATAATAATTTTATTTTGAGATTGTCTGTGCTCCATGTAATGGGAATTTAATAGTTAATATCTAAGCCGAAAGACTCAGACTCATGAGGATTACGAATCGAGTAATGAAGGTTTTCTTAGGGCCTCATTCTCAGTGATTAAAATTGAGTTTTATGGGGACCACCATTAGAATATTCTCATGACCTTAGAAATTAAATATACTCTTTTAGAATGGGTATGGACAAGACAAGTCTCTGATCCAGAAGGTGTGGTCATGTGAGATCATGTATCAGAAGATGGTACATCCTCCAGTGGGATAGTAAATAGGATAGATAATATATTGTTCTTTGTGAATGTATGGGTCCAAGTAAACATCAGTGAGGAGTTGATGAGTGATTTCTAGGCCTCAAAATGTGAGGTTTACCCCAATGACACCAAAATATACCACGTTCTATGATACCAATATTGGTGGTCTAATAAGAAATGTGAGACCTCTGGTTTCATCCCTCGATGTTGCACCTATCAGTTGGTGATGGTGGGAAATCAACGTCTGAAAGTTATTCTTTATTCTTTGTCTATTCTCAAATAGAATTCAGATGACTTTTTCAAGGAATTCATGACTAGACTAAAAAAATCACCTCATGGAAATTACATGGTGATAGTTTTAGATGACCATTTGATGATGTTTTTAGGAATACTACCTATATAGGGTACCTTTTTGTTAGATGGTTTTGTAAGACTGTATGTTAAATAGGTGGTATATCTTGATGTGTAACTTTTTGTTATCATTTTTAATATAGACCATTGTTTTACATCATGGTTCTGGAAGGGGATTCCAATTTATTTGGGATTACAAATACTTTTGAGAAAGTACTATCACTGACATACCAATGGACAAAAAAAGAATTCAAATTAGATAATAGAGAATCTACTTCGAATGTGTGTCCCTGGTTTTAGTGGTTTATGGGAGAAACAGATTCCAGTCTTTTAAGATTCTTAGAAGATGGTCATTCCATCTACCTTCAATATGGATCCCTAGGAAGCCTTACATGGTAGGACTTATCTATCACCTCTATAATGACCCAACCCTAAAATATAACATAGTATTGAGTTAAATCAATAATTAACCTTGATTATATTATCATGTTTAGATATTTAGATAATTATATCATCTATGACATTTCATATCAAATATTAAAAAGTATACACTTATACTCAAACCAATTTTGTTCACTATAATAAAACCCATTTAATAAAACAAGACTTATTTTTGTCATATAAACATCTTGAATTCATCCATTATCTATCTCTTCCTCAAACCTTGTGAAAACATTTCAAAAACATGGGATTAGCATAAAAATATTAGTAAGGTATAGAAAATATGGAAAGAAAAAACTACTCCATCAATTCATAATAATATATGAAATCATACATTTCACTAATATAACAAAATATCTTTAACATACCTCATAAAATAATATGATTTATTAATGGCACATAAAAATCATAAATCATAAAGTTAACTTGTGGAATCTATAACATACTTACACTGTAGCTTTCACAGCTATATGGGGACATCAGTTTGGAATACCCATCATAGTATATTCCTTAAATCTCTTAGAAGAAATGATAACGTTTACCTTTATTATGTTACCCAATGCATTAGGGAACTATCTAGGGCTCACTTGCCCTCAGTTTATCATAGAACCACCCGTATACATAAACAATTCCCAAGAACCATAATAGAATCATAACACATAAAACATGCATAAAGGAAGGATAACAATTCCACAATGCAATAACAATATATGATTTCAATATATTTACCTAATAAATTCCTTAAAAACCATTTTAAATAGAAAATACATGAAAAGGATATATGGTATTAATTAAATTTTTAATAGTTACATCTTGTTAAGTAATCCAAATATCAAATAATTCTCACGGTGGTAGAAAGGCCGTTGTCATCGTGTACGATAAAAAGAGACATTATTTTTGTCATTTAGTTAAATGAATCATAGAAAAATTATTCCCATTCAATGAAATTAGAATTCTATGGGGTTTATACACTATATAAAAAAATTTGAGTATAAATCATAATATGCCTCAATGAAAAGAGATTGACATGAAGTCCCTTACCTTCAGTCCGACTCATCATGTATGTTCTTTTTTCTTCCTGAATAATAATCGTAATTTAATATCTACATTCTTCAGAAAATATTTTAAGTTTATTTTTCATTTAATTTCACTTTTAACCTAATTATAAACATTAAATAATTATTTATTTTAATATTGGTTGTTTTGTTGATATTTAGTATTTGAGTCAAAAATGAACTTGTTATAAATACAAATTGTGTATGTGGTAAGAAATCCATTTTCTTTAAAATGATATTCATGATTTAGATATCATATATATAATATATATTATATATATAGTGTATATATATTTATAATAGTCCATAACATTTTGAGATAAAAATGAAATGCACCGTTCATGGAGACAGCAAGTCGTTTGTACGCTTGAACGCTACTTTCATTTCATTTTCATGTTTGATGGAAAGAAAGATGAATGATACATAGGTATATTATAATTCCATTATAATATAATATTTTATATATGTTAAATAATTCTATTAATTCCATCTTTTATATGTTCCATGTATAGCATGAATGAGTAATATCACTTTGAGGGGGCGGTAGACCACATTTCCTCAAATCAAATTATCATATTTACCCATTAGGGAAAACCTAAAGGTATTATGTAAATAACAAATAAAGAATCATATAGAAAATATAAATTTAATATACATCATATATAAATATACTTCCATCACAATGGAAACCATGATTGGTAGTATGATATAAGGGAACAATCATCATTTCGTGAGGCAGTAGTTCATCGTCCACAGAAACAGTATATTCTAAAACAATTTGATGGAGGTGTTTTTGATTGTAGGTTCAATCCTTGGAATAAAAACAACCTAGTATATTTAATATACTTTTTTTATAAAATATTAGAATAAATAGAGTTTAGGGGGTTTGAAAAGGAAAAATAAATGAAGGAGTCTTGAGAGAAGACATTATCTCAAATAGGGTAACTACTTTTTATTTGATCCAAAAGGCTTTATTCAATTGACTTGTTCAATGTTAATGATTCTAAGAGGAATAGGGGGATGTTTGGAGCTTATTTGAGAAGATTTGGGATGAGAAAAAGGGGCATCCTAGGTGTGAGTAAGGGTTAGTGGTGGTGCCCTTTTATAAGAGGGAGGAGGGGCACTTAAGGAATATCTTTAAATATTATTTTATTATAAATTGATAATCATTTTAAAAAGGTCACAAAGTCATTTATTTCAGAGATAATATGCTTCTGATTCGAAATTAACTCAAAAAAATAGGTTTTAGGAATGTTTTGGAATCTTTTTTAACCATATTATTTATCTTTAACCCTTAGTGGACTAATTTTACTCTTACCATGTCTTCTTTTATATTCATACTATATGGTTAATATATATTACTCTAAAAATAAAATAGAACCTCATGTTGTTCATTAATGATATTTTCAATATTATTAATGTAATTTGTTTTAATTTTATATTTTTAGGACATTTATATCATTTAATTAAATATAATATGTTTTAAAAATTTATTTATGTCATTTTATAATATATTCATATATTGACTTTTTTAAAATTCATAAAAACATTATTATTTAAAAAAAACTTAATAAAATCAAATATAGCAAGCCGTAATTATTGATAAATTTTTTGGATGGCATGAAAAGTTTCAAAATAAATTTATTTTAATATTTATAATATCATTTATTTAAATCATTCATTAATGAGGAAATCATTACATCGACATTGTCTAACAAATAAATATATTTATATAACATCTAAAAATTATAAATAAAATACCATGATGTAAGAAAACGTTTTGTATTTATAATTACTATTTATAGTCTAAAATATAACTTATATATATCCACATAAAAATTCTTTTAGTAAAATATACTAGTTTAGGTTATATTTTCCTTAACTTTAAATTAAAAGTAATTAAGTGTCATTCTCACTCATATGTAGATCCATGTTGTCCTAATATCGACCCAAGGATGCCCCATGTCAGAAATATCTCATCCAATAGGATTAAAACACATTTTAGAATAAATAAATAAGATTATAATATTATTTTTAACCCATATTTACTAGATTTACCCTTTATCCATGATAGATAAAATATTTACTAGAGTAACTATTCATACATTTTTAAAATAAAAGATACCTATTTACACAACTTGAAATTCCTGATTCATAATATGGAATCAATTTTTACAAATTAAAAATACAACAAATTTCAGAAATTAATTCCCTTATAAAAAAAAGACTGTTTTTAAGAAGTAAAAACTGCCGAAAGTTGGACATGTGTTTATCTCTAATTTAAAGGTGAAATTACTTCCAATGAAAACCATTGGATTAAATGATAAAAATATAATTTAATTACACATTAAACCCAATTAAATGGGAAATCTACCTATATAAATAAATTTGAGGAAAAGGATGATATGGCTTTAAATGTGGTATTCTTAACTATTCATTATAAAATGACCATTATTAGACTAATACCAAAAAAGTACCCAAAGTAAATTTTCAGGTCCCTATTCAATATAAAAAGTATATTTTGTGCAATGGAACATATAAATGTGACAAAACTATATTTAAAATGGAACTCCATTAAAATTTGGTAAAACTACTGTTATAAAATATAAGAGTATTTATGCACAAATTATCATTTTAGGCCTTTAAAATATATTGGATAAAAGTAATGACATTAAGAAAATGTATAATAATATTTTAGTTACTTATTTTCTTTCTTAAATAAATTAACTATGAATTAACTATAATTTAAAATAATTATATTATAATATTTTATTTTGGGTACAATTAAATGTTGTGTGCAACGTAAGATTTCAGAGAAATCTGTTGTTGCGTGTTGAATACACTATCCGAAATAGAATTCCCTTTAAATAAAAATAAATATTTAATTAAAAAATATTAATAAATATGAAAATGTCATATTCTTAATTTTCCTAGGATGTTACATCCTCCCCCCCCCCCCTTTGGAAATTGTATCCTTGCAATTCTCTTCATTTATCTAATAAGTGGGGGTACTTACCCATCATAGCATTTTCAGATTCCCAAGTCTCCACTTCAATCATATGGGCTTTCCACAAAACCATTACCTGATTAATTTCCATATTCTGCAACATGTTGTCTCTTTAATCTAAATTATGTACTGGTTGTTTCTCAAAAGAATGATACTCTCCCAACTGAACTACCTTAGGACTCAAAACATTATACGGATCTGGCATATACACCCTCAACATTGAAACATGAAAAAAAATTGTGTGTATGGGATAAACATGGATGTAAATCCACTTTTTAGGAAACTGATACAACATTATACAGGATTACATAGTGTCCAATAAACCTCAAACTCCTCTTTCCATTCTTACCAAAACACATCACACATTTCTATGGGGAAATTTTGAGATAGGCACAATCACCTACCTCAAAAGAAAGATCCTTCCTCTGGTTAGTCAAATAATGTGTTTGCATTCTCTGAGTTATTCTCATTTTCTTTTATATCAATAGATCTTTTTATTTTATTTCTTCTACCAATTTCTGTCCCATAATCTTCCTGTCACCTAATTTTTCCAAAAAAGTTGGAGTTCGAAACCAATTTCTACAAATGCCTCAAATGGTGCAATCTATATACTGGAATAAAAACAATCATTTTAAGAAATCTCAATCAAAGAACAATGTTGGTCCCAACATGCCTAGTAATTTGTTGAATAATCATGTAGCATATATTCCAATGTAGATACTTTTTTTACTACCCATCTGATTGCTGATGAAAAGATGTACTAAAGTTTAATTCAATGACCAATGATTTCTAATGGCCCTTCCAAATGTTATAAGTGAACTTGGGATCCCTATCAGATACAATGGAGAGTGTTACTCCAAGTAAAATTACTATCGCTTTAATATAAAATAGTGAATCATGATCTAGAGGCAGAGTATCTCGAATAGGAAAAAAATGAGAAGAATTTGTCAATCGATCAAAAATAACCCAGATTGCATTGTTACCTCAATATGTTTTTGGTTATCCCACTAAGAAATCCATGGAAACATTTTCCCATTTCCACTATGGCACTGGGAAAAAAAGCATCACTTTCAAAAACTATCATTCTGCTTTAACTTGTTGAAAAGTAAAACACTTTATTATAATTTCATCAATATCTCTTTTCATTCAATCCCACTAGTAATACTCCCAAATATCTATATATATATTTTCACTTCCAGGATGAACTGAAAATGGAGAACTATGAGCTTCACACAGCAACTCTTTCTTAAAATGTGAATCAGAAGGCACACATAACCTCTTTACAAACCCCAAAACATAGTCTCTATCAATGACAATATCAGGTAGAATAACCTTCTAAACCAATTATACCATTTTCAGAAACTCGCTATAATCATTTCATAAATTAGTTATTCTATATACTAGGGATGATTGTACTGAACCCTGAAATAAAACCAAGTAATTTCCTACACCAATGACATCCAAGCCAAATTTCATCAAATGAAAATCCTAAGGATCTTGTTCAAAACATTGTATGGTTAATGTAGCACTACTTTTTCAAATCAATGAATAATCTACATTATTTTCTTTTCTAGGATGGTAAAGGATCATGATATAATAATCCTTGATTAATTCTAGCCCTCTCCTCTTTCTAAGGATTAATAATTTTGACTAAATATATAATTCAATATTTTTTGATCTATACATATTTCACACTTTACTCCATAAATATTCATGCCTCCAAATTTTTAAAGAAAAAACAACAGAAGCTAATTCCAAATAATTTGTAGGGTAATTTAACTCATGAGGTTTCAACTATCATGATGCATAAGAAATTAACTGATCCTTATGTATAATGACATAGCCATGTCCTTTCCATGAAGCATCATTATTGATAAAAAATTCACCATAGTTGGAAGTCAGTTCCCAAAATGGAGCATTCACTTATCATTATTTAAATTCCTTAAAACATTCATCACATTCTTTTGTCGGTATGAACTTATCACCTTTTTGACTTAACTTAGTCAATGGTCTAAATAACTGTGCAACATTTTCCAGAAACCTCATATAATAACCTACTAAACCACGAAAAATATGAATCTTTGTTATATTTGTGGGTCTTGTCCATTATTTATCAACTTTTGTTTTATAAGGATCAATATATATACCATCTTTAGAAACAATGTGTCAAAGGAATAAAATTTCTCGTAACCAAAACCCACACATTCTAAATTTCCCTTATATTTTCTTTTCATTTAAGGTTTTCATGAAAACCCTTAAATGACTTCCATTCTCCTAATTAATTTTAGAATATACCAAAATTACATCAACAAACACAACCAAAAACTAATCCATGAACACGTGGAAAATTCTATTCATAAGATCCCTGAATATTGTAGGTGAAATGGTTAACAAAAAATGAATAACTACATATTCATATTGGTCATATTTAGTATGAAACGTGGTCTGTGGAATGTCTACTTCCTTTAATTTCAATTGATGGTACCATGGCCTCAAGTCATTCTTTGTAAAATATTGAGCGCCTCAGAGCTGATAAAACAAATAATCGATATGTGGAAATTTATATTTTATCTTAACAGGTTTGGTATTCAAATCTCTATAATCATCGCAACGTTTCATTGAACCATCATTATTTTAAAAAACTATGATAGGATCACCCCATTTTGATCTTCTAGGTCGAATGAAACCTTTATATAATAACTCATGCAATTTCTTCTTTCACGATAAGAGTTCAATTTGATCCATTCGATAAAGGGATTTTGAAATTGGATTAGCATCGAGAACAAAATCAATAGTAAAATCAAATTCCCAATCAAGTATTATATTATGGAAATGAACATAAAAAAATCAAGATACTCATTTACCACAGGCACATAATTAATACAAACGGATCAATTGATTTCAACTATATGTGCAAGGTAACAATTATTTCCACCTCTTACTAGTTTCTTATCTTACTGATATGTTATCAATAGTGAGGGTTCATTATTGTAAAAAAACTGAAATTATTTCTAAAAAGAAACCTTTTTAGCTCTTCAGTAAATATTAGCATGATAAATGGAAAGCCAATCCATACCCAATATAACATGAAACTCTACTAGAGGAAAAACAATAAGGATTTATTGTAGATTCTTTCTACACACAATTAAAATAAGGGACTTATAATTTTTTTTCTCATCATTTCATATCATAGTTTTCTCTATACGTTTTTGATTAATATCATGAGATGGAATTCTCAATTTAATAGAATATTTATTTCAAATTAATGAATATCTAGAAACTAAAATAAACAACATATTGACATTCTCATATTAAAAAATAGTGTACCTGATACTACTTCATTTGATTTTTGAAAATCTGCTGAATTAGTTGCAAAGGATTTCACCACCACTTTCTTCTTGTAGTTCAACTACTTTTCATCATTTGAGGTATTCTTTAGAAACTCATTTGTATAATGACCCATTTCATTGCAATTAAACCATTTTACTGACTATAAATAATTTTTTTTCTTACTATCACCCAAATCATTTTTAGTGCAATTATGAGCCTTATGTCCCATTTTACCACATTAGAAGAAATTACCATAATTAAAACGGCATTCCCCAGTGTGCTTTTTACCATGATTTTCACAAACTGTAAACTTAACTTTTTTAACATATGACTTATTCGAAGAGTTCTTTTTTTTCCTACATCGACCTCTTATTTTGTTGTTTTTCAAAGAACACATGGCCATCATAAAACCCCATTTCCACCTTCTCCGCACATCAAACTAGTTTTTCATAACTTTTTATCTCAGGAGAAGCTAATGAACATCGATAAATTGGATTTATTACTGGGTAAAAAGGATTGATTAGACTAGCAAGATCTCGTATGAAATTTTTAGCATACCTTTCTTGTCGAGAGAATTTTTCTTCATATGCAGCCACTCAGTCATCCTTCTACCTCAATTCCCAGAATTATTTTTCCATCCAAAGTCAAACTATAGAGACCCGAAGCCTGACATACATGGACATTACATTACTTTTGAGGAATACTTAATACATATCAAAAACAGACACACAAGGACCGTAATAGTTTAGTGTCTTTGGAAACATGGAACGTAATCTTCTAATCGCGGTGAAAGATCTTCAACATCTCCTATAAAGATCTTCCACTTTTTTGTTTCCTTACCTAAAACCTTTATTTTAATCCTGGGGGAAAATAAAACATAAAATGGGTGAGCTCAAATTCTCAGTAAGGGTAAGCATGGATAAAATAAAACATACCATATACATTTGAACTTTAAAACATAAACATAATGTTTAAAAATCAAAATCTTGAGCAATGACTTAAAACATGGAAGTACATAAGGCATAGATCATAATGGAACATAAACCATGATAAAATAGCATGGGAATAAAACATGTAATTGTGGCATCCATTAAGCACATGTAATGATTTCCATAGTAGCCAAGGCATTGCTTCCAAGACCATCTTAGTGGACAAAGTCCCATTCTGAATCGAGTTCATTCATCGTTTCAGTCCTATAACACTGAACCTGATTAACTTACTGTTCCAGCCATGTCTATCTCATGAGATATAAAATTTTTACCCAATGCATTGGAGGGAGATATAGGTCCCACCAATCTCATAATGAAATCATTCTTACTTGTGCCACAAAATAAACATACATCATTCATAATAACCCAATAAATAAAATGGGTTTCATGAACATCATCCCATCATCACATAATCCAAATAAAAAATGGATATAATTTCATAATAAGAAAAGTGAAACCATGTAAATAATAGAGACATGATAATTGAAACATACACATGTAAAATAATGTCATCTTAGATGAAAATGGTATTGATAAAACACTTGAAATGAATTCTTGAGGAAAATATCCTTCTTTCTTCAAAAATCATTTTCTTTTCACAAAATGTCATGAAATTTTATAAGAAAATGTTTTTGTTGATAATAGTCATGAAATATATTGGAGGAAGCTTCATGAAAAGAAGGCCTTATAAAACCATAAAAATTTGTTCAAACCGTATAAGTTAAAAATAACATTCTCCTCGTACTTTTGTCAGAAAAGTCAAAAAAGTACCTCGTAACGTAAACAAAATAAATATTCCTTACATACCATGTAGTAAAAGTCAAAAATGGATAAAAATTACTTTAAACATACATGAAAACACATTTATAAAACCTGTACATGGATGATAAAAATAACCCCAGTAAATACTTACGAATAAACAATCTCGGATAAAAACAAGATTGGAAAAGTTATCCCTTACCTTAGGTCCGATATGCTTTGTACGTATCCAAACCTCCTGTATAATGATTTAAATAATTTCATTGACTTATTATAGAATCATATTCATTGTTATGATATAATATATGTTTCACTTATTACTTCATATTACCTGTTCTTTTGTAAATTCCATGTTAAAGCAGCGTTTTGGGTAAAATCATTTTATTTATTGTATGTGTTTCGACTTGTCGTTATTGATATTATTACTTATATCCTGATTTACATAATTCCAGAATGTAAAACATGATTTATATATAATATATATTCATCATATACATATATATTATAGATCGATAAAAGGAATGAAATACACTGTTCATGGAGACGGTAGGCCGTACGTACGCATGAACACTGTTTTCGTTTCCCTTTTGAATTGAATGAAATTAAGTAAATGACATACATATATATATATATATACATAAATACAGTATCATTATTATGTCATATATTTCATTATTATTAATTATATATACGTTATAATCATTCATGAATGGTTAACATGGAGAGTGAATCCCATCGCGTCATGGAGACGGTAGTCCGTACGTACGCACGAGCGATGATATCATTCCCAAGATCGTGGAATTGTATTGGAGTGTATGTATACTATTTCAAAATCAATATCACTTTACAATAATCATATATAGTTATTTATTTGTACCATTATACCCATCCAAGTAAGGTGGTGATGGAAAATAGATTACACCACGGCGTGGAGACGGTATTCCGTACGTACGCACTCGTGGTGATGTCATTTTCCGTAGGATGGATAGATGGTGAAATAGGGTTGTTTCATACTTATAATAACATCTCAGTATATTATTGATACTGATGTTATTAATTCATAATAAAAAAACCTAATAATAAGAAGTGTAAGAAGAAATAATGTTGAAAGAATCGGTAACAGACATTACCTCTTCTTTGGAGCGCCTCATTGACTCCTCCTCTTAGGGCACTAAAATTGGTCCTTGAAGAAGACCAGGACCTTTAGGAAGTTTCTAGGAAAGGGGAGAAGAGAATTTGGCAGGGGTTGGCCGAGCTTGAAGGCTCAAAGTGGTGTGAGGAAGAGATGGAGGAGGTTCCTTTTTATAAGGGAGGAGAGGGGCACCTTTGGAAAAACTAAAAATATTATTTTATTATAAAGACATATTCGGTTTTAAATAGCTCCAACTTGATTTATTTCGAATATAAGGTGGGGATAGGTCGAAATCCTCTCATCCAATATAATTTGGACATGTTTAGTTTACTATTTTAACCTTATCATTTAGTTTTAACTTTAAGTTAGATAATTTTACTTTTGCCATGTCTTTTTGTGTTCTTACACAATAAGGTTAATAAACATACTATAACAAGCCAAACGAACCACAGGTTGTTTATTATTAATATATATAACCTTATATAAGTCATTTTTCCGAAACATAGATTTTTAGGAATAAAATAACAATTAATAATATAATATTTGTTTTAAAAACTATTTTATGTCAAATTTGACACTATTTAGTAATTGATTTTTGTGAAAATCATAACATAATGGTTAGTTCGAAATAAATTACTTAAATCAATACTAACATGTCATATTAACCTTGAAAATTAGTGGAATTCATAAAAAGTCTCAAATTATATTTATTTGGGTATTTATAACATCAATTATGTCACTATTTCATTAATAAGATAATTACTATATCATCTTTGAGTCATAAATAAATTAACTTATTTAAAGTCTAAAAATTACAAATAAAATGTCATTATATAGGAAATCTTTTTTAGCTTTCTAATAAATATTTATATTCGAATTTATCTTATGTATATCCCTATATTAAAAATGATTTAGTTATTAAACTTTGATTTTAACTATTTTAACCCTTCTTTAAATAAATTGATAATAAATGTCCTAATCTAATCCAAGTGGGCCTAAATGGTCATATTTTATTCATAAGGTTTTTTTTGGTTGAATTAAACTTATCCAATATAATTAGATCATGTGTTAGGGTAATAATAATATCATTTTTACCCTTAACTACCCTATTTACTTGTAACTGTGGTAAAAAAAAGTAAAAAGTTACTATTCACCAAAAATTATTTTCATCTCATTGAACCAAATTTTAGTCCTTGATATTAACCATTTATCTCGGATTTTTGAAATTCTACTCACAGAAGCGGTAAAATTATGTTTTATGAAAAATTCAGTTTTTTTAACTACCACTTAGTGGTTCCACTATTCATCAAAAAAATGAAAGTTTCCAGAAAAATACCAAAAATTATACCTAAGCTATATTTGATATTATGAATTCAAAAATGATTTTTATTTTATCAAATTCAAAACATATCAGTTACATTAATTAATTTAAAAATTAATTCCCGTCGTCAAAACATATAGCGTGTTTTTAAAAGATAAGAAATATCAAAAGATTGACACTTGGTTATGTCTGGTTTAAATGTGAAATTACATCCAATGAACAACATTGTATTAAATTGTAAAAATATATTCTAAATATAATTTAAAACCACTAAAATTAATAATTTATCACTTTTAATTATTTTGATTAAAAAATTTGTTTTTAATTAAAATTTAGTAATTTTCACTATTCATCAGAAAATGAAAGTTATCCGAAAAGTACCAAAATTTCACCCTAATCTAATTTTGATATTCCGAATCCAAAAATGAAGTCCATTTTTAAAAATAAAATTTAAAAAATTTCAAAAAGTGGTTATTACTATTCATAACGGCTAGTTTTATTAATATTTTAATAGAATATCATTGTTTAGTGAAACTCAGTATTGCGTACTACACACGCTATCGAGGAAGGTCGTGATTGCGTGTAATGCAAGACAAGTCAAGGATGCGTGTTGTGCAAGATCTTCTTGGTGTAGCTTGCAACACAAGAAATTAATGAAATTAATATAATATTTTTCATAAAATCTCGGGGTGTTACATTCTACCCCCCTTAATGTGAATTTCGCCCTCGAAATTCATCGGTGTTATAAATAGTTTACTACTCGAAAGTTCTCTTAATAGAAACCCACATCGTAAAAATGAATACCAAAACTTGGATTTAAAAACTAAATTATGAAATGTAATGGTTACCCAAATAAACTAATCCCTGGGTTTCTAAATAGGTGAAAATATGGATATAGAAGAGAAATCTAACCATCATATTCTGATGGAGAGTGGTAGAGAACATGGCTATGGAAAAGCCAACAATCACAAATCCATAGATTTGTGATGATCTAAGGTACCATCTGATTCATCAGATATAATGGCACTAGGACAACATTTTTGGTTTTCAATATCATTTCCCTAAAGTTGAAAATTTTGAATTAGAAGAAATACTTGCATGATTTTGGTACAATCTCACTGTTGTTGGTGCTTTGAACAATTTCCACTTCATCTCTTAATGAAATGAAGTTGAATTTTTCATTTATGAAGTGTTAGCAGATCATGTGATAGAATGATGAGTCATTCTATCTATTTCAAACAAAAGGTTAGAAAAAGTTATCAAATATACATAAGTCCATCTACGGTGAGGTTAATCGTATACGACTCCAAAAATGAACTTATACTTCATATATCATACCGTGTAATAAAATAAAACTAGTTTCTACTAACCAGGGACTTCCTGTAGGCTAGTGGTAGGCGATAAAGGCCAGTCGCACTTCGGTTGTGGGTTCGATTCCCACAGCCTTGTCCGACCCTATGGGCTGTCGCCCATCCTGCAAGTTTTCCTTTTTCTAAAACTACATTACTATAACATCCCATAAATAATATCGGAAAAAATTCTATCCTTAAACAATAATAACTTATGTCAAACATAATCCATTCAAATCTTTAGTCTTATCAAAAATAATGCTGTCTAATCGCATATTATAGTGAAGATGATTACCAAAGAGTTCATAAAACTAGCATGTTAATACCATTGTTGATCCCCATATATCATGAGATATGTCACGTTGGTCTCATTACAAACATTCGAAGGCCTTAATCATGTATTCTCTTGAAAAAAATGAATACCCATTGAACCTTATTGAAAACATGAATGCTGTTAAATGTTAACTCTTTCCACATAACAAAATCCTCAAAATTATATATACTCAAACCATGATATCACTTAGTCCTTATATCAATCATGAGCTCATGAATACTATCAAAAATTTCATTTTCTCGTTTTCCCTTCATTATGCACATATCATCTTTGTTTTCCAAAAATATCTCAATCACTTTCCATGGTTACCGGTACCATAAAATTATTGGAAACCACAATAGACCAATACATAAATATTACAATATTCCACGATACTGTATAAAACATTATTTTGGAATCCCATTACATAAACACTTAATCATTCCACCACATCATTTTCATATTCAACAACGCCAATAATGATTGCATGTGACTTCCCTTTGTCCTTTGCGTTAAGTGGTTGCTCAGGTCGATCATCACTAACCCTTGGATTAGGGCATTTATTAGCATAATGCCCCATTTCCTTGCACTTGAAGCATTAAAGTGTTGGTGGTACGTTCTCTGCAATCTTTTCTTTATTCACATCATTAAAAACCCTTTTTTCCATTACTTCGACACTCACCTGCTCGATGACCTTCTTTTCCACACTTAAAACATTTTCTAGTCCCATTAAGACAATCTCCACCATTCTTCTTTCCACACTTTGAGCATAAGGAAACAATCATGTTCTTTTCACCATTATTCTAAGATTTCTCTTTGAACTCCATCTTTCGTTTCTTGTCAAAACTATGAGATGGATAAGTAACACCAACTACCATTTCTACCTTGATAGCACAACGCACAATTTCTTCATAGCTACTGATGTCTCTTATAGCTAATGCCTTTAGAAGATTTGGTTTTAAGACACTGAAGAATCGATCAACATTACTTTCTGGTTGGATGATAAATCCAGATGCATTCCTTGCAAGCCTTGTAAAATTTGCTACCTATATACCAACAGATTCATCATCCTTTTGCTTTAATTTAAGAAACTCCTCCTCCATATTTGTTCGAAGAATACGAGGTAAGTACTTATTGAAAAATAAGTTCCTGAAGTCTTCCCATTCCATGGACTCAATTTCATCTCTTGGCCTCGTATTCTTGATAAGATTCCACCATAGATATAAGGCCCAAGTCTTAAACCTTACTTAATCTTGAGTTATTACAATATTACACATTGAGGATCTTTTCGGGTTTAGAGTTTTAGAGAATTAGATCATAAAACTTACATTACATTCCACATATAAACAAAGTGGTTACATAAATATAGTATTCTTCATTCCGATCAACAGAAACATATTTAAAATAAAACATGGATTCTTTCTTGACACTTCCTTGACACTATCATCATATCTTGTACCTTTCCCTTGAACTGTGAAAAGCATTTCAAAAAACTTGGGATGAGAATAAAAAGCTCAGTAAGGGATATAAAAATATGGAATGGAAACATGGGTACATATATACATAAGAATGAAATCATACTTTACACATAAAACATAAGCACTTTAACATACCTCATCAAATCATGAATAAATCATAAAAATCATAAGACATAAAGGTAACTTGAGGCATTCATAACATTCTTACGTAGGGAGTAACCCTCTTGGTTACGTTTGGAATACCCATCACAATATATTCCCTAAATCTTTTCGGATAAACCTTAACGTTTCACTCCTTCACGTTACCCAATGCATTGGAGAGCTATATCGGGCTCACCCGCCCTTAGTTTATCACGAATCCACACGTTTTCATAACAATGCCCAAGAACCATAACATTAATTTATCACATAAAACATGAATAAAGGAAATATAATATTTCCACATTTCAATCACAATATAACATTTTAGGATATTGAAATAATGAATCCATTAAAAAACCTTTTTCAAAACCATTTAAAACATTTAATAAAGAGATTTTTGAATCAAAGTGTCCCATACCACTTTGAAGCTTTTAACATTTTAAACCATTAATATCCATATATATAAATCCTTAAAACAATTTTTAAGACATGTATATTAATAAGAACAAATCATTAAAACATTTAAAGAGATATTTTGGTTAAAGGGTTTTTACCAAAATTAGAGAAACTTGAATACAAAAATTGAGGAATAACGTTTAATCAGAACTTTATAATATCATGAGAATAAATGGTTTCATGATATAATATTCAAATGGATAGTATATAAACCATATAAGAGTTAATTGGTTCATAACAACAATGAAGTCTCAATTGATATGTAAAATGTGATGAAATCCCTTATAAAGAAGGTATCCTAAAATTAAGGATAAACCAATCACAAAATTATGTGTGACAAATATAAATACACCCAATATAAGTGGATATTAAGTGTAAAACAATAAAATTTCATTCAAACATATTCAAAGTATGACATATTCAATAACTACATGTTGAACCCAAAGAAATCGAAATTGGGTTAAAAAGTTCCCTTGGTAAAATTCGACAGCCTAACGACATCACTTCAAAATTCATAAAATGAGTTGATGAGAGATAAAAAGGGAATATAATCACTTGGACGTAAAATTTACATCAATAAGAATATAAAAGAACATATCCACGCATAATAGTATGTGAATTAAAAGACATAACAAAAGAAGTCTTTTAAAAAGTAGAGGGTGAAAGGTCCCCTTACCGAGTTAGGTAACTTTCGAAATGTACACCCCATGGAAGAAGGGTAATACAATGAAGATGTGAATACCCATAAATGAAATTATACTACAAAAATTGTATAATAATGGGTATTACATACACCACTCAAAGGAAATTGTGGAAAATGTAGCATAAATCTCACGGGAATAAAAGTGAGATGAAAAATCCCTTACGAAAACTCTGCAGCCTAATGGCGCCACTTAAAACTTCCAAAAATGGATTTATGGTATCAAATAGGGTATCTCATCACATTACAATAAAATGTACAGAATGAGGAATATAAAAGAACATCCCCAATCATAACAAAGAGGAGCTTAAAAGAAGTGACATAAAGGGGAGTACTTAAAGAGAAAGAGAAAGGTTAGATCTCTTACGAAAATTCGGCAGCCTAACGGCGCCACTCAAAACATCCAAAATGGATTTATGAGAGAGAATAGGGTCTCTCATCATATGAATATAAAAATTACTGTAAGATTAATATAAAAGAACAACCCAATAACAAGAAATATGAGCTTAGAAGGAATGACATAAAAGAGTGTACTTAAAAAGAAAGAGAGGAGTAGGATCCCTTACCTCGGGTCCAACTTGACTCGATCATTCTTTAACGTCCTGAATAATAAACATGAGTTAATTTATACTTTCTTAAGAACATTTTCCAAGTTCATTATTCCTATTATATAAATTATTGACATGTTATAAACATTATGTAATCATTTAAGTTAATAATATTTGTTTTGTCGATATTTGGTTCTTAAGTCGAAAGTGGACTTCTCACAATTACATGTTGTTCGTGTTGTCAAAGGTTCTTTATATCCAGAATGACATTCCTGATTTGGATATCATATATATCATATATATCCAGCATATAAATGTATTTATAAAATTACATAATCATTTATAGGTGAGAAATGAAATGCACCGTTCATGGAGACGGTAAGCCGTACGTACGCATGAACGCTACTTTCATTTCTTTGTCATATTAATGGAATTAAAACTAAATGAGAGGTATGTATATTTTAATTCCAAAATTATATTCATCATTTATATGTATCATTATTCATATATATCTATTATATACATGTACTTATAATAGTACATTACATTTGGGGATAAGAAATGAAATGCACCGTTCATGGAGACGGTAAGCCGTACGTACGCATGAACGCTACTTTCATTTCTATCTCATAATTTAATGGAAAAAATAATAATGATATAGAGGTATATAATAACTCCAGTATAACATAATATATAATAACATTAAATCCATCCTTTATATGTCCCACGTATGGCATTAACGAATCACATCACTTTGAGGGGGCGGTAGTCCGCACTTCCTTAAATGAAGATATCATGTTTACCCATATTGGAAACCATAAAGTTTACCCACAAATGGAAAATACAGAATATTAAAGAAATCATAAACATATTATATATCATATATAAATATAGTTACATATTAATGGCCACCTTTGAAGGTGTTAAAATAATTTTGAACAATCATCGTTTCAGGAGGCATAAATTTTCCATCCACGAAAACAGTATGTTCGTTAACCATTAGATGAAGGTGTGTGTAAGTGTAGCTCTAATAATTATTATAACAACATCCTAGTATATTGAGGATACTGTAGTTGTTACAAAAGAATAGAATAAAAAGATTTTAGGGGGTTGGAGAGGCAAAATAAAACAAAAGGACTCAAAAGAAGACATTACCTTAAAATCGGGTAACTCCCTTTGGTTTGAGCTCAAAGGCTTCCTTGGGAAGACTTATGCCAAAATTGAGGCTTCAAAGAGTAATAGAGGGATGTGGAGAGCCCAAATGGGAAGGGTTTGGCCGTGCCAAAGGCTTTGGGAGTGTGGGTAAGGTGGTTGAGGCGGGGGCCTTTTATAAGAGGAGAGGAGGGGCACTCTTGGAAAGTGAAGAAAAGTCACTTTATTTCAAAATGGTATCCGGATTTAAGAAGTCCCACACTGATGTATTTCAAGGATAAGGTGATAAGGGTTTGAAATACTCTCATCCAATAGGTTTTGGAAATGTTTAGGTCTTAGATATTACTTATCTTTCCATTTTATTTAAATCGTTAAATAATGAGGTCATTGCTGCATCATCATGATGTCATAAGTAATTTAATTTAATTTACATCTAAAAATTATATAACAAATACTATGATTTAGTAAATATTTTTATCTTTCCAATGAATGTTTATAGTCAAAATTCTGACTTGTATAACCCAATGAAATTTTTTTTTAGTAAAACATCTCATGTGTGTGTCATTTTTTACTTTAACATTAAATAAAAAGTTATTTATGTCATTTCCCAACCAAAGTGGCTCCATGGGGTCCCCAAGTTGACCCATGGATTTTCTTGGTCGGCCATGACACATCCAATGAGGTTAGGACATGTGTCAAGTTCATTCCATATTATTAAAACATTATTTTTACCTTAAACTACACTAATTACCTCTAATCGCGATCAAAAACTTAATAAGTTACTATTCACCAATAAATTATTTTAATCCCATTGAACCACATTTTACTTCTTAATGAAAACCATGTATGTCGGATTTTTGAAATTCAAAACACAAAGGTGGCAAAATTTCATTTAAACGGAAAATCAGTTTTTTTATGTACCACTTAGTGGTTTTACTATTCATCAAAAATTGATGTTTTTTAGGAAATTACCAAAAATTCACCCTAAGCTAAATTTGATATTCTGAATTCAAAAATGAAGTCTATTTTAAAAAAATAAAAACATATAAGTCACATTAATTAATTTAATAATTAATTCCCGCTGTCATGACAAATAGCGTGTTTTTATAAACAATAAGTCTCAAAAGATTGACACTAGTTTATGTTCGATTTCAAAGTGAAATTAATTCCAATGACCGCTATTGGATTTAATGGTAAAAATATATTCTAATTTCACTTTAAAACCAATTAAAAAGTTAATCTAATCATATAAATAAATTAGATTAAAATGAGGTTTTGAATTATAATACAACATTTTACACTATTCATTAAAAAAATGAACTTTATCGGAAAGATACCAAAAATTTACACAAAGTAAATTTTGATGTCCCGATTCTAAATAAGAGTTTTATTTGGTCCAATTGAATGTATAAGAGTGAACAAAACTATATTTAATGACAGTTCGCCATCAAAAGGCGACAAGTGAACCTTTAGTGAAAACAAGGGCATATACGCCTAAAACTGAATTCTTTCCGTACTTTATGCCTTTATCTTTTATTGGATAAATGAAAAAACATATAAAAACATATATAATCATATTTTAGTTATTTCTATAAATTCCTGCCAATACAACAGCTACACATTAACTGTCATTTAAAATAATATTATTTTATTATTAGAGTGCAACGTAAGATTCCCAAAAAACTCGTTGTTGCGTGTTGGGTACGCCATCGAGCATAGCGTCCCCTTTAAAGTCATATTAATATTTTATTCACAAATATGGATAAATATGAAAATGTCATATTCTTTATTTCCCTGGTGTGTTACATCCTTCCCCCCTTTTGGGAATTGTGTCCTCGCAATTTTAAAATTGGGCTTGGAAACATCTTTGAAAGCCCCACATCGGAAGAAGAGTCAGTAAAACAATCACTTTAAAATAAAGAAAGATAAGTACAAAGGTCACCCGTGTTAACCCATAATAAGATTACAAATATGAAAACATGGACATGGAGGAGAAAACATTGGGTCATGTTCTGATGAAGAGTGATAGAAAACATGTTTAGGAGAAAGTTAACCACGAGAAAATCACAAACTTAGATGGGTTAAACGGTATTCGATTCCCCAGTAGGAAAAGTTAATAGACAAAATTTTTGTTTTAAGTTACTTTTTATTGAGGAATTTATTCATAAGTAAACATAATCACTTATCATGTTTACATTCAACTTTTATTAGATTCCTTACACAAACTCATATTTTCTCCAAAAGATGACTATTTAGGAAGACTTGTTCACATTAAGAGTACTGTAATCAACTTCTCGAGAATCACCTAATCCAAAAAAGAGAACTATATACTTCCCATGTATTTATGCTTTAACCAAAACCAAAACCAGAAAGGTTGGTACAAGGTCAGATAATCCAGAAAAGGATAACCCATTAAAAAGAAAATCTATGCTTAATCTTCAAAATTTGTCAAAAAAAACCCAAAGTTCAACGAGGACTATCCGATAAACAATTTTTCCATAAAATTCTTCAAAGTAAACCAATCTAAAATTGAAACCCAAATATTTGAAGGATTTAGTCCCATATTATTCCAAGTTAAATCATAACATTTATCTCCAAACAACATCAGTTGCTCCTAAAGTCTAGTATTGAAAAGTAATTAACCTAATCACATATCCTCCATGATAGGTTAATCATTTTCATAAATAACCCAAAATCAACTTACTATTAATTCATAAAATCATATAACTAGAAATAATCAGTCAAACTAACCCGGGACTTCACGTAGTCCTAGTGGTAGGCGATAAATACCAGTCACACTTTGGTTGTGGGTTCGATTCCCGCGGCTTTGTCAGACGCTACGGGTTGTCACACGGTCTGCGTGTTGTCGTTTTTCCAAAACTATATAATTCTTAAAACATTCCCCAAAAATGAGATAAAATCTCCAAAAATAATCATAACATATTTTAACCTCAAGTTTATCTCATTCCTTTCATTTTCCATCATATCATAGAGTAACCCATAATTACCTAAAAATTAAGGATCATATAAACCCTAATGGTTACCTTAATAATTATTACCTGAATTTCCACATCGAGTTGGCCATATCGTACATGATGAATTAGAGAACTCACCATGGTTGAAGTGGTTGATGATGACTCCTTGATAGTTGGTTTAGAACAACCATGAGATTCCTCATTGAATCCCCCATCTCATCCAGTATCTTAATCAGAGAACCACCACAGTTTCCTTCAAACCCATTGTCACGTTGGTGCCTACTAGATCCATCCATCTACTAAAACCAAAAAGGTCAGTGTGAGTATATCAACATTACCATCATGTACTAATGAGGAAGATAAATACTAAGATATACTTACTCATTCACTTTATCTAAAACTAGGACTCTTTCTGGAATCCTAACCATTATGGTAATGTCACTTATTCTTAGAGAATACCCTAACCTCTAAAGTTATCTAAACCGACCTTTGATACCAACTATATGGCCCCAGCCTGAAACCTTACTTAATCTTGAGTTATTACAAGATTACACATTGAGGATCTTTCCGTGGTTTAGAGTTTTAGAGAATTAGATCATAAAACTTGCATTACATTCCACATATAAACAAATTGGTTACATAAAGATATTATTCTCCATTCCCATCAACAGAAACATATTTAAAATAAAACATGGATTCTTTCTTGACACTTCCTTGACACTATCATCATATCATGTAACTTTCCTTTGACCTGTGAAAAGAATTTCAAAAAATTGGGATGAGCATAAAAAGCTTAGTAAGGGATATAAAAATATGGAAAGGAAACATGGGTAAATATACACATAATAATGAAATCATACTTTACCCATAAAACATAATCACTTTAACATACCTCATCAAATCATGAATAAATCATACAAATAACAGGACATAAAGGTAACTTGAGGAATTCATAACATTCTTACATAGGGAGTAACCATCTTGGTTACGTTTGGAATACCCATCACAGTATATTCCCTAAATCTTTTCGGAGAAACCTTAAAGTTTCACTCCTTCATGTTAAGCAATGCATTGGAGAGTTATATCGGGCTCACCCGCCCTTAGTTTATCACGGAACCACCCATTTTCATAACAATTCCCATGAACCATAACATAAATTTATCACATAAAACATGCATAAAGGAAATATAACATTTACACATTTCAATCACAATATAACATTTTAGGATATTGAAATAATGAATCCATTAAAAAAACCTTTTTCAAAACCATTTAAAACATTTAATAAAGCGATTTTTGAATCAAAGTGTCCCATACCACCTTGAAGCTTTTAAAATTTTAAACCATTAATATCCATATAAATAAATCCTTAAAACCATTTTGAAAGCATGGATATTAATAAGAATAAATAATTAAAACATTTAAAGATATATTTTGGTTAAAGGGTTTTTACCAAAATTTGAGACACTTGAATAGAGAAATTGAGGAATAACATTTAATCAGAACATTATAATATCATGAGAATAAATGGTTTCATGATATAATATTCCAAAGGACAGTATATATACCATATACGAGTGAATTGTTGCATAATAACAATTAATTCTCAATAGAGATGTAAAATGTGATTAAATCCCTTATAAAGAAGGTATCCTTAAATTAAGGATAAATCAATCTCAAAATTATGTGTGAAAAATATAAATACACCCAATATAAGTGTATATTAAGTGTAAAACAATAAAATGTCATTCACACATATTCAAATGATGACATATTCAATAACTACATGTTGAACCTAAAGAAATCAAAATTGGGTTAAAAAGTTCCCTTGGTAAAATTCGACAGCCTAACGGCATCACTTCAAAATTCAGAAAATGAGTTGATGAGAGATAAAAAGGGAATCTCATCACTTGGACATAAAATTTACATCAATAAGGATATAAAGGAACATATCCCAACATAATAGTATGTGAATTAAAAGACATATCAAAAGAAGTATTTTAAAAAGTAGAGGGTGAAAGGTCCCCTTACCGAGTTGGGTAACTTTCAAAATGTACACCCCATGGAAGAAGGGTCATACAAAGAAGATGTGAATACCCAGAAATGAAATTATACTACACAAAGTGTATAATAATGGGATGTACATACATCAATCACAGGAAATTGTGGCAAATGTAGCATAAATCTCACAGGAATAAAAGTGAGATGAAAAATTCCTTACGAAAACTCGGCAGCCTAACGACGCCACTTAAAACATCCAAAAATGGATTGATAAGATCAAATAGGGTATCTCATCACATTACAATAAAATTTACAGAAAGAGGAATATAAAAGAATATCCCCCATCATAACAAATAGGAGCTTAAAAGAAGTGACATAAAGGGGAGTACTTAAAGAGAAAGAGAAAGGTTAGATCTCTTACAAAAATTCGGCAGCCTAACGGCGCCACACAAAACTTACAAAATGGATTGATGGTAGAGAATAGGGTCTCTCATCATATGAACATAAAAATTACAGTAATATTAATATAAAATAACATCCCAATAACAAGAAATATGAGCTTAGAAGGAATGACATAAAAGAGTGTGCTTAAAAAGAAAGAGAGGAGTAAGATCTCTTACCTCGGGTCCGACTTGACTCGATCGTTCTTTATCGTCTTGAATAATAAACTGGAGTTATTTTCAACTTGCTTAAGAACCTTTTCCAAGTTCATTATTCCAATTATATCAATTATTTACATGTTATAGACATTATGTAATCATTTAAGTTAATAATGTTTGTTTTGTCGATATTTGGTTCTTAAGTCGAAAGTGGACTTCTTACAATTACATGTTGTTCGTGTGGTCAAAGGATCATTATATCCAGAATGAAATTCCTGATTTGGATATCATATATATCATATATATCCTTCATATACATGTATTTATAATATTACATAATCATTTAGAGGTAAGAAATGAAATGCACCGTTCATGGAGACGGTAAGCCGTACGTACGCATGAACGCTACTTTCATTTCTTTTTCATATTAATGGAATTAAAACTAAATGAGAGGTATGTATATTTTAATTCCAGAATTATATTCATCATTTAGATGTATCATTAATCATATATATCCATTATATACATGTACTTATAATAGTACATTACGTTTGGGGATAAGAAATGAAATGCACCGTTCATGGAGACAGTAACCCGTAAGTACGCATGAACGCTACTTTCATTTCTATCTCATACTTTAATGGAAAAAATTATTAATGATATATAGGTATATAATAATTCCAGTATAACAACATATATAATAACATTAAATCCATCCTTTATACGTCCCATGTATGGAATTAATGAATCACATCACTTTGAGGGGGCGGTAGTCCGCACTTCCTTAAATGAAGATATCGTGTTTACCCATAATGGAAACCATAAAGGTAAGACAAAAATGAAAAATACAGAAGCTTAAGTAAAACATATACATATTATATATCATATATAAATATAGTGGCATCCTAATGGCCACCTTTGAAGGTGTTAAAAGAATGTTGAACAATCATCGTTTCGGGAGGCATAAATTCGCCATCCACAGAAACAGTATGTTCGTTAACCATTAGATGTAGGTGTGTGTAAGTGTAGCTATAATCCTTATTATAACAACATCCTAGTATATTGACGATACTGGAGTTGTTACAAAAGAAAAGAATAAAAAGAGTCTAGGGGGTTGGAGAAGCAAAATAAAACAAAAGGACTCAAAAGAAGACATTACCTTAAAATCGGGTAACTCCCTTTGGTTTGAGCTCAAAGGCTTCCTTGGGAAGACTTATGCCCAAAGTGAGGCTTCAAGGAGTAATAGAGGTATTTGGAGAGCCAAAATGGGCAGGGGTTGGCCCAGCCAAAGGCTTTGGGAGTGTGGGTAAGGAGGTTGAGGCGGGGGCCTTTTATAAGAGGAAACGATGGGCACTCTTGGAAAGTGAAGAAAAGTCACATTATTTCAAAATGGTACTCGGATTTAAGAGGTCCCAAATTGATGTATTTCTAGGATAAGGTGATAAGGGTTCGAAATCCACTCATCCAATAGGTTTTTCACATGTGTAGGTCTTAGATATTACATTATCATTCCATTTTATTTAAATCGTTAAATAATGAGGTCATCGCTGCATCATCATAATGTCATAAATAATTTAATTTATTTAACGTCTATAAATTATAAAAAAACTACTACGATTTAGGAAATCTTTTTATATTTCCAATTAATATTTATAGTCAAAATTCTGACTTCTATAACCCCATGTAAAAATTGTTTTAGTAAAACATCTCATGTGTGTGTCATTTTTACTTTAACATTAAATAAAAAGTTATTTATGTCATTTCCCAACCAAAGTGGCTCCATGGTGTCCCCAAGTTGACCCATGGCTTTTCTTGGTTGGCCATCACATATCCAATGAGGTTAGGACATGTTTCAAGTTCATTCCATATTATTAAAACATTATTTTTACCTTAAACTCAAACAATTACCTCTAATCGCGATTAAAAACTTAATAAGTTACTATTCACCAAAAAATTATTTTAATCCCATTGAACCAAATTTTACTTCTTAAGGACAACCATGTATGTAGGATTTTTGAAATTCAAAACACAAAGGTGGAATAATTTCATTTAAACGGAAAATCAGATTTTATAAGTACCACTTAGTGGTTTCACTATTCATCAAAAATTGATGTTTTTCAGAAAATTACCAAAAATTCACCCCAACCTATATTTGATATTCCGAATTCAAAAATGAAGTCTATTTTACAAAATTCAAAACATATTAGTCACATTAATTAATTTAATAATTAATTCCCGCTGTCATGACAAATAGCGTGTTTTTATGAAACAATAAGTATCAAAAGATTGACAGTAGTTTAAGTCAAATTTCAAAGTGAAATTAATTCAAATGACCACTATTGGATTTAATTGTAAAAATATATTCTAATTTAACTTTAAAACCAATTAAAAAGATAACATAATCATATAAATAAATTAGATTAAAAAGAGGTTTTGAATTAAAATACAACATTTTACACTATTCATTAAAAAATTGAACTTTATCGGAAAGATACCAAAAATTTACACAAAGTAAATTTTGATGTCCCGATTCTAAAGAAGATTTTTATTTGGTCCAATTGAATGTATAAGAGTGAACAAAACTATTTTTAATGAAGGTTCTCCATCAAAAGGCGATAAGTGAACCTTTAGTGAAAACTAGGGCATATATGCCTAAAATTGAATTCTTTCCGTATTTTAAGCCTTTATCTTTTATTGGATAAATGTAAAAACATTTAAAAACATATATAATCATATTTTAGTTATTTCTATCCATTCCCGCCAATACGACGGCTACATGTTAACTGTCATTTAAAATAATATTATTTTCATATTAGAGTGCAACGTAAGATTTCCAGGAAATTCGTTGTTGCGTGTTGGGTATGCCATCGAGCATAGCGTCCCATATAAAGTCATATTAATATTTTATTCACAAATATGGATAAATATGAAAATGTCAAATTCATTATTTACCTGGGGTGTTACAATTGATCAGCATCACCTTCCAAACGATACACTGCTGAGATGACTTTATCATGTTCAGAACATTGAAGAACTGAAAATATCTTTTCAGTAGTACTGATCCATTGTTCAGCAACAAGTGGATCAGAAGACCCACTGAAAGAAGGTGGACGTTGCCTCATGAAGGACTCAATAGAATATTTTTCCCTTCTCTTCTCATTTGGATGTCTAGAATGATTCATATCTTGTGTAAGTATATCAATAAGATTTTGCACTCTATATCCCATAAAATTTGTTTGTTTAGGAGGACAATCATTGCATTGTCCATTACATTGATCAACACGGTTCCTTCGGGTTCCAGCCATCGTCTAACACCCAAAAAGAATAGTGTGAGAGGCAAAAATCATGCTAGGGAAAACAATATAATAAAGGGGGAGTACCTTCAATATCTAACATCTTGGGTTACCGTAATTATAGTACTATAACCTATACTTATACTTAACCTTAGGGACATCCCTAGACATACCTTAGAAATTTCTCTAGGGATCTCACTAAAGTTCTCACATCCTAGTTTCCAAAGGTTGACTAATCCTTTCCTCTGATACCAACTGTAGAGACCCGAAGCCTGACGTTCATGGACATTACATTACTTTTGCGGAATACTTAATACATTAAAAAAACAGACACAAAGGACTGTAATAGTTTAGTGTCTTTGGAAACATGGAACGTAATCTTCTAATCGTGGTGAAAGATCTTCAACATCTCCCATAAAGATCTCCCACTTTTTTTTCCTTAACTAAAACCTTTATTTTAATCCTAGGGGAAAATAAAACATAAAATGGGTGAGCTCAAATTCTCAGTAAGGGTAATCATGGATAAAATAAAACTTATCATATACATTTGAACATAAAAACATGAACATAATGTTTAAACATCAAAATCTTGAGCAATGACTTAAAACATGGAAGTACATAAGGCATAGATCATAATGGAACATAAACCATGATAAAATAGCATGGGAATAAAACATGTAATTGTGGCATCCATCAAGCACATTTAATGATTTCCATAGTAGCCAAGGAATTGCTTCCAGACGATCTTAATGGAAAAAGTCCCATTCTGAATCGAGTTCACTCATCGTTTCAGTCCTGTAACACTGAACCATATTAACTTACCATTCCAGCCATGTCTATCTCATGAGATATAAAATCATTACCCAATGCATTGGAGGGAGATATAGTTCCCACACATCTCATAATGAAATAATTCTTACTTGTGCCGCAAAATAAACATACATCATTCATAATAACCCAATAAATAAAATGGGTTTCATAAACATCATCCCATCATCACATAATCCATATAAAAGAAATGGATATCATTTCATAATAAGAAAAGTGAAACCATGTAAATCATAGAGACATGATACTTGAAACATACACATGTAAAATAATGGCATCTTAGATGAAAATGGTTTTGATAAAACACTTAAAATGAATTCTTGAGGAAAATATCCTTTTTTCATCAAAAAACATTTTCCTTTCACAAAATGTCATGAAATTTTAGAAGAATAGGTTTTTTTTTAAAATAGTCATGAAATATTATTGGGTAAGCTTTATGAAAATAAGGCCTTATAAAACCATAAAATTCCTTTCACACCATATAAGTTAAAAATAACATTCTCCTCATACTTTTGTTGGAAAAGTCAAAAAAAGTACCTCGTAACGTAAAAAAAAGAAATATTCGTTACATACCATATAGTAAAAGTAAAAAATGGGTAAAATGACTTTAAACATACATGAAAACACTTTTATAAAACATGGACATGGAAGATAGAAATAACCCCAGTAAATACTTATGAATAAACAATCTCGGATAAAAATGAGATTGGAAAAGTTATCCCTTACCTTAGGTCCGATATGCTTCGTACGTATCCGAACCTTCTGTATAATGATTTAAATAATGTCATTGACTTATTACAGAATCATATTTATTGTTATGATATCATATATGTTTCACTTATTACTTTATATTACCTGTTCTTTTGTAAATTCCATGTTAAAGCAGCGTTTTGGGTAAAATCATTTTATTTATCGTATGTGTTTCGACTTGTCGTTCTTGATATTATTACTTATATGATGATTTACATAATTCCAGAATGTAAAAAATGATTTATATATAATATATATTCATCATATACATATATATTATAGATCGATAAAAGGAATGAAATACACCATTCATGGAGACGGTAGGTTGTACGTACGCATGAACGCTGTTTTCGTTTCCCTTTTGAATTGAATGAAATTAAGTAAATGACATACATACATATATATATATACATAAATACAGTATCATTATTATGTCATATATTTCTTTATTATTCATTATATATACTTTATAATCATTCATGAATGGTTAACATGGAGAGTGAATCTCATCACGTGGTGGAGACGGTAGTCCGTAGGTACGCACAAGCGATGATATCATTCCCAAGATTGTGGAATTGTATTGGAGTGTCTGTATACTATTTCATAATCAATATCACTTTACAATAATCATATATAGTTATTTATTTGAACCATTATACCCATCCAAGTAAGGTGGTGATGGAAAATAGATTACACCACGGCGTGGAGACGATATTCCGTAGGTACGCACGCGTGGTGATTTCATTTTCCGTAGGATGGATAGATGATGAAATAGGGTTGTTTCATACATATAATAACATATCAGTATATGAGTGATACTGATGTTATTACTTCATAATGAAAAAACCTAAGAAGAAGAAGTGTAAGAAGAAATAATGTTGAAAGAATCGGTAACAGACATTACCTCTTCTTTGAAGCACCTCTTTGAGTCCTCCACTTACGGCACTAAAATTGGTCTTTGAAGAAGACCATGACCTCTAGGATGTTTCTAGGGAAGGGGAGAAGATAATTTGGCAGGGTTTGGACGAGCTTGAAGGCTCAATGTGGTGTGGGGAAGAGAGGGAGGAGGTGCCCTTTTATAAGGGAGGAGAGGGGCACCTTTGGAAAAACTAAAAATATTATTTTATTATAAAGCCATATTTGGTTTTAAATAGCTCCAAATTGATTTATTTCGAAGATAAGGTGTGGATGGGTATAAATACTCTAATCCAATATAATTTTTACATGTTTAGTTTACTATTTTAACCTTATCATTTAGTTTTAAATTTAAGTTAGATAATTTTACTTTTACCGTGTCTTTTTGTGTTCTTACACTATAAGGTTAATAAACTAACTATAACAAGACAACGAACCCCTAGTTGATTATTATTAATATATATAACCGTATCTAAGTCATTTGGCTGAAACATAGATTTTTAGGAATAAAATAACAATTAATAATATAATATTTGTTTTAAAAACTATTTTATGTCAATTTTCACACTATTTAGTAATTGATTTTTTTGAAAATCATAACGTATTGATTAGTTCGAAAAAAGATACTTAAATCAATACTAACATGTCATATTAACCTATAAAATTATTTTAATTCATAAAAAGTCTCAAATTATATTTATTTGGGTATTTATAACATCAATTATGTCAATATTTCATTAATAAGATAATTACTGTATCATCTTTGTGTCAAAAATAAATTAACTTATATAAAGTCTAAAAATTATAAATAAAATATCATTATGTATGAAATCTTTTTATCTTTCTGATGAATATTTATAGTTGAATTTATATTATGTATTACCCTATAGTAAAAATGATTTAGTTATTAAACTATGATTATAACTATTTTAACCCTTCTTTAAATAAATTGATAATAAATGTCATAATCAAATCCAAGTGGGCCTAAATAGTCATATTTTATTCCTAAGGTTGTTTTTGGTCGAATTACACTTATCCAATAGAATTAGGACATGTTTTAGGGTAATAATAATATCACTTTTACCCTTAACTATCCTATTTACTTTTAACCGTGGTAAAAAAAAGTAAAAAGTTACTATTCACCAAAAATTATTTTCATCTCATTGAACCACATTTTAGCCCTTGATATTAACCGTGTCTCTCAGATTTTCTAAATTCTACTCACATAAATGGTAAAATTAAGTTTTATGAAAAATTCAGTTTTTTTAACTACCACTTAGTGGTTTCACTATTCATCAAAAAAATGAATGTTTCCAGAAAAATACCAAAAATTAGGCCTAAGATATATTTGATATTATGAATTCAAAAATGATGTTTATTTTACCAGATTCAAAACATATCAGTTACATTAACTAATTTAAAAATTAATTCTCATCGTCAAAACAAACAGCGTGTTTTTAAAAGATAATAACTATCAAAAGATTGACACTTGTTTATGTCTGGTTTAAATGTAAAATTACATCCAATGAACAACATTGTATTAAATTGTAAAAATATATTCTAAATATACTTTGAAACCACTAAAATTAATAATTTATCACTATAAATTATTTCGATTAAAAAAGTTGTTTTTAATTAAAATTTGTAATTTTCACTATTCAACAGAAAATGAAAGTTATCTGAAAAGTACCAAAATTTCACCCTAATCTAATTTCGATATTCTGAATCCAAAAATGAAGTCCATTTTTAAAAATAAAATTTACTAAATTTTAAAAAGTGTTTATTACTATTCATATTGGCTAGTTTTAATAATATTTTAATAGCATATCGTTGTTTAGTGAAACTCGGTATTGCGTACTAAAAACGCTATCGAGGAAGGTCGTGATTGTGTGTAATGCAAGGAAAGTCAAGGATGCGTGCTGTGAAAACTCCTTTTGGTGTAGCGTACAACAGAAGACATTAATGAAATTAAAATAATATTTTTCATAAAAGCTCGGGGTGTTACACAAACTGCCTTAGGAATATATTTATCAAAAAACATACCTTTGAATTAATCCTAATCAATAGAGTCAATTTCCACAAAATCCCTTATATTTTTAACCATTGACCACACCTGACCATCTACAACTTCAAAATAGTAAATAAGGAGACTAACCTTTTGAGATTATGAACAACCCATCACACTGAATTTTTTTTCTAGTGCCTTAATCCACCCATTAGCTAGCACAGGGTTAAATGATCCTTTAAATGACCAGGGATGTTGCCTTATAAAATGACCCACTACCAAAATGTTCTTTTGTAATTGATTTGGATAATCTCATGCATGGATACCACAAACATTTATATCCTGATTCAACACTTCTATCACTACATGAAAGTGTTTAGTTCTGATTCTAATTATCATAGGTTTCTTATTTAGAAGGTTTTTTTCCTCTTGATGTCATCCCATCATAATGTCTTTGTTTCCATGGCATAAAATCATACTAAAGATATAAATATATTAGTTTATGCAACATGGTAATCTTAAAATGTTATATCATTACAACATTAAAATAAATTAATTTGATGTTATTAATTTAATAATATCATAACTCCTAATGTTGTATAAACCGACCTCAGATGCCAACTATGTGGCCCCAACCTTAAAACATTATTTAGTCATGACTTAAATCAAGAAATAACATTGAGGATATTTTTAGCTTTAGAGTTTTAGAGAATTTGGCCATATATTACATTTCATCTTAACTATTTCAAAGTAGACACTTATACTCTAACAAAATTTTTTCACAATAATAAAACACTTAAAATTAAACAAGAATTCTTTTCTTGATATAAATATTCTGAAATTCATCCTTTCTCTTAAACTTCCTTAAACCCTATGAAATTTTTTCAAAAAATAGTTATGAGAATAAAATGCTTAGTAATAGTTATAAAATAATGAAATAAAACATTAGTCCATCATTTCTTGAAAATAAATAAAATCATACTTTTCACTCATATAAAATAATATCATTATAATACCTCATTAAAACAAAATATTTATTAATAGTGCATAGAAATAAAAAATCATAAAGTTAAATATTGTCTTCCATAACATAATTACATTATAGATTTCAATTATACATAGGGAGTTATGTTTGGAATATACATCACAGTATATTCCCTAAATATCTAAGGAGAAATGTTAATGTTTATATCCATTACATTACCCAATTCATTGGAGACCTATCTTGGTCTCAACTACCCTCAGTTTATCATAGAACCTCCCATATAGGTAAACAATTCCCACGAACTATAACATAATCATAATGCATAAATCAATCATATAAGATAGATAAATTTTCCACATTACAATAAAAATATATTTTTTCAATATATTAACATAATAAGTGGTTTTACAAAACCATTTTCAAAAAAATACATTAAAAGGGTATATAAAATTTGTATTCTTTTTGAAAACATTAATGCTTGTTAAGGAAGGCATATATCAAATAAAGCTCGTGGCAGTGGAAAGGTTGATGTCATCACGTATGTTAAAAAGAAACATTTTTTGTCGTTTATTAAAACGCTTCATAGAAAAAAGAATCCCATTGAATGAATTTAAAATTAAAAGGTTTTTATAAAACGTATAAAATAATGTCGTGTTTAATTAAAAATATTTCTCAATGTAAAGGGTTTGAGATGAAGTCTCTTATCTTGATTCTACTAATCAGGTATAATCCTTGTTCTTCCTGAGTGAAAAACTTAATTTAATTTCTATTTTCCTAAAACAATTTTTTGAGTTTATAATTCCTTTTATATAACTTATTACCTCATTATAATCATTAAAAAATTATTTATGTTAATATCATCCTTTTTGTTGAGATTTGGTACATGATTCAAAACTAAATTATTGTAAATACATATTGTCTACATTATCAAATATCCATTATCTACAGAATGATATTCATGATTTAGATATAATATATGCCATGTATATCATATATATCAAGTATATATGTATTTATAATAGTCCATAACATTTTAAGATAAGAAATAAAAGGCATTGCTCAGGGAGACAGTAAGTCGTACGTTCGCATGAAGGATACTTTCATTTCTTTTTCATAATTAAAGGAATGAAAACTGAAAGACACATAACTATATTATAATTATAGTATAATATCATATTTTATATAAATTACATAATTTTATTAATTATATTATTTATACATTCCATATATGGTATGAACGAGTAATATCACATTCAGGGGCGGTTGTCCGCACTATCTCAAATGAAATTATCACATTTACCCATTATGGAAAAAATTATGGTAAGATGTAAATGAAAAATACAGAAGAATAGAGACAATATAAATATAATATATGTAATATATAAATATAGTTCCATCATAATGTACCTCATGAAAGGCATTAAGAGATAATTGAACAATCATCGTTTCGTGAGGCAGTAGTTCACCGTCCATAGAAACAGTATGTTCTAAATCCATTAGATGGAGGTGTGTGTGAGTGTAGGTAGAATAAATTGAATAAAAATAAACTTATACTGAATATACTCTTATTTTTATTAGATAAATGAATAATTAATTTTTAGGGTGTTGGATAAGGTAAATAAATGAAATAATCTTGAGAAGAGACATTTGCTCAAATCGAGTAACTCCTTTTGATTTGAGACAAAAGGCTTTGTGAAATGCCTTATTCCAAAGGTAAGGATTCTAGGAGTAAGATAAGGATACTGGGAGCTTATTTTGCTAATTTTTAAAGACCAAGGGGGGTTGAGAGGTGTGAGTAAGGGTAAGAGGTGGTACCCTTTTATTGGAGGGAGGATGGGCACTTAAAGAATATCCTGAAATATTATTTTATTATTAATTAATTTTCAGAATTAAAAGGCCAAATAGTCATTGAATTCATATAAAATATGATTTTGGGTTGAAAAACCTTTAATCAATAGGTTTTAAATCGGTTTTGGACTCATGTTAAACCTTATATTTATTCTTTTTCCCTTAACTAATTTGACTCTTATTATATCTTCTAAAATGTTAATATTATAAAGTTATTGTAGTTAATATAAAATTCCAATCAAACCTATAGTGGTAAATTAATGATATTTTTAACATTAGTTAAGTAATTTTTCCGAATCATTGATTTTTAGAACTATTATATCATTTAAAAATTTATAATTTGTTTTAAAAATTCAATTATGTCAATTTTTATACTATTCATATCATGACTTTATAAAAATTCATAACAACATGATTCTTTCGAAAAAAACATCATTAATTCAAATATAACAAGTCATAAACATCCATAAAATTAGTGGATGGCACAAAAAGTTTCAAAATAATATTATTTTAATATTTATAATCTAATTTATTTAAATCATTCATTAATAATGAAATCACTACATCATCATTGTGTCCTACATACATTTATTTGATGTCTAAAAATTATAAATAAAATAACATGATATAAGAAATATATTTAGATTTAAAACTAATATTTATTGTCCAAGATATCACTTATAATACATAGTGTAATAATTGTTTTAGTAAATGAAACATGTTTATGTTATATTTTAATTAACTTTAAATTAAAAGTAATTAAATTCAATTTTCACACACATGTGGATCTATGTGTTCCTAAAATCAAACAAAGGATACTCAAGGTTGGAAAAATCTCATAAAATTGGATTAGGACACATGTTAGGGTAATTTAGTATTATTATAATTTTATTTTTTAACCCTTAATTACAATATTTACCTTTTAACCATGGTAAATAAAATATTTACTCATGTTACTATTCATAATGTCTAAATATAAAAGATACCTATTTTAACAATTTAGAACTCCTGATTCAAAATATGGAATCATTTTTTAAATTTAAAAATACAGGAATTGCATAAATTACTTCCAATAACCAAAAGAAAAATGTTCCAAAAGATTGACATGTGTTTATGTCCAATTTAGTGGTGAAATAACATCCAATAACCAAAATTGTATTAAATGATAAAAATAAAACCCAATTAAACTTTAAAACTAATTAAAAGGACCACATAACTATAAAAATAAATTATATGAAAAGATAGTATTGACTTAAAATGTGGTATTTTTTCTATTCATTAAAAATGGATTTTATTAGAAAAATACCAAAAATTTACCCACAGTAAATTTTGATGTCCTTCTTCTAAAGAAGTTAAATTTCTCAAATGGGACATATGAAGTTACAAATACAAATAAAAAAAGGGTTCACCATCAAAAGGGGGTAAAACTTCCTTTAAAAAAATATTACAGTATTTAGGCTTAAAATTTGATTAATTATCAGTTTAAGACTCTAAAATTTATTATAAATATGTAAAGTCAATTAACAAACATGTATAATCATATTTTTGTTTTTTCTTTTAATTCAGTCCAATAACAAGTCTATGCGTTAACTACCATATAAAATAATATTATTATTATAATATTTTTTTGGTATAACATTACGTTGTGTGTAACAAAATATTTCAGAGAGATCCTTTGTTGCGTGTTGAGTTTTCTATCAGACATAGAATCCCCTTTAACATAATATTAATATTGATTTCAAAAAAATCAATAAATATGAAAATTTTATATTCTTTATTTACCTGGGATGTTACAACCTCTATGATGGCTAGAGGTAGGTGATGTCTCTATTCTTAGACCACAACTTATGTCGGATACTATAGAGTAGGTCTAGTGGATTAGATACTGAATATTTATATAACAATCTATATAGTATACTTATACAAAATTTATATCAATGGACTCTTTCGTTCACGGTTATAGACTAATCTTTCTTTTGAGTCTCACCCTGGTTGGGGGATAGATTCTTTCAGAATTATGGTAAGATATCATCGAGGTTCATTGGACCATTTGATGTTTTAAAGAGGATCTTACCCGTGTCTGACCATATTGTACTTTTTCAAAGATACCATTATATGTGTGATGTATTTCATGTGTCTCAGCATCACTAGTACTATACAGACATGTCACGCATCTTTCATGCTGATGAGGTAGAGTTGTATATAAATGCTTCTTTGGAGGAGTGTCTAGTGCTTATTATTGATCAGAGAATGAAGAAACTATGAAGAAGTTCAATTTCTCTTTTATAGGTGCTAAGATAGCACATATGGGTACTGGACAAGTCATCAATGAAATAATCTGATATAAAATCTAAATGGGTAGAACTTCTACAGATAGTACCTCATTACCCTAAAAATGCCAACATAGGGGATATTTTCTTTAATGAAGGGACACTGTAATGACAGAAATTTCAACAAAAGTATGGTTGAGTTGTTTTTAATTTTTAATAGTTGCGATTTCTAATTAGGCCACATAGGACACCATAGCATCTGGGGATCGTTTGAGGCCTGAGGTTCTTCAAAATGGTCTAAGTGACTAGGTCTCATAGTTTTTCGAAACCATGTAACATATGAAGAATGAATATGTGGCTATGGACATGGGAACCTGCAAGTCCCCATGGTTTTTCAGCAACCATTATTTCTTAGGAATATGGTCGTGCAACTTAAGAAAACTTTAGGGAAGTGGTTATTGCATGGTTTTCACAAGGTCTATAAATTGAGTGCCTAAACCTAAACAATGGGATTTTTGGGAAAAATTACTATTTCCCCCACATTAATAGAAATATTAATTTTAATTTTCTCCCATATCCAGTGGAATAAACTAGGATATATTCCTATTCATTGACCTCAAAGCCTCTTCAAGATTCAATGACCAAAAACCGCTTCATCAGAAAAAAATAACAATCTGTCAAAGGCCTTGGATAGCCTGGGGTAAAGATAATCTCACACACCTTTTTTTCATTTATTCTATCCATGAAATTCCCAATATATATATAGGTTAATTTAACCTATTTTAATGGAGTTGGACTAAAAATCAGATATCATCCAACCTAATTTGAATGTGAGGTCTTTACCGAGTGATCCATTATTTATGGGATTATGGTAGGATGGCTGTGTATTTTTCCATTTGAGTTTTGGATTTTATTATTTACTCTATTATGATATATTCATGATTAATTTGATAATCTCAATTTTGTTTGATCCTTTTTGTCTAAATGAACAAGAGCCTTTATATTGGTTAATTGTTTCTTGTTTATGGGTTTATGCAACACACATACCTTATCTGGATGCCCATAGACGTTCCACCATGAAATCTGTAACTTGTTCCAAATTGATCAAAATGGTTGGAACCTAATTTATATTCCATCAATAAATTTAATGAAATTTCCTTTGAAATAATTTTAATTATTGTATTAGTAGGTTCCCTCTTGGTGGTTGGTCCCCATAGAAATGAAATTTACTAAATGGGAAATTGTGTTTTTTCATGACCTTACACATGACAACTATTCCTTATGATGGAATTTTCTATGTTTATAAAAATTGAATGGATTGGTTTATATAATATTCATAGTTTAATATGTTCACTTCCATTATAATTAATTTTTTAGAAAAGGAATGGTTTTAAGTAATGGACTGGCCTTTCCCATTCTTTTAACTTCTAAAAATACACCATATAAAATAAATTATTTAGTTATAAATGAACAAGATTAATGTAATGTGAACCCATTCCATTTTTTATGTTATTTGAGCATGATAAATGTCAAATTGGGTGCCATGAATGGCTGTAATATGGTTAAAGGTACACATGGTATGTTTTTCCTCATTTGTTATGTGGTATGTTTGATCATTCCTTCATTTCATTGAGATTTTTTGGAAAATGAGACATAAACGGTAATGTGTAATTATAATAATCATGTCTAGTCACATAACCCATTATTAAGAACACTGGGCTCCGAACGATCCATGGATGCTCTTATGAACTCGGTGACTTCATTAAGACTCACAATGAAGGTCATTTAAGATATTCAAAATGAAAAACTACGATATGTTCCTTCATTGAAAATGTATGTTGTTACACCAATATCATATATACTAGAATGTTATTATGTTAATTCAATATCTTAATAAAATCCATTCTCTCATTCATTTATTGTAAAACTAAAACATAGTTTGTAATATTTCAATTCACCACCTTTGAGGATGAGTTTTCAATTTCCATTACCACATTAAATTCACCTCATTACACCATTATTATGGCTTGATATTATCTTAATATGTATATTATAACTTAATTCAGGTTCTTGAAATAATATATTGATTTAATTTTGGTTAAAATGGAACTAATTCATGATGGTTAGAAAAACTTCCAAAATAAAATAAACATTTTCATTATACTTTTAGAAAATAAATAATCCCAATAATAGAAATAAAAATGATATATGGGGCCATTTATAATTTTTAATGTTCAGGAATACTATATAATTCCACCTATTTATTTTTATGCCAATATTAACAGAAAATTCATATTTATGGAGAAGCGAACATATCATGAAACTATGTATGGAATTCTCCTGAGACAACAAAATTAATCATTATAATTAATAGAAATGGAAATAAATGGCCATAAATGAAGTTAATAACATATTAAAAAAATATACGCAACAATGTTATGAATTATGTAATAAATCAATATAATTTTTTTATCTATGACACTAAGTGAATTTGAATACCACATTCCAACATAAGGTATTTGATCTCTCCGAAAAACCATTTTTCATTTTGGGTTACACATTCTATATATTTACCCCAATGTATCACTTCATTATTCTTTTATAATTCTATTAATGTTTTATATTCCGCACATGTGTATATATGTTAGTTCATCATTTATTTGTGGTTAAATAAATGTTTTTAAATGATTACTTTTCCTTTACTCTTGATAATAAAAATATATTAATATGAACTACTATGTTTCAAACCTATTTTTATGTAAACTGAATGAAATATTGTAATCCTCTAATAATTTACTAAAATCATGCAATTTAACATGTAAAATTATTTTCGTTAATTTCTAGTTTTATGTAAATATTTACTCCTTTACTCTCTTACAAAAACACTTCATTAATTTCCCTGAAACGCTTCTTATTTTTTAAATTTCTAAAGTTACATAAATATTATTTTTAAATTTAAACTATATTTGGACATCCATATTCATGACACTTTCTTATTTTTTTACTTTATGATTTCTAAATAATGATATAATCCTATATTTCATGGATAACATTACGATATGGCCTTTTGTTTTTCTGTATTACATGGTTATTAATCCTATTTCACTACATGTGTAACACATTTGATTATTCATGTGTTTTATTTCTTTTTGTGGTACACACACGCTTGTACATGTTATTATGGGTGTTCCCATATATTGCACCGTTATATTGGCTAGTGATTTGTCTCATGTGATTTCATGTATGGTATTTTGGAGTAAAACCAATCCATTATGAGACTTTTTCCACCATGAGATGTTTTCTTGATAGTTAGCATTGGATCCTTTTTTTCATGATATGCACTACTTCCATATTCATATATTTTCATGATGATATGAATCCCTATTCTGTATGATATTCCATTTAATGTTTATTCATGTTCCATTCATTTTATGTTATTATATTAGGTCTTAAAACTCATGTTATAGACATCATTTCATTTATTATTCCCTGACATGGATTTTTTAGGTTAGACCTTTTTGTCTATGTATTCCCCAACATATTCTATATTTTTGTCGGAGATCAACAGGATTTATGATATCATTATAGAGATTAATACAAATATATTTTATTATAGTTCCATGATTACTAATTTGGAACCTAGTATTCAAAATACAAAAGACATTCTGATTCTTGGATTGTATTTAATAGATAATTACACATAAATTAATGAAATAATATTGGAAAAATTGTTGGGTTGATATAAATATTATAATTCAATAATAAGTGGATATAGAGAAACCACTAAATATTACACATTGGTGAAGAATATAATGATAATTATTTAGTATATTTTCCATTCAAGTGTATAAAATAAGAAACATATGAATCTTACTATCATAATAATTGATTATATTCAAGACACGATCATTTCATATTAAATAAAATGAGGAAACATTATGAAAATAAAAAATAACACAGAGGGTTAGAATTCAATTAATGCAATGAAGAATATATAAATTGAATAATTTGAAACTACCCTCAAGTATATGGAAACACAAAATTCATTGATGATATCCTTTTCATTGCAATGAAAGACATTTAATATTATAAATGTTTTGTATTTTGAACAGATTCCTCAAAAATGAATCAAATAAGGATAAACCAGTCACAATTCTACCATGTATCCTTATTAAATCAGTAATAATATTAATGTTGAATGTGTCCAATAGATCCTATTAAAAAGTAGGTTTTTTCAAAATAAACCATCCTCAATCAAAAGAGATTAAGAATATTGAGGTGAAAACAATTCTGAGAAACTAAATAAAGTATACTGAATATGTGATCAAAAAGAGAAAACAAAATAATATTGCATCACTATATTAAAAAATAAATTAAAAATAAATTTGATAGATTATAATATTATGAATAATAATAAATCAATGTAATAATCAAGTGTTTGGGAAATTTATTTCAAGGTATGAAAACCAAAATTCCATCTATTGTGGATAGTCTATTATTATCCAACAAGGCAGGTGATTTAAATAATCAAGAAAATGTTGATATATGTGAATGTAACTGATATCTCATAAAATATTATGATCTTTAGAGTGGAAAACATTATGGAGAAAGAATTAAAATCCAGGAATTTTATATTTGTTAATGGATTAAAACCAAATAGAGTGAATTTGATGTTGATTTTTAATGATGTAAATGTAGTGATTATTATAAGTAATAAATGAATTATTAAGATATTTAAAGAAGATAATGTGAAATAATGGGGGTTGAGAACTTATGATAACTTATATTATGTTTGAGGAGTTACATTAATCATTACATGAGTATATAGGCTGAAAATATTTTTTGTCATATAATAGTTTCTCATCTTGGACATCCAGGATGAAATTGAAATAATGTGATGTTTAAAGAACGGGCTATGAAATATTTTCCCTTAATAAATGAAATATAATTTCACTATTTACAAAACATTTTATAAAGAAAATATTTAGTGTAAAAATAATACGTGTTCTTAGATTCAAACCAAAAGGACTCTAGATTCAATCAACAATGATGTTTGTGTACATACGAAGAATAATTCAGCATGTTGAAAAAAACACTTCATCACATTCATTTATGGTTTTATAAAAATGATATTTATCATGTCGGTTTATCGTAAATCCCAAGCACCGATCAGGTTCAAAACGTTTTAGAGACTTGTAGTGAATAAAATTGGTAATTCCTTAAATAGGATGATATTTTATAATGTGTGTGATTATTCAATAAAAAAATTATTATTTATTGAATACATGAACAAAAAACATGTTTTATCATTAAAGAACCTATTATATATATAAATGGTTGTATATTAATTCAGTATTATAAGAACCTGGATATTCATTTCAGGTATGGATATTGTTTTCAAGTAGTTTTTGTAGAAAAAGGAAAGTAATAGGTTTTCTTATGTACAAGTTGGGCGCTTCTTTGTACACAACATGTACCTAGCCTTCCATGTACCACTGTGTTTTGTCCATGTAATGACTGAATACAAAGCATTGTGGTGACCTAGCAGAATGATTAAGCCAAGGGCCGTTTAAGGCCACAACACGTAAAGTAGTTTTAAAAATATTTTATGTACCTTTTTTAATTTATATATTAGGGGGGTCACATATCATGTCCATAAACAACTGCTTCTTCTCGTGTTTTGTATAGGTGCAATAAAGAACAACGAATGAATATCAAACCCCCAATTCTCTATCTGAGCTCCGATTGAGACAGTATCTTGTGAATTGGAATCCCAATAGTGAGTTCCCAATTCCCATAGATCATATCTTCCTAGTTCACCTCTCTTATGAGTTATTCAAGGTTGGGAATTTTTTACCATTTTTTATATCTACACTAATATATGCCAATTCAAGGGTCTAAGATCATGTATATCGATCATAAGACATCTAGGTAAATGGATTATGCTTTTTGTAAATCGTCTTCGGATTATGTATGCCAAAAGTGTCGTATCCCAATGATTGGGGGACTTCTTGATTTGAATTTAACCTTGTCTATTACCTTCTAGGGATTGATTTATTGATAATGGGGTTTTACTTGTGTGTATGGTTAGAAACATTGTTATGGGACACCCCAAGGGTGTGTTGTCCCTTGTTTGATGGTTTATGGCCAATTGGTCTTGGATTCTTATTAGGATTTCCTTTTTTCCATACCATGGGTGATTAGGATGGAGATTTGTTGAATATATGAAATGAATTTGATATGCTTGTTAATTATTGGCGATGTAGTATTTTATGAATTCATGATATGCTTTGATATTATACGCACACTATTTGTAATGACCAGTAATTTTCTAGGTAATTTTTTTAATTATATGGAAATATTACTAGTCCGTGAAAATTGACAGCATGTGATTCGGAGGCCCGTAGTTCCTAGAATGAATTTATGAACATGGTTTTAGGTTTGTTCAGTTATCTTATGAGTATCATTTCGTAACTTTTGAACTTGTTCTAGGAATTGAAATCTGAGGACATCGTTGAACTCGCTGCATGGATATTCGCATTAGGAGACCTTCAACTAAACCACACCAGGTTGTGGGTAGAAGCTAGTTTTCCATATTTTTTTTCAGAGGGTTAAAATGTTAATAAATAAAATATTTAACTTTTATTTATTTATTTTGGACCCTCCCATTTGAATTCATTCTGTGTGGGACCACCCGAATCCTCATTTAGTAGGTGGAAACTCTTTCTTATACCCCAATTTAATGACAAAATTTAATTTTTTAATTAATATAAATAATTTATTATGTTGTATCTTCATATTCTTTATGGTTGGGGCGAAATCATCGACTAGGGAAAGCATTGGAGAAATATCCTCCAAACAAAGAAGCTTTCCAACGAAGAACGAACCATCGATGAGGATGACGCTCGACCTCAAATCAGGAATGTGTTGTGGGTACAACAGGCGTCGACATATTCAACATTTGTATCTCTTTCCTCATGGAATCTCCAATGAACAATCAACGTAGGGGTGTTTTTATTATTTCTCATCATTATATTTTTTAGGTTGTATCTTTCTCCTCTAGCCGCGTGCTACCGGTCTAACGAAGAGGGTACGGGCCAAAATAACACGGCATGATCCCTCTGCATCATCATTTTTTATGCATTCTTCACAGTGGAGGAGGATGCCGACCGACGCCGGTAGTGCACTGGGTGGCAGCTGGCACTCCGGCTAGCTACGATAGTGGTAGTGGCACAACTGCATTGTCGGAGGAGGCCATGTCCCGTCAGCCACGACGGAGGAGAACAGTAGACGACACATTTTCCGACCGTGTGGAGGGAGGGTGGCACATGTTCGTGCCGTTGGTAGAGAAAGAGGTTGTGGACGTTTGGCCATGGAGAAGCAGGGTGGAGGCGGAAATCTAGCCGGCCCCATTGAGAAGTGGTGGCGCACATCCGCGCCACCATAGTAGGAGACCGTGGCCAGTAGTTTGCGGCAGGCATTGGAGGGCGGCTGACATCCAGTCGGACGTAGTGGAGCAGCGGCACATGTCTGCACCACTGAAAGGAGGTCCGACCATTTTGGTCAGCCGCATCATGCTAAGAGGGACCACAATGGTGGTCCCACATGCCATTTGGGCGACTAAACGGCCCTTGGGCCTTTCGGAATACCAGAAGGCACCTCCCCCTGGTTGCGGCTCAGATGGGCCCCGCCACGGTGGACCTCCCCCAACCGAGTTGGCCACACCGTATCGGGCTGAAACATCAAGGACAGGGCCTGCCATGGTCCACCCTGTCTAGACTGGACCCGGACCAGGTCGGGTCAGGTCGGGTCAGACCGGACCCCTGTCCATCTACACCCAGATATGCCTTTTGGGCAATATCTTGAGATACATGCGTCTGTTTAATGAACAGTCTATGCTGCCCGAATCCTTGGATCAAGATAGTCCTTTTGGTATACTCCAAAAGAGTTTTGGATAAACTTAGAGTATGACCAGGATGGATCGAACCCGAATCCAATCGAGTCCTCGGAACGGAAATGCTAATAGCTTATAGACCGAGCGTCTGATTGATGCAACGTCAGTCACGTTGGGTTCCTTTTTACGTGACAGAACATTAAGATACTTGTTTATGGGGCTTCATAGATGTTGAAGTATCGACCTATGGCTTGAAGAGAGGAACCTCCCATAATCAATCATGCTTAGTGTGGGAACCCTGTAGGTGGATGTACATGAGGAGTCTTCATATCATGTGTGTGGTCATCTTCAGATCTAGTGTGGGTTAGATCTCAGCGATACTGTGTGGTTTAGCAGATAATGATCATGTGTGGATCATCTCCAGATCCTGTGTGGGTCATCTTCAGATCATGTGTTGGTCACCTTCTATCCTGTGTGGATCAACAACGGAACTTCTCGATGAAGTAAGATGTTCTATAAATACAGCTAATCAGCTATACATCTTTAAATAAGTTAAAATCAGTTTGAGATCAGTCCTTACCTTCACGGTGATACCTTAGTTATAATCCTCTATGTGGCGTACAATTGTGGTACTTACCTTCATGGTGATACCTTAGTGTTATTCTTCTGTCCGGAATACCTTTGTGGTACTTACCTTTGTAGTGATACATGTGTGTTATTATTCTATGTGTCATTACCTTTGAGGTACATACCTTGGTGGGGTTTCATTCGTGGTATTCATTCCTTCATGGAGAAATTTTTCTTTTGGATAAAGAGTTGGGCCTTGTGATTCCTCTTGAATGAGATGGGTATACTTGATAACTTAGTTATATATATGGGTATATACCTAACAAGGGAAGATTGTTTTTTCATGCTTGGTGATTTAGGTATTTCTATGTGGTTTGTCCTTTGTGGATTTTGAGAGCCCTTTGGGGGTCTTGGGGTCCCTACTGAGTATCGTTATACTCACCCCTGTATGGGTTTCACCCGCACCTTTTTGTGATATGTTCAGATGATAGAAAATGCTAACCGAGGACCCGGGCACTAGGACTGGAGGCTACTTGGAGGTGGACATTAGATGAGATGATCCACAGGGACGACCATACGAGAGTTGTACCTACCCTTCAGGTAGGATTATTTGTGGGTTTTCACATGATTTGTTTTCAGTTTTACTTGTACATTCCATTTGGGCTTGTATTCGAGCCCCCTTAATTATTGTACACACCCTATTTTTTTATACATTACTTTGTTCTTGTATCTTACAATGTTCTTGGTTTGTGTGAGTTTACAGTTTTAAAGGAAAGGCCTTCCTGATTTTATGGATACGCCTTTCCAATGCTAGTCGCAAGCCCCTGGACTATGGAATAAGGGCTTGGGGTAGTAACGGCACGGGCCCAAGGGGGACAGGTCGTGACAAATTTGTTTCAGAGGAGTTTGGTTCTACCAAATAACATCAACTCAGATCTTTTCTATGTGGAAATAGTGATATGTGTGAAGAGTATGGATTTTAGTTTGGGGAAATTAGTTTTTGTGCGAAAACCGTATCCTTACACCAGGACCTTGACTTCTGATTTCCGACTCCGTACACAAAAACACTAATTGTGTGCGTTTTTTGTAATGTTTTTCTTTTGAATTATTTGGAGTCATCACGAGTTATATCATAATGATCGTGTCGCAGCTGTTCCTTGACAAGATATCACTGCATAGACAGCCACCCAGGTCTCCTGAGAGTGTACGCGATGACGGACCACTAAGCGATGAGGCCTCAGTGTAGGGCCCTCTTATAGCGTTAGCACCGTTGGGTGGTGAGCCAGCAGCACCACTACCCATTGGGCATCCATTACCACCAGCTCCACTAGTATAGGATGCACTCTAAATGAGCGTGTTGCATGAGTCCTAGTGAAATAGGCCTCTAAGGATTCAAGGCGGGATAGATTCCCAGGCACCTGGGGACTAGCTGGGGGTAGTGGTTTGTGTTTTCTGCCTTTTTGAGACACTTGTAGAGCAGAGGGTGATCTTAGCTTCTATTCATTCCTAGTGATTGACCATGAGGATGGCCTATATAGTGATGAGGTTTCGGTATGTATATTTTTGCCCGAGATAGTACCTTCAGGTAGTGTGTCATCTATATCAGTACCCGATGGGCTATAGTTACAACTGGCTATACCAGTAAAAGACACATTTAGAATTTATACCTTACCTGAGTTTCAGCATCAGATACCACTCATGTTATGAGGTGATACTGACTCACAGGTGGCTAAGGACTAGCTTGAGGAGGTGGCTGAGAGTTCTCGGGATATTCTACAGCTTCGACAGGATTACATGTCGGTAGCTGGGTATTCATCAAGGCATACTGACCATTATTGGTAATATATGAACATGATACGATTAGTGCTTTGGGGCTCAGACTTCCAAGTGTGGTTTATTTAAGGATGTCTATGCCAGCACTATTCCTCTATTAATTCCTACATATGTTAGGGTTCCAGAGTGAAACTTTTCAGTTTATTGTTCTTTGGCTGAGTGGATACAGCCAGGGAATGTTAGTAGTGGGAAAGCAGGAAACTAGTGTGAGTCTTAGAGACTTGGGCATGTACAAATGTTTCAGGAAGAAGTAGTGTTATGTACAGATGAATATTTAGTGCTTCATATGTGGAAGAAGATCTAGGAGTGCAGCATATGGTGGTGTACATTTCGACATGTTTCAACCCCTTCCCACCTTATGGTCCCCACCAGTCTTAGGGAGCCAGAGGACAGAGGGAGGGAGTTGATGCATACAGTCATGGAGTGTGACCCAAGGGCTCTAGGAATGATTCAATGAACAGTCTGTGTCTACTACTAGTTATAGTATTAATGGACATAAGTACCAATCAATACTTCCTTCCATGAGTCTTGTCCAAAACCTAGAGTTTCTGGTTATGCTTTATAATTGACCCTCACATCTAGAGGTACCTTTGGGAGGTGACTCAATAATCCCACAAACACAGACAGTGTGATCTGACCCTAGAGGCAAGAGTTCAATTTGGAACCTCTTGGTGGAAGCGTTGATACCTTACGATGTTAATTTGGGTATGAAATAGAAATACTCAATTCATACTCAGATTGAAACAATTAGCCCAAAGGTTGTGGATACATACAACATTGAAATGGTATTTTCCATAGCCAAAAAAAGGAAACCCCAGATGCACATGAAAAATGCATGAAAATGAGGGTGTAGCTGATCACGCCTAAGTCAGCTATCCCTACCCTCATGGAAGTGAGAGTTTTGAGTTCCCAAAAAAAGCAAAAAAGGTTTTGGGGACATTCTTTCAAAATATGTTTCTAGGTTTACCTCACTAAAGAGGTATGGACTTCGACTTTGGCTGCTTAATACCAGAGTTTTGGTCTAGACTTCTCCACGGTAGTGTCACCCTTGTCAGTTTTGATGAAAAATAGGGATCATTTCCTATGAATTTAGAAGTTTTAGCTGAGCTTTTAGGTGATGAGATAGAGACTGACGAGAAGAACTATGCTGCCCATGATCTGGAGTTAGCAGTATTGGTATTTGTGCTAATGATTTGGCAAAACTATATGATGGTTGATCATTTTACAGTATACTCTGATCACAAAAGTCTCAATTATATCTTCTCTCATAAAGAACTGAACATAAGACAGTGGCTTTGGCTTTAGTTTTTTTAGGACAATGACTTCGTGATAGTCTATACTCTTGGGAAGGTGAAAGTTGTTGCAGATGCACTCTGCATAAGATCTGGTACACATTTGATGAGTGTGGAGACAGGGCAGGTAGCCACTTTGTGGATATCCTATGTGGATTGAGATGGAGCAGCTAATCTTTACTTCCGGACTATCACTCTCCCACTCCATTAGTGATTTAGGGAGGAGCAGCTTGGAGACATTGACTACAAGGCTCAACATCATCTGATATCCATATGACATACACCTGATGGATTTTCTGAAGGTGGGTAGGATGTAATCCTCTATAGAGGGAGTACTATGGTACTAGTGGTGCTGCGAGAGGAATTGTTGAGGGAGTTCCATACATCCCCTCTAGTGGTACATCTAGGAGTAGAGAAGATATACCAGGACCTTAGAAATCAGTACTAGTGGTTGGGAATGAAGAAAGAAGTGGTAGAGTTTATCTCATAGTGTTTCACATGTCAGCAAGTGAAGGAAGAGCATGTGGTTCTAGTAGGCTTAGTTCAGCCACTATATGTTCTATAGTTGAAGTGGGAATTAATTTCCATGGAATTCGTGATAGGAAATCCACACACGTCCAAGGGGCATGATTCCATCTAGCTGATCATTTACTCACTAACCAAGACCGCCCACTTCCTACCTATTAGAGAGCAGGGACTGGTAGAGGGCTGGGGAGGCCTCTAAGTGTGGGAGATTGTGTGGCTTCATGGGGTTGCATTTACGATTATCACCAATTGTGATGCACATTATACATATTGGCTATGAAATGGTATGGTTGAGGCGTTCAAGAAATAGCTTTGGTTGAGCACTGCCTTCCATCCATAGATGGATGGTCAGATAGAGCAGACCATTCAGACTCTCGAGGACTTGATGCGTGCTTGTGGCCCCGATTTCAGTCACAGCTGAGAGGATTACTTTCCCATGGTGGAGTTTTCATAAAACAACAAAAATCACTCCACTATCAATATAGCACCATTTGAGTCGTTTTACGGTCGACTTTGCAAATCACCTCTGTGGTGGACTGACCTCGGGGAGTCATCACTCAGGGGACATGAAATGGTACGGACTACCACAAAGAAGGTATAGATCATCTCGGAGCAGATGAAGACTACCTATAGCTGGAAGAATTCTTATGTTTACAATAGATGAAGACCAATTGAGTTCGAGGATGGTGACCATGTCTTTCTATATGTATCACCTCAATGAGGTTTGAGGAGATTTGGCGAGGACGGTATGTTATCTCCTAGGTTCATCAGACCCTTTCAGGTCCTTAGTATAGTTGGAAAGGTGAAATACTCTTTAGATCTTCCCCATCAGTTGCAACAAGTGCAAAAAGTTTTCCACATATCATATTTGAGGAAATACACACCTTATCATTCACACATCATTGACTGGGGCGAGCTGGACATCGATAATGGGGTGACATTTTCAGAGGATCAAGTGGGGATTGAGGATCGACAATGTCGGGTCCTTTGTTGGTAGTTGATACCTCTAGTGTATGTTTGTTGGCAGCACAAGAATTTCTAGGAGAGAAAATGGGAGCCGGAGGCTCAGATTCATGCTTAGTACCTTGACATGATTCCCTAGTCTGTGTTGTGGCATTTGGGGATGCAAATCTATAATGAGTGGAGAATGTAATGTCTCGAAATTTTCTATGTAATGTTTATTAATTATATGGAAATATTACGAGTCTGTGAAAATTGACGGTGCGTGATTCTGAGTCCTATAGTGAACAGAATGAATTTCTGAACATTTTTTATGTACATTCTGTAAATGTGTGAATGAGGTTTTATAACTTTAGAACCGGTGCACATAATATAAATCTGAGTCCATCATTGAACTAACAGTGCCGATATTTTCTTATGGATACCTTCACCTTGACCGTAGTTTTTCGATGGAAGAAGTTAGTTTTCTGGTATTTTATGGGAGAGTTAAACTTATAATAAATAAAATATTTACCTTTTATTTATTTACTTTGAAACCTCCCATCTGAATTCATTGTATTCGGGACCACCCAAACCCTCATTTAATGTGAGAAAAATCTTGGTTATGCACCAATTTAATGATCCAAATTTAATTTTATAAATAATAAACATAATAAATTGAGTTGGCTCCTCATGTTTCTTTACGTTGGGGGGAAATTGTTGGAAAGGAAAATATTTAGGGAAATATCCTCCAAATGATGAAGCTCTCCATCGAAGAATGAACCTCTGATGAGGATGACGCTCGAGCTCGGATTTTGAGCGTGTTGTTTGAACAACGGACGTCAACCTCTTTTACAATTTCATCACCATCCTCATGATATCTCCAATGAACAATCAATGTATGGGTGTGTTTATGATTAGTCTTCATTAATTATTTACGTTGAATCTTTCTCCTTGATCCATATGCTACCAGTGTAACACAGAGTGTACGGGCCAATCAAACATGGACCAATCCCTCTACATATTCATTATTAATGCATTAATCATGGTGGAGGAAGATTAAAAGAGACGCCAGCAGGGCACAAGATGGCGGATGACACTCTGGCCAGTATTGATGGTAGAGGCAGCGCAACTACGCCGCCAGAGGAGGCCGCGGCCTGTCAGTCGTGCCAAAAGAGAACAGCAGCCGACACGGCGGCCGACCACGTGGAAGTATGGAGTCTTGAGTCAGTGCTACTAGTTGGGGGAGGAGGCCACAACCCATTGGCTGTAGTGGAGAAGGGAGGCAGTCAGCATCCGGCCAGCCGTGTGGTGAAGCGGTGCCACACGTTCAGGCTACCAAAGTAGGAGATCGCGGCCGCTTCGACACGGTGGAGTAATGGCGCACATTGGCCCTGCTGGAAAGAGGGTTGGCCACGTCACACTGAGTCAGACTACTCTGGTGGTCTTGTGTGCCAGAAGGGTGACCAAACGTCCCTAGGGCTATTCAGAATATCGGGGCGCCTCCCCCCTGAGTTGCGGCTGGGGAATCCCCATCACGACAGACTGAACCCTATAGAGAGGGCTATTCTCTTCGGGTTAGGACAGACCGTGGACCAGGGGGATAGGCCCACCCAGGCCCCACCCATCCAGACCAGACCCCGAACAGATCGGGCGACCCAAACCAGGTCGGGCGACACAAACCGGGTCTGGTCGGACCGTTATAGTCTGATCGGGATGGACTGAAATCGGCCCCAACTGGACCCAGATACTCTTTTTTGGCCATATCATGAGATACAGGCATCCGTTGGACAATCTATCTCTAGTGCCAAAAACCGTGGATAGGGAAGGTCCTTTTGGTATAATTCAATCTTGTTTGGGATAATGATGGAGTACAGCCAGGTGGGATGGAATCCGATTCCAATTGGGCCCTCGGAATGAAAATGCTAATAGCTAACAGACCGAGCATCTGATTGATGCACCATCTGTCGTGTTGGGATCCTTTTTATGTGAAGGACCTCTGAGATACATCTTCATGGGACTTCATTGTAGTTCAAGTATCTACTGATGTCTTGAAAAGAAAAACCTCATGTAATCAAGCATGCTTAGTGCAGGAACCCCGTGGCTGGCTGTACTTAAGGATTTTCATATCCTGTGTGGGTTATCTTTGGATCATGTGTGGTTCAGCGCTCAGTGATCCTATGGGGGTCAACACATACCAATCCTATGTGCGTCATCTCTAGATCTTGTTTAGGTTATATTCAGATCCAGAGTGGGTCACCTTCGATCCTGTGTGGTTAAACAGTAGACCTTCTCAATGAAGTAAGCTGATCTAGAAATATGGATAATCATCTCTACATCTTTATGTCAGCTATACCTAATGTGATATGAGCCCTTACCTTCATGGTTATACCTTAGTGTTAACCCTTTGTGTGGCGTACATTTGTGGTACTTACTTTCAAGATGATACCTTAGTGGTATTCTTCTATCTAGCATACCATTATGGTACCTACCACCATGGTGATACCTTTTTGTTATTCTTTTATGTGGTGTTACCTTTTAGGTACATACCATTGTGGTGTTTCCTTCGTGGTATTTTTTCCTTCTTGAAATAGTTGGGATTTTGGCTAAATATTTGGGCCTTGTGTTTCCTCTTGAATGAGATGTGTATAGATTATAAACTAGGTATATGTATGGGAATATAACTAAGTAGGGTGGACTGTTGTTTCATGCTGGTTATTTCGGTATTGCTCCGTGGTTTATCCATTATGGATTCTAAGAGACCTTCGGGGGTCTCGGGGTCACTACTGAGTATAGATATACTCATCCCTATACAGGATTCACCCGCAATATGTTGTGTCACGTGCAGATGACGAAAAACACTGACTGGGGACAAGGGTACTAGGACTGGAGGCTTCTCGATGGTGGAAATTAGACGAGATGATCCACATAGAAGACCATAAGAGAGCCATACCTACCCTTTATGTAGGATCCATGGAGGGTGTCCACATGAGCTATTTTCATTTTTTCTTGTACTTTCTAATTGGGCATGTATTCTGGCCCCCATTACCTATTATACACATCGTTTTTTACTTATAGTTTACTTTGTTCCTATGTCTTTTTGTGTTCTTGGTTAGTGTGAGTTTACAGGTTCAAAGGCAATGCCTTCCCAATTTTATGGATATTCCTTTCCGGTGCTAGTCTCCAGCCCCTATCCTATGGATGGTGAGCTTGGGGTAGTCACGACACGGGTGTCGGGGGGACGGGTCGTGACACTATTTTTACACAGGACCATGAGAGCCTTGGTGTAGATGATTGACCTATGGGTATTGACCTTGAGAGTTACCCAAGAGGTCATTTCTAATTAGCTTATTCTATGTTGACCCAAGGGCATTGACCGTGGGAGATACCTAGGACGCCATTTATAATTTATTGATGCCATGTTGACCTAGGTGTGTTGGTTGTGAGAGATGCCTAGGTGGTTGTTTATAAATGATCAATGATATGTTAGACCATAGTGGTTAGACTGCAAGAGCTCCCTACAGTGTTGTTATTTAATTAATTGATTTTATGTTAAACCAATGTGTTTAGAACATGGTACATTTCTCATAGGATTTTATTAATGATTGAATGATTGTGAAGAGTCTTCCAATCCAGAGAACAAGCTTGAGACCAGTCTTACTGGATTGTTTGTATAACTCCCTGAGACCACTCATCCGAGATTAGTGCGTAAACATGATTTGTATTATTTTTCTTATAAAATAAACTGATCAATTACACAATAGATTTACACAAAATATAACCTTTTTCAGTTCTAGTTTCTAGAGCATTAGACAAAAGATTATATTTTTCAGAGATGAAAAAAACTAAACTATCCACTACGCTTACACACATTCTATCTCCAAAAGTGATGACATCTATAATTAAACTTCTAAGATACCTATGAGACGACATTTTAATAAACTGGGTGAGCATTCAATTTCCCTGTAAGTGATTTTGAAATCATTGAAACTTCTTCTTAGAAAATATTTCATTGAAAATATCATTAAAAAAATACTTCTGAGAACTCTTAAATTTTTTTAAAAAAATACTTTTGAAAACATTTTTTTTAAAAAAAATCATAATTTTAAAATGAAATAACACATTTGGAATAACGTATATTCAAAAATAATTTGAAATATAATCCAGTGATTTTTAGGAAACAATTCATAATCTTTGAAAAAAAACATTATGGAAACATAGAACACTGAAGGTTATCTGGACCTACCCACGTGTTAAGAGACTGTGTTCATTTCCCAATTCCCTACAATATTTTCAACGTTAATGAATTGATTTAATAAAATCATTTTATGTATCCTTTATGAATTTTTCATGGGGGTTTCCCTTTAAAATATAATCACACATGAAATAAACATGTTTAATCTTATTTATATTAACTTAAATAAATTACAATAATTTATTGGAAATTACATATTCGACTTTGTATGTCCAAATCTATTTATAGATAAACGTTGAATAATCATATGGAGGATTAATTATAAATCGTATTCTTAAAATTTCATTCTTAATTCCATAAAAATATATTTTTTGCAATGTATATTCATTGACCCTACATGTATTTATATACATGCCTAAATATTTATATATGCATATAATAATATATATGTGTCAATAAAACAAAATCATTGATGTATTTCCATAATAATGATTTGAGTACGACATGAATATGACATGATGAAATTACGATAATATTAGGTTAATAATCAATTTAAGGATTAAATCATAAAATAATACTTATTCATATACATGAAATACCTTGGAACCAAGAAATATTATTTCGTGTATAATCTGGACAGAAATTTCTAAATATATATATATATATATATATCTGTGTGTGTGTGTGTATATATGTGTATAGTAAATACATAAAAAATTTCGACCAAATATAATTATGTATTACAAGTTAATATATGACAGCCTTTCATATAGATATAAATGATAAATTAAAAATGTATTTGGTGACTCATATTTTTATAAAACATAGAAAAGTCAATATGTATAATGTATTAACATAACATAAAAATAATTGAAAATATTTAAAGAATCCTTATTTAAATAAAAATAGTATTTCTGAATAATACATAAACACCCTTAGAAATAGTTAATTAACAAAGGTAATACTTTTCAAATTAAGTTTGATCATAAAATTAAATAATAATTCCATTTCAAAGAAAAAAACATAAATTTGAAATAGATAAGTAGACTATTTGTTTATAAATAGAATAAAAAACAATGAAATATAAATTTTAAACATAAATAAACCCACTTATATATTTTACAGTGCCATTTTCTTCATTTTCATCATGTAATAACACTCTAACACAGACTCTTTCACTCAATATATCTCACACATCCTAGGATTTGGAAAAATAAGGACCCATATTATTCTTATAAGATGTATGCCTCTCTATACTAAGAATAACTAAACAACATCACTCTATCGATAGAAAGTGTTGCAAGAATGAAATAATGAGACACATTTTATAAGACCAAATTCATTCTACACAAATATATATTTTTTATTTCAATGTGCATATGGAATTTTAATGCCAAAAATCTTTCTTGTGCATGTTGAGATACATAACTGAATTTTATATATTTTATTTTCTCACATGATAATAAGACACAAAACAAGAACTCAAAATATTCAAAAATTATAAAATAGATTCAATGAACGAAAATTGTCGCAATTATCAAATAGATTTTAGGAAATGACTTGAAACTGAATAGGACAACAAATTGATTACACTGAGATTATATTAATCTAAATCGAATGAAATTGATGAAAACTCATACACAAATAACTGTCATACAACTATTTGATGAAATAAAATATTCAAGATAAGCATAAGCAAATGATGATGGGAAGAAGAAAAAATATAACAACCATATGGTTGAATGATTTGGACACTGAAAAATTAACAACTTAAAAGATCTGATAAACTTGAAATAGATGGTCATATCCCAAACCTCATCCACAAAACTCAATCTCTTCGTCTGGTGGCCTCTGTTGAAACCCTCATCTAAAGCTAATACTGACTTTGGTCATGACTCACACTCACCTCATGACTCCATGGATTTGAAGAAGATGTGATACCGGCCTCAGAGAAGATCATTTGACTCCTCATCTCATGAAGAATCATAACCTTCGACCAGTGCTAAGCCTTAATCAGACATCAATGCTAAAAAGAGGAACATGATCACCATTTCCCCATTCAGAACGATGAACCTCTTAATACATGATTCCTCTCTCATTTTTTTGTTTTATCATCTCTTTTTTTATAAATTCCTTAATTTATTTTTTTCTATATTGTTTATTATTCTTTATAATTAATTGAATATTATATAAACATATTTTTTATAGACTAATTATATAGTGTTAATAATAATATATATTTCAATAATAATACTTATGTATAAATTTCTATAATTTTCACAGTTTCTATAATTTATATAATTTAAAAAATATATACATAATCTAGATCTTATTAGTAGTGCTTGTATGATGATAAAATAAGGTTTCATTATATTCAAAATTTAAAATATCATAAATTTATATTACTTACATTTAAAATAATGTTTTCAAATAATGATATGTATTTAATAATTTTATGTACATATATATTCCTAATATTCAAATTTAATTATTATAATTATTATCCTTTCCAACATAATTTTTATTTTTTATACAAACATTATCAAACAACCTAATACCATGTAGAATTTTCAATTAAAATTTATTTAATATAAAATCTAATTTAATAAATTACAATTTCATTTATTTATTTAATAGGTAATTTAATATCCATTTAAAATCTTGTTTATTAACCATCATTTATTTAATTTTTAGTTATTATAAATAAATAAATATTTCACTAAAATAATATTTAAGAAAATATCTATTTCATGATTCTATATTTCATAATATTATAATTAATTTATTATTTTAATATGTCATATAGTATTTGAAATGTAGTATTTTGAAACATTATATTAATTGATGTAATGAAATTTCATTTAGATTTAATGAAATCATGTAGTTTTATATAAAATAATTCATAAAATTATTTATTTAAATTATAATTCATTTATTAATTACATAATATTTCATGGGGTGTCACAATACTCCCCCTCCAAATAATTGTATCCTCTTAATTTGTTTTATTAATACAATTTTTTTTTTGAATTTCCATATTGAATATTAGGAATCATTAAGGTCACTGAACCTATATGTTCGATAACATATAATCTATATAGATGTCTAGAACATTCCACTGATACAATTATAACATCTCAATCCAACTCTTAATTAATCATTTCTTGAACATTCTAGTTATTTTTTTCTTATAAAATAAACTAATCAATTAGAAAATAGATTACACAGATGGGGACATTTTACCAATCTAGGTTCGGGAGGATTTGAAAAAACCATACATTTATGAAAGTTGAAGAAAAATTAAACAACTATCCACTACACTTCCATGAGTGCTTACTCCAATTGAGTTGAGATATTTAATTGTACTTCTAAGATACCTAAGAAAAATCTTTTTAAAATAATGGATGATAATTCAATTTCCCAGTAATGGAGTTTGAATTCAAATAAATAATTCATAGAAAATATTTCTTTGAAAAAAACCATAAAAACACTTTCTAGAACTCCTAAAATATTTGAATAAAATTAATTCAGAAAATAATCTTTTAAAAACATAAATAATATTACTTAAATTTAAAATAATTCAACAAATTATGAATTACTTATGTAAAAAAAATTAAATATAATCGAGTGATTTTTAAAAAATGTTAAACAAGATTTTGAAAAACATGTATTTTTGAAATATATAATATTTAAGGATATGTTTTCCAAACTAACTTTTGAGTTATTAGGTTCACTCCCCAATTCCCTACCATATTTAGAATTTTCAAGCGCCAATTTTATAAAATCATTTTAAGGTTTATTTACATACAAATAAATTTTTCACTAGGTTTTCAGTTTAAATAAAAATTATATATGAAATAAACATGTTCAATTTTATTTATATATAATTATATAAAATCTAATTATTCATAAGAAATTAAATATTAAACTTGGTAATTTGAAATCTAACTATACATAAACTTTGCATAATCATATAGAAGATGAATTAATATTCACATCCTTAAAAAAATTTCTTTCTCATTTTCTTATGAATCTATTTTTTTTAATGTTTATTCATTTCTCATTCATGTATTTATATACATGCATATATATTTACATATTCAAATAATAATGTATATGTGTCATGAGAACAAAATCATCGATGTTTGGCGATAATCATGATTTATGTATGACAGTAACATGACATGAAAAATTTATGGTATAGTTTGATTAAAAATTTATTTAAGGAAAAAATATGAAAATAATACTTATTGATATGATCCAAATACCTTTTAATAAAGAAAAATTTACTTCATATATAATCATGACATAAAAATCTATAAATATATAAATTTATATAACAAATACATAAATAAAATAAAACATAAAAATGTATATCTTACGAGTTAAAATATGTCAGCATTACATGTATATATAAATCATAAATTAGATATTTATTTGTTGATTCATATTTTAATAAAAAAAATTAATATGAAATACATATAAAGAAACTTATTTTCCTAAAAAAGACTTCAAAATAACTAAATATTGCCTAATTAAAAAAACAGTTCCCCAAAATGCATAAACTCTCCAAAAAAAAAATTAATTAACTAAGGTAATACATTTTAAACTATGTTTGATTGTAAAAGTAAATAATAAATCCCTTTCATAGAAAAAAATAACATTTAAATACACAACGATACTATACATTAATAATTAGTCTAAAAATAATTAATAATAATATTTGAACTAAAATAAACCCCCTTAAAGATTTTGCAATGAATTTTTCTTCGTTATCTTTTTGGAATAACACTCTAACACTGACTCTTTCACTCATTATATCTCAAACTTCCTAAGATTTCGAAAAATAAGGAACAATTTGTTTCTTTTAAGCAACATGACTTGCCAAACACAGAAGAAATAAATAGAATCATTGTCTTGATAGATAGTTCTTCAAGAAGGAAATACTAAGAAAATTTTTATATGCCCAAATTCATTGCACATATATACATTTCTTAATTCAACATGATTATGGAATTTTAATGCCTGAAACGTTTATGTTGTAGGATGATATACATATCTCAATTTTATATATTTGATTAACTCGCATGATAATAAATCAAAAAACATGACCTCAAAAGATTCATAAATAAGAAAATGGATTCAATGAATAAAAATTATTGCAACCATCAAACATTTTATCAAAAATGAAATGAAACGAAATTTGATAATAAATTGATTAAACATAGATTATATTAATATAAATCAAACAAAATTGGTGAAAAAAATATACCCAAATAATTTTAATACAACTGTTTGATGAAATAAAAAATTCAAGATAACCATATGATGATGACTATGGGGAGAAGCAGAAAAATAATGCCATATTCGTAGATGATTCAAACACTGAACAATTACCGACAATAATGATCTGATAAACTCGAAAGAGAAGGCTAGAATCCATATCCTCACTTGAACACCTCGAGCTCTTCATCTGGTGGCCTCTTTTTAAACCCTCATCCAAAGTTAATATTGACTTTGGCCCTGACATGCACTCACCTCACAACTCCATTGATTTGATGATGATGTGATCCCAACCTCAAAAAACCCACGTTAAACTCCTCATTTCCCAATGACACAACACCTTTGACCTGTGCTCAGCCAAACTCAGACCTCAAATCCGTAAGGGAGGAACCCGACCCCCCTTTCCCCATTTAGAATGGTTCACCTCCTCAAATGAAATTACTCCCTCTATTTTTTTTATCATCTCTTTTTTGTCGATTCCTTAATTCATTTGTATTTAATATTATTTATTAGTTACTATCATACAATAAATACATTATAAAAATAATATATATATATATTCTTATAGAATAATTATATAACATTAATAAAAATATATATTTCCAAAATAATACTTATATATACATTTTTATAATTATCACAATTTGTGCAATCCATTTAATTTTAAATCTATTTTTATAATCTTGATCTTATTAATAATTACTATATGATGATAATTTCATTTTTCATAATATATTTAATTTAAAACTTTATATATTTATATTCATTAAATTTTAAATATTTATTTCAAATAATTATATGAATTTAAAAACTGTTTGTACATATATATTCATAATATTCAAATTTTACTTGTATATTATTATCTTTTCAAAAAATATTGATTTGATTGTACAAAAAAAAAATTACTATATGTAAAATAAGTAGTTATAATTAATTAAAGATGAAATCATATTTAATAATTTAATTTTTTTTAAATTAATTAATTGATAATTTAATATCCATTTAAATTTTTTTATTAACCAACATTGATTTAATTTTTAAATATTATAAATAAATAAATCTTTTATTAAAAAATGATTTTAGAAATATCATTTTAGGATACTATATTTATTAGTAGTATAATTAATTTATATTATCTTAATATGTCAACTTCAATTTAAAAAGTGACATTTTGAAACATAATATAAATCAATGTAGAAAAATTTCATTTCAATTTTTTGAAATAGCATATTTAAAAAAACTATTTCATTACATTATTTATTTAAATTATTATTAATTTATTAATATTTCTGAGGTGTTATAGTTTAGATGGTCTTCAAAGACATCTATTTTTTTACTATTACACAGAGCGATATAGAGCATAGGATAGATACCGTTATTACATGATTCAAAGGATGAATAATAAAAGTAAATGAATGTAATTGAAAACTATTGGATTGTTTACTTTGGTTTACTTCCTAGGTTGTTGATTCAATTCTACATATTATCTACTATACATATTCACTAGCAGTTAGGCACAAATATTTTGGTGCATTTCTATTAGGATTCATCTGAAACCATATTTAGGTAATATTTTGGACCCAAACAGATTATATGGTTCTAGGTACATATAAGGGAAAGCGCCTTTCTACATTAGGTCAATGATTGTTGTGGGAGATGGATAGAATGGGACTAAGGTGGGGCTTTCGATGCTGCATGAGTTTAATTGTTTTGTTTATACATTGTTTTCTATATTTATTTCTATCATTTTGACTTGTTTGGATGTTTTCGTAGATACCTATTCCATGCATCACATATATATATATATTTATATATTAGGGCTTCTGTAGGATTTACTTTCAATCTTCCATAGTTTCGTTTTGTGGTATTACTGCTTCCGATATTTCTTAGTATTTCTTTTCTGATGTGTACACTCTACCAATGTTAGAAATAGCTTATAAATTATAATATTCTGACCCTCCCTGATAGTCAGCAACTTCTGGAATTTAGGGACATGCGTTTGAGGTCATTGGACCAATTGGGTACGGGGTACCCATGGGTGGCACCCAGATCTAGGATGTTACAATGTGCTATTATATTATTTTATTTACTACATTTCCTTACTAGTTGGATACTTTAGACTGGTATAATAAGGAATAAGTTGTTGGTAATAAGATTTTATCTGGAGTAGCTAACCCATGTTCAAAGAAAATCTAATTTGCCTTGAATATTGAAAAATTTCAGGTTTTGCAATCATTATAGTTGATTTGATTTCACAATTGGTTGATTCACTTGTTTTTTGTTATTATGGCTTACATAATTGTGGTTATATTTCTATTCAAACCCAATGAGATTAGGTTATTCAATATCATGCATCATATAGGTACTTCCTATATATCACATGTCATGCATTCTTTTCATGCAATTTAGGGTGAATTTTTGAAATCTTGATTTTGTGATAGATGTTTTTCTAGATAGGAAAGATATTGTGATAGATTCCACGACGGAAATATATTATATTTTGATAGGGTATTGGTATAATTAAATTTCCATTTGGATGGATGCCAAGATTTAGTCCCTGAGGTGTTATGGGCCTCTTGGATAAAAATTTGGTGGATCATGTTTGAACATTAATTGAATTATTTCATGTTATGATATGATTAAGGACACAAAATAATGATTTATGGGGAGTATGGTATCTCACAGATAGGAACATGGACTGCGATTGATAAATTTTATGTTTTTGGGGGTTCCAAAGAAGTTTCAGAGACTAACTATATGAATACCTAGACAACACAGCGTGTGATGTTATGAAAAGAAGCCATGTGTTCTTATATTATAGTATAAATAAATTTTTTAATGTACATGTCATGTACCAAATGTAACACTGTGCAGTTGTTAACTATGTGACTGACTGTGTGAGCAGAGACACTGGGTTGATAAACATTTGGTAGATCAAGGCATGTACTGGGACTACACGCCATGATGTAAAATACTATGCTTCTAGCCATGTGACTAAGGAAATGGGTGGATGAAACTTGGGTTGTACATGTCGTTTCATGCCTATACATTATGTGTAGTAATTGAACATTTATCCATTAATGTGACTAATGACATGGGTGGATGGAACTTACGTGGTACACATGGTGTCTATAGTGTTCATGTTGTCTAGTGTCACACTAGTAGAACCGTGTAGTTCGAACAGTGTATAAGTAAATGGTTAGGAGGGAATATTCAAGTACACATCGTGTCAAAGGCCGAACATGCTGTGTGTATAGGGAGTTACAGAACCCATTTTTCATATGTACATTCCCATGTTAAAGATTAAGGGAACACACCATATATTGATTCTACTGGTCATATAACCCTATTCTATAAAACATGAATTATTTACATATCCAACATTATTATATCACTTTTATATTTCTTTCCATGATAATATTGAACTGAGGTGTGTGATTGACCTAGAACAGTCATTCAAATAAGGTATCCTCTGGTACTACACTAGGTGCAAGGTGATAATCAGACTGTAGAAATGGTAGATCAGGGACTACCAGCAGATCCTCCCATTATTTCTATCTTGGAACCTACTATTATATCTTACCCATGTGTTGATTCACAGTTCAATGAAGACTTTATCAAGATGATGAAAACTTTTCTGGGAGTACAACATCTTACCCTGACTATGGAAGAGTTGACAAGGGTGTTCCAATAGTAGGATCCTCCCACTTATTTAGGTGATGTAGGACCCTAAGTTGTAGAGTCATGGTTAGAGGCCATGATTTCTATCTTCGAGCATCTATAGATGCCTCTAGAGAGTAGGGTGATATTCAGGACATACATGATACGTGATTCTGCCATAATATGGTGGGATGTTATCTCAAAAGAGGGATGTCATCGAGATATGGAACAAGAAGATTCATAGAGGACTATATATGATTAATCCTACCTCGAGATGTTGAGGGCCGTTCGAGCTTGATAATTCATGCATTTGTTGTAGGGATCCCTTTCAGTGATGGATTACTCTTCTGGAAAGATATATATTTAGTGCTTCGCTTCTGTTCTGTGGGTGATGAGTTATCACTATCTATGAGATTTAGGTATGGACTTTGGTATGAAATCCGATCATAGTTGATTTTTTAAGGATGACTTCAGGGATTGAAATAGTAAACAATGTGCTGATTACCAAGCGCAATCTCAGGGAGTTTGGAGCTATGAACCAGCGCAGTTCAATATCTATATTTGGTACACTTTTGGCCGATATTAGAAAACCCTATAGATAGAATACACATGTGGGTTCTTCCAGTAGAAGGGATGTGTCTTCATGTAGACAAGTGGTGTGCTACTAGTGCATAAAGAGTTGGACCAAAATATTTTGGTGCTCGAGAGTCCCTGTTGAGTGTTGACCTTACAAAAAGATGGGTTATCATCTGTGTTTTTCTGGATGTTATCACATGTTTCTAGAGAGGGGAGATCTGTTATGACTCTACGTTCAAGAGTAGGAAAACCCGTTTCTAATTATTCAAGGAACTAGGATTTCTCAGGCCATTCAGGCCAAGGCTTTAGTCATGGAAGTTGTTTCCAAATGATAGTTTTTTAGCAATAGTAAGGTGGATCCACTCAGGATAGCCAGACATGGTAGTAGGTCCATTGAACAAGTTAGACTTTTTCAATGGAACAGACCCAATAAGAGCAAGATCATGAACCCTCTATGGTTAGAGATAAGATTATAGTTGTCTGTGTTTTAGTTTCTGCCCTTTTGGATACAAGATCAACCCATTGTTTTATATATGTTTTCATTGTGGAGATCATAGGGCTCTATATCATTAATTCAAATGAAGTTATGAGTCTAAACACTTTATAGGGGATTAAGAAGGATAGTGCACAATAGTGCAATAAGTTCTCTCTTGAGGTTAGTGGTTTTAAATTATTTTGGGACATATATTTCTTATAGATGATAGGATTCTATGACATTCTCATAATGGGATGGTTGGTATCTTTTCAGGCATTTGATGAATTGAATTACCATATATTTAGTATTATGTCACTAGAGGGCACATCACTTCAACATGTGGATGAATGGGATGTCTAGGAGAGTAGAGTGGGACCTGAGCATCATGGGTTTGGAAACATTACAACCCAGATTTCTAGTATATATATGGATCTCTCAAGGACTTCACAGATGGACATTCCTCTCTAGGTTGATTGTTTCCGAGATACCTTTCCAGATGAATTTTTAGGTTTACCTCTAGAGAGAGAGAGAGAGATTCCTCTATTGAATGTTTACTGAGAGTGGCACCAATATCATTTCCCCTATATAGGATGGCTACACCAGAGTTATAGTAGATCATGATGTAGTTAGAGGAGATCCCAAGAAAATGTTTCATTCAACCCAGTACTTCTCATTGGGGTTCAGCTGTTCTTTTTTTGAAGAAGTCAGACTGTACCCTTAGGCATTTTTGGATTATTGGAAGTCTAACTATTTGATGGTCAATAACCGATATCCCTTTCCAATGACTGATGATCTTTTTTATCAGCTTCGAGGAGCCCATGGGTTCTCGAATATTGACATGGGATCCAGTTATCATCAGTTGCACTTCAGACCATATGATATACCAATTACAGTCTTTTGGAGCATGTATGGTCTATACAATTATTTAATTATGTTGTTCGGTATCACATACATGATAGTAGTTGTCATCACACTGATGAACCGTTTGTTCCATCCATACATGGATTCTTTTTTGGTAGTCTTCATGGATGATATCTTGGTGTACCCTCACACTCGACATGGGAATGACACCCATCAAGAGAACATATTGAGTACACTAAGAGAGAATCAGTTAAATGAAAAGCTCTCAATGTGCCACTTTTGGATGGACAAGATTCATTTCTTGGGTCATTTTACCTCAATGATATGAGTATCCCTAAACACAGAGAAGGTGAGAGTCATAGTTTCATAGGAGTAGCTGAAGAATGTCATTGAGGTGCGGAGTTTTCTTGGGATAGATGTTTACTACAAAATATTTATTTAGGAATATTCATTCTCAGCAGCTCCACTGATGGGATTGACTAAGAAGGGTAAAAAGTACTTGTGGGTAGATTCCTATGATTTTTCCTTCCATGAGATTAAAGGTATATTGACATCAACATTGATCAGAATTTTTCTGGATATGGGAAAGTGTTACACCATTTACTATGATGCATTAAGATCATGCATGAAATAACCCTTATTCATGGGGAATGAGCCATTGATTACTAGTCTCGATAGTTGAGGCCACATGAAAGGAACAACCCAACACATGATATCAGGCTGGTTGTTGTTGTGAATACCTTACACTATTAGAGACATTACATATTGGGAGAGCATTATGTGGTATACACCGACCACAAAAGTCTCAAATATATTAATACTCATTTCGATTTGAATTTGAGGCAGTGATTTTTGTTTGAAAACATTCATTATTTAGAATTTGATCTTGCCTACATGCCTTGGATAGGAAACGTAGTAGATGATGCATTGAGTAGGAGAACACAAATACAGGTAGTTCATGAGGCCAACTATGAGTGGCCGTTTATGTCTCTGTTCTCTAAGATACATTTGGAGGTGGATGACAGATAAAAGAAGATGGTATGTACTTCAGTAGTTGTAACCTATACCCTGGTGGATCAAGTGCGAATGAGGCATCTATTATATTTTAAAGTCCTAGTCATAAAAGCTAGTGTGTAAGGAGAGGACCCTACTCTTGGGTAGACCGTAGCTAGGGATGAGTTTTTATGTTTTCATGGAAGCATATTGGTGTCAAGAGACATGCATGAGGAGATACTATGTGAGTTTCATTCCTCAGTATGAGAAGTTCATCCTGGTTCTACCAAGATGTATCAAGACATATATCATTAGTATAGGGTCTAGGAAAAAAGAGGGATATAGCTAGTTTTTTATGAGATGTTCCACCTATTAGTATGTGTAGGTGGATCATTGGTGACCAGCATGTCAATTACAACAATTATCCATTCCCATGTAGAAGTGAAATGATTTCTCAATGGTTTTCAGGACATGTTTACTGAGGTCACATATATGAAATGATGTTTTATGGGATTTTGTTGATAGAATCATGATGGTTGCACATATCTTGATGATCATGTAAACCTTCTGGGTGGATGAGCATGGAATGTTATTTGTCATGGTGATTTTACATTTTTATAGGGTTCTATAATCAATCATTTTAGATAGGGCAGCTCTGTATAATTCTCATGTCTATAAGGAACTACAGAGGGATCTAGGTACATAGGTTCTTTTGGGTACAACTTATTATCCATTGACAGATGGCCATTTTGAGTGCATGATTCAAGTTTTGGAGGAAATTCATCAAGAATGCATCTTGGATTTAATGGGATATTGGGAGACCCACATTCCCTTTTTAGAGTTTTCCTACTATAATGGTTTCTAGGAAACAATTTAGATGGAACCTTATGAGTATTTGTATTGAAGGTCATGCTGATCACCCCTATTTTGGTTAGAGGTAGGATAAGAAATAATGTTTGGACCTCCTCTTGTCCAGGAGACCACTAAGAATGTGGAATTTATTTGTAAGAGGATGGATACTACACAATCCTACTATAAATTTTTTTTGGACGGTGGATGTGACATTTGTAGTTCAAGGTTGGAGATCAGGTTTTCCAATGTGTCACAGTGAGGTTAGGACACATGAGGATTAAGAGAGAGGGGAATCATTAACCAAGATACGTTGGACAGATTGAGGTTTTGGAGAGAGTCGGTCTGGGAGTCTATTGGTTGTAGTTACCACCGAGGTACCGGGATATGCATGATGTCTTTCATGTTTCTTATATACAACGTTACATTTCAGAGCAGTCTCATGGTTTTCATCCCAAGGAGGTAGAATTGGAGGTGGATACGTCCTTCAAGGAGACCCTATACAGATTGTGGATTATACCATGAACAATCTTCATTTTTGGTTTGTTCCTTTATTACAAGTATTAGGGAATCACCATTTAAAATAGGAAGAGACATGGGGGAGGGAGTCTGATGTGCAATTTTAGTAGATAGAGTGATTCAAGGATCCTTCTCCACCACTGTTGGAAAGAAAATTCATGGATATATTTCATTAAGGGGGGAAGTTGGTAACAATCAAAATAATCATTTCAGGTATGAATACTTCTTTCAGGTCTTTTTTGATGGAAAACTAAGGAACAAGATTTTTCTAAATAAATGTTGTGTACCTATATTTCCATGTACCATCACGTGCTGGCTGTGTAACAGCTGAATACCTGGCCATCTCTTAACCTGACAAATTGTGTTTGTCGAGGGCTGGTTAAGGCCACTACATGATGTGTTGTTTTAAAGAACATATCATGTACCTTTTTTAATTGATTAATCATATGAGGGTCATGAATCATGTGTGTAATAAACTTACTCTTCCCATGTTTCATACAGGAGTGGTCGATAATGAGGAACGAATATCAAACCCCTAATTCTCCATCCGAGGTCCGATTGAGACATCGTCGGGTGAAATGGAATCCCACAGATGAGTTTTCAATTCCAATAGAGATTTTATTCATTATTCCTACCATCTTATGAGTTATTTTAGGTTGGGTTATTTTCACCATTTCAAAGATCTACACCGATCTAGGCCGATTCAAGGGATGACTCTTATTTATATCAATCATTCCTCATCAAGGTATGTGGTTTGTGGCATTGATTTATCGTATATGGATTATATATGCTTAAAGTGAAACATACTTAGGATTGGGTTATTACATGATTGGAATATAACCCTGGTTGTTACCGACTATGGTTTGATTGATTGATAAAGGGTTATTGCTTTTGCCCAAGGTAAGATACCTAGTTACGAGACACATCATGGGTGTGTTTTCCCTTGTTTTATTTTTATGGTCGTTTGGTCTAGGATAACTATTAGGATTGAATTGTTTTCCATGCCTCGGTATATTAGGATGGAGTTTGATTGATTATATAAAATGAATGTGAATTTTTTTTTGAAGGATTATTCATTTAGTAGTTTCAAATTAGATTATTTAATTTGATATTATATGCACTCTGTTTATATATAGAACCATCAAAACCATGGTGTAGGTGATTGACCTAGGAGTATTGACTCTGAGATCTACCATAGATGTATTTTATAATTACCTTATGCTATTTTCACCAAGGGTTATTGTCCATGAGAGATACCTAGGATGTTGTTTCTAATTTTTTTATTCAATGTTGACCTAGAGGTATTCACCGTGAGATCCTCTCAGGTGGTCATTTGTAAATGATTAATGCTTTGTTAGACCAATGGGGTTAGAACATGAGAGATTCATAGAGGGTCTTTATTTAATGAGTTGGGGCATTGTTAAACTAAAGGGGTTAGACCATGAGATATTTCCCAATGGGTTGTTTATGATAGATTTGAATGATTCTGACGAGTCTACCATGGAAAAGCAGAAGTTTGGACTCAATATTACTTTATTTTTTAGATGGGCTACAATGAATTTTGATTTGTTACTATTATATATCGGGATATAGATCATAGGATAGATCTCATGATTACCTGGTTCAATGGATGAATAACAAATGTAAATGAATTGAATTGAAAACTAAAGGATTTTTTACTTTAGAGTAATTTCTAATTTATTATTTCATTTCTTTATATTACCTTCTATACATATCCAATGACAGTAAGGCATAATTATTTTGCTGGTTACATAATGGAATTCATCTCCCACCGTTTTTTGGGTAATGTTTTGTATGGAAACATATTATATGGTTGCAAATACAGAAATTGTAAGTCACTCTTCATCATCAAATACTTGATTATTGTGGGAGCTAGAGAGCATGGGACGGAGCTAAGGCTTGCGATGTTGCTAGAGTTTTCGTTTTTTCATTTTTAGTTTGGTTTCTGCATTTCTTTCTAGAATTGAAATATGTTTGGATATTTTATTAGATACATTTGACATGTATTATATATATATATATATATATTGTTTCTTGTGTTGGATTTACTTTCAGTCTTATGCGGTTTACTTTTGTGGTATTACAGCTTCTGCTATTGCTTACTTTTTTTCTTATGTGTAAACTTCAAAAATTGGGGAATATTTTCCCCATTAACAAACCATGGCCCTCCCTACTTGTCTGAATCCTATGGAATTTTGGGAAATGTGCATTAGGTCATATTCCCAATTAGGTACAGGGCACCTTGGGTGAAACCCAAATCTGGGATGTTTTAATGATAGTGATATAGATACTTTTTATTTATGTTGCGATGATAAAAACATTTTGATCCTCTAAGAAAATAAAGTAGGGGGAATTAATTTTTAATTAAAAAAATAAGACCTGATATCAAAATAATGAAGTAAAAATAAAAATGAAAATTAAAAAATATAGCCACAATAATCTATTTTAGAATGATTAATAGTAAACTATTAAAAAATCCATTGATCATAATGTGTGGATAAAATCTAAGAAGGAGATATGAACTAATATTATAATAATTATGAATTGGAGATTATCCTATGCGTATTGATTGTAGAATCTTTGGAACAAAATTTATTTTTAGAAAAATAACGGAAATGGTTGTGTTTTTGAGAAATTTTCCTAGTCATTATTGTATGGGATATTCAAAAATTAAAGGTAATAATCCTTGATAAAACATTTATCCCATAATCCTTAAATGATACAAGTAGAATAATTTTTTCAATTTATATACATATAAAAAATAATTATTAATAAATAGATCTACAAGATTCCTTTTAGAATAGTGGATTTGATGAATACAAGTATATTGAATAGCCTGTGTGTTTTATTTAAGATAAATATGAAAATTGTGTATATAAATGGAACAAGTAAATATATGGGTTGAAACATACCACCAAAATGATCCTATTTTGTGCTGGATGAGTATCTGAGAGGCATTAAATTTTGAAGAGGAGAATTTTACAAGAATTATTACATAAATTATATCAACCATACATCACTCATTTGGATATTGTATATTGATGATATTATAATTTTCCTAAAGTGGAGATAGATCATGTGATGTGTTTTCCATAGAAATAAATATAATATATGAGAAATCCTTTTTTAAAGATGAATTCTTCATAGGTTTAAAAAATAACCAAATACTAGGTCATGTTTTTATATCTCAAGAAATGTTTTTAATAGTTACTAAAAATACTATGAAAATATGAATAATGTGATTTTAATACTATAATTTAACTATAAACAACATTGAGAAAAGATAATAAATGGAAATCTATCCATTTGAAGGAATTTATGAAACTAATTAGAAATATTTAGTATTCGAATTCATAAAGGATAATCATTTTTTATCATATAGATTAATAAAAATAAATATTATACAAAGGTGTTAGACTTGATAGAATTTAAGAGGATTGTGAGGTATATTAAAATTTCAGTACACTTTTTATTTCTATTTAATATTAATGTTTAGATAAAATTACAGGAAATTCGATATATTAATGGGGTTGATCATGTCGATGATTGAAAAACCACATTAAGAGTGGAAAACATCATTAGTAGATGATGTGTGTCATGAAATTCGGTGATGAAATCACTTTTCATATTGAAAACTATTGAGGATTATTATATTTAAATATAAAAGGACTCCACATAAATTATTTCAATAAAGAGACAAATTGAACACTTGCACATTATTGTTGAGTAACCATAGGTTATTGGTTTTCATAACCAATGTTCTATAAATGTTTCCATGAATCTATAGTAATATTCATAATTAAACTATATAGTTATCATATAAAATTTCTTAAAGGAGAATGTGGATAAAGGAACACTAAAAATAGAACTTCTTCCATCAAAGCAACATGATACAAATATTCTAAAAAATCATTCCCAATTGATATTTATTAAAAATTGATACAATATATGGGTGTAGAACCCATTCGTAAACATTAATTAGGTTTTTTGGAGACTACCTTATTTTTTACAATTTTTTACTTCATAAAAATAAGGAAAGTTTCACTATAGTGCGTCATATTATTAAGATTGATATTTTTAATCTATTTTTTAGATGAATTAAAAAACTAGTTAGAAAATAAATTTTAAATTTCATTAAATTGTTCTATTTTCAATTGGTATTACATGATGATTTTTTGTAGATATATTTTATATCAGTGTTAATATATTATATTATTGATACTAGACTAGATCACATATTCATGTATTTGACTTAATCTTAAAACATTTCTTTGAGAATAGTGACACCACCCCTTGTAATATATCATTTTTGTTTATTTTCAATTATAAAAAATGATGTTTTTTCAATTAATAAGTTTCTAATAAGAAAATATTGAATTTTTGTGAATGTTTATTATTTTATATAGAGACAAAACATTAAAGATGAGATGAAACTGAATTTTTTTGATAATATATAATAAATTAAAGGGGAGATATTTTTTGTCCCAAGGAGTATGATGTATTAATTTTTACCAATACATGTACTATGATTAAACATATTGGAGAAGCACATAATGTGGTTTAGATTGTTTTTGTGTTTATTTAATGTAACATAATATGTTTAATTTTTTGTTGATATTGTTAGTTAGTTATGTGGATTTCCAAATTTATGATCTAAATGAATCATAAATGTTCAAGTATATATAAGAACATATTTCAATGATAAATATTAAAATATGATTAATCAGATTATTAATAATAACAATAAGGATGATTAATAAGAATAACCCAAATATCATGAGAGCTTTTGTAGATTATAAATTTTCAATAAAATTTAATTTTTTGATTTTGTAGAATGCAATGTGGTAGTTTTTAAGGAGTGGGTAAAACTAGATTTTTTATCTTAAAGGTTGTCAACAGTATTGGATAATATTTTATAGCTATACTTGATTATTTAAATAATGAAGAAGGATGATTATCAATGACGATATTAGGTATATAATTTTGTATGTTTCAAATGTTTTGAATATTATAAATATTTCTAGTAATTCTAGAATATGGAGAATTTATTTAGATTATGAGGAGTATTTTGGGTGAGATTGGTGAGGAAATTTACTCTCTTTTTCTCTTGATAAAAATTTATATGCAACTATGTTTTTAAAAATAAAATAGTTCAATGATTCATCTATGTGGCTGAGGCATTTCGAAAACAATACAATGAGAAAGAATACTGAGGATACTTCTTTACAGTGTAGGTATAAGATCATATTCCTCTAATCTATTGGATACTTGTACATTATTTTTTGATCATTCCATAATAATATAATTGTTGTTCAATAATTATAACATATTAGTTCTTGATTGAGGTAGTTGGTTCTAGAGCTATATATTTTCAAGGATATACATTTTCCCATTGATCAACCACGTTAATGAAAAAATAATCTTCTTCTATATGGGTTAATAACCACACTAAAATGGGTACATAGTCACTATTTTTATTAATCAATACCATTAACATTTATTTTTTATTAATTTAATTTTTTAGTAGAGTGATATTGAGATAATTTTATGAAATAAGAATGATATTGACAATGTTGAGAAAAACCAATCATTCAATGGACATTCAACTCTTCTATTTTTTGATCACATAATTATGTGACCATAAGAGATTAATGAAGGTTAATAATTAGTATGATGAGGATTGTATCCTTTAGTTTTTCGAAAATTATTTTCATAAATTTTGATAATGGTTATACCAAACAATTCAGTTTGATATTCATTTTTATTTGAAGGTAATGTCTCACATGGTAATTATTCCTTTATTTTTTTCTCTAAATGCTGTATCTTCTGGGAGAAATAAGTATTATTTATCAATTTAAAAAATAACATTTCAATTTAATGTGATAGTATGTACCATTTATTAATATACTAGTGTGGGTGGTAAAGTCATAGATACATTGTTTTTCAAAATATAGGTTTTAATGTCATGGTATTTCTTTTCAAATCATCATATTTTTTGGGTATTTATTTTAATATTACTATTTTTAATAGAATTGAAATAGTGATTTTTTATTTTAGCAGTTTTAGAGTGTTTTTTTGGATATTGTTTTATGAAAGGGGAGTTATATTGTATATATTAATGTTAATTAATGGTGAGGTAGTAATAGATGATATATTACACGTTTTAAATCAAATTTACATATGGAACCCCTTTTCTATTAGTTCATTTAAAATAGATTATTATATGGGTGTTTAAATTCCATATGGATTTATATATGGTGATACATGTATAATTGTGTCTTGAGTTTTGGAGATGGTTATTTATAGATATGATAATTTATTCTAATCATTTAAATCATTACTGGTTTGTTTCATCTTATAAGGATTTGGTTGGTTTCGTTATACTATGTTTTAAAGGGTTACTGACATTTTTTCATTATTCAATTTTCTCAGTGTGAAACTAGTTTATCTAATATATGTTTTTAGTTGATTATTTTTATATGTTTAGTTTTTAAAACTACAGATTTGGTGGATGGTTCTATAAAGAATTGTATCGATTGGATGATTCCAATAATTGGATTTCTAATATATGGATTCTCCCCCCCATTATGGTGGTATTCTATTAATTGATATAGATAGATGTGATGATAAAATACATTTGATGAAACAATTCTGCATTAGTTTTTGGTAGCTCATAGTGGGAGTTTAGTATCCTTATATATTTATATGTATTTATATCCATTCAAACTCAATGGTTGGGGAATTTTGAGATAAGATTTTGAGTTTGTAACACCCCGCCCCTACCTCATTGTCTTGAGGAGGCGGTGAGGGTTACATGGGCTTAAGTGACGTTCCCAAGGCACCAAAGGTTGGAAATAAATACAGAGGGCTTTGAGAAACGTTTGGGGAACAATTTTCCATTGAGACAAAACCTACCAACCAAACTATCCACTATCAACAAACTACATTATGCATGTCAACAAAACAACCACCTCATACATTACCAAAAGGGAACTAAAATATTCCACAATACAACCCACAAACCAATAAAACCAACACAATATCAGTGTACTAAAAGGAAGACTAAACAAAAGACCCAAAATAAGCCAGGACACACTCCATGGCTCCACACCAAGCTCCACACTCTAAGAACCACCACATATCCCAAGCATCACCATGAAAAACTAGCAATGAGATGTTTTACCATTACCTGTATCTTGGAATATGACATATGCAAAATCACTAAAGTGCCAAAGTAGGGGGTGAGTACTAATACTCAGTAGGATTTCCCCAAATGACATCCCTACACATGCCACTAAGATAAAACTGTTAGAACATTTATATAAAGCATTTTATATAAAATAATCCCAAGTGAAACCAATACCATGAGCCAAACATACTCTTACCAAGACACCTCACCCAAACCAAGCATAGAAGGGAAATACAAACAATCATTCCATAATCCATCTAAAAATTTAACATTGCCACAAAAATTTACATCTTGCAAAGCAATGCACAACAAGACAACCAAAACTGTGGGACTTCTACCCATCCCGTTCACCCCATTCTCAACTAGTGGTTCTTCTCAACCACTTCCCATAATGGGGGTTCTTCCAACCACTATACATCAACTTTTATGGTGAGGCCTCCATCCCACTTCCACACAACCAACACAATCCATAGCACTCAACCAACCAACAAGCATAATGCACTAATGTCATACAATAAACACACAACCATTTTCAACACATTCCTATTCACTTCAATAAATAACCCATTTATTGAAAACACCCTTTAATTGTTTCCCATGAAAAACAAAATTTAAATTAATCAAATTTATTGAAAACCATTTTTCATCAACCATTTTTTTGATAATCAGCCACTAACGATTTTTAAATCAACATTTTAAAATCACATAATAGAGCCCCGTTAGCAATAACAACCCATTTTCCCCAAAATCCCCCAAATCATCACAAAATGGATTTCCAACAAGATTTTAAAATCATTACCATAATTAATTTCAAGAAAAAAATTTTAATTGAAACAAAATACCACCCATTCTAAACATGTGGAGCTGATGGATAAGACACATACCTTTATGGTTCTGGAAAAATCGACCCCCACGAAACTGCACCCCAATCTGGGCGAATGCTTCATGAAAACCGCTCTAGATATCCTTTCATAACATCCACAAGACTTAAAATAAACACCAAAGGCAGCCCTAACACTATATCTACAGGCAACGAACGCAGATCTAGAAAATAGAGAGAGAGAGAGGGAGATTAAGATCTAGAGGAAACCACAATGAAACCAAGAGAAGAGACATACCCGGGAGAAACCACCTTCTAAACCCCAAGAAACCCTTTAAATCACTTCCAAAATGAGTGGGATGGCACCTTCAACCTCAGAGAACCCAAAATCTTGAGTGAGGCTGAAGTGGGAGAAGATTAAGAGTGAAAAAGGTCAAGCCCGAAGGAGCCCGAATTTAAAAACCCTTCTTTTAAGTGGTCACAAGGTTTGACAAATAGTGCGCTAACCCGGTGCACACCACTTTCTAGAGAAGAGGGGTCCACACAGTTTCCTCTCATTGTTTGGGAAACCATGTTCAGGATGTGTGAAGCATTCTACCTCCCCGTACACGGTTTCCTGGAGAACCTGCACAGTTTCCCCTAACCGTGCTCCCTATGAAAAGCCGCCAAACTTATTCAAAACCATTCCAAACTCTCCCAACCTCTTCTCAAATCATCCCATGCACATGAAACACATAATAAAGCATAAAAAAGCTACATACCTCAAACCAGGGGTTCTACATACTCCCCTCATTGGAAATTCCGTCCTTGGAAAGTAGCGAACCCACCCCTTGTCGGAAGAACTCGAACCATTGCTCGACCATATCTTTCTCTAACTCCCATGTCTCCTATTGTATTTGGCCATGCTACTACAAAACCCATACGAGACCGATGCTTTTAACCCGAAATAATTTTTCTTTCCTATCCACAACCTGCACTAGTACATGCACCAATGAAGAATCCGATTCTAGCTCAACATGATCCCATCAAATAACATGGCATGGATCTTGCTGTTACTTTTTCAACTACGACACATGAAACACATTTTTCACCGCACTGAACCTAGGTAGAAAATCCAAATGATAAGGCACCTCACTATCCTACTCAAGAACCTCAAAAGGTCCAATATACCTTGGAGATAACTTTCCATGCTTGCCAAACCAACTATGTCCCATCCCAGGAGAGATCCTTAAGAAAACATGATCACTCACCTTGAACGACAACGACCGTCAACGATGATATGCATATGATTTTCACAACTCTGATCTGTCTCCATTATCTTCCTGATTAACATGATTCTCTCTATAGTCTCTTGGACAAGGCTCGACCCAACCATCAAGGAACCACCTATTTCCACCCAGCATAGTGGTGATTGATATGGCCAACTATACAACGCTTCAAAAGGAGCAATATGTATGGATTCCTGATAACTGTTATTCTACGAGAACTCAACCAATGACAAGTGCTTATCCCAAGAACCACCAAAATTCATGACACAGGCCCAAAACATATCCCCCAAAGTTTGTATATTCCTCATGGATTGACCATCCATTTGAGGGTGATACGCCGTACTCATGGTCAACATAATTCCAATAGTTTTCTGTAAGGATTTCCTGAAATGAGATGTAATCCTCAGATCTCTATTAGATAGGATCGAAAATGGAACACCATGCCTCTTTACCTCCTCCCGAATATTGATTTTGGATATATCCTCCACCATATGAGATTCACGAATTGGAATGAAATGGGGTGACTTCGTTAGTTGTTCCACTATCACACAAATGGAATTTTGATTTCTGACTATTCTTGGGAGACCTATGAAAAAATCCATCTCTATTTGCTCCCAATTCCAAATAGGGATTGGTAAAGACTGCAACATTATTACTAGCCTTTGATGATCTACATTGACCAGTGGGAAAGTCAAGCATCTCGAAACAAACTTAGACACTCTTCGTTTAATAACAGACCACCAGAAATGTGCTTTAAAATCATTAAACATTTTCTGAATTCCAGGATTAATAGACCACCTAGAATGATGATAAGTAATTAAAAGATCCTCCTGACAAGAAACTGGTACAACCATCCGATTCTGAAAACACAAAACTGAATCTCTTTTCAATTACCAACCCATAATGGTCTTCCCACCATTGAGTTTCACCCACATGGTAACACACTCAGAATCATCTATATAAGCCTCTTTAACCAGGTCAACCATGTCAGGAATAAAAAAAACTAGAAATAATTCTGCTATATCGCCATGGTCCTCACATTTAAACTGCATGTAACCTATAACCCACATCAACTGCCACTGGTCTGATGCATGTTTCACCACCTGAGCATATGATTTTCTACATAATGCGTCCTCCACCAAATTTCTCTTTCCTGATGTGTAAATCAATTCAAAATAAAAAATCTGGAGATATTACATCTCTCTTTTTGGCCTCAAGTTCTAATACATTCGTGAGAAAATTATCTTCATGCTCTTATGATCTTTATATATAGTGAATTTCTCACCAAAGAGATAATGACTCCACACATTCAAATCATGGACCACTACTACCAATTCCAAATCCTACGTTGGGTAGCTCTTCTCATAAACCCTTAAATGTGGTGATCCATACGAAACCACATGATTCCCATTCTTGAGAACGCATCCCAAACCTGATCCCAATACATCGCAATACACCACCTACCTTTTCCCTAGATATAGCAAAACAAAGATTGTTACTGATGTAAGGAGACCCTTTAGCTGGTCAAAACACTACGGAAACTATTCATTCCCATGGAATAGAACATTCTTTCAGGTCAAATCTTTAATCGGTGAAGCCAAACGTGAAAAATCATGATCAAAACACCAATAATACTCAGCTAGAGTGAGGAAACACCATATCTCAAAAACATTATTTGGAAGTTTCTATGAGATAATAGCCTCTATCTTCTCCAGATCCACTGAAACACCCCTTTCAAAAATCACATGGCCATGAAAATGGACTTCTTGTATCCAAAAGTCACACTTTTACAATTTGGCATAGAACCGATGATCCCTCAAGATCCCTAACACAATCATCATGTGTTTCTCATGCTCTACCCTTGTTCTCAAAAACACTAGTATATCATAAAAAAACACCACCACAAATGAATCCAGATATCTCTGAAATATATGATTCATCAATGGAATTAACTCCACTGGAGGATTCACTAGACCAAAGGGCATAACCACATATTCATTATCGCCATATCGACATCTGAAAGTTGTTTTAGGAATATCGCCCTTCCTCACCCGCAAATAATGATATCCCGACCTCAGGTCGAGCTTGGAGAAAAAATGGGCTCCCATCAACCGGTCGAACAAATAATAAATTCATTGATGTGGATATATGTTCTTTATAAAAACTTGGTTAAGTCTATGATAATATACACAGATCCTCGAAGTTCAATCCGCCTTTTTCACAAACAGCACCGGCGCTGCCCACTGTGATGTGCAAGGACGGATAAACCCTTTGTTTTCTAACTCTTCTAACTGGTCTTTCAATTCTCAAAATTTAGCTTCTGCCATCCGATAAGACAGAGTGAGATAGGACTGGTCCCCGGAAGTAGATCAATCGCAAACTCCACTTCTCTTATGGGAGGTAACCCAAGGAATTATTCGGAAAAAATATCAATGAACTGATCCTCCACTTCTGGAAGAACACTCTACTCAACACCCTCTAAAGAATCCAACGACAAAACCTCCAACTGATTCGATAATGTTCCCACAAATCATGCCAACAAACATGTTGCACCCTGCCTTTCATGCCTCTCTCTTCTAAAGAGATGTTTAATGGCATCGTGTGTTGTAAAATCCACTGTTCTCGCATTATAGTCGATGTGGGCCTCAAACAAAACTAGACAATCCATTCCCAGGATTTCATCATACCCATCCATCTCACACATTGAGAAATTCCACATTATCTCATCCTTACCCACAGCGATACAACATGCTCAACACAGGAAGGCTCGATACTCTGTTCGACCCAGAGGTGTTTTAAGTTTCAAAACCAAAGGCATCATTTCTACCCTTAAACCCAGCAACTCATCCACATGTGAAAAAATAAATGAGTGTGAATCACCTGAATCAAATGGAACGTGAATAAAGGTATAATTAAAAAGAATAGTACCTCGCACCATGGATGGTACAGAATGATCATCCACCACATTGTTCTCAGCACAAAACAATGCCTTGGTTTCCAAACTCTGCTCTTTATTTCCCTGATGTGGAGTTGTGGTATTCTGAGAATCACTATGACTAACTTTTCTCTGCTGATGATAGGTATGTCGTTGTCCCCGTCCTGTCAAAGCATACACATCTATGATCACTGATGAGTGTCATGCGCACCCGACCTCAGATCATTCCTACATTAGCGCTGACGATGCCCCATCAGCTTGTAATTGGGATATGATCGAGGTTGTGTCACATAGTCCCTCTTGATGTATGCAATATAGCCACAATGAAAACATCCTATCTTGCTCTGGGGATTCAGAAGAACATTTATCGATACTGTCATCAGATTATGTGCCATACTGCCGCCCTGGGAATAAGTATCCCTCCTCTTCATGAACCCAGTGTTAGAGTTCTAACTATTCCCCATGGGTACCACCGTGCTTCCTCCGCCTGAAGCTCTCAACAGATCCTGCTCAGCCACCAATGCTCAATTCACCATCTTTGTGTAATCACTGATACACAACACTGTTATTTTTGAACGAATCTCTTTCTGTGACCCCGCTTCAATGATCCTTGCCTTCAACGACATGATACTCACCACCTCGGGTGAAAACCACACTAAGCTCATAAACATAGCTTCACACTCCATCACAGACATATTCTCTTGCTACAGACTGAAGAAATCAGTTGCATGCTGAATTCTGAACGTATGTGGGCATGATTGTTTATTAAACAATTCCTCAAAGCCTTCCTACATCATACCATAGTCTATTATTGGTATCATTACCAAATCCCAACACTGGAGAGCAAGATCATCTAGCTTATATGTTTCTACCTTTACATTCAGCTCTACCACAATCCCCAAGAATTTGAAAATTTATTCATTCTGGACAACCACACCTCTTCTCTTTCCAATTACAAATCACCCCTAAAGACGGGTGGATCCTGCTTTAGCCGCGTAATCAACATGCTTTGGCTCTTTTTCTCTATTCACACTTCCCACAACATGGAATTATTGCACAATGCTCTGGACTAATTGATGGTTCTCCTGGGGCTTAGGTGAAACCACGTTCTCATCGACCACATCGGGTGAGTCTCTACAATGCCAACCCAGTGCCATTTCTATAAACAAAAAACAAACAACCATTAGTCTTCCTTTCGTAGACATCATGAATTGTCATTTCAAATCTCATTATACAATAATATCACAATGAGGCTTTACACCTTTCCACTTTTCCCATGTTTCACCATTTTTTAACACCAAACCATTTTCAAAATACCAAATGTATTCACATTACAATTTCACACTTTTGAAAAACCATTTCTCAATTAAGCCCATAAATCATTATGCCTAATGAAATGTGCATCCTAGAGGGAAGTCATTTCTACCATATATGTCACGCACATCTAATTCACTACACCCACATCAATGAGATTGTGAATGCCTATAAGTGTCTCCAAAACACATATGTACTCAAGTCCCTGGTAACATGACAATTCGAATATAAGGGTTAACTACGTTATTTTATGATATATAGTCCATGTTCCGATAATCCTACACCTTGATACAACCCCAACTAATGGAATAGTCCAAGAACGAATGACAACACCAAGAATAATGATCAACACCAAGAATCGAACAATGACTCTCACTTCAAAGCTAAGGACCGAACAAAATGATACCACTTGTAACACCCTGCCCCTAAATCACTGTCTTGAGGAGGCGGTGAGGGTTAATTGGCCTTAAATGACATTCCCACGGCGCCAATGGCTGGTAATAAATGTTGAGGGCTTTAGGAAACGATTGGGGAATGATTTTTCCCTTGAGACAAAACCAACCAACCAAATGATCCACTATCAACGAACTACATGATGCATGTTAACAAAACAACCACCTCTTTCATTACCAAAAGGGAACTACACTATTCCACAATACAACCCACTAACAAATACAACCAACACAATATCAGAGTACTATTCAGAAGACAAAAAAATGACCCAAAATAATCCAAGACACACTCCACGTCTCTACACCAAGCTCCATTTACCAAGCACCACCACATATTCCAAGCATCACCACGAACCACTAACACTGAGATGTTTTACCTGAACCTCTATCCCGGAATTTGACATCTGCAAAAGAACCAATGTGCCAAATCATGGGGTGAGTACTAATACTGAGTAGGTTTTCCCCAAATCACTTCCATACAAACACCACTAGGATAAAATTGCTAGCACATTTTTATAAATCAATTTATATAAAATAATCACAAGTGAAACCAATACCATGAGACAAACATACTCTTACCAAGCCATCTCACCAAAACCAAGCACCCGAGGGAGAGCCAAACAATCATTCCAAAAGACATATCACCATTTAACATTAGCACAACAATTTCCATCTTCCAAATCAATGGAAAATATGACAACCAAAATGGTGGGACTTCCCCCCATCCCGTTCACCCAATTCTCAACTAGCGGTACTTCTCGATCACTACCAATAATATTGGTTCTTCAGACCACTATCCATCAACATTTATATTGAGACTACCCACCCACTTTCACACAACCAACACAAGCCATGACACTCAACCATCCAACAAGCACAAAGCACCAAAGCTGTACAATAAGCACACATCTATTTTCAACACATTTAAATTCACTTAAATAAATAGACCATTTATTGAAAACAAACATTAATTTTTTCCATGCCAACAATCATTTCAATTAATCTTCTGCATTGAAAAACATTTTTCCTCAACCATTTTTTTGATAGTCAGAAATTAAAGATTTTAAAATCAACATTTTAAAATCACGTAATAAATCCCTTTTACCAATAATATCCAATTTTCCCAAAAATACCCCAAATCATCAACAAATTGATTTCAAACAAGATTGGCACATCATTATCACAATTAATTTCAAGAAAAAAAATTAATTTTAACCAAAAACCGCCCATTCTAACCAAGTGGAGTTGGGAGAGAATCCACCTACCTTTAGGGTTCTGGTGAAATCGTCCCACAAGAAACCGCACTCCAATCCAGGAAAAAGCTTCATGATAACTGCTCTAGATCACCTTCCATGTCATCCAAAATCCTTAAAATCAACTCCCAAGGAAACCCCAACATTAGATCTACATGAAACAGATATAGATCTAAATAACCGAGAGTGGGATGGATATGATGATCTAGAGGAAATAACAAATAAACAAAGAGGAGAGACTTACCTGGGAGAAACCACCTTCAAAACGCAATGAAACCCCTTTGATTAACTTCTAAAATGAGTGGGAGATAACCTTAAACCTCTGAGAACCCAAAATAATGAGTGATAAATGAGTGAGAGAAGATTGGGAGTGAAAAAGGTCAATCTCGAAAGAGCTCGAATTTAAAAACCCTTCCTTTAAGTGGTCGCACAGTTAATCTGCACGGTTTGACAAACCGTGCGCTAACCGTGCGCATGCAACTGTCTCGAGAGGAGGGGTCTGCATGGTTTCCTCAAACATTTTGGTAAACCGTGCGCATTCCATATAAAGCATACTACCTCCCCCTTCACAGTTTCTTGGAGAACCCACACAGTTTCCCCTGACCGTGCTCAAAATGTGCTGCATATGAAAAGGATCCAAACTTATTCAAAACCATTCCAAACTCTCTCAACCTCTTCTCAACTAATCCCATGGACTCTAAACACATAAAAAAATCACACAAAAGGCTACATACCTCAATTTAGGGGTGTTATAGAGTTCCAATTATTCTCAAAGGATAAATAGAGGGTGTTTAATCAATTATCCTACATTGTTTTTACAATTATAACTCAAATATGTAATGATATAAATTGATAAATTCCTAGTCTATTTGTGTGATATAATATCACTCAATTAAATAGTTATGTTAATCATTAAAAGATAATGAATATAATGGTATTGAGTATGACATGGAAATTAGTTCATGGTTTTACAATCATTAGTTTCTATCCTGTGAAGACCCTTGAGGTACCTACCAAAAACCATTTTTGAATTCTATAGCCTCACACAATAAGTATAATATTTTTTCATGAAAAAATTAGAACTAAATGATAAAATTGTGGTGGTTTACCCATAATTCTCTCAATAATATTGTAGTACGGAAAACCCTGGCGTGTGAGTTCCTTGAGTATGGAAACTCTTTCAATTATAACCACAAAAATAATTTACTCATGACTATTATTAATAATAGTGGATGTATATAAACTTTCTTTTATTCCAATCTACCAAAATAAATTTCCTCCCATATGAAACAACAAACCATGAATTTTATATTATTATATAGAGAGATATATTTAGATCTTTAATAACTATACACACTTCTTGATATATGTTTGACATGATATTAAATCTATATTGATGTAAAAATTGAGTATCTCATTTCACATTCTATATATGTTTGTGTGATTATAATTATGTTTCCATAATGTTTTTAGGCATAGAATATGCAATTGGCAACACTTTAAACTATTGTTTTTCATTGTTTTCCACATATGAAAATAAACTAATTGATGGAAAGATCCCCAAAAAAATAAATGAGATGATTTTTTTGACATATAATTTATAATTTATTAATATAGACAATAATTATCACTTCTTTAAATTATTTATTCATCATTGATTAAGCTATCTAGTCTTTTCATACCATCATTCTAACTATTTTTCTCAAGATATAATCCCTTAATTGGTATAGAAACATTCTCCATGGATAATAAAATTTCACAATTGAAAATATGTGTTCTAAAGTAGAGGATCTAAACAACTAACATAATCAACCATTTTTCACAATGATAATTTATCCACACATGATGAATATATCATATTCTATATCTGGACAGAGTTGATGAGGAAAAAATATCCCCATTATTTAGTTAATTCAAGAAAAAGTTCTTTCTTATGGTTGTGTGAATTCCATTGAGTGGATTTTCATAGGCACAAAAATGTATTACCCTGTAAACTATATACTCATTATTATATTTTTAGTTTGGAGAATGGGTTAGTGCATAAAGTCGATTAGGAAATATCATAATCCATAGAGATTCTTTTATGAGATAATAAAAAAATAATAATAATATTTACTTAACATGCTATAAACTCACGAATAATTTTAATATAATTTATTAAATAAATAAAGGAATATTTCATTAAATGATTTTAAATTTATAATTCCCACCATACATATTACTCGATTTTTCAATTGTTCTCAGTTTTTATCAAACCATGAATATGTTCAATTTAATAAAATAAGTAATATGGGAAAAATTATTTGTTCAATAAATAATTAATTATTATATTTACTAAAATTGAATATATTTAATTATTTAATATTCATGCAAAAGAAATATTATTATATTTTACCTTCTGAATAAAATTGACATAAATAATTATAATATATTTATAGATATTATTTATTACAATAGGAGTAAATATTTTTTACATATTAAACCCATGTATATATTATTTTGAATAACTTTTGAATTTATTTATGTGACCAACTAAACCTAAATAATTATTAAAAAACTATAATGGAATATTATTTACTCAAAATAATATATTCAAAGAAAATTTCTCTAAAAATCATGATAAACATAGTTTGTGACCCTCCATGACTCATTTTGCAGTGGAATTTAGTGAAGTATTATATAGTTCAACATTAGTATCTTTCAATAATTCAAGGCCCCCTAAGAAAAATAAGATAACATTATAATCAACAAAACCTTTTATCGATTCTCATAGTGGAATATTTTCTCTTTTCCTTGACATATCTCTAATAAGGACTTATACATTGTCTCATCAGTCTATATGAATGATTTATCTTCCATGATCACTTATAAATGAATAACTGGATATCATACCATTTCCATGTACATCTAAAACAATAATATTTTAGTAAAAAACCCATATATATCTACTTACATAGAAGAACATAAGGGATAGATACCTTTATTATTTATTCATTAATTTCATATCAGTCATATCATAAACAATATATCCTACTTCCCCAAGAGTATATTTCAATATGGTTTTAATGTATACATAAAAGTATATGACTCATGATATTCATTAATAATAATTTTAAGATGATGAGTGATTACAAAAAATCATTGATAAACCCACAAATAGTAATATGCATGGAGAAATATAATAGGTTGTTTTCCATTGATCAGGTATATTTTCATAACCTAGTATCTTGAATTTTACCAAGTGAAAACGTCATGAGAAGTGGTTTCAATGTCTTATGATCCCCATAAAATATATAACTACCATATATATGTCCCATAAAATAGATTTATTCTAGTCCAAGAACATTGATTTAGAAATATTATCATATCACTTCAATATTCAAATTATATTGGTGAACTATTATAAAATTTCAATTTTGTATCAACTCATATATCATTATAACATTAATTTTATGCAGAACAATTTTCTTCATAGGATATTATATTTATTAATATTTATGTTAATGTGTACACAATTTATTAAATTTACAAAGTAGTTTTATATATGGTACGAACCCAAATAGAATCCAACTTGTATTAGATCCATCTATTCACTAAATTGGTTAGCCTCACATGATATACATTCCCCTACTAATGTTTGTTTATAATTTTTGTACCTAATCTATTCCAGAGATTATTCACCTTAATATAAATTAATCTATTATAGAAATTCCCTAAAGAGGTTGTATCATTGAGTATATACATGTTTCCTTCCTTAATCAATCATATTGTAGATAATATTATTGTGAAAATATTAATATACTATGTTAATATGTTATTATCTTCCTTCAACTCCAAAATCGTGAGAAAAAAATTTCTTAATCCACTTATTATATATTATTAGAATATAGAACATGCTCATTCTTTATAATTATCGAAACCAATGGATTTATTATGCTTCCTATTTTATATATCAAGAGCCTTATTAAATTACTTGATTAATTTGATATAAAATATGACTAGTTTTGTATACCCAAAATAACTAGTATCTTTATTTCAATAAGAAGTAGGTAAATATTAAATTTTAGTTTCATTATGAATATTCATTAGTTTTGATTTATAGACATAATAATATATCTGATTGACATTTATATTTTCTATCTATGATTTACACATAATAAAAATAAAACATTCAAAGATATCATTACAATATAGATAAAATTATAAATTACTATTTGGAATATAATATTTATTCATGACAAGAATATTTTTATATGGTTTTACACATCACCTAGGAGACATTAAATTCCATGTGTCATAAGCAACAAATATATTTTTAATTGTTCCATGATTTATTTTTTAATACCATTTCATCCTTTTTTCTTTGAATTAATCTAAGAAACCCTACATATCCATGTCTATAAATATTCTTTCCATAAATCTATGTTTCTACCTATGCCATTATGGGTGAAATTCCTTCTATATTAATTCAAAATAAGATTAATAATAGGTTTTCCATATGTTATCAACTAATATATCTAGAAAAATATTAGATCTAAAATTATCCTCTTATACGCACATAGAAAATATTCATTCCAAATAAATATTATGAATTTATGGAAGGTCTCAATGAATGGTTTAATTGGAATTAATTTCATCATAAATACAACGAATATGGGGTTCTCATAGATTATATCCGCACATAGCTTGAATATTATAACCAATTAATCTTTATTAGTGTCATTTTTACTATAAATTTTTAGACTCTATTGACTACCCACCATTGGATTTAAGTAAATTTGTTAAAAATCCAAAATATTAAATGACATTTTCATACATGAAATCCATTTATAAATTCGTATAAACTCATTTTAGAAAAATCTGATTCCCTGGAACCAAAAATAATAATTAGTTTTTATTACCATACCTATATATAATGAGTTATAAATTATATACACATTCCATTATAAAGTATATATTTCTTCATCCACTGTCTAAAGGGTATTTTCTATATATATTTTTCATATCAAAGGATTATAGAAGTTATCAGCCTATAATGCGAACCGAAAGACACTATGAAATTTGTCTCAAATATATGGTTAGTGGTCTAGATAGATCATACATGCGAAATCATATTTATATTCAACTATCTGGTGACGGGGGCTCACAATACTTGTTACTTATACCCCTTATGATCCCAATGGTGATCTCTGGTTTGTGATATCATGAGGATAAACCATCTAGAAGGAACAAAACTTGTTTCAAGTGTCATTTGTTGTTTATATATAGGGACATGTTTATTGGACTCATGATTTGAGATCAATATCAATGTGTTCCATTTGATCATGTACATTGATGTAAGGAAAAACATATGACAGTGAAGTCATGGTGAGGTATCTTGTGTTGGGTTTTTTATTAGTTGTATGTAATTAGTTTAGAATTCAAGATAGAATTTTTCAATTCCTATTTAAGGAATTCATATCTTAGTACTGGTTGATCAGGATGGTAATACCTTCATAACTTCATTTCCATGGTAGGATAAAGTAATTACATCAAGTTAGGTCAATAAATAATAATTTAAAAAATGGTGAAAAAATAATTGTACATCTTTTTTTGATCTATAAGGTAATAAAGAGATTATAATACATAGTACATATTCATAGGATGAATTTCATTTCTATAAATATTTATTCTCTATTTAGGGGACGTAATGGTTTTATTTACTCCGTTATTGGTTTGTGAATAGTATTTTCTTATAAAACGATATGGGAAGAGGATAACATATAATAGTTTATTGAAGATTATACAATATTCTGGTTAATTGGAATGTTTGGCACGATTGGACCCCTGACAATTTAGAGAGTTTTCCTAGTTATCAATCTTTGATGAATAAATAAATTCATTATTATTTTTTATAGAATAATTAGGATCAATAGATTTATTAATTTTTTTACATGGGATTATGTAGATACAAAAAAAATTATTATACGAATGATTTTCATAATATTCAAGGTTTGTATAATATTAATGGGATTTATGAGCTGAGTTAATGAATCGGGTTTTATCATGTAACATATTTGTAACATTACATGTAGGTGTTAAAATATAGATATTATTTATAACACATTTAGTTCTTTATAACTATTTATTAATTTCTTGTTTAATAGAATTTTTAATTTTAGTGGCCAGGAAAATCATAATAGTTATTTTGGAATCCCAATGTACATGTATGGTAGTGGAATTCATTCGATGCAGTATTCATACAAATGTGATGATAACCTATATATCTTTCTTCCTTATAGAGATAGAGACACTTTCTGAGAACCAATCCATTAATTCATTCAACATATCGAATGGATCTGTGTGAGGTTATTATTGAAACAGATAAGGATTTGTTTTTACATGGTGTTAGCACTCGAAATTCAATGGACAATAAGAATATAGATTCTTTGAGAATGTGTATATGATCTACAGGGGATCATTTTTTTATCCTTACAGAAATGGTCTCTGCTGACTAGATGTAGTCCAGTAAACCATTGAATCGAATGAGGTAATAATTTATTTAATATATATTCATTTAATAATTCATCTAATATCCTCGATCAATTAATTTTGATCATATCACTAGATACAACATGATTCATTTCTTCGATGATTAAAATATTCAAATCCATAACCCACTTTTTTCCGCTTCGTGATCCAATAATGAAAATTTGTTTCAATGTTATCTTAAGAATTTTTCCTGCTAGTAGAAATTTATTATTATTTAAATTTATATAGAGGGTTTGAAATATATTCCAGTAGATCTTATCATGTTTTTATCTATGTTATGATGACCAGGTTTCAGTCATCTGGAAAAAATTGGATGTTTCAAAAGTAGTTGTGTCTCAGCAATTATTCTCCTTCAGGACATATTTATTATTAATGAGTTTTGAATATAGTTTGAAAAACATAATATAATTGATCATAGAATGTATAACTATGTGGTGAATATTTTTATATGAATGATTAATTTTGGACATGATGACAAAAAATGAATTGGTTAATTGAAATGGATTACATTAATGAAAAAATATTAAAAAACTCAATGAAATTTTAATTTAAAAATTGAAAACCATCATTAGACTTTGATGACACCCAGGTGTTCGAGGTTCTATCAGCTATAGATGTGGGTTCCTCCTACTATTAAGGTGTTATTATCCTAAATCTGGGTAAGATTAAATTAGGTAGGAATAAAATGATTTTCCATATATATCTTATTACCACATCATAGTTAGCATTAATTAAATTTTATTTTTGATTATAGATTATTGGAATTTAGTCAATATATCAAGGAGTTGGGAGTAAATGTGGTTGGAAAATCAAGTGACAATCTTGATATCTCTGATTATTTTTTTGTCTAAATCTTATTGACTATGAACAAAGGATTCAAAGATCATTTTCACTATAATACTCAAGTGACAAAGTAATTTGATTCTAGTACATCAGATTTCAATAAGTCTATAAAATAGTAGGAGAAATTTAATGATTTAATTAATAATTAATTTCTAAATCAATAATATAGTTAAAATTAATAATCTACATGATTTTTTATAATGTAAGATAAATAATTCCACAAGTATAGTAAGATAATTTTATAAAATGGAAAATAAAAAAAATGGAATGAGACTCCAACAAGTTGTAAAAGCACAATTGAAAAGTAAAAAAATATAAAAAATTCACAGTTCTATAGTACCCAATCCATATTGATCCCCATAAAGAAGTGAGGGTGATAAAAATGATTATAGTAGGCTCATGCATGATTCATATGATGTTTATTTCCAAATCTTATCATCAAAATATTAAGTGTGTTGTGGATACAAAATCAAGACATGGATTCATTTACATGTTGTCTCATATCTGAGTACCTTCTAAAGAGAAATTTATGTATTATATGATGTAATTTGATTACACTGAATATATATAAATTGAAATATGTTTCATGATCATTCTATATATACCATTATCAAACAATTTTCACATATTTTCTTTGTTTATTGACATTACAAATTGAAAAAATGTGCATAAAAAATTAATTACCTTTTGGGTAATCTTAGTCCTGAATTAATGACATAGAAATTTTTAATGAATAATTATTATGGAGAAATATTGAAAGAGACGGTGAAAATTCCAATGGGAAGAGGTATTCTAACGAATCCTTCATAGATTACATCAAAGAAAGGGGTATTAAAAATCTTTTTATTTTCTCAAAATATCATGAACTAAATCCATGGAATTCTAAACATAATGAATTACATTTCATAATAAACTAATTGATTCTTCGTAACATATTTTAATCAATAATATTAAATGGATCTATTATAATTTTTGGGAAATAATTAAAATATGCCAATTATATTTATGTATTTAAATAAATCATACATGTATAGAAACGTCATTATAAGTAAGGTGTGTTCTCCAAAAATATAAAAAACGGTGGTTCATATATCATCAGTGAGAAGAGAAAAACTTCAATATATCCATGTTTGTTGATTCTGGTTGAACATTTATGATTATTAAAAAAATTATCTCATATATCCATTGGACATAAGGATGTGTTATTCCAGTTTAAGAATTATTGTTATTTATGCTCTCTAAAACTCAATAAATAGTATAGTGATATATGAATAATTAGCAATACCCAATGAATATAAAATATAATACTAATATACACAGTTGTGGGAAGATAATAATTATTCTAGAAACATTAATTATTTTTCAATTATGTTCTAATTATTATTTTATACATTTATGAGTTAAAGACCACATGAATTTTTTATATACTAATTAACATGTTTTTGGAAAGAGAATCCATACAAAATAAATTTACTCCACAATTCTGAAGGAATTTGATAAAATAGTGGGCATGAACTATACCATGAGTAATCGTGTGTAAAATATTCTCCATAATATTCGAATGTGTTTAAGGAATTATAAACTGAGGCATGGTATATGAAAGCTCATAATATCTCAGTTTCATTGGGCCAATTTTTCAAATTATATCTAGAACAACCATTCATAGATCATTATAATGCTATATAAATTAATTACAAAATTCGCATTTCCCTATTCGCATCATAGCTATGATATTAATAAAGATGATCTATGATGATTCTTACATGTTAATAATGATCAAAAAAAATTATCATCAAGTAATTCCTTAATGAACATTTCCTTAAATAGATCAGATCTATGAGTTATGTAAATGAAGTATTGGTGATGATCCATATATTCATTATAGAAACTTCCATTATTTTAATGAATTTCATCACAAATGACTACGTTATCCCATAACTGTATTCCTACTATAATGAAAAATTGATATCTTATGATTTTTAGTATAATGAAAATAAATTATGTCACTATAACATGTATTTGGATGAAATATTTTTGTTATGGATATAATTAAACCCGCTTAAATAATAAAAAAGTAAATCTAATGTAATTGTCCAAAAAGATTAAATGAATATTAAGAAAATCACTTCAATAGATTATTTTTAATAAAGTAATATTCTGTAATTATATAAAATGGTTAGTATATCTACTTGAGATAGTGGGATGATAATTCCTTTGGGTTAAGTTAGTGAAAAATATTCTCAAGAAGTTGGAATTGGAAAAAATTCAATAATAGTATACAAAGAAGAATGGTATAGAGATATATATTTCATAGGAAGAATGTAACCATACATACAGTTTTATAATCACCACAACTAGTTATACATTATTCGTTGAGAATAATAATTCGTCAATGTAAGTATCATATTATAATATCATTTTGAATTTAAAAATTTATTCCATTTATCATTGTGTATGGGATTATTAATTTAAATATAGTAGTGGGTATTCAAGTAATATTATAAATGGATGGCACATGTGTGGTCTGAAAAAGGCTTGACTAGTAATACCAAGATGTTACCCCCAAATTCAATAGAACGTTTCTTATCATAGATAAATTTAATAAAAAATTTATTGAGAATTGTATTTCAATACCAAAAATCATGGAAGATGTCTATACGATGCAACCAAAAAGGACTAGTGACACCATTAAATTAAAAAAAATGTTAAAAGATTCTAAAATCTATTTTTGGCTTAAAATAGACAACATGGTCATTTAATATTCATTTGAAATGAATATTTTCCATCTATTTACAACGAGTTAATTGGAACACTAGTTATTCCATGGGAAATATTTTTATAACATATGTAAAAAAGAAATTGGACTTATAGTCAGTTAAGATCGAATAAAAAGAAATACTTCTAAGATTGAATTAAATTTGTAACCAATCTTATAGGGAACATGATCTACTAGGGTAGATATAATGTTTTGTATGAAGAGGTCAATGATACATATTCACACAAGGTATCGGAAAAAAAAGTTGAAACAATTTGATATTGAGTTGTTACCAATGTAACATGTCATAAATATCTGAAATAGAAAATTTATTTTCATAAAAGAATATTTATTTACTGAGTTTAATTCCATATGCATCTATGATAGATCAATAACATTTTCCATTTTATGTAATAAAATTTATGTTGTGAATATACACATTATGTCTACAAAATATCATTTATATTTGGGAAAACTACAAGGGATGTAGTCAAAAAAATCTAGTAATGCTAATGATATAAAAACGGCATATAATTAGTTTGGGGAGAAGGAAATGATACTAGTTTTAGGGGATATAAAATTGTCTTCAATTATATTAATAATATCATATATTTATTTTATGATATAGAAATTAGTGAGAGAAGATCTAACTATCTAGTGGTAGACATATCAAAAAGTAATGATTTTGTTCTAGCGTATAAGTTAGTTAATTGATAAGTGAAAAATATGAAACTATTTTTTATAGTTCATTGATACTAACCTAGTATTTATACTTTTATCATGATGATTTATAGGTCTAGAAAAAATATTCCATTCCATATAGGCCTATGGAAAACCAATATATATAAACACACAATAGATGCATCTAATTAATTATAACGATTAATGTAGAAGTTCATGATAAATCCACTGAGATGGTGATATTATTTTTATTATATATTAATAAGGATTAATTTAATTATTTTGAAGAAATATGTGTGAGAAAATTGGTATGAATTATTTTGAAAAACAGAAATAAAAACTAAGAAGATTGATTGATTGGTTATAAAAATGATTTTGAAATCCTGATAGGGTTTTGTAATTTCAAGGCGTAGTTGAAATTGGATTTCTAAAAATAATCTTGTTAATTTTGGATTTGTGTTGGAGACCAAATGTGGAAGTTCCAAGGGCCCGGGTGTCCCCTCCTTGAAGAGGCAATACTTAATATTCCTTGGTCCAGTATTTTAGGCTTTTTCTAGGTCATGTATCTCTCTATAAAATATTTAAACCCGATTTCTATGAAAAAAATATCAATGCATCCTTTATGTTTTTTATTTTCAAAATTTTTAAGATCCTTTTATATTCAAATATCAATGGCCATGATAAAATAAAAATAAAGGGATTATAATTTTATTAAATAATTGAATCAAATAAAATACATAAATAAAATAAAATAAAATTTGTTCGACCCACGTCCCCCCTTAAATTAGATAACCACAAAATAAGATTAGTTTACCTAATCATTCAACCAATGAAAGGAATAAAGTGAAGGATAAAATAAAGTTAAATTATAAGTAAAAAAATAGGTGATCTCGTTTAGGGCCTTGTATAATGCATCATCATTCATCTAGATATTATATCAAGATCATCCAATAGAAGTTGGCAAGAATTCCATTTATAGGATTCACATGGGATCTTGTATTAATGAGGATCATAAATCATTAGTCTGAAGGTGCTCTTTTGTGGGACCCATTTCATAGATTATATCAAATATTAAAGTTTCACTGAATCTGGGCACTTAAATCTCATCATGTTATTTTACATGTCGTGTTATGTGTTTAACAACATGTGGTTCCCTGACATATTTTATTGACTTTGGAACTATTCCATACCTTAAAAAATTAAATTATAACATGATGTGTAACTATTTACACATCATTTAATGTTATTTTTCTTTTTTGGAACTTCTTTATTTTGGGGTTCTTCAATTCTATGCCTTAGAAGTTCTCTATGATTGTCCTAAAAAACCCGGTCCAAAATTTACCTCTTTTTACACCTTTTCCAAGATTTTCTATACCCTTCTATAAAACATAAAACATAAAAAAATATTAAAAAAATTTGCATGAGTAATAAAAAATATTGAAATCTAGTTATTATAGCACCATAAAAGGTATACACGAAAAATATATATCAATGGAAATTCCTTATAGTCACTATCCATGATGTCATGTATAGAGAGGGGGAAAAGGGTATCAACCTGGGTTTATATCTCATGATATGTTTTACTAAAGGATTTTAAGTCACACATAGAATAATTTCCATATAGTGTGGTCATCGTAAAAACAAATTCCATGGATCAACATATACATGATCCTAACCATGTGTGAACTGACAAGCAGAGTTAGCATGTTTAATCTAGTTCATGTGGCGGTGTTGTAATAGTTTCTTCCCTAGAACCAAAATTATCATTATATTTGATTACAAAGCCATTTATAAAATGGCTAATACATGATTTACACATACCATTGTAGTGAATATATTTATTTCTCTACAATTTAAATTGTAATGTCGATAGATTATTCTTCATATCAAAAAGTTATAGTAATTCCCACTCGATAAAGATAACATCAAGATACTATAAAATTAATATTAAATATATATCATATTTATTATATAAATCCTACTAACTATACATATTGATTTATGAGAATAATTTGTTCATTCATCATAATCATTGAGACTTCTTCTCCTGACGTTTCCACATGGTGATCGTCTATTGACGAGATCATGATGATGGACCCTCCAATAGGAGCACCACATGATTTAGGTGTCATTGGTTCTTCGTACCTATGAAAATGAGTATTTATCTCCTTGAATGAGACCATTAAAAAAATTTCGATTATTTAATGTACATTGATTCAAAGGAAAACTATTAAAAATAAATCATAGTGATGTTTGTTGTGTTTGGAGCTTTAATGGTTTGTATAGAATTGGTTGAATAATGAATATAGAATTTCTCTCTTTCATGTTGAGGAAGTAATATACCAGGACTATTTTATTAGGATGGTAGTCCCATCTTAAATTATTATTCAATGTATTTAATTCTATGTTCATCTAGTTAGATTTACAAATAACAAATCTAGAAAAGATTGTGAAACAAGTCTGTGTCCTCCATTATAAGATATCTTGAGAAAACGTTTTTATATTACACAGTGTGTGATAATTTGTTTCCTATATTTTCAATGACTATTTCATATATATTTAGAAGAAATGATGTGTTTCTATAATCAACTAATGGTATGTGAGTAGTATTCAATACTATTTTCATATGGGTGTAAAGGGTCAATCAATATAGCCCTTTCAAGATTCATCTATATTTTGGTGTGTAGGAATATTAGAAATAGTGGACCTTGACATTTAGTGAATGATTTGTCCAAGTAATATATCAATAATGAGTAAATAAATTAAATATTATTATAGAATTTTATACGTTTATTGAATTTATTTGGTAAATTTATTTATATGATTTTATTTAGATATCAGGAAAAATATTTTATAACAGAATTTTATATTTATATTAAATGTTTTTTATTTTAGTGTAAATTACGAGACAATTAAAGGGATCTAGTTTTTACATTTAATACATTTATTATATTACAAGGATGGTGTAAAATAAAAATATTATTTCTGATATTGTTATTTTATAATAATATTTATATATTACTTTTTATTGGGTGTTTTAATTTGAGGGTATGGGGGACCTTAATACGTAATTGGAATCCCACTATATAACAACGAGAGAATAATTTATGTGATGTTATATTCATTCTAATATAATGAGATCCACTCTCTCTTCTCACGTTATAGAGAAAAAATGTTTCCCTATGAGTGTTGGTATTAGAATGCATTCAATAGATTTATGGGTCAAGATCGAGGTGATCTGCACGATGTTGAAGGATTCATTAGAGCTCTATGCTAGTATCTAGAATTTAAATAATTGTGATTACATTGAATCATGATTATTGTGTTGATGATCTAGAGTGGTACTAAATAACTTCATTTAAGAAGCGATCATCTATGACTAACTACTTTAAAATTCACTATCAAATCAAATGAGGTATGTAATAATTTAATTTTTTTACTATAAATAATTTACATGAGATCCTCAAACCTCTACTTGGGCATGGATATCTACTGATAAAATTATACGTCACATTGATGGTGATATATTTTAATACCCCAACACAAATCTTCTATTGTGTTCCCATGTGCCAATACTCATTATTCATAGAAGTATTCCATTTACATATCCCATAAAATGTTTGTTATTATTACCAAAATTTATATCAAATAACTATATTTATGGGAAATCATCTATATGGTTTTAAATTTTCATCAATGTATGTTTCTATTGAACAGTTCATCCCACTAAAAATAAAAATTTTTTTGTTCTTATAAAAACACTTATTCATTCAACACAAAGAATTCAAAAAATCCTATCCTTCCCTCAATATAAAAAAAATAATTTTTTTTATAAAATGTATAATCAATTTTTAAATTTTATCACAAAATTTATGAAACTAATATCTATCTTTATTTTGGTATAATTAACTAAGATAATTCTTTTATTTCCTTTGATATACATTTGAATCATTATATATATTTTCAAACCATATCTATTGATCTCCTAAGGATATGGAATAATGTTATCCTAAATATTCTATCTTATATAAAATCCATTACTCAATTTTATTTTTCATGTGGATAACTATCACAATTTTATTTGTAGAATATGTTTAGATTGGAATTATTATATACCTTCAATTCACAAAAGACTCGTCGTTATTCAATCACATAATACCATCACCTCTATTATGTAAATTAAGTAATAAGGTTATAAGAAAAACATTACTCTATTTTTAAATGATCAGTGAATAGTTTTTTAATATATAGAATTAGAATACCTCGAAAAGGATCAAAATGGTTTTAACATATATCTCCATTTCATCACAAGAAATTCATATAATTTATTAAAAGTGTATCCTAAAAAATGTAAACATAAATATAAATTCTCCTCATAATAGTTCATATATTAAAGAATATATAAATTATAAATCATTGTGGCCTAAATTATTTTTGAATGGTTTCTTACCTGAATATAGAATTAAATTTTTAAAAATTTTAAAGAGTATGAAATTATATATTAATCATGTATCTTTTCTGATTCATGTTTTAGTGAACTATAAGGTATGTGTGAAAAACTGCAAGGAACATTCATTCCAAAATAAAATAATTTCATATGGTTTATAATGTAAACTAATATGAATATTCTTTGTTAAACATAATAATAAATATTAGTATAACTAGAATATATAATATTATAAAAAAAAAGACATTTCCTCCTCATGGATGACCTAAGAGTCCACCTTTATAAAATTTTCAATAGTTCACCACACATATTATAATGTTCCTAAACATCCATGGGTCCTATATTTGAATATATATAATATTTAATACATAATAATTTAATAAAACATTTTATAAAGTAATGAATATTTATAAATTAGATGATACTATTAAATTTTTCTTCAATTTATTGTAATTTTTCTTCTAGTAATTTTTTTGGATATATGTCATGTAAATAGGTTCTTATTCCCTAAAAATCTAGTAAATATTTAATCTCTAATGATGACATCCTATGAAACTATTAATTTTGAAAAATTCATGTTGTTTTTGATCTAGTATTTTGTTTTTTTATTAGAAGTGGAGAAGAACCATATTCCCTAATTCCCTATTTTCATGGGAAATCACAGTCAAAATAATCGTCAGTGAGTTATTCAAATTAATAATTCTATTGTTCTTGATGAATATGATGAACACCATAGAAAAAAAAATATTATAGTAATAATTCAAAATTAATTATCCATATGAAAAAACAACTTATCGAACTATTCAATAAAATAAATTAATTACAAAAAATGATCATTATCTATGTCAGTATCTCCATAATTATATTTGTATGGTTTAGTTACAATCTCATGTAACATATGCCTATATTTCTTATTTTGATGTTTAGATAGATGACTTATCTTGGTGTAAGAATCAATGACCTTATGTTTTATCAACATCTATCCAGGAATAGCTGATAACATGAGATGACATATATAAGAAGCATCATCCTTGAATCTATAGTATGAATTCTTTTCACATGTACTAATTTTATTGGTGGATAAATTTTTACAAGGGACTCTAAAAAAATTAATAAATTTTATATATTAGTACAATGTATAAAATATTGTACTACTATATGATGTTTTTATGGTTAGTAAATGGGTATTTTTTAGAAATGAATAAAAATGTCACGGTGACACTAACTTCCATTTTCAGAAATATGTAACAGGATCTGTTGTTACTCCCTCATAATTTCAAAATGTGTCAAACTAAATATCTTTTATAAGTCATCCACTAATTTATCAAATCAAAATAGCACATTCCATTATATTCAAAATATATAACTGTGTGATTGTTATTGTTGCAAGGTTCTATATTTTTATTCTTATAACTAATGTGATGGGTCTATTAATTATTCAAAGGTATTTTGGTAGGTAGGGTTTCTAGCTTCATCAATTGGAAAATCCATGTTCCATTGAATGGAATCTCTAATCCAAAAATACTACTTGTATATTTTATCAACACCAACCTCCATGGAAATTCATGTGTTGAAATGGAAACTCCTTTTGATTCAAACATTGTCATGTAAAAAAGCTAACATTAATGATCTCTAATATATAGAAGTGTCCAAGTGAGTGATTTATGAATTAAATATAAATAATGTAATGGAAGGATTATTCAATATAATATATTGTGAGATATTGTTATCATTATTCACTGATATATATTTTATTTTATCCTCTTAACGTATTATTAAATTTATAACGACATTACAGAATTTATTAACGATATATGATAAAATAATTTACACAAAATATACTTATATTATTACATATAACACTATCGTTATTTTTTTACAATTATGTAAAATTATTTTAATAACTATTATTAAAATACAAAACAAACATATATAGGAAAAACATATAACATGATCAGGATATTATCTTAATTTCTAGTTTATCTGGATAATAATAAATTAAAATCTTATCCTTTGGAAATAACTCTTATAATGAATAATTGTTCAAATTAAAACCTTCCACCTAGCTCTAACATATCTATTTATTTAGTTTCACCACACATTGGTTTCTAACATATATATAAATCACTATACATTATCAATATTTACTCTCACACATGTGTAAATATCCTCAGGCATATGGTTTTATAAAAATACATATACAGATAGGCATGTACAAAATTAATATTGGAGAGATGACTCATAATCCATAAGTTTTTAATTTCGTAAAACTATTAGCACATAAAAAACCATGTGATTGATTTGAAATTAAAAAAAACATTTATTTCATGGTTAAGAACATGATCATCCATGCACGAAATGAGTATGAATTTAATATACCACATTGAAATAATTTTTATACATTATTTAATAAGATAAATAACTCAATTTATTAAATTAATTATCTCATTGATTCATTCCTTAATTTATCATAGTTTTCTAAACACATAGTCAATTTGAAACTGATCTTACTTAAATATAATGAATTAATTGAAAAAATCATCACAGATGATGTTATTCTTAGGGAACATTCTATGAAACCATTTGGTCAGTCTAAATTTATATCAAAAATATAACATGACACTTACTAGAGGAAAAATTGTCTGCAAATTATTACCTGATTTGTAGACACATAAATCGAATGTGACTATGCTCTTTATGGTCCTTTTTATGTACCATATACTTATATGATATGTGGCATAGGTGGTTTTTTGTGATATTACATGAAGTGTAGTTTCTTTGATATAATCCAAGAATTATTCATCACATTTGTGTCCTAAGAGACACCATTAATATATAATGTGTGTACCATTGGAAATGTGCGTCAAGTATATAACCAATATGAAAATCATAAACTTCATATTGTTTCAAAATAAAACAAAATTTACCTAAGGATTTAATTTTCCAAAAACACTATCACATGGTATGCACAAAAGATTCTTGTGGTTTTTTAAAGGAAATTATTAATTTTCATTCCACATATTTAATTGACTTGTTATACAGTAATATCTTTTATTTTTTTAATAGGTTGGGGCAGAAGACTCAATTTACTCTTTAAAGTAAAAACATCTTAATTGTGGGTAGAGGGAGAACCATTACATATCCCAAAGTCCTATGTCCAAGTGGCATGAATATAAGGCTTGAAAGACCATTTTTTGGCCCAAAGGACCCCTTAGTGAATAGTACTGTTACAGTACCCACACTGCTACAGTTCTTCCTACAGTACAACTGTAGATAGAGTACATGTTACAGTGCCTCGACCGCTATAGTGTCACTGCTGCTCCAGTTCTTCCACTACTAAAATATCCTACTATAGTACCCTGCTACAGTCTGAAAAAGTACACATAATTTTTTCCCTACCCGGATTTGATCCTGGGTCTTTTGGATGCCAAGAAAAAGCCTATGCCACTTGGGTACATGCTCGTTGGCGTAATATATTCTGTGTACTATACGTAAATGATTATAAGATACGTGGTGTGTACAACCTTTTATACACCATGTACCTCATTCCAGGGTCATATGCAACACACATCTAAGGACATGAAATGTATCCCATCAAAAAATGTAATTATGTAATTTCTTTTCTACAGACTATACAAATTCCTAATTTCTTATGCAGTGATGTTTTTTTGCATTACATAGTTTGTATGATACCTATATTCCATTTAACCCTCAATACACATAACATCCATTTATGTGAAAAACACCATGTATTAAAGTCCCATACTATTTTAAAACATGACAAGTTGTGATTTATGTCACTCATATTAGTGTATTCAACATGGGGACAATATTTGTACATTCCCATTACACATTGTGTGTAAAGGCATGGAAATTTCATGGAAAATTTGTTTTCTTGATTTATTTAGAATTTTATGAGTCTGTGGCTTCTGACGACACTTGATTCTGAGGCCCGATGTGCCCGGACTCAATTTCTCAAGTTTAGCTCGGGCACATTCAGTAAATTAATGAACATGTTTTTCTATTTTTTGAATCGGTGCACGGAATTGAAATATAGGGGCACCGTTGAACTCGCAGCGTGATTTTTCTCTTAAGAAGACTTTCACCTCGACGTTAGATGATTGGGTATGAATGTTTGTTTTTGGGGCTTTACATGGGTTAACAAAAGAAAATAAGTGAACAATTTATTTTATTTTGTTAAAATTGTGACGAGCTGATAAAGTGGTTAGAAGCACCACATGGGAGCTGGTGGTGGGACCGCCAAACCCTAACCCATCATTAGAGGTTATGGTGGTGGGGCCCACCGAGATCCAACCTCCCATGTGAGGTTGATTATGGTGGAAACCACACGAGGCCTCCCATTAATGGGTGGGGAATCATAACTCCTTGAATCCGCCTCATTTATGAGGGAGAGCCTCTAGGTTTAAATCCCCCTCTTAATAGAGGAGAATGAAACCTCCCTTTTTAATGAGGGGACAACCCAATCATTTACCACCCCCCTTTCCTTTTTGTGGTTAATTAATGGTGGGGACTGCCAGGAAATATCCTCCCTTTAGAAGATATTCTTCTGTGGGGACCACCCGGGCCAATAACCCCCTTTTTTACTTCCTCCCCATTTTAATGTGCCACCACAGCGGATTAATTGGGTGGAGCCCTCTATCATAAATCCTCCCTTTATGAATTGCATGCCAACGATTAACCCTCCCACTCATATATAAATGAGGATAAGGGAAGATGTTCTGGACGGCTTCATCAAGAGGCGGAACGCTAGTAGCGAAGCATTATGCCCAGCAATTGGAGAGTTTTCCTCTTCCCCCAACGAAGAATGAAGAACGAAGAACGATGATGCCACCCTCGACTCCTTCCTTCCCGATGTAGACGGAACGATTCCTGTCTTCCGCGACGCTCGTATTCCATGACTCTCCATCGTTTAACATCGTTTTATGAGGTAGGGGTTGTTATGTTCACGTTTTAATATCGTTCATCATCGTTCTTCAATTCTTGAGTTTTGTTTGGTTGTATGATACCATCTTGATGAGGAAGGGCTCGGACAGAACGAACATGGTCCTACCCTTCCACTCTCATTTGTTGTTTATGGATGATGGAGGTGGACTGTGAAGAACCGTTTGGCGACGGGCCGACCACAAGCGGATCGTCAGCGCATGATTGTCGGGTTTCCACAAAGGCGCGACACCATCGTGCTGCGCAGAGTAGATTCAGACCACAGCCTAGCCCAGCCACGGCAGAGGAGAGTGACACTGTCACGCCACACTAGAGCTACAGGATGCACGACCGGGGTGGCCCATGGTGGGGGGTCGCGGTGCCGTCATACCGTGCAGGAGCTACAGGGGCCGCGGCCAGGGCGGGCCACGACCTAAGGTCGCGGCGGATCTAGAAGGGCAGCCGACTGTGCCAGCCGCCGACGCCACCAAGAGGTGGGACCCGAGGGGGTCCCACGTTTAACCAAGGGCCGGAAATCATGGTCGGTCGTTTCGTAAAACCGGCTAGGGGGGGTGTAAGCCCCACCACCCCCACCCCCTGCTCCGTGCAATGCTCGGCCGCGCTGGCTGAGCCAAAATGGGCCACCAGGACGGGCCGCTAACGTCGGGTCGTGCCACACCGTGCCCAACCAGGCTGGAACGGGACCTGATTCGGGTCGACCTTGTTCGGACCGACCCAGGGGGTGTTGGGCCGGGTCAGATCGGGCCCAGACCCCCTATTTTCAGATCATCTTCAGTTAAACGCTAATAACATGAGTTTTGGACCTCAGATCGACACACCGTCAGTTGCGTAAGATTCTTTAGATCGAGAAGTTCGTTTCTATATATTACACTGAAGGTTTCAGAGAAGTTTAGATATGGTTGGTTTGGTTCAAATTCAAAACCAACCAGGCCCTCGGAGCGGAAAGACTTATAACCTGAGGACCGGACGTCCAATTGACATGTCGTCGACTATGTATGATTCCTCTTAATGAAAAGGTTCTTTTGGCATAATACACCTAAGGATTGGATGCTTTTGGAGTATGGTCAGGTTGGTTTAGCCTACAAACCAACTGGGCCCCAGGATTGGAAAAGCCAATAACTCTCAGACCGGACGTCTGATTGACGAATCGTCAATGGCATTGGTAATCTCGTTGAGAAATGGTTACTTTGAATATACCCCACGATAGTTCGGGGTACAGTTGAGATATGACTGGGTAGGTTCGTACACCAAACCAACTGGGCCCTTAAGACTAAAATGATAATAACTCACAGACCAGGAGTCTGATAGACGCACCTTCTGATGTGTTGATACCCCATTGACGAGGAAATCCTTTTAGATACTTCCTCATGGGACATTGTGATACTTGGAGTATTGACTAGTATCTTGTGGAGCAGATCCTCCTGGAGATGAGCGTACGGAGTACGGAGACCATGTAGGTGGATGAGACCTAATGACTTCTTGTCCGATTCGAGTCAGAGTGACTTGACTAGCCCAGTGGGGAGCACTATTATGTTTGGGTGGCAGACCCACAGTAGGGAGCACTACTGTGTTTGGGTGGCAGACCCACGGTACTCGATAGAAGGAGTACCTCTGTAGGATATTAGAGGGAGAACTACTATGTTTGGGTGGCAGACCCACGACGAAGAGCACTACTATGTTGGAGTGGCCGACACACGATACTCGACATGAGGAGTACCTCAGCAGTTTAAGGTTAGTGAGAAGCGCCTCGGAGTTGTGACAGGATCACAGTACTAGATAAAGGAGGAGCGCTTCAGCAGTTGTGGTTTCGATATCATTAATGAAAATCATGGTTTGAGCTGAGTCAATATCCTTTGTGTTTACCTCATGATTGAGATGGCTTACTTGATAACTTTGGTATATGTATGGGAATATACCTAAGTGAAGGTTATCTGTTGATATATTCCTTTATGGTTTATCATTGTTGGTTTTAGTGAGACCTTGAGGGTCTTGGGGTCCCTACTGAGTATCGTTATACTCACCCCTGCTTGGGCTATGCTCGTACCTCATTATGTTGGATGTAGACGACAGACATCACTGATCGTGGCTGAGGCTTGTAGAGCTGGACGGTACCCGGAGGTGGACTTCACGATGAGACGATACCTGGAGGTTACGAACGGACATGGAGAGATGAGGTTTCCATATGTACCTACCCATCAGGTTGGAAGTCCGGATGAAGATCCATGAGTATCTTGAAACCGTCCTGTTGTTTTGTCTTTTCCTTGTACTTTACTGTTGGGCTTGTATTTCCGACCCCCTTGTACTTTCAGAACACCTGTTACTACTTTACTTAGTGTTTACTTCTGCTTGTACTCTGGTTGTGTGTGTGTGTTTACATTTTATAAAGTAAATTCCTACACAGTTATAGGGATTTATTCATTTGGTTCTAGTCGCCAGCCCATGGCCTATAGAAGGAGGGCATGGGGTATTTACAACATGGGCCCTGGGGGACGAGTTGTGACAAATTGGTATCAGAGGACGTCATTTCTACTGCAGAACATAGAACTCTGATATTTTCTTTCTGTGAAGAAATAGTGTTAAGGATACTAAGTGTGGTTTTCAGTTTAGGGAGTCCAGTGTTGTTGTGGGCAGCTGAACTATCCATACACCAAGACCCTGACTTCTGATTTCTGACTCAGTTCAGGAAAACACTAATTTCGTGAGTTTTTTCAAAGGTTCATTTTAAATCCTCTCAAACTAGGTCATCTCACCTGGTATAGTCTTTTGACTATGTCACATCAGTTCATTCAGGATTCCTCCATGTGGACGATCAGCTAGAGCCCTGACAGTTGTACGTACTGACAGGTCGTTGAGCGACGAGGCCTCAGTACAGGTCCCTCTTCTAGATCAGACACTAGCAGATAGTGCACGCCCCTTGAGCACGATGCATGAGTTCCAACGTCAGAGGCCTCCGAGGTTTTGAGGCGAGTCATATTTTCAGACGGCTGGGTACTTGCTAGAGTTTGTAGCACAAGCATTCCACATAGCCGGGACACTCGCAGACTTGATGGTGTACCTAGTGGTTAGCCTCTTCCAGGGAGTAGCTGAGAGGTGGTGGAGCAAGATACTCCAGTTTTGCGACGAGACAACCTTCACCCGGGGAGACGTTGAGACTTTTTTCAGTGTGGAGTTTTTACCAGTGTCTCAACACTCTAAACGTGCTGAGGTGCTGCTGCCCTTGCCGCAGGGTTTTTCGACCATAGCGGAGTCTTCTGCAGCCGACAATAGACGGATGATGCAGATTTCCAGGAGGAACAAGCCACTAGGTGGGCGACCTCGAGTTTTAGGTTCAGTTGTGCGAGGAAAACGAAAAAAAATCCAGCCATACGAGGATCAAGAAGTGCTATGCATGTCGAAAGCATGGTCACTTGGCTCGAGACTACCTGAACTATCCAATAGATGAGTAGTAGACAGTAGATCAAAATAACAGACTAGAGCAGAGGAGTTGGTCGTACAGCCGGTGGTGTACGACACTTCTAAGAGTTGCCACCACCACCAGGAGGTCCACCCCGAGCACAAGAAATGGGTGTATCTGGGAGATCTCATCTTTAGGTATATAAATCATATGACAATGGAGTTTCAGAAGTAGGTGGACCGGAGAGAGACTAGTTACAGGCATGGATTCCTTTGTTATTGGTACTTCTAGCTTCCTTTTTTTCGATGTGGACATTTTTGTGTTTTCTTTGTGTCTTTATACTACAAGCTGTAGTAATAAAAAACACTTATCTTTGTGATATTTTCAATCATGTACTTTTTGTAGTTGATACTAAGATGTTCCGGTTAAAACTATTAACTTGACCCTCACTTGTGAGATTCCTACTAGACGAGTCCCAGTAACCACGCACTGATGCCGACAGTGTGACTCAACACTTGGAGGCAAGAGTGACGGTTGGATCTCTTGGTAGTAGCGTCAAGGCCTTATGACATCGTTTATGGCATGAAATAGTTTCGTTCATTTCAGGATTGACAGTATTAGGCAAAAAACATGGTTCATCCAGGGGATGAGACCAGATTTATATTTTCGATAGAGGATAAATCTCAAATGCCCTTTTGTAGAACGTAGACGAAGAAGGGGGGAGATGAGTTTTACAGTTGGCTAGTCTCACCCATTGTTCGTTGAGAGAAGGGTTTAAGGTTATCTCCAACTCAATAGTCTCAGGTGTATCTTCACTAAGAAGGACATGAACTTGAGACAGAGGTAAATGCTTGAATTCCTCTAAGACTAAGACTTCGAGATTGCTTATACTCCTGGTGAGGGGAACATTGCAGCAGATGCTCTTAGTAGGAGATCGGGATTTCACCTGTTAGGAGTAGCCAGACAGCTGCTATCCATGTTTCAGATATCCTTTTTGGATAGTGATAGAGTCAACACGTGTAGAACCAGAGATGGTTCAGGCTACGACGGAGAAGGTGCAAGTCATCCAGGAGCGGATGAAGACTACATAGAGAAGAAAAAAGTCCTATGCTAATAAGAAATAGAGACCACTGGAGTTCAAGGATGGAAACCACGTTTTCTTACGGGTGTCACGTCGATGAGGTATTTGGATATTTGGAAGGGGTGGAATGTTATCTCTGTGTGTCATCATACTTTTTCAAGTCCCCAGAAGGGTAGGTAAGGTGCTTTACTGCCTAACCTTTCCACCTCAGTTGCACCAGGTGCACGACGTCATCCACCTATCTCAGCTGAGGAGTTGTGTGCACGACCTATCCATCATAATCGACCAGGGAGAGCTAGACATCGATGACGGGGAGACATTCACAGTGTTCCAGTAGAGGTTGAGGATTAATAGGAGTGGGTCCTACGAGGGCGGTCGATTCCTCTTGTGCGCTTTCCTTGGTAGCACGAGAACCTCCATAAGAGCACATGGGAGAGAGAGGCTCAGATTCGTGCTCGGTACCTCAGTCAGTTTTTCTAATTTTTATTGTTGCTTTATAGGGATGTAAATACCTGATGTGGGAGTAATGTAAAGTCCCGGAAATTTCACAGTAATTCCTTTCTTAGTTTCTTTGAAATTTTACGAGTCTGTGACTTCTAACGGCATCTGATTCCGAGGCCAGGTGTACCCGGAATCAATTTCTGAAGTTTATCTCGGGTACATTCATTAAATGAACGAATGGGTTTTTCTATATTTTGAACTAGTGCATGGAATTGAAATATGAGGGCACTGTTGAACTCGCAATGCGGGTTTTCTCTTAAGAATACTTTGACCTCGATGACAGATGATTGGGTATGAAAGTTAGTTTTTGGGGTTTTACGTGGGTTAATAAAATAAAATATGTGAACAATTTATTTTATTTTTTTAAACATGTTTCATGCGGATAAAGTGGATAGAAGCTCTACTAGGGAGTAGGTGGTGGGGCCCACCGAGATCCAACCTCCCACGTGAGGTTGATTGTTTTCGAAACCACACGAGGCATCCCATTAATGGGAGGGGAATCATAACTCCTTGACTCCCCCTCATATATGAGAGAGAGCCTCTTGGTTTAAATCCCCCTCTTAATTGAGGAGAATGAAACCTACCTATTTAATGAGGGGACCACCCAAGCATTAACCACCCCCTTTCCTTTTTGAGGTTAATTAATAGTCGGGCCCGCCAGGAAATATCCTCCCTTTGGAAGATATTCTTCTGTGGGGACCACCCGGGCCGATAACCCCCTTTTGACTTCCTCCCCATTTTATTGCCCCACTGAAGTGGATTAATTGGGTGGAGCCCCCTATCATAAATCTTCCATTTATGACTTGCGTGCCAATGAAGTACCCTCCCACTCCTATATAAAGGAGGCTAGAGGAAGGAGTTCTTGACGGCTTCTTCTAGCGACAGAACGATAGCAGCGAAGCATGACGCCTAGCACTTGGAGAGTTTTTCTCTTCCCCCAATGAAGAACGAAGTTCAAAGAATGCCAACACCACCCTCTGATCCTTTCTTCCCGGCGTAGGAGGAATGAACCATGTCTTCCACGACGCACGTCTTTCACGACTCACCATTGTTTAACCCCATTTAACGAGGTAGGGGTTGCTATGTTCATGTTTTATTATTGTTCATCATCGTTCTTCAATTATTGAGTTTCATTTGGCCACATGATACCATCATGATGAGTAAGGGCTAGGACCGCACGAACACGGTACGTCCCTTCCTCTCCCATTTTTTGTTTGGGGACGATGGAGGTGGACTGCGAAGAACCGTCTGGCGATGGGCGGACCACAAGCAGATCGTCAGCGCATGATTGCTGGGTCGCCTCAAAGGTGCGACACCTTCATGCCGCGTGGAGTAGAGCCACATCGCGGCCTAGACGAGCCACTATGGAGGGATGCGGCATTGTCACGTCGCACCGGAGCTACAGGGCCATGGCCGGGGCTGACCACAGCGGCGGAGGGCAGTGCCGGCACGCCGCGCCGGTTAAACAAACCAGCGGCCTAGGGCCGTGGCGGATCCTGAAGGGCGGACGGCTGTGTGGGCCGCCGACACCACCAAGAGGCCCGACCCGAGGGGATCCCATGGTTACCCAAGGGTTGTAAATTTAGGAAAACCGGGCGGGGTGTAACCCCCCCCCACTCCGCGCAATGCTCGGTTGGGCTGGCCGAGCCGCAACCAGCAGCCAGCACCGGGTCGGGCCACCTGCGCCAGGTCAGGCTAGGCCGCACTGACCGGGCCAAGCCTCACCCAACCAGGTTGTACACGGACCAGAGTCAGGTCACCCTGGTTCAGGCCGACCACGGGGGTGTTTTGTTGGGTCAGACCGGGCCCATACCCCCTATTTTCGGACCATTTCTAGTTAAACCCTCATAACATGAGTTTTCAACCTCCTATCGATGCATCGTAAGTTGCATACGATTTCATGGATCAAGACAGTCATTTTTATGTAATACACTCATGGTTTCGATTAATTTTAGACATGGAGGGTTTTTTTGAATTCGAAACCAACCGGGCCCTCGGAGCGGAAATGCTTATAACTTGAGGAATGGACGTCCGATTGACCTACCATCGACTACGTTGGATTCCTCTAGATGAGACTGTTATTTTGGAATACTCCACCTGAGGTTTGGATGATGTTGCAATATGTTCAGGTTGGTTTATCTTACAAACCAACCGGGACCCTAGAATGGAATAGCCAATAACTCTCAGACGGGATGTTTGATTGATGAATCGTCAGCGACGTTGGTAATCTCTTTGAGAAATGGTTCCTTTGAATATACCCCATGAGTGTTCGGGGAAGAGTTGAGATATGGTTTGGTTGGTTCGTACACGAAACCAACCGGGCCCCTGGGACTAAAAGACTAATAACTCATAGACTGGGCATCCGATAGACGCGTTGTCTGATGCATTGAGACCCCTTTGATGAGGTGGATCATTGAGATACTTTTTTTTGGGAAATTGTGATACTTGGAGTATTGACTAGTATCTCATCTAGCGGATCCTCCCAGAGACGAGCGTATGGAGTACGGAGACCTTGTAGCTGGCTGAGACCTGATGACTGCTTGTCTGATTCGAGTCAGAGTGACATGACTAGCCCAGTGGGGAGCACTACTGGGTTTGGGTGGTAGAGCCACAACGGGGAGAATTACTATGTTTAGGTGGCAGAACTGTGGTAATCGATAGAAGGAGTACCTATATAGGATATTAGGGGGGCCACTAATATTTTTGGGTTGGAGACCCATGACAGGGATCACTACTATGTTGGGGTGGTAGACTCGTGGTACTCGACAGGAGGAGTACCTTAGCTGTCGAAGGTTAGTGAGCAGTGCCTCAGAGTTGTGATAGGATCACAGTACTCGACAGAGAAGGAGCTCTTCAGCAGTTGTGGTTTCGATATCTTTATTGAAAATCTTGGTTTGAGCTGAGTCAAGGACCTTTTTGTTTACCTCAAGACTGAGATGGGTTATTTGATTAATTAGGTATATGTATAGGCCTATACCTAATTAAAGGTTATCTATTGTGATATTTCTTTTTGGTTTATCCTTATTGGTTTTAGTGATACCTTTAGGGTCTTAGGGTCCCTACTGAGTATCGTTATACACACCCCTACACGGGCTATGCCCGCACCTCGTTGTGTTGGATACAGATGACAGACATCACTGATTGTGGTTGAGGTCTGTAGAGCTGGACGGTAAACGGAGGAAGAATTCACTATGAGATAGTACCCGGAGATGCTAGACGGTCGGGGAGAGCTGAGGTGGCCATCTGCACCTACCCTTCAGGTAGGAACTCCGGAGGATGATCCAGGAGTAGCTTGACACCTTCCTGATGTTTTGTCTTTTCCTTGTACTCTACTGTTGGTCTTGTATTTCCGGACCCCTTATACTTTCAGCACACCTGTTACTGCTTGACTTATTGTTTACTTCCACTTGTACTCTGGGTTTTTGTGTGTATTTATGTTTTATAAAGGAAATGCCTTTCCAGTTATAGGGATTTATGACTTTGGTTCTAGTCTCCAGCCCCTGGCCTATGGAAGGAAGCCTTAGGGTAGTTACGACACGGGCCCCGGGGGACAGGTCATGACAAATTGGTATCAAAGGACGATAGTTCTACCACAGAACATAGAACTCTGATATTTTCATTCTGTAAAGCAATAGTGTTAAGGGTACTAAGTGTGGTTCTCAGTTCAAGGAGTCCAGTGTTGGTGCAGGTGGTCGACGTATCCATACACCAGGACCCTGACTTATGATTTCCGACTCAGTGCACGAAAAAAATGATTGTGTGTGTGTTTTCAAATGTTTCTTTTAAATCATCTCAAACCAAGTCAGCTCACCAGGTATAGACTTCTGACTGTGTCGCATCTGTTCTTTCAGGATGCCTCCGGGCGGACGATCGGCTAGAGCCCTGACAATTGTACGTACTGATAGGCCATTGAGCGATGATGCCTTAGTACTTTCCCTCTTCTAGATTAGAAACCAAGAGAGAGTTCACGCTGCTTGATTGTGTTTCACAAGTTCCAGCATCAGAGGCCTCCAAGGTTTCGAGGCAAGTCAGATTTTGAAACAGCTGGGCACTGGCTGGAGATTGTAGAATGAGCTTTCCACACAACTGGGACACTCACAGACATGATGGTGTACGTAGTTGTTAGCCTCTTACAGGGAGCATATGAGAGGTGGTGGAGCTAGATTCTCTTGTTTTGCGATGAGACGTCCTTCACCTGGGGAGATTTCGAGACTTTTTTTTATGGTGGAGTTTATACCAGTGACTCAACACTCTAAGCATGCACAAGAGCTGCTGCCCTTGCCATAGGGTTTTCTGACCATAGTAGAGTCTTCTGCAGCTGACAATAGATGGATGATGCAGAGGTCCAGGAGGACTAGGCCAATAGGTGGGCGACATCGGGTTTTATGTTCGGTTGTGCGAGGCAAACGAAACAGAGCCAGCCATACGTGGAGAAATAAGTGATATGCATGTGGAAAGCAGGGTCACTTGGCTCAATAATTCCTGACCAGTCTAACAGATGAGCAGCTGGTAGTAGTGGAACCTACCAGACCGGAGTAGAGGAGCTGGCCGTACAGCCGATGGTGTATGACATTTCGAAGACTTTCCACCACCACCAGGAGGTCCACCCCAAGAACATGAAATGGGTGGATATGGGAGATCTCAGATTCAGGCAGCTAAAGCATACGAAAATGGAGTTTTGAATGTAGGTGGAGAAGAGTGAGACTAGTTCCAGGAATGGAGGCCTTTGTTATTGGTGCTTCTAGATTCCGTTTTGTTTATGTTTTCATTCTTGTTTTTGCTTTGTGTATTTGTACTATGAGCTGCAGTAATAAAAAACACTTATCATTGTGATGTTTGTTATCCTGTCCTTTTTTTGGTTTATACTAAGAGGTTCCGGTTAAAACTGTTGACTTGACCCTCATTTGTGAGATTCCTACTAGAGGATACCCAGTAACCATGCACTAATGCTTACTGTGTGACTTAACCCTTGGAGGTGAGAGTAACGGTTGGATCCCTCGGTAGTATAATTGAGGCCTTACGACGTCGTCTATATAATCAAATAGTACCTTTCATGTTAGGATTGACTGTATTATATGAAGAACGTGGTTCATCCAGGGGATGAGACCAGATTTCCTTTTTCAACAGAGGATAAATCTCAACAGTTTTTTGGTATAACGTAGATGAAGAAGGGTAGAGATGAGTTCTTACAATTGGCTAGTCTCACCCGTTGTTCTTTGAGTGAATGATTTACGGTTCTCTCCAACTCAATAGTCTGAAGTTTATCTTCACTCAGAAGGATATGAACTTGAGACAGCAGTGACGGCTTGAATTCCTCCTGGACTAAGACTTCGAGATTGCTTATACTCTTGGGGAGGGGAATGTTGCAGCAGATGCTCTTAGTAGGAGATCGGGATTTCAGCTGTTAGGAGTGGTGAGACAGCAGCTAGCCGCATTTCAGATATCCTTTGTGGATAGTGATAGAGTCAACATGTGTAGAACATGAGATGGTTTAGGCTATGACGGAGAAGGGACAAGTCATCCAGGAGAAAATGAAGACTGCACATAGCAGACAGAAGTACAATGATAATAGGAAACAGAGACCACTGGAGTTCGAGGATGGCGGCCACATTTTCTTACGAGTCTCACCTCAACGAGGTCTACAAAGATTTGGCCGGGGCGGCAAGTTATCTCCGCTTGTCATCGGACCTTTTCAGGTCCCCAACAGCGTAGGCATGGTGTTTTACTACCTGTACTTTCCACCTCAGTTGCAGCACCTTCATGATGTCATCCACATATCTCAGCTGAGGAGATGTTTACACGACCTATCTGTCATCATCAACCAAAGAGAGCTGGATATCAATGATAGGGAGACTTTCAAGGGGTTCGAGTAGAGGTTGAGGATCGACAGGAGTGGGTCCTAAGAAGATGGTCGATTCATATTGTGTGCTTTCATTGGAAGCATGGGAACCTCCAGAAGAGCACTTCGGAGCGGGAGGCTCAGATGCGTTTTCGGTACATTAGTTAGTTTCCCTAGTTTGTTTTGTATCTTTAAGGAGACATAAATCCTTGAGGTGGGAGTAATGTAAAGACCCGTAAATTTCAATGAAATTTTTTTCTTAATTTCTTTGGAATATTATGAGTCTGTGGATTATGACGACACTTGATTCCGAGGCCCGGTGTGCCCGGAATCAATTTTTGAAGTTTATCTCGGGTACATTCAGAAAATGAACGAATGGGTTTTTCTATCTTTTGAACTGGTGGTCGGAATTGAAATATGAGGGCACTGTTGAACTCGTAGTGTACGTTTTCGCTTAAGAAGACTTTCACCTCGATGACAGAAGTTCGGGTATGAAAGTTATATTTTGGGGTTTTACGTGGGTTAATAAAATGAAATAATTGAACAATTTATTTTATTTTGTTAAACACGTGTCATGCAGATAAAGTGGTTAGAAGCTCCACTTGGGAGTTGGGGGTGGGACCGCAACACCCTAACCCCTCATGAGAAGTTATGGTGGTGGGGCCCACCGAGATCCAACCTCCCATGTGAGGTTGATTGTGGTGGAAACCACACGAGGCCTCACATTAATGGGAGGGGAATCAAAACTTCTTGACTCCCCCTCATTTATGAGGGAGAGCCTCTAGGTTTAAATCCCCCTCTTAATTGAGGAGAATGAAACCTCCCATTTTAATGAGGGGACCACCCATGCATTAACCACCCCCTTTCGTTTTTGTGGTTAATTAAAGGTGGGGACCGCCAGCAAATATCCTTCATTTGGAAGATTTTCTTTTGTGGGGACCACACGGGCTGATAACCCGCTTTTTTTCTTCCTCCCCATTTTAATGTGCCACCGCAGCGGATTAATTGGGTGGAGCCCTCGGTCATAAATCCTCTATTTATGACCTGTGTTCCAATGATGAACCCTCCCACTCCTATATAAAGGAGGCTAGGGGAAGGAGTTCTGGATGACTTCTTCAAGCGGAAGAATGCTAGCAGCGAAGCACGGTGCCCAGAACGTGGAGAGTTTTCCTCTTCCCTCAAAGAAGAATGAAGAACAGAGAACGCCGACGCCACCCTCGTCTCCTTCCTTCCCGACGTAGATGGAACGACGCCTGTCTTCTGAGAGGATCGTCTTTCGCGACTCTCCATCGTGTAACACCATTTTACAAGGTAGGGGTTTTTATGTTCATGTTTTAATATCATTCATCACCGTTCTTCAATTATTGAGTTTTGTTTGGCCGCATGATACCATCTTGATGAGGGAGGGCTCGGACTGCACGAACACGGTCTAACCCTTTCCCTCTTGTTTGTTGTTTGTGGATGATGGAGACGGACTGTGAAGAACCGTACGGTGATGGGAAGACCACAAGAATATCATCATTGAATGATTTTTGGGTCACCGCAAAGGTGGGGCACCGTCGTGCCGCGCAGGGTAGAGCCTTACTACGGCCTCGCCGAGCCGCGGTGGAGGGATGCAGTGTCGTCGAGCCGCAATAGTACTATAGGATCCGTGACCAGGTAAGGCCCTGGTGGAGGGACGCGGAGCCGTCGTTCCGCGTGAGAGCTACAGGGGCCGCAGCTGGGGTGGGCCATGACGGCAGGGCACAACGCCACCACACCGCGCTGGTTGGTCAAACCCGCAGCCTAAGGCCACGGTGGATCTGGAAGGGCGGCTAGCTGTGCCGGCTTCCGACACCACCAAGAGGCAGGACCCGAGGGGGTCCCGCGGTTACCCAAGGGATGACCATCATGACCGGCCATTTCATAAAACCGGGGGGGGGGGGGGGGGGGTGTTACCCCCCCGCTCTGTGCAACGCTCGGCCGCACTAGCTGAGCCGCAACCTGCCATCGGGCCACTAGTGCCGGGCCGAGCCACCAGCGCTGGGCCGTGCCATGCTGGTCGGTCCGGGCTGCACCAGCCAGACCGGGCTACGCCCAACCGGGCAGGACCCAGACCCAAGACTGGTCGCCCTGTTTCAGGCCGATCGAGGGGGTGTTAGGCCGGGTCAGACCTGGCCCAGACCCCCTATTTTCTGACCATATTCAGTTAACTGCTCATAACATTAGTTTTGGACCTCTGATCCACACACCGTCTATTGCGTAGGATTACTTGGATCAAGACAGTCTTTTCAGTATATTAAACTATAGGTTTTGGCGATGTTTAGATATGTCCGGGTTGGTTCGAATTCAAAACCCACCGGGCCCTTGGAGCAGAAACGCTTATAACTTGAGGACCGGACATCTGATTGACGTGTCATCAACTACATTGGATTCCTCTTGATCAGATAGTTCTTTTGGTATACTCCACCTGAGGTTTGGATTCTGTTGGTGTACGGTCGAGTTGGTTTAGCTTAAAAACCAACCGGACCCCGGGAATTGGAAAGCCAATAACTCTCAGACCGGACGCCTGATTGACGAATCGTTAGTGGTGTTGGTAATCTCTTTGAGAAATGGAACCTTTAAATATACCACATGAGTGTTCAGGGTAGAGTTGAGATACGGATGGGTTGGTTCGTACACGAAACCAACTGGGCCCCCAGGACTAAAAGGCTAATAACTCATAGACAGGGCATCCAATAGACACTCCGTCTATTGCGTTGAGAACCCTTTGATGAGGTGGCCCTTTGAGATGCTTCTTTATGGTACATTGTGATACGTGGAGTATCGACAAGTAGCTGGTGGAGAAGATCCTCTCAGAGATGAGCGTACAGAGTAAAGAGACCTTGTAGCTGGCTGAGACCTGATGACTTCTTGTCCGATTCAATTCGGAGTAACTTGACTAGCCCGGTGGGGATCACTACTGTGTTTTGCTGGCAGACACATAGCGGGGAGCACTACTGTGTTTGGGTGGTAGAACCACAATACTCAACATAATGAGTACCTCTGTAGGCTATTAGGGGGAGCACTACTGTGTTTGGGTGGTAGACCCATGATGTGGAGCGCTACTGTGTTGGGGTGGCGGACCCACAGTACTCGACAGGAGGAGTAAATCAGTAGTCTAAGGTTAGTGAGCATCACCGTGGAGTTGTGACAGGATCACAGTACTCGATAGAGGAGGAGCTCTTTAGAAGTTGCGGTTTTGATATCTTTAATGAAAATCTTGGTTTTAGCTGAGTCAATGGCCATTGTGTTTACCTAATGATTAAGATGGGTTACTTGATAACTTAGATATATGTATGGGCATATACCTAAGTAATGTTTATCTGCTGAGATCTTTCATTATGGTTTATCCTTGTTGGTTTTAGTGAGACCTTGATGGTCTCAGGGTCCCTACTAAGTATCGTTATACTCACCCCTGCATGGGCTATGCTCGCACCTCATTGTGTTGGATGCAGATGATAGACATCACTGATTGTGGTTGAGGCTTATCGATCTGGACGGTACCTAGAGGTGGACTTCATGATGAGATGGTACCCGAAGGTGACAGATGGACATGGAGAGCTGAGGTGGCCATATGTACCTACCCTTCATGTAGGAACTCCGGAGGATGATCCAGGAGCAGCTTGACACCTTCCTACTATTTTATCCTTTCCTTGTACTTTACTGTTGGGCTTGTATTTCTGACCCCCTTGTACTTTCAGCACACCTGTTACTACTTTACTTAGGGTTTACTTCCTCTAGTACTCTGGTTGTGTGTGTGTGTTTACGTTTTATAAACGCAATTCCTTCCCAGTTATAGTGATTTATGCCTTTGGTGCTAGTCGCAAGCCCCTAGCCTATGGAAGGTGGGCTTGGGGTAGTTACGACACGGCCCCTGGGGGACGAGTTGTGACATTGTGTGTCTCTATTTTCATTCCAAAATCATCGGCAAACCAATATGGAAAATCATGTTGTTATTCATCAATTGTTTTTCCATTGAGGGTAATATTAAATGAAATATATACATATATATATATATATTCAATATGTTTTGAATGAAATTAACTATAAATGATAAAATAACATAAAATATAAAAAAAATTAATAATTAATAATTAATTAAAAATTAATATGTGTTTCCCTCTAATACCTCATGACGGATTTAGGGAAAAGTTTAATTGTTTAGGAAAATTCAAAACAATGTTGTGTCGTAAGTTTATTTAGAAGAATCCTAAAATCCAGATGAAAAAACCTCATAAGAATTAACGTTAATTTCTTTCTATAAATATATATATTTAATAATTAATTTATTTAGATAATAATATCATCCCCTTTTAATTCATTATACATTTTTGAATCAGTTTGTTAGTCTTGTTATATCATCAATGTGACGAAGGATATAATGAAAGAATCCATTTAATATTATGCTCAGATTACCCATGAATTTTCAAATGTCATCATTGTTACTCTAGGTGCCAATGCAAAGGTTCTAAACCACAAGAATTATTCATTACTGATCAAAAATGAAATCTTTCCACTCATGAAATCTCTATCTTAATCTTTTATATCCAAAGAGGGAAAGGGAGGTTCAAATCAGTATTTTATTTATACCACTATAAATAATGTTTTTTCATATGGCTCATATAATTCATTAGAGTGTATTTTGTGTGCACAAGAACATCATACCAAAGAAATTAAGTAATTAAATATATATGGTTGCATTATAAATTGTTTATTTTATATAGAACCTTATCCAATCAATTAATCATTAGTGAACAAAACATATTAAAATAATAATACAATTATTATTGTTTCCATGACTTATATTATCCCCTCTAATAATTCTAATGTCATTTCTTAAATAAATATGATTTTATTTATTTCAATGATAATAAATATATCATTCTGAATGGAAGATTTACTCATACATTAAACAATTATTATTTTTCCTCATTCCTTGAAATTTTTTAAATTATTTATATAAATAAATTTTAATATAGTAAGTGTTAAAAAAATAAATAAATAAATATTTTTTTAAAATAAACCGATGAATAAATATTTACATAATATTTTCTATAGAAAAAAATATTTATTTGTTACATTGGAAATAAATAAATGATAAATAAATATTATATAATCATTTTATTATTTATTACATGGTAATTAAAAAATTATATAAAATTCAACTCCAATATATTATTTTGAATTTTTTTTATTGAATTATGGAAACTGACCAAAACTGAACCATAATCTATGAATAATCTTTATTGAAACTGTTAAATTAAAATGGGATTTTACTATTATTATGGGTAAACCTAGTCTGTGAGTATATATCACACATTATTAGTATAATTAAATGAACATTATTTAGTCCCATGATTAGAATAATGAAACTGGTCAAGAAACCCATAGAGAAAGATGTTAATGTTGCAATAATGATAACCTCCTACAAAATCTCAATATGCAATATAATCTATTTTTCTCAATATCCTATAAAGGATGATTCATACATCATTTCATCAAAATATATTCTTTACTAATCTTTTTTTGACGTATATAAATAAAAAATATGATATCCTACCATGGAAATGATTTGACCCATTTTCTATTTCAATCAAGGTTCAACACACATCTGCTTTTATTGAAAAATAATAGGGAAAATTATTTATTGACAGATTCATTGCAACCACATATCTTGTTCCACACCCAATATATCCTAACATTACAAAATTTAATTTAATCACGGATCTCACCCATTCAAAAAAATTACATGACCCATTTTATAAATTAATAATAATATTTTGTCTAAAGGCCAATACACATGACCATATATAAGATTATTCAATGAAATATATAACATTTTATGTTCTTATGGGTGTTTATGTTCCCACAACCTTCTCTCTAGTAAATTACTATGTGATAAAATAATGACATATTGTCTCAATGGATTTTGGATCCCCTTGAACTTGATATATTACATCATATGTTTCATATCATATAGATGTCTATCAGTATGAAAACATATAAATATATATATATGTATATGCATTTTATTATAAAATTTCTTGGTTCTCATTATATAAGTGAAGTATTATTAAATTTTGAGACGATATGTACCCCTTAGTCATTATAACATTAATTTTATGAAAAATAATACTCATCATGTGATAATATATTTAATAATATTCATGTCTAATAATATATAGGTAAATGAAATAACAAATTAATCAGTTTTTTAAAGTTTGGGGCCAAAGTCTCATTTTATTATTAATGAAAATCGAATACCTCTTTTAACTGGGTAGAGGGAGACCCATTACATAGCCCGAAGGCCCAGTGGGCTTGTAGCCCATTACATAGCCCGTAGGCCCAATTTTTTGGCCTAATTTCCATTCTGTGAATAGTAACCCGACTACTACAGTACAAATTAATCCGGTATAAGGAACCAAATCAAACATTTCACACACAAGCTCATGCCATTGTTGCAACCCTATATTTGATAGAAAAAAAATCTAATGATTGTATTGATTCACATCATTAAGTAATATAATTATTTAATATTTATATTAGATAATCTTTATACCCAAAAGACAATGTTCTCTTCTTTATTGTTTTGATATTGAAATAATATTTAATTATGTCACTACACTCTCTCAAGATTACTCTTTCTTATTGAATTGATCATCTATATTTTACATATATGATCAATATATCTTCAATATATATAAAAAAAAAATTTAGAATGAAAATTATAGTGGACATGAATCACCAACAATAATGTATACCAACCAATGACATTGGAATCTCCAAACAGAATTTCTTGTTCATAATTATTATTTTGATTTAGAAAAAATATAATTCTTCTAAAATATATAAAATTTATAATGAAATTAAATTGGTACCCTATTAAATAATTTAATATTCAAATATGCATGACATGTAAAATTTTCATTAATGTAAAAAATAAACCCATTAAATTCTAACTAGTTGACATTGAATTCTCAAATGTGGCCAGTAGTATGAAACACCTCACTACCAGCCTTAATAATAAAACCATAGATCCATTCAAAAACATATTATTATAACGATGTAACCTTCATTTGAAATATAAATTATTTGGATATATTTTTATAGATATTTTTAAAAACTATATCAAATATAATGATTGTCTGATAATTAAATATTTCAAATTTAATGAACGTTAACACTCTAAATTAATCATCACTCTGGAATAGTCTTCTTATATTTATATTTAATGTTTTCCATATTTATCTCATAACTCAGTGAAAAATCAACTAATTTTTTTTAGTTTTTCATGTGTAATTATATAATAGTTTCAACTTTAATATTGTGATATCATATTCCCTTAGTAAGAATCATGGGACTAGTTTCACATGCAGAAATGATTTACATCTAACGTGCAATAAACTATTTGAATTTTTATTTTATTTTTCAAAGCGAAGAAAATTTAATAGTTTGTATCAGATTGCACTTTATTCATACTTACATGAAATTCTTATGGAATATGATTCGTAAATCCCGTAAATCATTAAACAATTTGAAACAAATGAACAACACTTCTTTAATTCAAATTAACTATCTAAAATACAGTTTAGAACAACCTCTATAATATAGATAATTTCATCATTTTTTGAGAGATATTTTTAATTTCACAATATATTTTATTTGAAAATTAACTCACATTTATAATATTATTTATCCTAATGAATCCTCATCCTAAAATTCCATATAGTTTAAATCACCCTTATAGTGTACATATTTTATTTCATCACCATACACCCACATGTCCATCATCCTTATATACATTAAAATGTGTTTTACACCATTAGAATGATAATTTATTCTATAAATTTTAGATACTTTCATGTTGTACATTTTTTCATAATATATTATCCATCCATATTAACCCTGGTGGAGTCTGGAAAAGAAATCTAAATAAACATCAAAGAGAACTCAAATTGTTTTCAAAATAATAATTGATTTATGTTAGCATTTTTATTTTAATTTTAACTTATTAAACACCCAAAATGAATATATTTTCATATAATTGATATCCAGTATAGATAAATAAAATTAATATAAGTTAAATAGCTTGGTAATCCCTTCACATTCTCTATTAATATATAAAACCCATATCATTCTTATAATGGGTGGCACTCACCACCACATCATTTAATTGAATGTAATTATAAGGATTCCATATTTCTATATATATGATAAAATTTGGGTATTTTAGATTCTACATGGGGTTATATCCATGATGTTTTATAGTCTATTTGAAAATCTATTGTATTGAATTCCGACACAATAACATCTAATAATCATGGACTGATCTTGAATCTCATCGTCTTTATTAATCCATTAACATCATTATCAATTTGATATAAATAAGACAATATCCCATTATTATTTTCATAATGATCACTAATGTTTATATTTTTCTTCTTCCCTGACTATAAATCTAATATCACTATCCCATATACACAAAAAATACAATAAGTAATGCAAGGAAAGATTGTATCAATATTTACTCCATTTGAAAATTCATAGTTTGGAAGCTTTTATAAAGTTTTTATTATTGATGGTGATATCATTGATGATTGTTTTTGTGTAAGAGGTTTCTTTGTACAATTAAAAATCATATTTATTTGGAGTGATTAGACCACATTCATGTTTTAAATAAACACCATTCATGTTAAATGGTGAACATGACATAACAACAAGCTAGTATATGTAATATTTGATGCATATATTTATTTCCCAAAAACCCTCCAATTTATATTCAATGGATTAATTATATTATAAATGAGATGTATATTCTATGTTTGAATTTATTATATGTCGATATAATAAGATTATTTTGAATTCATTGTTATTACATATAGAAAATATATTTATTGGGATATTACTCAAGAGAGGAACTATTTGGTATATCATTTAGAAACATGATTTATACAATATGTATATATAATGTGGTTTAATGGTGAGTTTATGTGGTAACATATTGGGTTTATCTAGTGTTTCAGATATATCATGGGGTTAGGATGTGTTTTATTATTTACATTTGTTTTTCAATGATTCAATAAAATGATCTAGTGTATAGGCACCTCTATACTTACATAGAAGGAACCAAATATGTTTTTTATACTCACCCTTACTAATTATATTAATATAGTTATTAATGAAAACACCAATGGTGTATCGATGAAGTTCGTACTTTATATGGAGAGGAGTATACCATTACTAATGTATTTAAAGGAATTATTTGTGAGTTTATAATTTTTGGTTTTTAAATTTCTCATTCATTTTTACATTACCATTATTCATTATAATACCACCCGAAATTTATTAATGTTTTCTTAAATGGCCCGAAGGCCTGATTTTTTATTTTATTATAGATAATCCCCATTTTAAGGGTTTAAGGGGAACCTGAACTATATAGAATGAGAGTATATTATATTTAAATCATGGATTATAATATTATTTTTATTATTTCATTTTTAATATTATCATCTATTATATATCTATTATTATACCTTAATTTCTAATTTATATCTTTTGACACTTTTACAATGGGATTTGTGTGTTACTCCTAATATTTTCATCATTCAATGAGGTATATATAACGAACCATAATTTACATACATTGTTATTAATTCAAAATTGAAACACACATATTACAACATATACCAAAACCGTGAAACGTTCGTATAGGTATAATGTCTTAAGAAACTGGGAAACATAAACAACTGGTTCATAAATCATCTACACTGTCTCCCTTTTATTTTATCATATCTAGAGTCCCTTTTGGCATATCTTACTTAATACCCTTATTCCTGACCTGGGGAAAATAAAACATACAAAAGGGTGAGCTCAAATGCTCAGTAAGGGTAAACAAAAGAAATATCAGTCATAAGAACATATCATTTTGAAAATTTTATCCTGCAAAAGAGATCATAATATCATAACAGGGGATAAATCATAGTAGATAAATGTAATCCCAATAATCATAACTTAAAACATTAAACTTTTTGTAATACACACATAATCATATAAAATCATGTCCTATTAGTCAAGGCTCATTTCCAATACTATCTTAGTGGACAAAGTCCATTTCTGAACCGAGTTCACTCCTCGTTCCAGTCCAGTATCACTGAACCGGTTTAACTTGCCATTCTACCCATGTCTATCTGATGAGAAACAAATCTTTACCCAATGCATTGGAGGGTGATATAGGTCCCACCCATATCATAATGATACCATTCTTATGTGTGTCACAAAATCATAAATCATATATCATAGCATAACCCATGTAATAAAAATGGGATTCTTAAACTTCATGCCATTATAACATAATCCATGTAAGAAAAAAGGACATCATAAAATTAATTCCATCATAAAATAATAAATTCAATGTAAAAATAGGTATAGAAAAAAATCCTATATTATCTTATATGGAAAATAATTTTGATAAAATTCTTGAACTCCATTCTTGAGGAAAATATCATTTCTAATTCAAAAACATTTTTCCTTTCTTAACATGTCATAAAATTTTAAACTTAAAGAAGTTGATTAAAAATAAAACTGAAAACTTGTAAAGGAAGCTTCATGAAAATAATGTTATATGAAATCATAAAATCCATTCATGCTGTATATGTTAGAAAGAAATTTTCTCGTACTTTGGCCTAAAAATTCAAAGAGTATCTCGTACTTAAAACGACAAAAGATTCCTTTCATATCTTTTACTAAAAATCCACCAATAGGTAAAATTGGATTTATAAAATTATTTTAGGATAGAAATAATATTACATATTTTGTAAACATGGATGTCGATGATAAATATTCCCCAGTAAATACCGAAGTATAAACAATTTCGGATAAAAATTGAGATTTTGAGATTTTCCATTACCTTAGGTCCGATTTGCTTCATACGTGTATGAACCTCCTATATAATGACTTAAATAATGTTATTCACATATTCCAGAATCTTACTCATTGTTATGATATCATATATGGTCATATTCTTAGCTTCTTATTAGTAATATTTCATTTCTACTTGTTAGTCGGGTGTTTATTAATTTTTTTGTTCTTATGCATGATTTTTCGAATAAATTCTTATTCTTATTTTTAGGTTATAGATACCTCATTTCCTGAATTGTATTAGTGAAATATATATCATATTAATTCATTCAATTCATTTATATAATCATTATGCAATAAATATCATGTAGAACGAGTCACATCACATCGTGGAGATGGTAGGCCGTACGTACGCATGAGCAATGATAACATTCCCATGATCGTGGAATTGTATTGAAGTGTAGGTATAATATTTCAGAATAAATATCAATTTAAATTAATCATATATATTTATTCTTTAAACCATTATACTCATCCAATAAGGTGGAGGTGGAAAACAGATTACACCACGGCGTGTAGACGGTATTCCGTAGGTACAAACGGGCGGTGATTTCATTTTCCATAGGATGGATAGAAGGTGAAATATGGTTGTTTCATATTTAAAATAACATATCGGTATATGAGTGATACTGATGTTATTACTTCATAATGAAACAAATAAATAAGAGGAAGTAGAAGAAGAAATAAAGTTGAAAGAATCGGTAACAGACATTACCTCTTCTTTGAAGCGCCTATTCTTAACATCCTCTTAGGGTACTAAAGATGGTATTTAAAGAAGACCAGTACCTCTAGGATGTTTCTAGGGAATTGGAGAAGATAAATTGGCAAGGTTTGGCCGATCTTTAAGGCTCAAAGTTGTGTGAGGGGGAGAGGGAGGATGTTCCCTTTTATAAGGGAGGAGATGGGCACTTTAAGAAAAACATAAAATATTATTTTATTTTAAAGCCATATTCGGTTTTTAATAGCTCCAAATTGATTTATTTATATGATAAGATGTGTATGGGTCTAAATCATTCCAAAAAATAGATTTTAGACAAGTTTGGGTTACTATTTTAACCTTATTATTTAAAATTAACTTTAAGTTAAATAATTTTACTTTTACCGTGTATTCTTGTTTTCATACACTATATGGTTAACAAACTTACTATAACAAGCCAAACGAACCCCAAGTTTTTCATTTTTAATATATATTACCTTATATATGTCATTTTGTTGAACATTAGATTTTTAGGAATAAAATAACAATTAATAATATAATATTTGTTCTAAAAACTATTTTATGTCAATTTTGACCATATATGGTAATTGAATTTTGAGAAAATCATAACAGCATGATTAGTTCCAAAAAAGTTAATTAAAAAAAATAATAACATGTAATATTAACCTATAAAATTAGTTCAATTCATAAAAAGTCTCAAATTATATTTATTTGGGTATTTATAATATCAATTATGTTAATATTTCATTAATAAGGTAATTACTGCATCATCATTATGTCATAAATAAATTAAATTATTTAAAGTCTAAAAATTATAAATAAAATATGATTATGTAGTATATATTCTTATATTTCAATGAATATTTATATTCTAAATTATATTATGTATAACCCTATATTAAAAATGTTTTAGTTATTAAACTTTGATTTTAAAATTTTTAACTATTCTTTAAATAAAATAATAATAAATGTCCTAATCTAATCCATGTAGACCTAAAGGGTCATATTTTATTCCTAACTTTGTTTTTGGTCGATTTAAACTTATCAAATAGAATTAGTACATGTGTTATGGTAATAATAATATCATTTTTGCCCTTTATTACCCTATTTAATTTTAACCGTGGTAAAAAAAAGTAAAAAGTTACTATTCAACAAAAAATATGTTTATCATATTGAACCACATTTTAGTCCTTAATATTAACCATGTCTCTAGGATTTTTTAAATCCCACTCACAAATGTGGTAAAATTTAGTGTTATGTATATTTTGAAATTCTCCTAGGAAGTGGGTAAAAAATGGTGAAAAGCTCAATAAAATTTTTATTTGTCTAAAATTATTATAAAATGACTCCAATGAAATAAATTGAACTTATATAGGTATTATGTATAAATTTTCACATAAAATAAATTTAAATAAAATAAATAATTATTAAAATAAAAATTTGGTTTTTAAATAGTAACCCAATGTTTTTTACCATTCATCAAAAATTGGATGTTTTCAGAAAAATACCAAAATTTCACCCTAGGATAATTTCGATTTTCAAAATTCAAAAATGAAGGCCATTTTGAAAAATAAAAATTATAAAATTTCAAAAAGTGGGTATTACTATTCATAAAGGCTAGTTTTAATAATATTTTAATGGCATATCATTGTTTAGTGAAACACGGTATTGTGTACAAAAAATCTATTGAGGAAGGTCACGATTGCGTGTAATGCAACCCATGAAAGTGTTGTGTGTAGTGAATGAATATTTGATGATGTATACAACATAAAAACAAAATATTTCTATTAAAAATCTCGGGTGTTACATTCTACCTCCATTAAAATGAATTTCTCCCTCAAAATTTGTCACTTTGTAACAAACAGATGAGGATACCTCTCCCTTATCATATCCTCAAGCTCCCATGTAGCTTCATATAATTGGTGGTTTCTCTATGAAACATTCACCAAGAAAGTGGTCTTGTTCCATAGAAATTTTTCGTTATGATCCAGAATCTCTATCGGCTGTTCTTCATAAGAAAGATCTTGCTCTAGCGGTACAACTTCTGAGCTGAGTACATTTGAAGGATCGAGTATATAGTTTCTCAAAAGAGATACATGGAACACATCGTGAACTTGAGAGAGATTTGGTGGAAGCACCAATCGGTAAGCTACCTTCCCAACACGATCTAGTATTTCAAAAGGACCGATATACCAAGGGCTCAACTTTCTCTTCTATCCAAATCTCATTACTCTCTTCCATGGAGATATTCGTAGGAAAACTTTATCACCCACTTCAAACTCTAGGTCTTTTCTTCTGTTATCGACATAACTTTTTTATCGACTCTGATCTGCACAAATGTGTTGTTGAATAGATCAAACCTTTTCTTCCATCTCATCAACAATATCATGTCATAATAGCTTTATTTCCCCAACTTCATCACAACAAGTTGGAGTTCTGAATTTCTTTCCATAGAGAGCTTTATAAGGAGCCATCTGAATACTAGAGTGACATATATTATTATATGAAAATTCCACCAATGGTTGGTGTTGATCCCAACCACCTTTGAAATCCATAGATCATGATCTTAACATATCTTCTAGAGTTTGAATTTTTCTCTCAGACTGACCGTCTATATGAGGATGATAAGAAGTGTTGAAACTCAACTCTGTATCTAGAGTATGCTAACGACTTCTCCAGAACATCAAGGTAAACTTCGAATCCCGATCAGATATAATGGAAAGTGGTACACCATGCAATCTTACTACTTCTTTCACATATATCCTAGCAAGATTATCAAGAGGGAAATCCTGTCTAACAACAATGAAGTGTGCCGACTTTGTAAGATGATCAACTATGACCCAGATAGCATTATTGACTTTGGATGTTTTCGAAAGTCCAGTGAAAAAGTCCACAGTTATGTTTTCCCATTTCTATTCGGGTATGGGTAATGGTTGTAACATCCCCTTAGACTTCTGTCTCTCAGCTTTAACCTACTGACAAACCAAGAATCGAGATACATATTCAACACAATTTATTTTCATGCCATCCCACCAGAAGTACTCTTTCAGGTCCCTATACATATTCATGCTTCTAGGATGAATAGAGAATGAATAACTATGAGCCTCAACCAACAGCTGCTTCTTTAATTTTGGGATAGTAGGAACACAAACCAGATTCCTGAACCTTATTATCCCATCACAATCAAATTTGAATTAAGGAACATTTCTCACCATGTTTTGTAACTCTACATCTTCTTTCTGTGCCTCTTTAATCATCACATGTATAGATGGTTGAACATTCATTTGATAAATATAATATTTTCCCCTTCCGTTATAATTCCAAGATCCATCCTTTGTAAATCCATAAATATTGGATCTTTTGTGATCCTCATCATGGATAAGCTAGCATGGTCATGTCGACTTAATATGTCTTCCACCTTGTTTGCTTTCCGATAGTGGTAATGAATTTAGCAGTCGTAATACTTAATTATCTCCAACCATCTTCATTGACGCATTTTCAGCTCCTTTAGTGTGAAAATATACTTTAAACTTTTATGATCAGTATAAATATCACACCTTTCACCATTAAGATAATGCCTCCAAATCTTTAATGCAAAGATTACCGAAACAAACTCCAAATCATGAGTTGGGTAATTTTTCTCATGGATTTTCAACCATCGCGAATCATAAGATATCACCATATCATTTTTCATGAGAACACACCCCAATACCTTCTAGGATGCATCACTGTAGATCAAAAACATTTCTCCACTACAAGGCAGTGTGAGGACAGGTGCACTGGAAAACCTTCTTTTCAACTCGTTAAAATTCTCTTCACATTCTTCCATCCACATGAACATAACTCCTTTTCGAGTCAACCTGGTGAGTGGATTAGATAATCATGAAAAATATTTCACAAAACATCGATAATATCCATCCAAACCAAGAAAACTTCAGATCTTAGTTACTGTTTTTGGTCTTGAACATCTTTTGATAAACCCTAATTTTTCTATATCCACAGATATCCCCTCTTTTGAGATTATGTGACCCCTAAATGCATCTTTTTTAATCCAAAATTCACACATGGTAAATTTGGCATAAAGCTTCTCCTTGCTCCAGGTCATCAATACAATTCTCATGTGATCTTCATGTTCTTCCTTTCTATTTGATTAGACAAGAATATCATCTATAAATACTACAAAAAACTAAATCAAGATAGTATCTAAAGACTCTATTCATTAGATCCATGAAGATAGCAGGGGAATTAGTAAGACCAAATGGCTTCACTATAAATGCATAGTGTCCATACATTGTATAGAAACTAGTATTTGGTATATCAACCCTTTTGACCCTTCACTGATGATACCCTGAACGAAGATCAATCTTGGAAATGTATTGAGCTCTGTGTAGTTGGTCAGATAAGTCATCAATGCGTGGGAGATGATATTTGTTCTTGAGAGTGATCTTGTTAAGTTCAAGATAATCAATGAAGAGTCTCATTGATCCATATTTCTTCTTATCAAATAGAACAGGTGCTCCCCAAGGTGACACACTAGGGCATATGAATCCCTTATCAACATTCTCTTGGAGTTACTTGTTATATTTCTACAACTCAATTGGGTCCATTTTATAAGGTTTCTTTGAAATAGGTAAAGCACCCGGTACAGGTTCTATTGAAAACTCAACTTCACGATTTGGTTGAAGACCAGGAAATTCCTCCGGAAAGACATCATAAAACTCTCCTACAATAGGAATATTCTTAATCATGAGTCTCTCACCAACCATTTGATATACATAACCTTCATTTAGTGGAATCAAGACCCATAAGATGGAAGAAATTTCCACTGGAAGGTTATGTTCATCCTTGCATCGATAGACGATCATAGATTGACATGGAATATGAAATATGACTTCCCTTATTTGGAAATAGATATGAGATCCATATAAAGAAAGGCAATACATTCCAAGAATGGCATAAAATTCTATTATAGGAAGGATCACAATATTTGTCGGAATCACTTTCCCACAAACTTCAATCGGAGAAGAATTATAAACTTTTGATGCAACTATTGTTCTATTATGGGTTATCACAGCTAACTCAATATTTAACTACTGAGGTAATACGGTGATACCCTTAAAAATTCTTCATAAATAAAAGAGTGGGTGGATCCAGAATCAAATAAAAAATTTGATACCAACTTTAACGACCCATACTTTATGTACATTGTTAATAATTCAAAATTGAAGCACACTTATTATGAAATATAACAAAACCCTGAAAGGACCCTATAGGTATAGTGTATTTAAAAACTGGAAAACATAAACAATAGGTTCATAAATCATCTACACTGTCTCCCTTTTATTTTATCATATCTAGAGTCCCTTTTAGGATATCTTACTTAATACCCTTCTTCCTGACCTGGGGAAAAGAAAACATACCAAATGGTGAGATCAAATGCTTAGTAAGGGTAAACAAAAGAAATATCACTCATAAGAACATAACATTTTGGAAATCATAACTTCCAAAAGAGATCATAATATCATAACATGGGATAAATCATATTAGAGAAATGTTATCCCAATAATCATAACATAAAACATGAATCTTTGTGGAATACACACATAATCAGAGAAAATAATTTCTTATTATTCAAGTCCTATTTCCAAAACAATCTTAGTGGACACAGTCCATTTTTGAATCGAGTTCACTCCTCGTTCCAGTCCTGTATCACTGAACCTGTTTAACTTACTGTTCCAACCATGTCTATCTCATGATATATAAATCTTTACCCAATGTATTGGAGGGAGATATATGTCCCACCCATCTCATAATGATACCATTATTTTGTGTGCCAAAAAATCATAAATCATATATCATAGCATAACCCATGTAATAAAAATGGGATTCTTAAACGTCATGCCATCATTACATAATCCAGGTAAGAAAAAAGGACTTCATAAAATTAATTCCATCATAACATAATCAAATCAATGTAAAAATAGGGATTGAAATAGAACCCTATATTATCTTAGAAAGAAAATAATTTTGATAAAATATTTAACTTCATTCTTGAGGAAAATATCTTTTCTAATTCAAATTTTTTTTCCTTTCTTAACATGTCATAAAATTTTAAACTAAAAGAATTTTATTAAAAATTAACTTTAAAACTGGTAAAGGAAGCTTCATGGAAATAATTTTTTATAAAATCATAAAATCCATTCATGCCGTATAAGTTAAAAAAACATTCTTCTTGTACATTGGCTGAAAATGTCAAAAAGTATCTCGTACTTAAAACGACAAAAGATTCCATTCATATCATTTACTAAAAATCCACCAATAGGTAAAATTGGATTTAAAAAATTGTAGGAGGATAGAAATAATATTAAATATTAAGTAAACATGGATGTGGATGATAAATATTCCTCAGTAAATACCAAAGTATAAACAACCTTGGATAAAAATTGAGATTGTGAGATTTTCCCTTACCTTAGGTCCATGTTGCTTCGTACGTGTCCGGACCTCATGTATAATGATTTAAATAATTTTATTGACTTATTCCAGAATCGTACTATTTTTTATGATATCATATATGGTCATATTCCTATCTTCTTACTAGTAATATTTCATTGCTACTTTTTATTCGGGTGTTTATTGCTTTTTTTGTTCTTATGCGTGTTTTGTCGAATAAATTATTATTATTCTTTTTAGGTTATAGATTCCTCATTTATAGAATGGTATTAGTGTAATATATATCATATTTATTCATTAAATTCATTTATATAATAATTATGCAATGAATATCATGTAGAATGAGTCGCATCACATCGTGGAGACGGTAGGTCGTACGTACGCACGAGCGATGATATCATTCCCATGATTGGGGAATTGTATTCAAGTGTATGTATAATATTTCAGAATAAATATAACGTTACAATAATCATATATATTTATTCTTTACACCATTATACCCATCCAATTAAGGTGGTGGTGGAAAACATATTACACCACGGCGTGAAGACGATATTCCGTACATACGCACAGGCGGTGATTTCGTTTTACGTTGGATTGATAGAAGCTTAAATAGGGTTGTTTCATATTTATAATAAAATATAATTATATTAGTGATACTGATGTTATTACTTCATAATGAAACAACTAAATAAGAGGAAGTAGAAGAAGAAATAATGTTGAAAGAATCGGTAACAGATTTTACATCTTCTTTGAAACACCTCTTCTTAACCTCCTCTTAGGGCACTAAAGATGGTCTTTAAAGAAGACCAGTACCTCTAGTATTTTTCGAGGGAAGTGGAGAAGAGAAATTGGCAGGGTTTGGCCGAGCATGAAGGCTCAATGTGGTGTGAGGAGGAGAGGGAGGAGGAGCCATTTTATAAGGGAGGAGAGTGGCACTTTAGGAAAAACTTAAAATATTATTTTATTATAAAGTCATATTCGGTTATTAATAGCTCTAAATTAATTTATATCAAAGCTAAGGTGGGGATGGGTTGAGATTATCTCATATAATAGATTTTATACATGTTTAGGTTACTATTTTAACCTTATCATTTAGATTTAACTTTAAGTTAAATAATTTTACTTTTACCGCGACTTCTTGTTTTCTTACACTATATGGTAAATAAACTTACTATAACGAGCCAAACGAATCCCAAGTTGTTCATAATTAATATATATAACCTTATCTAATCCATTTTTCCGAACCTTATATTTTAGGAATAAAATAAAAAATAAAAATAAAATATTTGTTTTAAAAACTATTTTATGTCAATTTTGACACTATTTGGTAATTTATTTTTTTTGAAAATCATAACTGCATGATTAGTTCAAAAAATGTTAATTAAATATAAAATAACATGTCATATTAACCTATATAATTATTTTAATTCATAAAAAGCCTCAAATTACATTTATTTGGGTATTTTTAATATCATTTATGTCAATATTTCATTAATAAGGTAATTAATGCATCATCATTGTGCCATAAATAAATTTAATTATTTAATGTCTAAAAATTATAAATAAAATACCATTATGTGGGGAATATTTTTATCTTTATAATAAATATTTATAGTCTTAATTATCTTATGTATAACCTTATATTAAAAATGTTTTAGTTATTAAACTTTGTTTTTATCTTTTTTAACTCTTCTTTAAATAAAATAATAATAAATGTCCTAATCTAATCCAAGTAGACATAAATGGTCATATTTAATTCCCAAGATTTTTTTCGGTCGAATTAAACTTATCCAATAGAATTAGGACATGTGTTTGGGAGATAATAATATGATTTTTACCCTTAATTACCCGATTTACTTTTAATTGTGGTAAAAAGTAAAAAGTTACTATTCACCAAAAATTATTTTTATCTTATTGAACCACATTTTACTCCTTGATATTAACTGTGTCTTTCAGATTTTCAAAATTCCACTCACAGAAGTGGTAAAATTAAGTTTAATGTAAATTTTGAAATTCTCCTAGGAGGTGGGTAAAAGACGGTGAAAAGATCAATAAAAATTTTATATGTCTAAAATTATTATAAAATGACTCCAATGAATTAAATTGAACCTATATAGGTATTATGTATCATTTTTCACATAAAACAAATTTAAATAAAATAAATAATTATTTAAATAAAAATTCGTTTTTTAAATAGTAACCCATTTTTTTCACTATTCATCAAAAATTGAAATTTTTCAGAAAAACACCAAAATTTCACCATAAGCTAATTTCGATATTCCGAATCCAAAAATAAAGTCCATTTTGAAAAATAAAATTTATAAATTTTCAAAAAGTGGGTATTACTATTCATAACGGCTAGTTTTAATAATATTATAATAGCATATCGTTGTTTATTGAAACTCAGTATTGCGTACAACGTAAGCTATCGAGGAAGGTCGCGACTGCGTGTAAACCAAGCCAAGCTAGTGTTGTGTGTAGTGAAAGATTCATTTGATGATGTATACAACATAAAAACAAAATATTTCTAATAAAAATCTCAGGTGTTACAGTATATAGATGGGTTATTGTTATAAAAATGTTTTACCAGAGCGATAATATTTTTTGTACTGTAGTGAAATATAATAAGATTGTGATGGGGTGGCTACAATAAGGATTCTGGTTGGGGGTATATTGATTAAACCATAGAAAATTATTGATTTAAAAATACTAAATATTTTTATTGATGATAAAATGTCTCAGATTATTTACATTAATTATAATCTATATTAACACTTTGGTTATAAATGTATAACCATTAGAAATCTTTGGATATGTCGTCTCTTATAGAATTTTACAGTGGTGTGAATTTGAGGATAATAAACACTCAAGGAATATGGGTTTGCCTATAAGATATGTCAATCATATGATAATTTAACTCATTCATGTTCAAAATGTGCGATGGTCGTTATATGGTATTACATGTGTATATGGGAAACTAGTGGTGACTTACATGGGATGTTCCATGGACATATGGGATTTTCAGGTTTTATATTATAGTCAATGGCCCAATTGATAAAAGGTTTGTTGGATTTATATCAAACATGATAATGATTTTCTTTGAAATGATGAAAGGGAATTTATTTACACTAATAATTTTTATTATATTTAAAAAAACAATTTCATAAATTTCACGTGTAAATAAATTGAAAAATATAATAATATACCATGTAAAATAATATCATTGATTTATTTTTACCCTCTTACAAAAGTGAGTTTTTTTAAAAAAAAATTCTTCAATATGAAATATCCGGAAATTATTTTTTAGGTGAATTCAACCATTTAAATAAATTCAAAATTATTTCATACCATCATTTAATATATTAAATAAAATTGTTATCCTGAATGTAAAACCTAAGATCATAACAAATAATAAAAATTAGGCATCCTTAAATCATTGTATAAAACATATTTTAACATAAATAAATACTACAAATTGGAAATAAATTAATCCCATGTCAGTTTTATACGTCAATTAATCAAATAAAAATAAATATTCTATTGATGATGAAATTTTTAAAGAAAATATTTTTCATAAAGTGCATGATCAGGTCTATGAATATATTTATATAAATATTACCTAAAGTAGAAGTTTGTGTGTTATGACTACTGTCAAAACACCCAAATTGGAGGAGGGATAAAGAATTCCAGAGAGAATTTATTTCACCAAATTAAATTTATTTTTCAATATTCCCTTTCTATAATGAATAATCACTTTATTAAATATTTTTATTATATAGTGTTACCAGTATAAAAAGAATCAAGGAATGTGTAAACAAGTATTTTTACTTGGTTCACCTAATGAGATTCAACTAAAGAGTGTACACTACATGTTAATTAGGTGTAAAAAAGATCAATGGACTCATTATTGATGATTAAAATGGTTATAAATAGTAAATTATAAATTCTTATGAATTATTATTATTCATATCCATCGATACACTAGTTTTCATAAAAGGAACAGAAAGAGGAATTTATCATAGTCAACTACACTAAATGGATCAATGAGTGATCCAAAATATAAAATAATAGTGTTTCACTTTTTCTCTATGTCATTATGAAAAACATATGTGTCTCAAAAAAAACTCCGTATCTTTAATTCGGTTTTGAAAACACATTAAAATATTTATCTCTTTTAACTTCTTCTCTCTTTCAATATGAATTTATTTACCATTTATTAAATTAAATACTTCAATATTTTATATGAAAAACAATACTTATATATGATAATATTCTCCAGTATTTATACCAATTGTGTTGCAAAATTTATGATAGTTAGTGGTAACTAAGATATTTGAAAAATGTATCTCATAATTATTGCTAAAACTTCCAAAATCAAAAAACATATAAATGTTTGATTTTTATTAATATCATTAAAACCATGTTGTGGTTTTCACAACAATGGGAACATGTGATTATGTCAATTATTTTTCTCTATAAACAATTATGTAGATTTTCACCTCTCTTGTTTTTTATATGGTTCCATATATATAAATTTTATAGATCATAAAAACCATGATATGGTTTAAATATCCATTATAGGGTTTTCTTACCAATCATTTTAAATTATATTACTCTATCTATCTTTATATACTCTATTAATTCATATGACATTTCCTATAAAACTAGAAGTCTCATGGTCTGTTATTTACAACACTTAATTACATTAAAAGTATATATTAATTTTTTATAAATTTCATATTCTAGGGATTGGTATATAGTTATACATATTCTATGAATTAGATCTCAGCTTTTGTTATTTTAACAATGGTATTCTCAACAACATGATTCTACTAATCAATGTACTTTTGATAGTATGTCATTATTTTTATATTATATTATTACTATTGATCATAGTGTGGTCTATGAAAAACTCATTAAATCAATTAGTTTCCCTATATTAGTCAAGAATAATGATTAATATCTCATCCTCTTCTATCATACTAAGACATGTATTTTAATGTAATTATATATAATATATTAAAAATATTTTTTTGTTAGTATACATAGACCTTGTTATCATAAATTCAAAATGATTTACTGTGAATCTACCAAAATTATATATTATTTTTAATATTAAAAAAATATTCTTTCCACATAAATAAAAACATATCTAGAAAATTTTCTCTAAGAATCCTCATATTTCTAGTAAATATAAAAATTAAAATGATTCAAACTTTTCCCATTACATCATAAGGTTTCAATTCATTTCTATCATTTTTTATGGAATATAATTTTATACTCATATATAATATTGTAGAAACTATAAATAATGAATGATATATTTTACATCAAATATAATACTATGTGATTCATATATGATGTGGGAAAAAATTGTTTAGAAATATTCAAATGTATAATATTATTTATTCCAAAAAAAATTGACAAGATTATACTAATTATTTTCAAATCAATAATGATCATAAAACTTGTTATACAATGTAATACCAAATGATAATTATACCTCATGTTTTATTGAATCATATTATCCATGTAAACATTATCATTTTCTACAAATTTTTATATAAAAATTGTTACAATTTTTTAAATGTAATCAAAATTTGTATACAATATACTGAATCGAAATTTAATCATTAATCCATAGAAACAATCCCAGAATTATATCTCACCCATTATTCAATATCATTCATTTCTTATAATTCCAATTACTCCCTAAAATTTATAATAAACCAAATGTGTAGCTTCTCATCATCATTTAAATTTTAATGAAGTGGGAGAAAACACCAGAAGAGAACTGTCCACATAATAAAAAAAGGGACTAATAGTGTTCTAAAGTGGTGAAGGTAATGGGAATCCCATCGGACCAGGATAACCCCCGCGAGATTCATTGTGTGCACATTGTGGAGTACTACGGGTTCATATCCAAGGACCTCAAGAGAATATAGTTTATCCAAAAAAAATTTCTCTTAGGACATGTGTGAAAGAATTTTCTGATTTTGATGATCACACCCTTTCACGTTCTGTTAATGTTAGTCGTCAACCTCAAAGTTGGGAATAGGTCATGTAAGGCATGATGAATAATATTTTTGTGCATTTATATCCCAAAACATATAATGCTCAACTGGTGGCATTAAAATAAACCTAGTAACATAGCCTTTTCCCTTTCTGAAGTGAGGAGTCGTAGCCCATGCTAGAGTAGAATTCAGAGAGAACTGAGCCGTTGGAGTCTCGAATAACTCCTCTACCTCGCAATACCCCCATGGTAAAGGACCCATCACTATTAAGATTAAAACCCATGCATGGGGATTCAATAGAATCATTTGGCCTTTAGAACTACTGTTATTTGGGATGGCACCCGAAGACTACTTGTGTATCCACCTAAATGAGGGATCCTGCTACCAATTGCTGAAAAGATTGGCCATATCATTAAGGTGGTTCTTTATCCTGATGAAGATAGATATGCTAGAGGATTTTACCCCATCATTACTTGACTTGTTCATAGCATACTAGATTAACCAACACTTTACATGCAATACAACCTTGTGGACCACCTTCTCTGATCCCCTTTCTCTCATGTCATGAAACCACCTATCTGGGACCAAGATTTCATCAATGTTGGGATCATGATTACTAGTGAACATTCCAAAAAATCACTATATAGGACATGCTGAATTTTCCCTAATGAATTTTTAGTCCACAAGTTTCTTTTTGTAAGCACTATAATATGCGAAATGAGACACATTTGGGATACCAGAACATTTGATATTATCATCCGAGGGGATAGACCAATTCACTATCCCCCTCATTAAAAAGTTTTATTTATATGGAATATCATTGGAGCGTGGGGTATGATTTAAATTTTTTTTAATATCCTAAATATATTGGGTGATGAAGAAGTCTTTAGTAGCAAAAATTCTTATAGAATAAGAAGTGAACATTCTTCTATCAGTCTCCGATGTAAAATTTATGAGGCTGAAATTGGCATGCTGATCTTTATCCAACTCATCATTGAAGAGGATATCATAGAAACTATCCTCCCTGATAGAATGTGTTGGAGTATGGTAACACATGAACCCTGTCACCTCCCTGACCTAGTTGTGGCACTAGAAAAGGATTCCTCCCTTTCCAACTATCAATATTGTATGCATGAATAGATTCATCATGAGGTGGGAGAGATATGACCAAAATAGAGAGCCACAACTTCCACTATTGGATGACCATACTAGGAGTTGTGCATGGTTCTATCCCACAATGTATGATGTTCCATGACATCCTATACCACTATTTCATTCATGTAGTTGAGAGAATCTTCCAGACAATAGACATTAATTCACCATTAAATAGCAAGACTTTACACCCTTTACCATGAAGCCCCATTCCATTTCGCACCTAAGGGTGGGACCCAAATTAATCCATCTATCAACATGCCAATGTTTCTGAGGACCCCCATATGGGTGTTCACAGAAGACAATGCATGGACAAGAGTGGCTAAAAGAACCCTATTAATGGGATCTATACATCCACCAAAGGAAAGGTACTAGGATGCGGACCAAAATCTTGTTTATGTGTAAATAAAAATCACCTATTTGTAGTCTTCCTGGAGAGATAGGGGTTTAATGTATTATATGGGGAAATCCCCCAAAGGGTAGCTTCTAAAATATACTAACACAATTATATATATTTTACAATAAAACACTTGGGGATATGTGTAACATACTTGTTTTTTAAAAAACATTTTAGAAAATTATATACTTAATATTTATAAATATATGTTTTTATTCATATGATAGAATTGAACATGTGTATAAAATAAATCATACAAGATATGAATGAAATTTACAATAAATTATTCACTCAAAATTTAATACCAAAATAAAAGTATAAAAAACAAAATATGGAATACAATGGATTGTAGTATACCATAAACGATTAAATTGCATAAATGTGAGTATTATAAAATGGTACAATAATTATAAATTAATAATATATTAATATTAATGAAATCCCTTGGATCATCATCACCTTTCAACATCATTGTTCTTGGAAATAAATGATAAAAATAATAACGAATAATGAATTTATTTTAGAAAATTAAATTTTATTCTCAAATTAATCCTTATTTATGTTTGAGAAAATAATTGAATGGTTTTTTAATGTAATGATATTAATATGGGAATTATATTAACTTTATAAAATAAAACCAATAGTTGGTTATATTAATAATAGAAAATATTTCAGTTAATATTTATCAGAATGAGTTTAATATGAATATATTTTATTCAAATGTTTATATTTATATTCATATATATGATGGGAGATGGGTTTGGGATCTCTCATTGTAATGATGGTAATGTCTAGTGTTATTCTCTGATAATATAATTTCTCCATGATTTGGTATTTTATCTATGTTTATGATGGCTTTATCATTCTTTAAGTCAATCAATTGTAACCTCGTGAGCAGAGGATGGATGTTGAGGGATCATACAGTATAATGACGCATGTTGGTGGAGTTTTTAATCTTTATAGATAATTATATTTAATGTAATATTTAACATGATAAATCAAATGAGGATTCTATTGATGATATGATTAATATTTTTTTATTTTTTATTCTTCATCATGTTATTATTCCTATTGTGGATAAGAATTTGATAGTTGATGAATCTACAAAAAGTCTCATTGTGGTTTGGGATTATAAAAATATTGGTGTGTTCCAATGAGAAATGATTCTAATATATTATCTTCCTATATAAGAAGATAAAATTATGGTAATGTAGACTTGGTTATGTTTTCATGAACTGGTTAATGGTCACCATCTATGTGTGTTACATCTAATTCAACTATTTTTCTATTTTGAACACGAGTGTTAATGTATGGATTAATATTTTTATCCTGAAAAAGATTCTATGACATCCTCGTATAATATTATTAATTTCGTTAGGTGTGGGTGTTCCCATCGAGATGGGTAGAACAAATGAAATAACATGGTTTGGCTTTTATGCCAATATTTTTGTTTAAATTGACCATAATTATGATTTGGTAGAACAATTTTTGATTTCTATATAGAAATTTGATATTAATATATATATTTAGTACATGAAATGAAATCAATTTTGTACATATTTTCATTTTATTAGATATATTAAGGAATATTTCATTGAGGATGATAATTGTAATTTTTTTTGCAAAGGGTAATTTCTAGAATGTCTCAATGAAGCTATAAAAAATAAATTATAGGGTTGGATACACCACTACACATAATGATAATAATACATAAAAATTCAATATGTGGGACATTTGAGTGATGCCATTGTGAATTGGAGTATTCGAGGAAGGGATGTTGTTGGTGATGGTCATATATTTCAGGTGTAGGTATTCCAGTTGAGTGTAAAAATCGATTATCAATAAGAGGGTCCTTTCTATTACGATGATGGGTCAGGGGAACAGGTGAATAGACCTATGAACTGAAAAACCGTAAAGAAATATCCTAAAAGTCCTCTAATCATGAAGAACGGAAAATATAATCAGTGACGGTGTTGTTCCTTCTTTATGTGGTTTATAATGACACCTATCATGCTTCATATTCTCAAGTGGTTCGTGTGGAGGGTGAAGTATTGATACATAATAATTATAGGTAAGTTTTTGGTATATGTTGGTATATGTTCATAGATTATTGAGTTAGTTACTAAGAGTTTTAGTTCAAAATTCACTAGGTGAGATTGGATAGACATGAAGAATATTGAATCTCCATAGAGATTCTCATATTAGAACTCTATTGAAAAGGGTAAGGTAGTAGACAAAGCGTGCATCTCATTGTCTCAAGTGAACAAGTCTTCGAAATGGAAGGAAAAATCTCATGGAGAACCATGTATGATAACTAGATCTATCATAGGTCGGTGATAGGCTTAAGGTAATTATTTTACTCTGTTACAACATAACTCTTACTGGGATTATACTAATTATAATTATGTTATTTCTTATTTTATAAGGTTTTTCATAAATTTATTTGATCTAAAATAAGGGTATATTGTCCTACCTTACCCCAATTACATAGTCTTCTCTGATTTTGTTCAATTTAAAATAAATGAATAACATCACCTTTTCAGAAAAAATACATACACATACATATATATGCTTATTTATTATAACAAATTTATTTTAAATTTACTAAATTTTTTCTTAATAAATACGTAATAATTCATTTTTGAAAATCCATTTTATATAATGAAATTGTTTTTTTCAATTATATATTTTTGAAATACTAAACAGTTTTAAATAAATATTTTAATAAAATGTAATTTCAATATTGATGTTAGTATCAATGAGATAAGAAATTATCATCCATTAAATAATTACATAAAAATAATTTAATTAATCATGGGCATTAAAATACTTCCATTTAAAACATTTTTTCATTAGATATATATATATATATATGTTTATATGTTTGCATTGTTCAATTTAAAATATATATTTACCAGTTTTTGTATGAGAAATTTAATAAAATATATATTTTTATATATTTATGAAATTATAATATTCCAGTAATTATTACTAATATTTAAATAATAGGGAATAATAATAACTAATGATTAAAATAATACCTTTATGAGAAATAATTTTTAATATTTTTAATATTAAATAAAATTTTCAAAATGAATTTAATAAAAATAATATTTGGATTATTCATTTATAAAATAGTAAATATATTCAATTTTTTAACATTAAAAAAATATGTTATTTCAATAAATGTGTGATACAAAAATAAAGTGGTAAAATGAGGTAAATGAGATAAATGTGAAATAATGTTACAAAAATCAATAAAATTAAATATAAATGTTTTTATGAATTAATTAATGTTCTATCCTCATCCATTGTCAATTATTTATCTCTATTTTAGTATAATTAATATTCCATATTCATTAAGTAATTGGTTATTTTTATAAATGTATCATATTCGCACTTATAAATATACCCATCAAGAATTGTTTTCATACTACAATTGTAATTTTTGTTCCTCAAGATAAATTATCAATAATTTTTTTAATTTTTATCTATAACATGTTTTATAGATTTTATTTTTTATAAGAGTTTTTAAATCTATAATAACTATGAAGATATGCAACTCAAAATGAAATTTAATCATTGTATGTAATGAATTCTTGCCCTTCATTTTCATTTATATTTGCATTATATATTTGTTGGTTATGAATGATAATTTTTAAAGCATCCAAATAACATGATTATACATTTGGAATATTTATATTATAATAAAATATATTCATAATCAAACACATCATTTGATTATAACAAGTTCATATTTAGGCCAGTTTAACCAACTACATGGAAGAGACTATATAATTTTTATCATGGATAGTTATGATAAAAATAAATTATTGTTAATATATAATATTAATATTTATATAGTTTTTTTATGTTTTGGTAATTGAAATATTAATAATTAACTCATTGCTAACATAAACCCATATTCTTGCTAATATTAATAAAAGAAACCAAATATAAATTTCTTCATAGAGAACATGCCCCAAAAAATACACAGAAAAAACAAGAACATTGTATGTCATTAGAGAAGTAATATTATTTTACCTTAAGTATTATGGATTTTATGAACTTGTTAAATAGGAAAAATTACCGAGATAACTATATTGAAACAAATAAGGGACTCTTGATTCTACAAACAACTGATTATCTCTAGAAATTAAATAAAATTGTAATAAATAAACAAAAAATATTAATATAAAATCAAATATGGATAAATAATGGTCCCAAATATATTATTACTAATTATAATTTGGTAACATAGGTGGCTCTATTATTTTTAAGAAAGATAGAATCCAGGTTAATAGTTTTTCCCATTATCTATCTTCATTAGAAATTCTGGATATATTATTACTATTTTGTGAATTTAAGTGTGTTTCCAAATAAAATAACATATTACCTCCCAATCTATAATTTTGGGTTATTTGAAATTATATTAAAAATTATCCCTTTATTAATTCAAATTTCATCACAATGATTTTTGTAAGGGTTTCATGTCTGAGATTTATTTCACTACGATGTGTTAAATATTCACTACATATTATATTTTATGTAGTGCATATAATGCCACATGGATGTATTTTATCATAATTTTCATATAATTCATGAGAATAATACATCCATGTAATTTTATGTCTTTCATTTAATTTTGATTTATAAATTATAGAATTCATAAGTTGTTTTTATCTAGTATTCCTTTTGAGATGAAATATTTTATTTCTAAATTTCTAAAGGGAAATTTTTTTATACTTTATTAGTAAATCCAAAATTTTTATATTCTATCCTAGTAATTTTTGTAAGAGAATTTTTGTTTATATATTATTATTTTGTGAAAAATATTTCTTCATTACTTTCATATCCTATATATTATTTCATAAATCTAAATATTTCAACATATATAGTTAAATAAAGTATCATTGAAATGATTTAATGGATTTTATAAACTAGAAAGATAATAATTTTTTCACTCTTATTTTAAATTTTCTCCTCTACAACATTTTTTTTAAATTTTATTTGGTTTTCTTGGTAATGATTTATTTAAAAACATTAAATCTTTTGCAAAATAATATTTATTCAATTAAAATTTTATTCTAAAATCAATGATTTTGATTTTATTTTATTTTAAAATTTTAAAAATTAATATTATATTTTTATATTATATTTTAAATAAAATATATTATTCTTATAAATTATATTCAATGTATATAAATATCTATTATTGTTTTGTATGATTTAACGGGGATATGTTTTAATAAAATCATCTACATTCTTTCTCCAGATGATTTGATTATTTTTATTCTAATGAATTTTAATATTACTATTTCATAATCTTGGGTTACATAATACATGTTAAATTTATGAATATTTTTGGTATTATTGATGTATAAATATGTATGGTTTGTCATAATTTGAGGTTTGAGAGTTAGATATTATTTTCATCAAAAGAATTTGTTAAGGATTAATATCTCCAAAAAAATTGTGTTATGGGACATGGAAGGTTATCCCATTCTACTATGTTATGGGAAATGTTTTTCCACTATGTGATGATGGTATTTATATATATTTGTATATAATATTTTATTTTTAATATTTATTCATGTGTACTATTTCTATTTCCTGCCCAATCATATGGAAGATGCTAATTTTATTCCAGAAATTTTTTTTTCTGTTTATGAATCTAATTAATTTTCTATAAATAATTAATGTAATTTTTATTGATATTATTATGATTTCATACCCGCATATTCATATTATCATCACTTTTGATCATAATTATGGACTCTTATGTTGTTTTAATTTATATCTTATTTATTTTACATATTACTATAATTCTGAGATCACTAGTTTATTAGGATTCCATTAACTAGACAATGAAGAGGAGTATGATTCATGATATGATAAAAATGGAACCAAGTCTGGAGAATTTTAGTGTGATATATTTAGGAAATGTTGTAAAATAAGTTGTTTATATGTCTAATCTATAAAGAATCATGGAATTTAATAATTGTAGTGTATTTGAATATTTAGATGATATTTATAATCATGTAAAATTAATTACTTTTTGGTGATATCATATAAAATCGATAGTGACCCATGATTCCCATACTGGATATGATAAAAATTTAGATAAATAATCATAAAATTACAAATATACATGCTTGAGGACCATAAAAGTTTAGTGTCTTTTTAAACATAGAATACAATGTCCTCTAATATGAAATAATAACATAAATTGAAACATTTTTAAAATATATTATGTTTTGGAAGCCATTTAATTTAAAAACTATTTTGAAAACATATAATGGAAGCATTAATAATCATTTAAAATGATTCTTGGTGAATATATTACTTAAATAGTAAATGCGTCCCATACCACATTGAAAAAATTGATTTATAATACCCTTAAATTACTAAAATTAAATGAAATATAAAATATTATTTGAGTAATTTAATTCATGATATATCATTTCAAAAGATAGGTATATACAACTCACCAAATAATATAGGTTTATAACATTACAAAAGTCTCAAAGAAGGAAAATTGTGACAAAAATACAATACTGATTTGGTAACATTGAAAGCATACACCTAGTGAAATAGAATCCTAAAATGTACAGATAAATTCACATAAAACCAATGATAAAAATAATAAAATACATTAATGCGTATTATATACACCACAAAATAAAAATAAGTGGTGAATATAGCGTAAGTCTCACTGAAATAAAACTGAGAATATAAATGCCCTTACTACTTGAGTAACATTTAAATCATGAGGTATATGAAATAATAATATAAATCGAAACATTTAATATAATAAAATAAATTAAATTCATGAAATAATATTCCATAGGTTGGTATATACACCACAGAACAACAATAAGTGGTGAATATGTCATATATTTCACATAAATAAAATAGGGATGAAAGACCCCTTTACATAAGTCTTTACTGTCATCGTACTTGTTCAAAGATTCGGTATAATAAATAAAACATTATTATACATATATCACATTACCATATACATATATATAATTTGATATATGATTTTTATATGAAATTATATCACTTGTTTATTTTTAATTCCATGTTAATGTTATGTTTTGGGCTATTACTGCTTTCTTTTTTAGAACATGTTTTGACTTTTTTTCATAGTCATCTTTCATTGGTTATGATTTAATTATTTATAGAAGTTAAACCATAATATTAATATAATATATATTTATTATATATGTACATACAATTTTATATAATATATATAAAATTTGAATGAAATACACTATTCAAGGAGATGGTACGTCGTACATACATAGAAACCTTGTTTCTGTTTTCTTTTCTTATTGAATGAATGAAAGAAATTTAAATGATGTATATATATATATATATTATCACACCATTATAATTATTATTTATTATTTATCATATATTTATATTAATCCGATTATTAATAAATTTTATATAAATTGTGAATGAATCACATAGCTTTGAGTAGAAGATTGTCTACAGATCCACAAATAATGTTATCGTATTCCAAGAAAATGGAAATAATAACTGTTGGTGTTATATAATAATTAAATAAGAATAAATATATAAAAATATCATATATATATATATATTAAGAATAGTTTTTCCATCATTTTTAGAAGCCTTGAAATGTGATAAGGGAAGAATGAACAAAATCAGTATGTGAAGCTGTAGTCCACTGTACGCAGAAATATTGATTGCATGTACCATTTTATGGATGTTTGTGTATGTTTAGGTTGTTCCCTTAATGTAAAAATATATTAGTATATTGAGGATACTGAGGTTTTATATAATAATTATATAATCCAATTGAAGGGATGGAGAATGAAGTAAAACTACATTTCTTTTTGGATAATGATACCTCTTCCATGAAAACCTCAACTTGGTTTTCACCTAAGGGAATCCTTAGATAGATTAGATCCAAAAGTGAGTATTAGATGATGAACGAGGGGACATTAAAAGATTATTTTGACATATTTTGGATGTTCAGAATGTATTTTTTTAATAACTAAGTGTTGAGGGTCATATTATAGTGGATTGGATTTTGGATATTTTTTTATGTTATTTGTCCAATTAAGCTAATGTATAACCACTATGTAAACTCATTTTTACCTTAATAACAACAATGATTTTTTATTAATTTTAATAAATTTTGTACATCAAAACTATGTTTAACTTAATATGAATTATAAATTATTTTTATTACAAATATGAAAACCATTTTTAATAATTACAATAATATAAGTTTCAAAAATAATTTAAAATTAGTCATAAAGAGGGGATGTGAAATAGTGTTTTATAAGAAAAGTAATTAAATGCTAGAAAATTTTTGTATCTAATTTGAAAGTGAAATTGATTCCAATGACATAAATTTTTTTCTATAATATTATTGAACTAATTATAATTCAATATAAATTTTTGAATTTTTAAATATATAAAAAATTTATATGAAAAATTATTGTCGAATTAATGTTTTATATTTTTCAGTATTCTTAAAAAAATGATACTTCTTGAGAAAAAAATAAAAAATCATCAAAAATAAATATTGATAATCTTAATTAAAAAATTATATTATATTTAAATTGAATATTATTAAATTTTAAAAAATTATAATTATAAATTTTTTTCAATTAAAATGTTTTGAAATTTATTTTTTGAGAAATATTTATTTTTATTTATAAAATAGGATCAATTCTTATATTATACATATCAAATCTATTTGATAAATGTTAAGAATATTATTCAGTAAAAAATTAATAATTTTTATTAAACAGATTCATAAAAATGGTTTGTTTAATATATTGACATAAAATTATGTCTGTACATAGAAAATTAGTTTTCTTTTAAATGAAATACCATTATATTCAAATAGTCATTACTTTCTCTTCTAACAAATTGATAACCAAAGAACTCATTATATAAATATATGTTAATTAGATTTTCATAATTTATTTAATATTATATGTAACTTATATTCGAACAGCTATGGGGTAACTATAATAATTGTTTATTAACAATATTAATACTTTATGGTTGTTAAGTAATACTCGGTATTTCATTTGAAATAATCTATTAAAGGAACTCAACATTAGGGGTAAAACAAGACAAATAATGTTCTCTATGTATCATAGCAAAGTATATGTGATTTTTTAGATTATGTTTAATGTTGTTTTCTGTGAAACATAGGACACACATAGTGCTTTCATAGAACACAAGATCTATTATGTGTTACGTGAAATGAAGAATATATAAAAGCATAAATAAATTAGAAATAAAATCCTCAAAATATATGGGTATTATATTCTACCCCCACCCCATTAATTTTAATCTATCCCTTGAAATTCATTTAGGTTTTTAAACAATTAAAAATTTAATGTTCTAGCAATTGGATTATCAAAAAATGTTATGGTCTTTAAGAAACATATATCAACGATAGTTTATAAGACCATCATTTTTGTAGAAACGAATGCATTAGAAAAAATCCATCAATATTCATTTCCTAGAGTGGAGGAATTATTTTTCTTCTCAATAACATATAGAAATATACATACATGGATTTATCTATTTTTATGTGCACAAACTCTCCCATTGGTCAGGCCTTCCTTGATTTCAAATTCACATGTTACTCCAAGAAATGAAGGCGGATTTTTTATTCATTAGGTACTAAGAGATCATGATGTAAAATGATAATTCATTTCATATGTCATTAATTATCGTCAAAGAAATTTTTTTAGCATAAGTCACCTAATTTGATTAAATCCTCATATGGTGAGGTAATATATTAATATAGAAAATTTCATCTGAATTTTGACTTAAACCATTCCCCAAATGGTCAACCTTATAACCATTTATAAATATTGAAATCCAAAAAATTAAAAATAATGTCCCTAAATTTCTCAATATCGTCTTAAAATTGATCCCTCCTATATCATAAATTATCTATTGGTTTTCACTTTCCTAATATATGAATATCTTAATCTTGAATTCTCTTTAAACATGTTATGTACCATAAATAGTTTCTAAAACAACTACGATTTCTAATTCTTAATAACATTAGATATATTACTTAAATACAAAATATGTCACAATCATAATCCATGATAGGAAAAACTAATTTTTAAACAAATCCATTATATATTATGATTTAATTTTTATTTTGCATTTTACTAATTTATATAAATAAAATTTTATCTTAACATCATTATATCGACATCAATAACATATTATCTGTTATCATTCCTTTAATAATGTGCTTCGATTAAAATATAACCATTATGTAAAAAATTTAACCTAAATAACGATCAACATATTCTTGGAATTACATAGGGAGAAAGCATAAACTACACAATAATTATATATTTTATAAATCATCAATCAATTTACATAAACATTTCAATCTATCAACATCAATGATTGCAATGTATTCGGTCCTTCCTTGGTTTAGATTTAAATTCATAGTTTAGTGTATTATGTTTGGTAATGTCCATGTTCTCCAAATATAAGACATAGAACCCTTTGATAAATTTTCACTATTGACCCTTCTTTCCAGATAGATAACATCTTCCCATATTATTGCGGTGTTCCTCCAGGTTCTTCTTTCCTTCTCATTAACATGTAATATTTTTAATCTCCATTCATTGATGGTTATTCCCAGAAAAAAATTAAAAAAATCAAATATTCCTCTAATTTGATACCTTATGAATCTCACCAAATATCACATTATCAATCATATAATGTGACAGATGATTATACATAATCGAATCATCCTTATCTCTAGTAATTATTCACTTGGGTCTCATAGATCCACTGAATTTTCCAACATATTCCAGATTAACTAGATTTTTTATGGTTCCATCCATTGACTTAAACAAAAAGTATATGTTTATCTACACCATTCTTATCTAAAAATGATATATCCCTAAAAAATAACTAATTGTATATTTAAATTATTGAACCTTATTTTATAAATGATACCTTTCATCATTGGTAGTCATCTTCTATTTAAATCTTTCAGGATGGTATGTAAAGAGTTTGTAAATTTCTATTTCATATACCATAGGAGTGTCAAATTAGGTTCGTTGAACTACCCATTTTCCTACACCAGTTCCAAATTAAATCTAGTTAAATAATATGTTTTTGAGGTTGGTTCCCCATGGTAAATATGTTTTAGGTCCACATTCACATGTACAATCCTGATAGGGATGTTTTTTATATTAAATAAATCACTCAATCCTTTAAAAAAATTCTATGACATTTTCATATACTTTGAATCATCCTTATAAATATCCTTAGAGACATCCCCAAACATGTCCATAGAAATATCCCTAAGGATCTCACCATATTTTCCTCATCCATGTTTCCAGTGGCTGTCAAAATAATTCTTTTGATAATAACTATAGTGACCTTGGCATAACATACATGGATATTACGTCGTTTTAGAAGAATAATCATAACATTGAAAAAATAAATGCTTAAGGATGGTAACAGTTTAGATTATTTGTAATCATGGAACACAATATATTCTATCTTCATGAAATATCACTAATGTCCCCAAAAAATATCATCCCCTATAGTTCTCCTATATCAAACATTTCATTATAACCGGAAGAAAAGGAAATATAAGAACGTGGTGAGATCAAATTCTTATTAAAGATAATCAAGGGAGATATATAAGCATAACATGAGAACAAGGATATGAGAATTTTATCATTTCCTTCTAAGATTATACCGATCATATCAACGATTATAACAAACATTCATTAAATAATGATTGGTAATTCATAGGATATTAATCAATAGATAATTGACCGTATAAGACATGAATGCATAACATTGTAATATGAAGTATAATTTTGGAAGAAACAAAAGCATATAAAATAAATTCCTTTAATTCAGGGATCATTTTCAAAACATATCATTGCACTTTCTGTCAACTACATATACTTGGTGTAGCACACAATAATCCAAATTCACTTCTCTTTCCATATAGTGGAATTGGTTCACTCCCCAAAACCATCATAGTGATCAAGTTTATCTCCCAATATAATATTATTATTCAATGGGTCACTCCCAATATCATCATAGTAGTCAATGCTCACACACAATTACATCATAGTGGGAAAATCATTTTACTAAACTGATTTAACTCTCTGTTTAACCCATGTACTTATCAAGAGATAAAAATAATTACCCAATCAATTAATGATATATATTGACATCACCCGATACTATCTGAGCCACCCCGATATATTATCTACAATTAGATTACCTAGTGATATCTGGTCCACCACATATTATAAGCTATAATGGGCCTACCATGAGCTATCTGAGTCACCCCATCATATAAGATGTAATGGGAATAACAAGTGAAATGTGGTCCACCCAGTCGTATAAATTTTAACAGCCCTACCTGACACTATCTTGGAAACTGTATCATATAAGCTATAATGTGTTTACAAAATGCTATCTGGGCCACCCCATCGTATAAGCTGTAACAGGCTTACAAAATGATATCTGGGAAAACACAATGTATAATCAATTTACTAGAAATAATAAATGAATAATGTATTAATATCCTCAATATCATCATAAAAACTCATAAAACATAAATTATTTCATATCATTATTACCCAATTTAAATGTAATGGGTTTCATGGTAATTTTTAGCTCATGGAAATGAAATGGGTTTAATAAAAATCTCATTGAAATATGATGGAAATGTGGAACAGAAATAGGTCACATAAACATCATTTCCTAAAATGAATAACCATTTGGAGAAATAATTTTAATTGCATCCTTGGATCATATCCCTAGTAAATCATATACAATATCAAAGGATTTCATATTTGATAGAGAATGATTTTGAAAGATGACTTAGAACAAAAAATTTATTTTAATAAAACCATTTAAAACATATCACATTTTCAAAATAATTTATATTAAAAACCATTTTTGAAATTTTCATTGTAATAAATAAAAATCATTTAAAACATTTCAGGGGAAAATGATATTTAAACTTTTAAAGTGTCCCATACAATTTTGAAATGTTTTAATCAAAATACTCATAATGAAAAAAAATTAAATGAAAACTATAATATACTATGAATAATGATATTTTGGATATATAAGTTCAAAATAGTAGTATATACACCTTATATAAGAAGATAAGTGTATAATATAAAAAGTTCTTCAAATATGGGATATCGTGACCCAAATCAATAACCACTTTTGTATCATGGATACCATAACCCCCATGAATTAGATATAAAGAAATGTATTTTTAAACCCCCATAAATATAATAATAATAATAATAATAATATAACATCATGGGTACTATATACACCACACAAAAAAAAGTAAGCATTGAATATGGAATATGCCTCACAGAAATAAAAGTGCCACTGGAAATCCCCTTACAACTTTAGTATGATTTAAATAATGATATCTGTTAAATTGAAATGTAAATTGAAATATTTAATGTCATTAAATAAATTAAATTCATGGTATAAAAATCCATAGATCAATATATTCACCACATTAGAAGAATAGGTTTCAAATATAGCATATATCTCACTGAAATAAAAGTCAGACTAGAAAACCAGGACATTATGTCTTGAATCTCATCGTGCTTGTTCAAAAAAATGTATAATAAGTGATAAAATTTGTTAATATATAACTTAAATTTATTATATTTATAATTTCATGTATTATATTCTTATGAGTTTATATTACACATTTAATAATAATTATATATTAATGTTATCTTTCGAGTAATAACCACTTTGTTTTTCGTACGAGTTTTCACTTGTTATTTTGCGTCATATTACATAGATCATGATTTTATTATTTAAATAATTTAATAAATGATATTTAAAAATCATATATTCATTATTTATGTATTTATAATATTCTATAATATATGAAAAAATGGAATGAAATACACCATTCATGGAGAAGTTATGTTGTACGTACACATGAACCGTCTTTCCATTATCATATCATCTTCAAAGAAAGAAATAAAAGTAAATGATATATATATTTTGTCATAAATTTTGTATAATTATTTAATATATATAAAATATTTTTCTTTTGATCATCCTTATTACATTTCATGTAATGCGTGTATGAATGAAATCACTTTGTGTAGGTGGTAGTCCAGAAGTCCACAAATGATGTTTTCGTATTCCCACAACATGGAAAGTATGAAGGTATATATTATATGAAAATTCCAAAAGAATAATGACCTTATAAATATCATATATATCATATAAATCATTTATTCAATCATTTTCCCAACCATTATTTGTGGTAATTGAAGAATGAATGACACCATTTAACGAGGCCATGATCTGCCGTAAACATGAACGATGATTTTGTATCCAATTTCATTGATGTGTGTTTCGGTATAGTTAAAACCCTTAAAATAACAACATATAAGAATATTTATAATAATGAGGTTTTTATATAATCATGTAATAAATATAATTTAATGGGTGTATGATTAAATAAAAAAAGAGATTTTAGAATAATGTTACCACTTTTTTGGGGAACTCAATTTGGTTTTCCAAAAAGGAATTCCATGGATGGAATAAATATATGGAATTTTGGAACGTATTTTGGTTAGGTATTGAGAGATAAATATATTTAGAGGTTTCAATAAGTTATGGGGGTATGTTCCCTTTTATATTGGATTAAGAGTGGCATTTTTGTCAATATAAAAATGTAAACACTATTCAACGGTCTCCCTTATATCGTTTATAACATCTATAGTCATGAAAGAATAAGTATTTTTCATATTTATTAATATTTAGAAATTATATATTAATTTTAACTTAAATGTTATTCTACACACAATAATATACCTAACACACAATATTGATTTTCTTTGAATTCTTGCATTGCACGCAAGAATAAGTTATCCTGAACAAAATTCTATTGTTAATTAAATTATTTAAATAGTATTTACCTCTTTGATATTATATTAATGGGATTAAATAACAATAAATATAATAATTTCAAAATGAAATTTATTAAATGTTTTTTATTCATTCAATAAATTGAATAGGTTTAAAAATAAAATAAAAATCTATGTTTCTGTATAAGAATACGAATATTTTTTAAAATGAATATTTACTTACATTAAAAGGAAAAAAGAAATTAAATATTTTTTTTTATATTATATAAATTTGATATGAAAATATAAACATCATATTTCAATTCAAAATATCAAATTATAATTTAGGTGTTTTTTTATTTTTCTGAGAACTATTAGATTTTAATGAATGTTGAATAATACATAATTTTAGATCAAATCATAGTTCCTATATAATTTATATTAATATTTAAATACTGTTTTTATATGCATTTAAAGTAAAGTTAGATAAATTTTATATCAGATAAACCAAAATAAATCATTCTAAAAAAATTAACATTAAATTTAGACATAACAACTTTTAAAACTTTTGAACATTCAGACATTAAAAACCAGCTAAGTCATCCCCAATACTTGATTAAATTAAAATTAATTTCTACCAATTTTGAGTTTCATAATTTGATTAAATGGATTCGATTTTTTAAATCTTCATATGTTTTAGTATATAATAATGTTAAAATATTTATTTACTAAAAAGACTATTCAGATTAATTTAAATTAATTACAGTGATTATGTGGAATATTACCTTAAGAAGGGACTAAACCTTAATCATAAAATTAAAAATGACTTAGAAGCTGGTCCAAAATAGATTTTTTATTCATATTTATACCCTATTGTCCAGTTTATGTATTTTTGACCATTATTGGAGTAACATAACATGGGAATACTTGGGTGTAATTCCCTTTTATAAAATTTAAATGAACTCTACTCCCCCTCTAATATATAATGTAACTCACTCGTCCAATTTATGAAAACAAATAAAGATCCATTGACCCATAAATGCCTAGAAATAATAATTTCCCAACATATCACCCCTCATACTAGAAGTCAGACCATGGGAATCAAGCCAACTAATAATTCCTATGGTGAAAACCAAAAGGGGTTACCCGAATAAGTGACAACTTTCATCAACATTCATTTTATCATTTAATCCCTCACCACTCCATTAATATCAGATTGTTACATTATTATAATATAAAATCAGTACCACAATATACTAAGACTTTCTATGTTAATGGTTTGACCTAAACCTACAAACACATCCATAAAATGGGTAACGAAATTTTCAGTCATATACGGCGAAGTACCGAGTCATTAAACAATGTATTTTGTTTTTTCATTTACCACCTCTAATTATTGAGAATTTTGAGGGGAACCAATATTTATAATATATATATATATATATATATATCTTGTTAATGAAATATTAATTTTTCTATAATTTTTATATTCACATTCCTTCAATATTTACATTTTGTTCAAAAATGATAAAACACTTTCAAGACGTGTAGACTACCACCTCCTCAATGAAATGTGATACATTAAAATAATACATTGAATGTATCAAGGACGGTTTTAATTAAAAATACCTGACCCAAAATTCATATAAATTATATTCCTAACATAATTACCTTTCTTTAAATATAATATATCACATTCTTTATTACCCTTTCCCCCACTGAAAAAGTGATAACACCAATCATGGTTGTGTGAAATGCCACCTCCTAAACATGTTGGGATTCATTTTACATAAAAAAGTTATATATAATATGTATCACTAAATAATATGTTATCTATGATATAATTATCATTATGGAATGATAAATGATGCATAAATTCCTTCTATAATAATCATTTAAAATGGGAACATTACTGATGTGTACGTACAACATACCGTCTCCATGATTGTAATGTTTGTTCATTTTACATAACCATTATTCTAGATTTTTCTAAATGTTTAATAGATATATAAATATTTTAATTATTAAATTATTATTATTCAGTATTTTATTATATAAGGAATCCATTTACCATTTTATACCGACCCAATATGATTTTGACCCCTAAACTGAATAAGGTCCAAACATTTAATGTAAAAAAAATTATATAAATATAATTATAGAACATATTAATAACAAAAATAAAATAAATTATAAAATTTCAAAATGTTATAATGTAAATAAATAACTAATATAATATTACTATTCTTGATTATAAAGACACATATGATCCTCAAGACTCTTTTAGAGGGATTTGGGATCAATCTCCATTAATTGATTCATTTTTTATGATATTCATATTTATTATGTTATATGATTAATATTAAAACCCTTTGAATCTATATATTTATATTTTATCTATTATCATGTTTTTAATTGATTTTAAATTTTATTGTTTAGTTGATATTTTAATTTAAATTTTCAATTTGGAATGGGATGCTTTGACTATTTAAAAATTTAATTTTCAAATCATTTTTTATATGTTAGTATTCTTGTAATTATTTAACATATGTTTTTTATAAATAAAATTGTTATAAGGTAATTGATTTTAATATTTTTAATATAATTAAAATGTTTTCATAATGTAATATTTTTACATATTTTATAGTAAACTTCCTTACAAAAGAAACAACTATTTTTTATTCTTAACATGTGCGGTGGTAATTAATTTTCCACATCCTTGGCCATTATATTATTTTTTCATTTGTTTTCCTGACAACACGTTTTCAAAAGAAACTTATTTTATTTTGAATTTTGGTATTGAAAATGTTTTTAAAAAATTAATTTTTATTTTGTATTTAAAATGGTATTTTTGAAATACAATTTTATTTTAATATCTGAATGTTATTTTCATATTAGGTTGAAAGTGTTTTTAAAATGCTAAGATTATTTATTTCATGTTGTGGTTCTTGGAAATTATAATTTATGGGTCTTACCAGATAGCTTTAGGTAAGCCGTTATAACATAAATGATTGGTGCACAGAGAATGGGATCCAATGCATTATTTAATGATTATATTTTTTAGAAAACTATGTTGAATGTTTTCTTTTAGGTTATTCCAATATATAATAAATTTTAAGAGTTCAATGTGATGATGTCCCAAGTACCTACAATATTTTCTATGTTTTGAAATGATTTTTCATTGAAATAATTTGTTTTAAAATTTTAAAATAAAAGATACTTACTAAAGACAGATATTTCTATTTTGGGGAAAATGTTATTCTTTCATGAAACAGAGTTTCATGAATTTTAATGATAATAAATAGACTAAAAATTTCATTCATTATATATCCCATGCTAAAAAAGTTATTTTTATCAGACTTTCTTTTAGTGTTTTACATAATATTTATTTATGGGTAATAGATTATAAGAGGTCATGATGAAATTAATTATGAGTTTTCATAAAATAGATCTTAATTTATCTTAATAAAATTTTACGGTGGAAAAAATAGATACAAATCAAAAGTGTCCACATTGTATTTTTTATGATTTTTTATGTATGAGTTATGGTTATTTATATATAAATCTAAACCTAAATATATCCTAAATGTGAAAGAATGTAATTTATTTCCTGAAACTGAAATATATGTAATGTTTATGTATGAGGCCCTATAGTATATATCAAATGTTGTTTTAGATAAATTCATATGTTATGGTAATACAAATTACTTTCCTTTGAAATATTTTACCATATGGTAATATTTAAATGTTATATCATTTGAAGATTACCATGTTTCTTGATGTAAGATATGTTTATTTTGAATGGTTTTCCATAGAGGTAATTGGGAAGCAGTAGTGGGAAGGAACCAATATGAATATATCAACTCAAATTAGTATCTTTAGGTGGTCGAAATAAAAACAGAATGGTATGTTGAAGAAATGGATTTTTTAACTTTATCAATTAAAAGGAGATGGTATCCATGAAAGAGAGGAATCTAATTTACTACGAAGTAACATATATTTTATGGATAATTTCATGTAGAAATGTCCCCTTTCATTTAGCAGTTCATCTAACCCAGTCGTAGACAAAGGATGGATCAATTCTCTTGAAAAGATACTTGATTATATGGGATACTCAAAACATGAATAGGTAGCCCTTATTGATTATCAATTTGAAGGGGAATCAATTAAATAGTGGTATTTGGTGAAAAATACTACCGAGAAGGATGATTTTGAAACTATAAATTGGGAATAATTAAAGGAAACATTCCATGATAAGTATTTCCCTATGGGTTTTTAACTCCACATCGAAAAAACTTACTAGAATTGAGGGGAAATGGTGAAGCTTATGTATCTTCATGTGAAGGAAGATTTACAAGAATGATAATGTGTGCGCCTTTTTTCAGAAACTGATAAAAATTAATTGGTTTTAATCAATATTAATATCATGTCAATAATGATCTTTAGTCATGGGGGAATATATAATTTATGATAATGTGTTTTTGTTGTGCTGAAAAGGTTGAGATGGAGTTTTATAACTCTTATGCACCTCGTGATGGTGAATGTACGAAGTGGCTAGGTTGGAATATAATGGGGAAACATATAAAAAATAAATAATATTGTATCAAAATAATGTTCCAATAATGAAGAAATTGTGGTAATAAGAACCATGTATAATTTATTATGATGAAATTGAAGTGTTACTGATTTGGAATGTTTGAAAACATGGTCAGAAAATGAAAAGAAAATAATAATGAGGAATTAATGAATTTGGAAATAGATATCCATCTGAATATGAGATGTTTCAGAAAAATAAGATGTATAATTATTTTATTCATGTCTGGTGTTAGTTCCTCATGATGGATATCTTCTTCATCAGAAATAAAAAGCTGTAGAGAGGTAATTTTATACAACTATAGTTGATATTGGGTTGTCAAATAATGAAGTGACATCTATAGGTAGCAATGTATTTTTGATGGTTGACCTAAGGTCAGGGCCCCATTACATGAAAGTAATGGGAATAGATATACTGAATACATTTTTATGTAGATCTGGAAGTTATGAATTTATAGGTATGTATTTTGGGTTATCTATTTCACCATCTATATTAATTGATATTATTAATTTAATTTTTCATTATTTCTTGGGAAACATTGTAGTATTGTTAATTGATGACATATTAGTATTTTAGTTAATTTAATAACAACAAGAAAAACATATAAGTATTTTTTCAATCCTTAAAAAAGAATAAACTTAACAGGGGGATTCGAAAGTAGAAACTTTGGTTTCCAAAAATTTAATTCCATGGTCAAATATTTTGGTAAATATGGAATAATTGTTGATCCTTATAAAATTAAATTTGTTGATGAATTCCCAAGACCATAAATATCACTAAGTTTCACAGTTTTCTAGGATTAGTAGATTAATTCATGAGGTTTGTTGAAAACTTTTCTCAGTTCTCTAGCCCACTATCTAGGTTAATTAGATTTGGTGCTAACATTGTCTTGAAAAAACAATGTGGTGAATGTTTTTAAGGAATAAAAACAAGATTGGTGAATGTTAGAGTTTTTCATTCCTTCCAGAAATGGTGATCCCCATATCTATAGTGACGCGTCATTGAATGGACATGGTTGTGTCCTAATGGAAATTGATAAGGTAATTTCTTATACTTCACGTAATTTAAAAATTCATCAGTTAAATTACACTAAACAGGATTTGGAATTAGCTGCTTTAGATTTTTTGATATAAATTTTGTGGAATCATTTTAATAGAGTAATGTTTGAATCATATGCTAATAAAAAAATTATTGAAGTTTATATTCACTCAAAAATAATTTAACATGAGATAGATGAGTTGGATAGTAGTAATCATGGAATATGATTTCGTGATTAAATTTCATAATTGAAATGAAATCATGTAGGATGATTCTTTTACTCAAAAAAGTAATGCTACATTAACCATGTTATTTTCGGAACAAAACTCTTTTGTTAATGATTTGTTTCATTTATTCCTCGATGTTTTGGATGTAATACATCCACTAAATTGTTTTATGTTTCAGTACATTCGACATAGTTAGAAAAAATGAAGATGGGTCAAATTGTGGATCAATCCATCAATCCTGCAACTCCGAGTAGTAGGGTGACTGAAGGTAACTGCGTATGTTGGACACCACCATGTATGGGTATCAAACTTAAAATTGATGAGTCGTGCAATATAAGACTTATATGGGGAGGAGGGGTGGTGCATAAAACCTCTGGATCAGTGATCATTTCATTTTCGCGCGTGCTTGTGCCATGGGTCTTCCTTATAGGCAGAGGCAAAGGCGATGATTGCTAGCCTCATCCTATTCCATCAGAAGGGGATCTAATTGTCGATGGTGGAAAAATCTCCAAAATTATCAATAACACCATGAGAGGCAATGGTACCATCCTACGGTCTATCCTTTACATCATCCAAAAGTACAGGGGCATGATTAACACAAATAATAGTGTGGACCCCACGTGGCGAGAGGGGAACAATGTTGCAGACCACCATTCCTCCCTAGATGTAGCTGGTTTGGATCCCATTTGTATTCCCAATGTGTTCTCCATGAAAGCTTATAGAGTCAATCTAGTTCTTGGTGATTCCCTTGTCTTACACTACTTTTGTCCACCTTGGGTCCCTCGTCTGGGGCCTTTGGGCATGTCCCCTCTTGTATCCCTTTCCATGTTTCCTTGAATAATAATTTACATGATGATGATGGATCAATCATTACAAGAAAAAGTAGAATCCAATAATAATGCTAATTTTTAGGATTTTAATATTGATTAATACGTTTTTTTTGTATTTTTAAAAATATTTTGTGTGCCATTTGATTCACAGTTGAAGAAGAAATTGTTCATTTAATCTCATAGTTCTCCATTTTTTACCTCATATAAGTATCCCCAATATATACATAGACCATTATGAGTCTTACTAGAAGGATGGAATGAAAACTGGTATTGCTGAATTTACCATGAATTGTTTGAAATGTCATCTGGTTAATTCATTGAAATAATCACTGAAGGGGATACATCAACCATTTTATGTACTAGAGTGGAAATGGGAAAATATATTAATGGATTTCATGGTTGGATTTCTAAATACATTTCAAGGTAATAATTCGATTTGGGTTATTGTTGATTGATTCAATAAATCAGAATATTTTATTCTAATTAGATATAAAATTATTCAAGATTAGCTTTCTAGATTGTATTTCAGGTTATAGGGAGTTCCTCTCTTCAATGGATCAAATCATGATAAAAATTTCACATAAATTTATTTTGGAAAATACTTCATAAGTCAATGGGTATTGAATTAAATTTTACTATGTATTTTCATCCTTAATTTTATAGATAATCTGAGAAAATGATTTAGAAAATAGAAGTTATTCTTTGTTCTCACTCAATGGGTTATCATGGATATTGGGATCAACATTGTTATTTTTTCCTATTTTTTATAATAATATTTTTAATTCCATAATTCATATAGACACATTTGATGCATTATATTAAATGTGGTGTAAAAATTTGGTTTTTTGGGATGTTGAAGAAGATAGGATGTTGATGGTATAAGAGTTGTTAGAGGAAATGGATGATAAATTTTAGCTAATTTAGCAAAACATGAGGGAATATCATAGTAGGATGAATAGATATGCACATAATAGGAGGAATGATCCTTTTTTCGAGGTAAGTGATCATTTCTTTTTAATAGATTATTGTCGGAAAAGTTTGATGTGTTTATTAAGAAGGGGAATATGATTCCATGGTTCATTATACCATATGAAATCCATGATATTGTTAGATCAGTTCCATACCAAGTGGTGTTACATTAGAATTTTTCCCATGTACACAACATATTTCATTTTTAAATGTTAATGATGTATATACATTATTCTTATTATGTATTGAGCAATAATTTAGTTCAACTGGAAGAGAAACATTTTTTGAGGTTTAGGATCATAAATATAGAGATAATGTTTTGAAGATTAAAAGGATTTAGCATGTTATGTTTTTTTTAAAACCATATGGTGGAAGAGAAAACATGGGAATAAGAAAAAGTTATGGGATACACATATCCCCACTTTTTTGATAAGTGAATAAAATTTTGAGGTTGAAAATTCATAAAGGGGAGTGGATGTAACGTCCCTAGTAATGACATAATAATTCATTTTCATATTTACTAGTATTTAAAAATTATATATTTATTATTCCTTAAAATTATTTCTACGTCTAATATCATACCCAGTACAAAATAATGATTATCGTTGAAATATTGTGTTTCATGTAAGACTGAGTTTCACTGAATATTAATATTCTATTAATACTATTATTTTAAGTGGTATTTATCTCCTATAAATTGTATCATATGGAATGAATAGAAATAACATTATTATTTTCCCACATGTTTATTAAATGTTTTTACATTTCTGAAATGAAATTTATAAACATTTTATAAGAATCAATCTAATTATTTGTCTAGAATGATATATTTTCTAAAAGGTATTTTTACGAAATTTTAATTAAAAAACAGTTTTAAATTTTTATTTTGGAGAAATTTATAATATTTATAGGAAAATATTCACATTTTTATGAATTGTGAAAAATATTGAATTTTGGTTCAAAACATATCTAAATAAAATTTATTTATATAGTGGAATTATTTTTTCATGTGGGTTTGATGTGTAATTATCTCAATTTTATATCATTTAAACCAATTAAGTTTTTTTTGAACAATTTCACATTGATTTTAGATATAAAAACATAACAAACCATTGATCATTTTTACTTTAAAACCCCTCTTTGTCATCCCATTTTCAATATAAAATATAAATTAATTCTTATGACCTATTTGATTTGAATTTATAAAATTAGATAACATTGTAGGAATAATAATAATTTATAATATATAATAATTTTAAATTAGTTTTTTACCAATATAAATAGTTTATTGGACTCACCTGTTTTGATAGTCCAAAATTAGGTTTCATTTATATGATAATTATGTGTCATTAGATTGTGTCATATAAAAATTATGCATTTTCAATCTCACTGTTCTCTTTCTTATGTTTATAGTGAAAATTTTCTCTAAATAAAAGGTCACCAATTGAGTCTATTGTTGGAAGGTTTATGCTATAGGTTACCTCTTGAAGGTTAAAACTAGTAGTTTACCTTTAGAAGTTACCGCTAGAGGTTACTGCTAGAACGTTACCACCAGATATTACAACTGAGTTATCAATACGAGTCTACTACTCAAAGACTACTACTATAGAGTTACTGCTAAAGGTTAATGTAACATAGTCACTGACGTGAAGCCCATGGATGAAGCCTATTGATGAATCTTACATTTGTGAAAGATACTGTTGAAAATTCTACCACTTCCAATCTACTGATACATAGTCTTTAACTCCATACATTTTCAATTTTTTATGATTACTCTAATGGTAATATTTGGTAAATTTAATGATTGTGACATTAATTAATATCCATTTTAGACATATCAAGAGACAGTATTTGTAGAAAGTACGAGGTACAAGGAGGACCACATGATTTTTTATCATTCCAATTGTCAGACATCAAATATAAAACAGAAGACCGAGCTAGAGAAGATAAGTATGAGAGGGGAATATTACATGCTAGTTATGAATATCATAAATATAACACTAGGACATAGAAATTGAACACAAGAGCCCCAGAAAGATCATTTGGGAAGAAAAATTCAACACTGCCTTTTGTGCTTTATCAAATCTCTTTCAAACTGAGAAGTATAAAACTTCACTTCCTGGAAGATAGAAACTGGAGTTGCGACATTCTGTTTCAGAGAAAACAACCAGAGTAGGACTCAAACTGAAATTTCTTCACTCCAAGGAGTCAGGGGATGAACAACAAACACATAGAGCCTTCTAAACGTAATCTTTAAAACATTAGCTCAATTGTGATCTTTATTTTACATTTTTAAGCATTGTGTGTTTGTCTGTTACACACACAAACATTATATTGTGCTTAAACTGGAGGATACTGAAAATCTTCACACCAAACATTACAAACACTCTTGTGTCCCAAGTACTACTGTGGAATAGGTTGTCTGTGGCCTGATTTTTTGTTTCTCCCACAATGATCTATGGTAAAGGTTGTTATACCTAGACATTTTGTGAAAACCATTTTAAAGCCTGATATATTCTATATATCAATGTTTTATTAATATAAATTGGATCGTGGTAATTGATCACCATGTGGAGAGGATTAAGTCTATTCTTGAGACTGAACCTCTTGATTTACATAGTTGTGTAGTTTATTTTGTAATACAATATTTTTCTATTTTCTGTGGCTTATAATTTCAAAAATAGAAAAACAAAATTATAATAACTCTAATAGTAATTTTTGGTTTGTGTGTATAAGTGTTTAATTCAGTTAAAAAATTTTAAAATATAGATACATGTTCCCAAACTGATTCAACTAAGGACCAATAAATCTTTGAGAGACTTGTTGATCCATTGAACATTTATATCTCTACAGCCTTAAATAACTATGATATTTCAAATTGGGGGAATTATTCATAATGTTTTTAACATAAATTTTAAGTAGGAACCCAATTCTCGCCCCTCTTGAGTTTTCAACTCAACCAACATAGTTAATGTCATTACAATAAATTATAATTATTGAGAGGAAAACTAGCATAACAACGGACTAAACCATAATCTAACATGCCAAAATGACCTAGAAACTTTTCCAAAATCTATTGTCAATTTATATTTTTATGCTATCATCACATTTCCTTAATTTGGAGCATTATTGAACTAATATTATATGGGTGAAATGTGGGTGGAATTCCCTTTTCAAATATTTACAATATGTCACTCCCCATTCACAAAAAAAATGAAACTCAACCTTACAATTTCTTCAACCCACTAGATACCCCTTGTGAATTCTAAAAAATTCATTATTAAGATCCCAAAATTTCTCATATCATCCTATATGACATATCATGGGTAGAAATCAATCCATGAACTCCTTTAGTGAAAACCAACTGGATTTATCCAAAGAAGATATAACTTTCATCAACATTCATTTTTAATTAGTTTCCATATCCAGTTGGTTAATTATTTTTAATTCCATATATATATAATAACATTAGTATAATAAATATAATTATATGTTTTATTTTTTATTTTTATAACTACACCTAAACTAAATTCAATCAAATGGGTAAAAAAATTATTCCTGTTTGAAAAACTATCGACTCACAAAATGATGTCATTCTTTCCATTACCACCGCTCACAATTGGGAATTATGATGAAATTTTTTATAAATTGAAATATATATTTCTTTTATGTTATATTAAAACTTATATAATTTTTTTATACATATACCTTCATTATTTATATTTTGTGCAAATATGATAAAATCATTTGTAGACTTGTGAACTACTGCCTCCACAAACATATGTGATTTATTTAAAAATTACATGGAATGTATTAATGATGGGTTTAATTATACATATATTCGACATACATGATATTTAAATAAAATTCATTACATAATTACTTTTATATAAATATAATATATTCTTTTTCTTTATTACCCATTACTACACTAAATAAGTGATAACGTTGTACATAGATGTGTGGACTACTACTTCTTCAACGCGATGTGATTCCATTTACATAAAAAAATTTATATATATGATTATATATGAATAAATAATTTGTTATATGTTCTATAATTATCATTATGGAATGATATATGTAACTTAAATTCATTTCATAAGTATCATTGATAAATTGGAATATTACTCATGCATACGTTCGACATACCTTCTTTATGATTGTAAATTTGGTTAATTTTTCATAACCATATTTCATGATTTTTTTTTAAATTTTTATTAATGTATAATTATTATAATTATTTACTTATTATTGTTCTAAATATGTTTTAATAATGACGGAATTGACCGTAGTTGACACAATAATATCGTTTTTGTCGCATAAAATGACTATGGTCTAATCACCCGACATAAACATAATTATTGAAATTGATGTTTACATCACATTAAACAAATAAATAAATCTTATGATAAAATGAAAAAGGTTATTAACTATGTAAATAAATATCATATGTTTATTATTTAGTAATATAAATATATACACAATAAGTTTCACTCATGGTAATAGACATTGTCTCAATCTCCTTTTATTGAGGTATTACAAGATGATATGCAAATTTATTCTTTTATAAGATGTATATACAGACCTTTATACATTCTTTATGAATATTGTATTTATTTTCATTTTGTTTAATGTCTTTAAAATGTTATTATTTCATGATAAATATTATTTTAATGTTCAATTTTGTATGGGACAGATTTAATATTTAATGATTTAATCTTCAAATATTTTTTCCATTTTCATATTAATGATATTATTTTACATATTTATTTATATAGATATAAAATTTAGTAATGTAAATATTATAGATATTTTAATCTTGATTAAAATATTTTCATAGTGTAATATTTTAAATTTTTTATGTAGATTATTTTGACAAATGATAAAATGACTATTCTATTCTAAATATACAAGATGACAATGAATTTTCCCTGATTAGGGCCATTATTTTATTTTTAACTTCCTTTGTAGTAATTCATGTTTACCTAAATGAAAATCCTATTACCTTATTTTGGTATTTTCTTATTGAAAATAATTTTCCATAATAAGGGAGTATTTTTTATTTAAAATGTTTTTTGAATTAAAATGATCATTTAATATCTTTAAGTGATTTTCAAACGATTGTAAAAGTGTTTTTCATATGATCAAATTCCTAATTTCATTTTTTTGGCTAATGGAAATTACAAATGATGGGTTGACCAATATAGAACCAGGAGTGTTTTTTTATAGCTTAAATAATGGGTGTGCCCAGATAATGCTTGAATGCATTGGGTAATGTTTATATTCTAAAGAGAATTATATTGGATGTTGGTCGTATGGTTATTAAAATCTAGATGGGATCCAAAAATATTTAATTTGACGATATCCCAAAATATGTACATGAATTTTATATTTTTATTTTGATTTTTTATAGATGTCATTTGTTTTAAAAAAGGCAATATAAATGATACTTATTAAATAATGATACCCAACTTTTGAGTAAAATGTTATGTTTTCATAAAAGGATTTTTCATGTATTTTAATTTCACTAAATAGAGTAAAAGATTCATTATTTTTAAAACATTTTCTAATATTTTTATTCTCATCCAATGTTTTAAAATTGTATTCATTGTATTTAATGATGAGTAAGGGATTGTAATAGATTATGTTGAAATTTGTGTAGAGTTTTCATGAATGGGATCATGTTTTATTTTTAAATGTTTTATATGGTGGAAGAAATGGAAAATTATTGGATGTTTCTGAAATTTATTTTTTTTTTAATTTTGATGTATTAGTTATGGACTAATTATCTAAAACTATAAGTCTGAAATATTTTCCTATGTGAAAGAAATTATCTTTTTGACTTAATCTTAGGAATATTTATTGTTTAATGATGGGGACATATATCACATGGCATCAATAATTGTTTCTTAAAGATAAAAGGGAAGATATGGTTTATATAGTTCCACATAATGTCTCTCTATAATGGGTTTATATTATATGGACCCTTAAGATAGTGTTTATCCACTAAGGAGACTTTTTCATATATTAAACATTGTAAATAATTTTATTTACATTCACTAATATTTTTTGGTAAAATACTATGTTGAACATAGTATAAATTTGAAATTATGATTAATAAAAATATGGTATCCATTTTTAAAAATTAAATTCACAAAAGTTTCATATAGTACTTTAAAATTAATCCCACTAATCTGATGGGAAAGCTGGTTTTTACAGTAAAAAGTTCAAATGTTTGAAATGTATTTATATCCAATTCTAATGTGAAATTTATTTTAATGAATTCATTTATATTGATTTTTGCGTAATTGAAATAAATATAATTTAGTTAAATATAAAATAAAATTTTACTAAATAAATAAATTAGATTAAAAGACAGATTTAAATTAAAATTCAATGTTTTCACTATTCATCAAAAAATAAAACTTATCAGAAAAACAAAAAAAACCATAAATATTAAATTTTTCTATTTATATTTTAAAATATTATTTAATTTAGTCAACTTAAAATTTAAAATTACATAAAAAATCTATTTAATATAGGTTAGCCAATACATGGTGGTAAAAAATTTTTTTGAGAAATATATCCTTTTTTTCTAAAAAATCGGTATATTCTTTTGTTTAACTTATCCAATATATTGGATAAGTATAAAAAAATTATTTAATTCTCCAAATATATGTTTTATTTAAAAAATTAAACAAACATTTTTGTTTATTTTGTGGTTAAAATAATGTTTGCACATAGAAAAAAGTATACTTCAAACAAGAATTTATTTATTTTTTAAATTGTTATTAATTTAATTTATAACTAATTTATAAGATAATTATACTTTTTATAGATATTTTTATTTCATATTATCTCAATTTACTTAATAATATATTCAAAATTCATTCCAACAGCTAGGTAGTAACTATAATAATATTTCAGTAACTATATATATATATATATATATATTATTTTTTAGTAAAACATGGTATTGCATGAAATACTAGCTAATGAAAGAAAGGATTTATAATATATATCACAAGAACCCCATAGTTTTCCGTGTACCACAAGATAATCTAATGGTTTCATGTAGTTGAAGCTTATCATGGTTGTTCATGAAACACAATACAATCTCAGAACATTCATATAACACAAGCTACATTCAATATTGGGAAAAGTGAAAAATATTTAACAAGTTAAATTAATTATTAAAAAATTTCTAATTCATAGGGTGTTATTATTTCATAGATTATGAAAAACATAATTTATTTTACCAAAAATATCTATGAGTGTGGGTATGACATCTTTTTATTGGATATTAGTATATATTGTAGTTATTTTTTGGATTAGTTAAATGAAAATAAAATGTTGGGTCATAAAGAATACATAGTTGATATGATTGAGTAATATGTTCAATCTATAGTGTCCTAGATATACTAATGATGTCATCTATTAAAAAAATATGGACAAACATGATCTAATGGTATCATGAATGGAAAATAATCATTAATATGATAAGACATATTTGTATTAATCTATCATATTCAGATGATGGTTTTTAATGTTTTTTAATAAGATATTATCATAATTCAAAATATATATTTTATTTTAGTAATTTTCATGGAAACGGGATCTTAGAGAGTAATTTTTTAATGGTACTTGTTAAGAAATTAATTCAGAAGCCTAATTTTATCACTTATTAAATAATCATTATTTGATTAAATGTATAAGATAAATAAAAATCTTGACATATTTATTTTTTAGGAAATAAAGTGTTTCCTAGTATTTTCCCAGATAATAAGGATTAGTTCTCATTAATGTATATAGAATAAAAATCTTGACATATTTAGTTTTTTGGAAATAATGTGTTTCCTAGTATTTTCCCAGATACTAAGGATTAGTTCTCATCAATGTATATAGAATAAATTGAGAATAAATATTGTTATTATTGGTAAATTACATAAATCATATTCAATATTGAGTATATGTTTTACTAAAACTAATCAAACAATAAGAAAATAAATTGTCAGTAGAGAAATAATTTTTTAAAATTTGGAATTAAAATTAATGTAATGGAAACATTGATTTAGAAAATGTGAATGTAATTAATTTATATAGTTTAATGGATATAATATAGATATCACACGGCCATTATAAAATCTATATAGTTCTTTTGGTATGATTCTAGTAAACCTATTATTAGTATGAAATTATTATTATGTAGTTAAATGAAATAATGTTTATTTATATTTTAAAAAATATTTTGTAATTTTATATACAATTTATTTTAAGTAAAATAAATTCTATTGTTATTTAATAAAAAAATAATTTATTTTTAAAAATAACTTCTATTCAAATGATTTCACATTTAGAAATTATTATTTCTGGTTAGATATAATAGTTTTTAAGAGTGGTTTTTAGTAAAATGTAATTATAAAATTCGATGACTGAGTAATTAAATTAGTATCTAACATACATGAAATTTCTATGTAATTATACGTAATAGTAATTTAATTTCTCATTTTAATATAATATGTTTTGTTTCCAAAAAATATTTTAATATATATTATATGTTTTATTTTAAAATATATTCTAATTCTAATTTTATTATGTAATTTATTGTTTTTTTTTCAATTATCTATATAAATATATATATTAATATTCATATAATAATAATAATTATATTTCATTGTGTAAAAATAAAATTATATAATTTTATAAAAAATACATTTATATAAAATTATTATTTTATACATTACGATTTTCATTTAAATATTATTTTAATTACATAGGTTTTATTTTTTTTATAAAATGTATTTTATTTTGGATTGATCATTTAAAAATTAGTCAACTTAGTTAATTTCATTATTGGGAAAAAAGTTACCTTAGAAAAAGTGAGTTACCATGGTAAATGGTAATATTTTATAAAAGGGTAAAAATAAGGTGTAACACCATACGATATAGCCAAAAATTGTCAATAAATTTATTGATTAGTAAATTCAAAACCTATCCTCATCCCAATTCCATTTTTAGGACACTTTCCTGGAGAACATACTTTTATCCAACATTTGGTAATTTTTAATTTAAAAAAATGCCACATTTTGTCACATATAAAACAAATCCTCTACCACCCTTTCCAATCCACAACTAAAGTCATTATTACTCAATAAAATATTCCCATATTATCTATAATTTATTTCTGTCATATGGTTGGATGGTTTTTTTCTCGATATGATGCCCTAAATCCATCAATACATGGAAGACTTCTAAGAGAATAGGTGAAATATTATTTTTATGTTCAAAGATATTGCCCTTTATATTATTTTATATTCACATACTATATCTTTTAAGATCATATGTATATATTATTTGACATATAAATAATATAATTATACTTATTTAATAATTTTATTACAATAATATCACTTTATAATCATACTCATTCATTGATTATACCATGTTCTTATTTGGGTCAATTTCACCACATACAAGAAGGATGCTATAATTTTTTTAGACAAGATAGTTATAAAGACATCATATAAAATAATAAATAATTATTATTAATAAAAGAATTATTTTTATTCTTCTGGAATGTAAATATAAATATTTAACTAATTATTAATATAGCTCATTATTGTGGTTAAAGTTACTAAGATAAGTGTGTTTTGGATTTCATATTACAGAACCATTTTTAAACCCTCCCTATAATAAATATATAACATTATCATAATTATATATAAATTATTATCGTACCTTTAACATATTTTATATTATGGAATTAGGAACATGTAATGATAAATAATAAACCACATTGAAACAAATATAGGGTCATTGAAACTACTATCAACATATGACCTATATAAACTAAAAAAAAGTAATAACTATATGATAATTGATTATACAAAATTTATTTAAAATTTATTTATATTTAATATGGTACAAAAATATCTAATAATGATCCTATGATTATTATATAGGATATTAAATTTAGTTTGAGTAAGACTAAATCTAAGGTAAGATGTTTTCTTTTGCCCCTCTTCGAAGTTCAGGTTTTTAAAATCCTACTGATGTTAGGTGTATTTTTCTGATATTTACATATAAAAACTAATTTTACATCCAATGTTGGTTATTTAATTTTATTTTTATTATAATCCCATGATTTATTCATATTTCCCCATTTTGATGTTGGTATGGGTGTTACATCTCATTGTCCTCATTAAGATTTTTTCTATATTCACCACAAATTTTAATTAATGTGGTTCATTTACTAACCCATGAATTTTTTTAATTATCATGTAATATGTTGGTTTTACATATCTATATAATGTTATCTCATTCATTGACTATTTATTCATTAATTACCAATGTTTTTTGGTTTTCTCATCAAATAAATCTTTGGAAAAGATATTTTCATTATCTAAATTTCAATTGCGTTATTATTATATAAATTATCTTGGTAGTTTCATTTATCTTATTTTCCAATAATTCTTTTGGTATCTTATATATATTCTTAACAGTTCTTCTCTCACTGGTACATAATTATCCTCAAATTCCATTTGTAAATATAATTTTATTTAACACTACATTTTAGTTAAGAATCATTCTGCTATATATATATATATATATATTTATATTATCGTTAAAATTCAACTCCAATTACATGTATTGTTTATTAAGGTTTACTTCCAATTTTTTAAAATTATTTGAAATAATGTGATGGGAATCATTTTTTCAATTTAATTTACTTTAATGTTCAGGATGGTTTTATTTTTTTCTTAGTCTCAGCTGATATCAATTTGAGGATTCTAATGAGTTCATTTAACTCATGAAGGATTTTTTTGAGTGGTTGTATTCACATTATAATATAATTAATAACCAATAAGGATTCTGGCATGAAGGCTTCCGGTTTCTATTTTTTTGTGTTTTTCCTATGTTTGAAAAATCAAATACATAAAGATTAATGTATAAGACTTTTTTCAATGAAAAATATTCATATATTAAAATATTTATTTAAATATATATTTTTTAATATCTTAAAAATATTTTATTCGCTCCATTTTTTTAAAGGTTGGGGCTGAAGCCTCAATTTATTATTCCCTCCATATATGTGAATTTTATTTAAGAAATACGACCATGTATTTGAATACCATAATGTGTATCATTTATACTACATATAAAATTATGAACAAGTGTGTGTATCCACATAAGTATTATTCTCTATATAACAATTTATATCTAAAATATCTAATTTTCTAATAGATGAAAATAGTTATCAAAGATTTTTTTTCTGAAAACCATATATGAAAATTTGACTATATACACACAGAGTTTTTTATAAATCATTTGTTTAAAGGAATCAAAAATGATGATGATAAAAAATATCCATTATTCAATACATTACATTATAAATATAATTAAAATATTTTCATGATATATTTACCATATAATAACCATATTATGTAAATAGATCGAGATTTATAGCCCATATTCAGTGGCTACATAATTACATTGGCATAAGATATAAGGAATCAAAACACAAATAAGTGAATTCTGTCTTAATTTTTAAAACAATATGCACAGCTTAAATAAAAATTAAAATTTAGAAAACACAATACACAATGTGATCTCTTTGATAAATCCTTATTTCCCATTTAGAAATCCCTATATATAAATCTCAAAAACTTCTGTTGTCCTGTATAAATAATACATATGAATTGTATGAGACCATATTCCATGTTAAGGTATATATAAAATAGAATATATCATAAATAAATAAGAATAATAAATTTCCAAAGTTAAATAACTAAAAAATATGTCATTTAAATAATAATTTTAGCATAATATGTCCAGGAAAAATGATGATCAAATAAATAAATATAACTAATCACATAAACAAGAATCATAACCGTGAAATTATAACCCATAAAATGATATCAATGACATCGATAAGATATCTTAGAATGGTAAAATTCAAAATATAGTAAATTATATTTTATCTTTCAATCAAATTAACAAGATAATACCAATCTATGGGTAGAACCCCATAAAATTCTTCAAATTGATTTGTCTCATCTGACCTATTGATGTATCAAGGGTTTATATATAAACGAGACCCACTTTTAATTTATTTAATTCATGAAATAAATTATATATAAGGAGTTAATAATAATAAGCATAAACATTAATATTAGATAACCTACATTTGAGATTTTTATACTTAAACCAATCAAATAAAAAAATCATCAACGGTTAACAATAATTAAACAAATGGTAATTAGATTGTAAATCCTCATTAAAATTAATAATAAACCATCCAATGAGTGAATATGGATGACATAAATAAAATATATCTACATTAGATCATAAGTACAATAAGGGTTTCATTTCATTTATGAATTAAAATACAATAAATATGATATTAATTTTTTTAAGAAAATAACCTTTTTAAGTTAAAAAATAATTTAAGAAAAAAGAATATTACAAAATATTTTGAAAATAATTTTACCATAAAATAACATTTAAATTTTTTTAAATATTATATAAAATATTTTGTGTTCATTTTTTTTAAAATAATTTCATTTCTTTTACATTAAAACATTGATTCCTTCTAAATATTTGAAAAAATTTAAATGAGCCTTTTTTTTCAAAAGGACGTGAAGATTAAAATATAAAATCAATTAAAAATTAAAAATGGGTAAAAAAATTCATTTAATATATATTTTTTATTATTTTAACATCCTTTCTAAATTTTTTTGTATATATTGAATTTGATGTGAATTGATCTCTAACTGAAGAGGGAAATAATGTCAATTTTTTCGAAACCATTTTTTCAATCATTAAAAATATAATACACTGGAAAATAATATAATTAATTTATAAATATAGGGAATAATAGTATAATAATAATATATATTGTCTTTAAGAGAGATATATAAATTAATTTCTAACTTGGTGACCTAAAAACAATCCCGAATAATGATGAAATTATAAAATAAACCCTTACAACTTTGGTTGCTTCTAAAATGTAATCCCCATAAAAATAAAAAAAATAAACATAAACTACCATGATTATAAATATATTTATAATATAAAATAACAAAAATTTATTAGACACACTACACTATGTAACAATTGGTAAATATGGCATATAACTCTGGGAAGTAAATGTTACACAAGAAACCTTACCTCTGGTTTGACTTCCATTTTTTGTATTTGAACCTATTATATAATAAATATACATTTAATATACATATATTATATGACCATAATCATATCTACAATGATATATATGATTTAGTTATATACATTTTTTCCATTTATTAACAATTCATTGTTAATGTAATAGTTTTGGGAGATATTTTCTATATTTTTCAGACAAGTTTTAGTGTGATAATTTTGACCCTTTAAATTTCACCATGGTTAAATAATATATTTATTTTAAACCATGACATAAATTTCATATATAATTATTAGATATGTATGTATTTTATTCTATTAATGTAAGAGATAGAAATTGGATTACATTGTTCATAGAGACGGTTGGTCGTACATATGTATGAATGTTGTATCCATTTTTTAGAGATGATAGAATAAAAATGAATGAAGTTTTAGTATCCTATAAAAATTATTGGTTCATTAATATAATGTCTATAAATAGATAAAATATTTATTATCATGGATTTTAATATAAAATAAAAAAACATTTGACATCACAATATGGAGTCGGTAACCGACATGTACGCACGACCGTCATTATTTTTTTACAACAAATTAAGAGGTGAGATACTAGATGAGATATTACATGTCTAAAAGAATGGTAAGATACTAAATATCATATATATTAATTAACATTAACGAGACTACCATTCATGTAATGAGTAATTAAAAAATGAATAACACCGATTTGGGATGCAATAGTCCACCATAGACATGAGTGACATTATCATATCATCCATGGAATGTAATTGTAGGACCATTGAAACCCCTGAGATGGGAGGGGTAAATTAGTGTGTAAAAATATTATTTCAAGGAGATTTATCTTGTCCTTAGGTTTGTGGAAATATTTTTTAACCAATATTATTGAAATGTTCGGAAATTAAACAACCATGTGTATAAATTGGAACACAACAAATTAATTTCACATGGTACACCATTAAGGTATAGTCCAAGGAGAATACAATCATTGTGTATTGTTCATAACTAAATACACTAATCCCCAAAATATATTGATGATTAAAATATATGAAAAAAATTCACTCCGTTCCGAGCTCACTACCATTATATTACTTTTAGGTATAAGACATTTCCTCCCTCAACTCAATTATGTCATCTACCCCTTATTCACTAGCTTTGTTGAAGTCATACTGAATTTATCGACATGAAAGTTTCCTCAATAGATATTTCATATTGGTATTTGTCCATGATTACAATGGGAATATTCATTCTTCGTATTCTTGAATTAATGATCATGAAATCACTATTCACTCATACCAGATGTTGGAAGCCAACTGTTGGTAAATATTCTATTCCCAAACCCCCTCTTCAATGAAACAACAATTATGTTTCAATGATTTTTCTTCTTTCCCAAACCTATATACATTTCTGAAGCTCCCATACTCTATGAAACTATAATCCTTCACTAAATTCCAACATTTTCTTTTGAATTTTTTAGCCTACATGAAAATTCCTTTTCTGAAATTCCTTAGCATCAGTTATTTCATAACCATAATATTCACAAAGCATATGTTCATGAATATTTCCTGATTCATAAAGAATTACACTCTCATAATACCTTTATGATATTCAATAAATTCATCCATTATCTAAATTTTATATGTAACTCAAATGATGGATTCCCTATATTAATAGAAATTACCTCTTCTTGAGGCTTTCAATATCACCACATCCTTTTAACAACCCCCTTCTTTTGGGTTCTCTTATCTTTATTCCCCTGTGCAATATCAGTGAAATTATTCAATTTTTTAATATTCCATTATTCATTTATATTACTATAATTCCATAAGACCCCAAACATTATTCAAACAAACCACTTTCTAAAACCATCAAATGGATGGGAAACAAGTTTCCATTGTGAAGCTATATATCTCAATGAAGCTTCAAACTTCATAAAAACCATTCCTTTTTTCATATTAGTTGAGACTCAATCTCGGAAACCCATATTTCATTAATATCACACTATCATCTAGATATCATGATAATTTTTTTTGGAAAACTCTAGGAAATTAATAATCCTTAAACATTGAATTCACCTAGACTATAAGATCACTTTGTTTGGAAAGTCGCTGTTCAACCCAGTGTGGATTGAAAAAATACAAAAAAAATGTTTTATAGCTATTGAAAAACATTGTTCCAATATAAATTAATAATATATATGTGATATAATAATTCTAAAATAATTTGAATTTCATAAAGAATATATAAATATTCTGAATCCTTCATTATATACAATCTATGGATGATAGTGACAGAAAATGAATTTCATTGGTTCAAAAGGAGATATTCCTCTACACGCATGATCAATGGTTTAATTTCACATTCCAGGGATCTATAGATTGATATGGGTTATTATATTAACCTAAAAAATCACATTATAAATTTGATACTGGGTTTTTTATGAAATCATATTCTATGATGTTATGAAAGAGGTAGAAGAAACAAAAAATAAAATAAAAATAATTAATAGTATTAGCACTTGTTCGAAAAGCCTCTTTAGGTTTATACATAATAGATACTTCAAAGGGATTCCAAATAAAATAATTTAAAATATTATTTGGGTAGGTAGTTAAGGAATTTATTTTTTGTAGGTCTTGGATAAACCGAAGGGTTTTTGAACCATGAAGAGTTGTGGTGTGGGGGTGGTCTTCTATAAGTTGGGGGGAAGACAGACAAGTATTTTTTTAAAAGATAATGTGCTACTAACGTTTCTAGATATAAAATGTCCTAAAAATGGTAAATTCATAAATATTAGAGGTTATAACGTTCAGATATGTCCATAACATATAATTTTGACATGTTTTGTATTAGTGTCAACCCATATCATTATAGTTTGACCCCCCTTTATAAACTCATTTTTCTTTAACCGTGGAAAATAAATTTCACTATTTTAATCATTAGTTATGGTAATAAAATAAGTTTAACATACTAGATAAGAAAAAACATTCTAATTCCAAATATAGAATATATTTTTAAAAATTCTATTTAGAGAAGTGGAATAATTAAATTTTAAATTAAATGGATGGCATGAAGAAATATTGATTTTCCAAAGAGGAAATTATTATATGTTTAGAATGTTTTAATATAAATTTTTTATGAAATTTTTTATAATTAAATGTATTATTTTTATTTTAATATTATTTAACTAATTTATTTTCGAACCAATTTAATGTCTATATTATCATTATCAAAAACTTAAATTCAAAAAAAGTTTCTACTAAAATAAGTATTTTCACAATTTACCAATAATGTTAACCTCTTTGTAAATTTATCAAAAATTCCAAAAACATTGTTTTCAAATTTTTATTTAAATAATGAATTTTATTTTTTCAATTAAATTTAATAAAACTAGTTAATAATATTTTTATATTATTTTTAAAAATTGCGACTTTATAGATTTTAAAAAAAATTTAGAAAACATTTCAATTTCATTCAAAGGGTTCTTATTTTTGAAAATAAATATATAACCCCTCAATTAATTTTATACATGTTTAAACTATATATATTTATAAACTTAGTAATCACTATTCATTCCTTCAAACATAATGATTGGGTTTTAATGGTCATCTTTAAATAATAATATTTTAATATAGTATTATGTATCATTTATTCCTATTGTTCCCTATATTTAAAGCTATTACTGTAATTTAATTTTTTCAAAAATAAAAATATTTTATATTCAAAGTGTTTTATATTTTAATATTACATTTTGTTTTTTTCATATGCACTATCGAATGTAATGTTACTCTTTTTAAGTCTCGGGGGGAAATATTCTATGACCTTAAATCAATTGTGTCCTTTCTATTTAATATTTATCTTGTTAATGAGGGCGTTGGAATTTGAAAATACAATTCTTAAAATACCACATCATGAAAAGGTTTGATAAAAAATCATATTCACTTCAGATAAAAGGAATTACAATTTTATAACTGCATAACCAATACTAGATTTCCAAATTTGAGATCAATAGTGGTAGGTATTGGTATGAACATAAATGAAATATGTAAATAATTTTATAGATTAATAGAGATCATTGATCTTAATTAAGTGAATTTTTAATGGAATTTTAAGAACTAAAAACCACAATTACATGAGGAGTTAAATAGAAATTTGGTTTCTTATAAATAATGATTATATGATTAAATATTTTTGTCATGTTTTTTCCTCTAGTTGATAATATATTTCATTTTCAAAATATATAACACTATAAAATCTAAATTCTGTATATATTTTTATGAGAAATTGCACCTATTGGTATTAATTCATTTAGTACTCAATGAAATGAATATACAAGATGATATTTTTTAAACAGTTTTTTTTTATTTTAATAGATAATAAGATACATAAGAGAGTAACATTATTTTTCTACAATATTTACAAAAAATGATAGAAAATTTTATCCAATAAAATACATTAATCTCTAATACCTCAATAATATCTATCCAAATTCAAATTAATATATTCCATAAAAGGATAACCATAAGACTCATTTAAGAGATGTCAGAACATATTCAAATTCAAAAAAAATGCAAGTCCACTATATTATATAGCCCCAAAATTATAATGTTGGTATTTATTTAACATGAAATTTTTTTAATACCATTATTTTTATAATAACTTAATTCAGAAATTAATTTTTACAAAAAATAATATATCAAGATGTTGAAATATTCCATAAATACAATAATGTAGTAATCTCAAGCAAAGATAAAATAAATCACAAACCAATTTCAAGGTTACTTACACTGTCCCATACACATATACATATTATTAAAGTATCATAATTTACCACATATTAAATGTTATATTCCTTTAATCATCTTTTTTCCAAAAAATTCAATATTCCACAAAATTACATTTCTTGGTTGTTAGTATTACTTATCATATAATTTCTAATATATTAAAAAAGTATTATAGTAAAATATTTATACATTTCATTATTATTATACCCACAATTTAATTTATATTATACTCCTATGAAATTATTCATGGGTCTAGTCTCACAAACATTAAACATTCTAATTCATAATTAGTAAGAGATTAACACCTATGTTTTCCCTTAATATCTTAAGTTATATTCCTTTCATGCTTAGGGAATTAAATTATATATTTACACATATCTTTATAGTTTATACATTGAATAGAAAATAGTTATTTCATATAATATAATTCCCAAACCTGATGGCCTTTCTCTTCACAATTGAATCAAACTATCCTTCCCATTATGATAGTATTATGGTGTTTCTTTCCAAAACTGTCACATGTTGTAAATACCTTATTTCAATTCCCTACCTTATCCATTATTTTCTCTACCATATTTTTCTTGTCGTAAATACATTCATAGAAATAATATATTTACAATTATTTATCTATCTAGATTAAAAATTGTACAAAGTATCCATATAAATAGAATATTTTGGAGGAGTGTTTCCCTAAAAATATTATATTAATCAAATCAAGAAAATGATAATCATTACTCTTTAAATTATGTTTATTATTAAGGTTCTCATTCCTTATGTAGGGTTCCATTTATAAAAATGAAATACACTACATTAGATTATTACAATATGTATCATAATGCATAATCCCAAAACTATTGAATTATTTAAGATAAAATGAAAAAAAAACTAGCATGGTTAATCTTATAATCATAAACACTGTTTTTGGGATAATTTCAAAATATCAAAAATATTTTCAAATAATTTATAATCATTTATAAATAAATTTTATATTTATCCAAGAATATCCCATGGGACTATCAAACTAGCTATGCAGTATGCCCTATTTTAAGGTACTAGGTAACACTCAAGTCCATCCCAATCCCCATTGTTCGAGTTATTACCCATAGCTACATCTATTCTAGAATTAATCTCTCTTATAATATTCAGTTAGGGTTGTGTTACAGAGAAAACCACATAATCTATACCCTACCAAAACATTAAGATGTTTTCATATAATTATTCTTATCCTTAAATTATTTTATATAGTCATAATCTATCATCTATGTTTTCCTAAATCAATTTACCAAGGCTTCAAATAAACTTCAACTTTTACCAACTATAAATACCCATAGCCTAGTATACCAAAGACGATGGTTATTTTATAAATTGTAATAACATTTAATTAAATATTTATCAATCGAAGGAACATTTTATGAGTCTTTATAAACTAAATATAATATTACCATTGAAAACATATAATTCATGAAATGTTTTCTTTAATAATTACATATTTCCCATATGTTTTATCACTTAAAATCAATCATAATCCCCTTATTGACATCCTAGAGAAAAGAAACCAAAGAAATTGGTTAGCTCAGATTCTCAGTAAGGGAATGTTTATAGAATAATCTATCAAGAATCAATAAAAACAACAAAATATGGGAGGATAATTTACTGAAATTAATTCCATTAAAAAATAAATATTTCATAATATTGTTGGAAAACATTATGATGAAATAAAGAGATATAAATAAACACTTAATATTGAAAATTATTGATAAATATTATAAATAATTGAATAATCACCTAGAAATAAATATATGATCTCATGGTGATGGAATGTATAATGGAGGACATATGAAAAATAATATTAAAACAACTCAAATGAAATTATAAATATGTGGATAAAACTAGTCTAATTTTACAAACTAGTTAATATCGTTAGACCTATCATTACATAGAGGGGATATCTATAACTGGGACTCAACTATCACAAAATATGTCTAATAAATTCCACATAGGGAAGAATTTAATCATATAAACATAATAATTGTATTTAAATAAGTTATATTTCAAATTTTAACACATATCTCAATCATATAATCATAATAATAAACTATCCAGATTAATATAATGAATGGTAATGAAATTGTAAATCTGCATTAAAACTTATCATAATACATCCAAATAAATAATTAATGGGATATCAATATAACATATCCATAGTGTATCATATTTATAATATTGGGTTGATGTAATTGATAAATCATAATAATATATAATATAATTAAAAATCATTATTGAGGACAATGACCTTCTCATGTTGAAATTATTTAACAAACTGAAAGTTTAAAAAATATTATGAAAAATAATTATTTAAATATAATATTGTAAAAAATTTGAAATAACCATTAAAATAATGACATGTCAAGAATGTAGAAAAATATTTTTTGTCGCACATATGAAAACAATGATTCAATTAATATTTTATATAGAATCATTGTGGGCATTGTTTTAAAAACAACAAGATAATTCCATTAAAAAATTATTAATAAAAAACACAAAATATATTTTATAAATCCGTTATAATGTTTTAAAAACCCATTTCTATGTTTTTTTGAATACATAGAATTTTATAAAAATTAGTTCTAACCGAAAATAGAAATACAGTAAGATTCTAATAAAAATATTTTATGAATTATTTTATATACCATTGGGTGAAAAAATTATACTATTGCTTCAAAAAGGTCATGAATAACCATATGATAAAAAATAGAATGATTTTAATATATGAATTTTCAATAATTCCTATAATGGAGACTATAATAATATCTTTCACAAATAATTTTGAGATTGTGAAAAAATACATTAATACTTTGGTATCTTCTGAATCATAAGTGATTGAAAATAAATAATAATAAAATGAAAAATAAAATGAAAATAATATAATGTGAATTATTATATTAAATATAAAATTATTATTATAATAAACACTGAATATAATAAGTGATGAATATGGCGTGTGACTTAAAAAGTAAATGTGGGATGGGAAACCATTACCTCATGTTCAACTTCATTGTATGTATCGTAACCTCTTGTATAATAAAAATAGGGTTGTTATAAATCTATTATATTACCATAGTAAAATATATTATATCATATATGAATTAATTATAGTATTTTATCACCATTTTTCTAACAATTCACTGATAAAAGCACTATTTTGGTTTATGGTTCCTTAATTTTTTTCTATAAGATTTTGTACATTAATTTTAGATGTGTTAATTTTATCATTGTTAAATTATATATATAATGGTAAAAATGGTATTAAGATTATATTAACCCATCAAATATGTATTTATTTTATACTATTTATTTTAAATATAGAATATTGATTATATCATTCATGAAGACGGTATGACATATGTTAACTATAACGTTGTTTCCTTTTTTCTTAATGGATTTTATGAAATTAAAATAATAATTAATTAAAAATTATATAATCATTATTATTTCATAAATATCATTCAAAATAATCAAATATATCTTATTTACACATATATATATATAATGAAAAATAGAAACATTTGACATCTCTATGTGGAGGTGGTAGTCCACATGTATGCACGATTGATGTTATTTTCTACCAAATGACTAGATGATAATAAGATAGTTGTGATATTATATTTATATAAGTATTTTAATATCATAAATATAAAATATAATAATTTTTTTTAACAATACTACATTTCATTTAAATCTTAATAAAAATATGAGTCACATCACTTTGTGAGGTTGTCATCCACTATACACATAAATAATGTTATCATATACCATGTAGAATGATAATTAAGATATTTTATGTGATATAATAATTAAATATGTATTATTATATCATAAATATAATATATAAATATTTATTTATTAAATTATTCATTTTGTCAGTCCATTAATGGTGGTGATGGAAAATGAATTACTTTATTTGTGTGGTAGTGGACCATTGTACACGTGATCAACAGTTTCATTTCCCATTTTATGGAAGTGGGTGTTGATATAGGATGTTAAATTAATGTAATAAAATCTAAATATAAATTAGACACTTTTTTTATTTTATTATCATAGTTGAATATTTTTTTAAAAGGTTAATTATTAAATAAAAATTACACATGTTGGGTAATTTACTACTTTTTTATGAGAGTCTATAATTATAACTAAAGCCCTCAAAGGAGGGATGAATAATAAAAATAATGACTCTAGGTTATGTGGATGTAATTAATTATGGTATTTGATTAATTAAAATATGATACAAACTATTTTGATTGTTTGAATAGTGTAGGAGTGTGAGTGGCCTTTTATTGGTGGGGGAGAGGACATACATGGAATGATTGAAAAGATTATGTGATATCCATGTTTTTCTCATGCAAAAATATTACAAAATTCTCATGTTTCAATAATTATAGGATATAATATCCAAATATATCAAAAAATGGGGTGTGGAGTAGTTTTAGGTAGTTCTTATCACTTATCTTCTTATATTAACCCACCCCAGTGAACTCATTTTTACGTTAACCACTGTAATTACTTTTTGATGTTTTTTCTAATAATTAAGCTTAAAAATAAATTTTAACAACTTAGATAATATAAATATTTATAATAAAAAATTTGGGATATATTAATTAAAATTAAATTTAATAAGTGGTATAATTCTATTTAAAATTAAATATATGACTTGATGAAAGACAAATTTTTCACACATTACATTCATATAATTATACGACCTTTTAATATAAAAGATAAATTTTAAATTAAATCCAATGAACTAAATTAGTTAAATTTTAAAATTATTTTACATAATTTACTTTTAATTCAATTAAAATTATAATGTAACATCATACTTAACATACATTAAAATTTTATTTTCAAAATAAATTAATAATATTCACTATTAAAAAAATATCATATAATTTTCTAAAAATATCCATCAATGACAATTTAAAAATTATATTTCTAATATTAATTTAAAACTATAAAATAATTTTATTAATGTTTTTGAAAATGAATTTTCAATTATTTGTGCAATGTTAGAATAAAATACCTCTAATAAAATATTGTTTAAAAAAATCTATTTCTCTAAAATGTTTAATATCTTAATTCTCATCTATATATAACCAGGTTGATTATTTTATAAAACTGAAAAGCATATAATTTCCATAATTTATTTTTTCTTATTCATTTCCTCTAACATATTAGCTAGGTTATGATATCCATGTTTAGATAATAATATTTTAATCAAGTATCATGTTTTTTAAAATTGATGTTATTTTCATTGAAATATATCAAAGATATTGAAATTATTTAAAAATAAATATATTTTAAAGTCATGCGATATTATATTCTCTACTATGCTTGGTGTTGCTTTCCATATATACTATAGAATTTGATATACCAATTTTAAAATTTGGGGTTTTTCATAGTGTATATATGTTTTATGTTTTGCGAATGTTTTTCTGATAAGATGTCCTAATATATAAATTTTATATTTTAAATGAATAAACATCATATATCACATCAATAATTTCTATTAGGATGCTAATTTTTTCTCATTATCTTCTAAATCATCTGATAATGAAGAAGTAATTATAGTTGAGATTATTTTTCATCTATAGTATTTTTTTGATGTTTCATTTATTATAAAATATGGAATATGATATTTCAATAATTCCATGAGAAATTAGATGAGAATGATATATAGTGCATGATTATGATTATTTTATACTTTTGAAATTATGTTTGAAGAAGCATAATGAGGTTTTGAATAAGAATTTATTCTAATAAGGCCATTTACATCATCCATGTAAAGGTATCTTATAAATAAATTTCACATGGGTTGCATCATTAAGACACACATTGGAAATTATGGGAATAAAAAATTGGGGACTATATAATCATTCTTTTCACTTGAAATTTTAAAGTCGTTCATTTATACAAATTAGAGAAACTATATTCAATGAACGGAATTTAATTTTCTTAATGATGCCATTACAAAATTTCGGTTCAAATTTTTTTTTATAGAATGAATATATTATTTGATGATATGTTGTTGAAAAGATTTTGAAATCATAAGAATCAGAAGAATAATATGTGATTATAATAAGTGACACTGATTTTTAATCCTATTTTTTATTTTTCTCATCTTGTAAAACTCTTAAATAAAATAATATCATATAATATTCCAAATAATTTTTCTAAAGGATCTTCATGATGTTAGCATCTAGTCTTGAATATTTTATAAGGCACAATGAGGTAGATTTATATTTATTAATGATAGAGATACCATTATCTAAAGAATATTTTTAACATCTCATCTATAAGGCCTTTAAAAGTC